>JANVYF010000010.1:609210-1218421 GCA_027406105.1 Colletotrichum endophyticum | reverse complement strand
GTACTGGCAGTCACGGTCTGACTTGGAACACTGGGCGCATTTCGGCTTTCCCTCGTCACACTTGATACGCCGTCTCCTACAAGTCAAACTGCAGCCAGTACGCATGAATTAGCAATGGAGGTCCCCACTTAGCACAAAAAGACACAAACAGAAGAACTCACCATCCTGTGGATGTTCGTAGGCCTCGTGCTCGAGACGGCCGGACTCGTCGCGGTCGACTTTCTTGCCCAGGTGTCGCAACCGAAGAGGCCGTTGACCGTCGTCTGCTGCTTGCGGGTGCCTCCATTGGCCGATCTCGCGTCGAGGATAGTGTCACACTCGCGGAGAGTAGAGGCTCTCGACGGAGTAAGGTTCGATGGGCCTGGTTGGCGATCTGGAAAACATCGAAATCAGTCGAGCGCCCGGCTTCGTCTCGAGGCATTTCTAGCCTTTAAGTAAACCGGAATGCGCAGTGGAGAGGGGTTTCAGCGCCTCAAACCCCTGCTTCTTCCCCCGCAGCCCCCGCAAATGCGCCATCAAGTTTAGTGGTATTGAGCGGCGACATGTTGTATCCGTCGTTGAGATGGCGTGTCAACTGGCGCGAGGATTTTACGCTACCTCGTGTCTCGTTCAAGCTTGAACAGTGACAGCAACAACGATCGGCCATCTTTCGCCGCCTGTCCTCTTCAAGTCCTTCGTTCGCAATTACAGATTCATGCCTGGTTGAATGAAACAATCTCAGGAAGACATCTAAGAGACAAACTTGCATTGCTGGCCGAATAGGTCGAACGGGGGCCTGGCTTAAAGTGTATGAAATTCACATCTGAGTGGCTTCACAGGGATCCACAAATGTGGCCTCGACGCGAGGCCATACCCACAAAGGCACTGGCTTCGCTTCGTGACACTTCGCTTCGGGGTTTGCAGAGCTCAGTTCATCGACAAGTGTCTCTGAACCACCTATGGCTTGTCCTCAATGCGAGTGGTTCTGAGCTGCGAGAAGCACATCCCCGCACTAGACTCCTTTCCCCATGGGCGATGATCTGGCGTCGCATCGGACGTTGAACCACAAGCCGCACGACGCGGGGCAATTTGTTTCGCCCCCAGGCGGCATGACGACCACAGACAAAGCAACATGACGTGGGTTTCAACAAGTTATAAGAAAAAGGTTTGTAGCCTCATCATGGGCGAAAAGCTCTTCGAAGATCACCAAAGAAGCACTCGCTGTGCAGCATACTAATACCAGCATCCAACAACATGGCGCCGTCACTTGAGCTCTACGAGAAGGCCACCCAGAATCTGCCCGTGAAGCCGAACGTCACGAACGTTCATGGTGTTCCTGCAGTGACCGACTTTCAATTCGAGAGCTCCGACAAACATGACAGAGTGTTGAAGGTCTTCCGGGCCTTCATCGCCGATCAATGTCAGCAGTTTAATGGCGGTCATCCAGGGTAAGCTACGACGCTCACTTGGCTCTTCAACTGGCGATCTTGTCTGACCTTCAGTGTAGCTCCGCCATGGGAATGGCAGCTATTGGCATTGCCCTTTACAAGTATGTCATGAAGTATTCGCCAAGTAACTGCGAGTATTTCAACCGAGATAGATTCGTTCTCTCAAACGGTAGGCCTCTCTTGAATATCCCACTCTGGCTCTGATCGCTAATTCAGACAAGGGCATGCTTGCCTTTGGCAATATCTGTTCATGCACCTCATCGGTGTTAAGAGCATGACAGTCGAGCAGCTGAAATCATACCACTCCGACAAGACCGACTCCATTTGTCCCGGCCACCCCGAAATCGAGAATGAAGGCGTCGAAGTCACAACAGGTCCTCTCGGCCAAGGCGTAGCGAATGCGGTCGGTCTTGCGATGGCGACGAAGAACCTCGCGGCGACATACAACAAGCCGGGATTTGAGGTGGTGAACAACATGACCTGGTGTATGATCGGCGACGCATGTCTTCAAGAAGGCGTTGGCCTTGAAGCGGTGTCACTAGCGGGCCATTGGAAGCTCAACAACCTCTGCATTATCTACGACAACAACTCGATCACGTGTGATGGAACAGCGGATGTGGCGAATACGGAAGATATCAACGCCAAAATGAGGGCGACTGGGTGGAATGTTTTGGAGGTCCTTGATGGAAATTCCAACGTTGCCGGTAGGTTATTTTCTTGGGTATGTTTCTTTCATAGAGTCTTCGCTGACTCGATTATCTCCAGCCATTGCCAACGCTCTGATTGCTGCGCGAAGCAGTGATCGTCCAACATTCATCAACGTTCGCACAACGATTGGATTCGGCTCACTCAAGGCTGGTGACGCAAAGACACATGGCGCCGCCCTCGGTGTTGACGATGTTGCCAACATCAAGAAGAGCTTCGGCCTAAACCCCGACGAACATTTCCACATCCCGAAGGACGTCTACGACTTCTTTGCTGACGCCGTTGAGCGCGGCAAAACCTACGAAGCGGACTGGTCCTCAACTATCCAGAAATACTCCCAGGAGCACCCCGAGCTCGCGGCCGAGTTCAAGCTCCGCGTGGACGGAAAGATGCCCGACGATTGGACAAAGTACATCCCGAGCCACGACCAGCTCCCGACGGAGCCCACGTCTTCTCGAAAGTCTGCGGGCATCGTGGGCAACCCACTCGGAGAGAAGATGAGAAACTTCCTGATTGGCACCGCCGACTTGACCCCGTCATGCAATGTCGCATACAACCAGAAGGTTGACTTCCAATCTGTGAGTCCAATCTCTCTGCGCCCATGATCAAGGACTGCCTCTAACCATGCCTCCAGCCCGAGCTTCGAACCGCATGCAACTTGAACGGCGACTACTCCGGACGCTACATCCACTACGGCATTCGCGAGCATGCCATGTGTGCAATCTCCAACGGCCTCGCCGCCTTCAGAAAAGGCACATTTCTCCCCGTCACCAGCTCCTTCTTCATGTTCTACCTCTACGCCGCGCCGGCCGTTCGCATGGCTGCCCTGCAAGGCCTCCAACAAATCCACATCGCAACCCACGACAGCATCGGGACCGGCGAAGACGGCCCAACGCATCAGCCCATCGCCCTGCCCGCGCTGTATCGCGCGATGCCGAATACGCTCTACATCCGCCCCTGCGACTCGGAAGAGGTGGCTGGCGCGTTTATCACGGCCATCAACGCAACCGAGACGCCCATCATTATTTCTCTGTCGCGTCAGAACCTGACGCAATACCCCCAGCACTCGTCTCGTGACGGCGTTGCCAAGGGTGCGTATGTCTTCGTTGAGAGTGACGACTTTGACGTGACCCTCATCGGCGTGGGCTCAGAAATGGGCTTCACGATGGAGACGAAGGAGCTTCTGGAGAAGGACAGCGTCAAGGCGCGTGTGGTGTCATTCCCGTGCCCGCGGTTATTCGAGCAGCAGCCGCGCGAATACAAGCAGTCCGTCCTGAAGCCGCGGTCGGGCAAGCCGACGGTGGTGATCGAGGCGTATGCGGCAAATGGCTGGGAGAGGTACGCCGATGCTTCGTTCTCGATGCGCCGGTTTGGCAAGAGTCTGCCATCCAAGGCAGCGTACGATTATTTTGGTTTCAAGGCGACGAGGATGGCGCCCAAGATCAAGGAGCTTGTAGAGGAGGTGAAGAGAGATGGCATTGAGGTTCTTCGGGGTGACTTTAGAGACTTGAACGGACCATTGGGAGTTGGATTCGAGCATTGAGATCCGGCTTAAAGAGTAATCATGTAAGAGTCTCCAGAAGGATATTTGCTGAAGTGACATTCAATGGGATTGAGCATCCCTCCACTGACGTTTATTGATCTATCATGTGCTCTTCTTCAAAAACGATTAGTGTCATGTGATAAGCAGCCATGCACTGCGCCATAAATCTTACCATGAGAAACAAAGAGTCTAGGGTAGTGAAAGCCACTTATCAGCCCTGCATGTCTGAGAAGAATATTTCATGCTTGCGAGGGTCGCGGTCGGCAGGCTACCCCGCATAGCCTAAATGTAAGAAGCTTCAGGGGCGGAGTTCCATTGTTGGGGAACCTAGTCTTCCTCTTCAGTGACCCCGCGCAGATCTCCCCTCTTGTGCCCCCAAGACAGGCCAGCAGCTTCCTGTTTATGTTCCTTCAGGATGGCCTCGGGCTAATTGAAGGCGCGATAGACGTCATGAACCAAGCTGTTGGGAAACAGGAGGGGTTGGGATCCGTTTCCCCCGGATCATCATCCGTGTGGAGGAATTTGGAGGGGCAATTATTCCGGATGAATTGCTACAAAACCGTTGGCAAAGAAGGGCATTCTGTCAGTTCAAGAGGTGTCTTTGAAGCGGATCCGACTCTTTGCTGCTGATTCTGGTATGTTCACAATGACAGCCACGAAGTTAGTCTGGTTCGCCCTGCTGCCGGCTCTAGCTCTAGGGAGCATTGACAGGTACGTGTCTTGTTCTGGGTAATAGATCCAAATTTTCTAATAAGTCCAAAGACAACGAATAGTTTCCCAATTCAACGTCGTTCGAACGGGCTTGGTTGACAATGAGACTACGCCATTGCAGGTCGGCAATGGTAACTTTGCTTTCAATGTCGACAACACGGGCATGCAGGTGAGCGTTGCATCCCGACGCCTGGCCATGTGGAATTTCTAACACAGACCATAGACGTTCCTGCCCTTTAACACTCTGTCAAGTTGGGCATGGCATAACGATTCGTTGCCCACGAATGGGTAGGGCGAAAACGACCCATCTTCCGTGCATTTGCGTGCTGACCGAGACCGCAGCGAGAAGCTGAGCGACTACACCGGCGTGCCCCGACTAACCCACGGACGAAACGTCTCATACGACATCCCCGACCCCAATCTTCCCGCAGTATCTCAATGGCTCATAGGCAACCCTAACCGCATCAACCTGGGGCGTATTGGTCTGAAGTACAAAGGGGCGACTCTTTCAGCGGAGAAAATCACCGATCCGAGGCAGGAGCTAGAGCTGTGGAGTGGAACCATCACGTCTACATTCAGAGTCGACGGCGAGGCAGTGAAAGTGATCACACAGGGCGACTTTGACACTGATGCTGTAACGTTCCAAATTGATTCGAAACTTGTGGCAGCAGGCGATCTAAAAGTTGAACTTGACTTCCCCTACCCGCCAATCCACTCGACCAAGTACAAATACGAGGTTTTCGCCGGAGTCTACGACTTCCCGTTGAACCACACAACTCGCATTGTGAACAGCTGTGGAAGACCCGATTTGGCACACATCTACCACGAGCTGCAAGAGACCAGCTACTACGTCAACCTGCGCTGGGCCTCTAACTCTTCCCTCCACCTGTCGAGAGATGAGCCGGAAGGTTCTGACAAGATCACTGCCCATCGGTACACCTTGGCGTCTAACAGCTCGGCCAGCTCCGTCATCTTTACCGCGCATTTTTCACCAAACCGTCAAGATCCCGAGATTCCGTCAACAGTGCAGGAACGAAATCGGGCTGGTTGGCACGAATACTGGAGCGAGGGCGGCTTTGTTGACCTCACTCTTTCGTCGAACCCCAATGCTACAGAGTTGCAAAGACGCATCATCTTGTCACAGTATCACGTCCGCGTCAACAGCGCAGCTTCAGGACAGTCACCCCAGGAGAGTGGGCTGATGAATAATGGGTGGTATGGTAAGTTGGAATAACAGTGTTCTCCTGGGTCCATAATAATTGAGTGCATCATTGACAAAAGGCAGGAAAGTTTCATATGGAAATGGTCGTGTGGCACAATGCGCATTGGGTGACCTGGGGTCGTAAGAGGTATTTCGACAACATCTTTCCACAGCTCTATGAGACGCTTTTGCCCTCTTCCTTTGCGAGGGCTAAAGCCATGGGATGGGAGGGAGCCAGGTCAGTTGCTTCCATGAGCAGTTGACAATTATGTGAACTTCAAACTCACAACGGAGTTCTTAGGTGGCCGAAGATGACGGAGCTCGAGACTGGCGTTAGCTCGCCAGGTGGGATTAATGGCTTGCTACTTTGGCAGCAAGTGAGTGGCCAGAACATCGTGCAAAAGGCTTCCACGCTGACCTTGACAGCCCCATACCATGTACTTGGCAGAGTTAGCATACCAGTCCTCACCAACCGATGAAACACTGAAGCGATGGGACGAGGTAGTCACGGCCGCTGCTGACTACATGGCGTCATACGCATGGTTCAACGAGACATCAGGTCACTACGACCTGGGACCACCGTAAGTTTGATACTCAGAATGCAATATGTCCACATTTGGGACTGACAACATATTCTTTAGCTCGTACGGCGTGACAGAAAACACTCCTCCCGCAGAGACTCTCAATTTGGCTTACGAGGTATATCCGTGTGATCCACTCGTCTGAATGCCGAAGCTCACCTGCTTGTAGATTGCATACTGGAGATACGGTATCGACACAGCCCGAGAATGGAAGAAAAGACTTGGCCAAAATGTCACGGATAAATGGATCACTGTCGCAGAGAAGCTTGCCCCTCCGCCTCAGATCGACGGGCTCTACGCCGTCTACGAAGGCCTAAACAGCTCATGGTGGAATGATCCCGCTCTCAACGGCGACCCGCGCAGCCTCATCATGATGCAAGGCGTGCTGCCGGACACGCCTGCTGTGGATCCCGAGGTGGCTCTGAGAACGGCAGACAAGGTATGGGAAGTGTGGACAGACCAGAAGATTCGAGGATGGGGACGGCCTGTGTTGGCGATTAACTCTGCACGGATCGGAAACCCGGAACGTGCTATTTATCACTTGACGGCGTACAGCTATTGGACTTTTGACGATGCTGGGTTCGCTGTCCGCGGAGGAGATGGTACGTGTAACCTTTTATGGCTGATCCGATCATTCATTGCTAACTGCTAGTAGGCGGCACACCTCCGCCCTTTATGCCGGGCAATGCTGGATTTCTGTATGCTGGTAAGACCCATGCCACGAAGTCCCTGATGAAATTATCGAGGAGTACTAACAAACACTGCAGTCGCATATATGGTTGCTGGATGGCAGGGTTCCGAAGGCGATGCGCCCGGCTTCCCCAAAGACAGCGGGTGGATTGTGAAGCATGAAGGGCTTCAGAAGGCGCCTTGAGTCGACCAATCAAGATACAGCTAGTACAATACAATAGTAGCCTCAATTCGATAAGTGATTGTGATATGCTGTATTAAATTTGTGCTATTTTCCATTCCAGCTAGCTGCGGTATGACGAGCATCTACCACTCTCTAATCTCGCCACCAGGTCCGATGAATCCGGGGCTCACCCACGCCTTGGCATCTTTCGACAACTGACGAACCTGATCCTCGTCGATCTCAATACCCAGTCCCGGTCCAGTGAGAAGGTCGATATATCCATCCGTGACCTTCCAGACGTCTGGGTTCTTTGTGTAGCTCGTCAAATCCTGCCCGGTACTGTTGTAGTGGATACCCAAGCTCATCTCCTGAATTACAAAGTTCGGCGACGTGAAATCTACTTGAGCATTGGCAGCCAGAGCGATGGGGCCAAGTGGGCAATGAGGCGCTAACGCAACATCGTACGCCTCAGCCATCGCTGCGATACGACGCATCTCAGAAATGCCACCGACGTGAGAGATATCAGGCTGCAGGATATCAACACAGCCCGCCTCCAAGAACGGCTTCACGTCCCAACGGCTATGCAGACGCTCGCCGAGAGCGATGGGGATAGATGTTAGGCCGCTGATCTCCTTAATACCACCCAAGTGCTCTGAGAGAAGGGGCTCCTCAATGAAGAGGGGGCGGTGCGGCTCGAGCGCCTTCGCGAGCTGTTTCGCCATGGGCTTGTGTACACGACCGTGGAAGTCAACACCGGCGTCCATGCCGAGGGCCTTCACGGCCTTGACGCGCTCGACGGCGGCGTCCAGGGCGTTGGGGGAGTCGAGCCAGCCGAGGTCTTCGGTGCCGTTCATCTTGACGCACTTGAAGCCCTGATCCTTTCTTGCTTGTCTGTGTAACATGTCAGCATCAATTCTCATGTTGCAGATAATTCGCATGTTTCTTACGCTTGAGCTCCAACGTCATTCGGCCTGTCACCGCCGATCCAGGCGTAAACCTTGAGCTTGTCTCTGACCTTTCCTCCGAGCAACTGCCAGATAGGCAGACCCAACTTTCTCGCTACATGACTCTCAGTAACGTATTTCATCAACTGTGGCCGACGAACTCACCCTTCAAGTCCCATAGCGCAATGTCGATGCCAGCCAATGCACTCATAAAGACAGGGCCTCCGCGGTAGAAAGTCGTCCTCCATGACATTTGCCAGATGTGTTCGATGTCACTGTATTGCGTCAGTATAAACAACGTCTTTATGTCGAATGGAGTGAACATACTCAGCTTCCATGCCCGAATACCTCTCGAACCAAGCATCGAGACACCCCTCAACAGCCTGGGTGTGACCCTCCAGCGACGCCTCGCCCCATCCGACGTTGCCCGCCTCGTCCGTGATCTTCACGAACAGCCACCTAGGTGGCACCCGGAAGTACTCCATCTTTGCGATCTTGCCCATGATAGAATCTTGTGGGGGTGGTGTGACGTATGAAATGAGGGGTTGCCCTTGCAAAAGATTAGAGAGAGAGCAATTGAGTTTCCCAGTGGGAGATGCCGAGTCAATGGTGTGCTTGCAGGATTAATACTCTCTTGAGGCAATCGTGAACTATTATTACCCTACCAAAGCGGAGATGTGACGGAGTTGACGGAGCAAAATGCGCCCCCATCGGAACATAGTCCGGAACCTCGCCGAGCCGCCTGTGCTCACACTCCGTCCGACTCCGCAGCAGCATCTCCATCGGCAATGCCCGCGGCCATTACCCGGCCGCAAACGGCAAGTGGGGAGCTGCTCCATGGGCAGTGCGGGGTTCGGTGCACCCTCACCCGAATGTGATCCAGCAGAGGAACGGGTCTCTGCGGGGTTTCGGTGTGCACTTTTCCGTTCGGTGAGGAAAAGGGGCACGGAAAACATCCACCGAGGTCTGGGTCTTCTTATTGGTGGTTTCATGAGTTTCCATCAATTCTATCTAGGGGGTTGCTTCCCGCTCTATTACGACAAAGTTACACACAAAGAATGCTGTTCTATGCCTGGCCGGCTCTAATCTTCTTCTGCTGTGCCACCCACGTCTCCACCGCTTTCTTGAGCGTCTCCGGGTCGGACTCACCGAAGATGTCCTGGCCCAGGCGCGCCGGGAAGTTGTAGCGGTGCTTCCTGTCGAGGGAGTTGATCTTCTCAAAGACGTCCTTGGGGAGCTCGAACACTGTTACATGTCAGTGACTTCTTCTTACAACTGCATCGTGAGCAAGTGGACTGTACCTTCCAAGTTCTTCTCTATTCTTGAGGGAGTGACGGACTTGGGGAGCACGACGGTTCCCCTCTGGACAGCCCAGCTGACGAGAACCTGAGCGGGCTCCTTGCCTAGAGACTTTGCAATCTCAATGATTGTGGAGTCATCAACGGCGCTGCTTACTGTTAGTCTGCGGATCGCACACACACACACAGCTCAAATTGTGACACTCACCGAGGCAGGTTGTAAATGTTGTTGGCAAGGGGGCTGTACGCCGTAACAACAATACCCTGCATGTTTTCCCAGATTAGCGAACCTCCGCCCAGATGCAACCACGGAACATTCTTCAGTCAGCAAGGGACAGGTAGGCACTACTCACGTTCTCCTTGGACCAGGCCAAGAGGTCGGGCTGCTGCAGGTACGGGTGCGCTTCGATCTGGTTCACCGCCGGCTTGATCTCGGCCGTCTTCCACAACTCTTCAATCTTCTCGCGGGTGAAGTTGGAGACACCAATGCTCCTGATCTTGCCCTTCTTGACGAGGTCCTCCATGGCCTTCCACGTCTCGGACACGGGGACGTCAATGACGTCCACGGCCTCCGTCACGGGGTGCAGCGGGAAGCGGTTGGTGTCGTTCTCCTTCCTGAAGGACACGGGCCAGTGAATCTAATGCACGACATAGCTGCGTTAGCGGGCCGTTGAAGAAGGGTAGGGTGGGGTGAGGAGAACAATGAGGGATGGAGGGGGTCTTACCAAGTAGAGGTCGACGTAGTCGGTCTGCAGGTCGGCGAGGGTGATGTCTAGCGCAGTCTCGACGTCCTCGGCCTTGTGGTGCGTGTTCCAGAGCTTGCTGGTGATCTGCAGGGGTCAGAATTCGAGAGTGCGATAAGCTTTGCAGTGAGTAGCTTACGAAGATGTCTTTCCTGGGCACGCCAGAGGCCTTGAGGCCGGCGCCGACCTCCTTCTCATTGTCGTAGACCGCGGCCGCGTCAATGTGGCGGTAGCCATTCTTCAGAGCATGCTCGACGGCATTCTTTACTTCATTGGGCTTGGATTGCTACACGCCAAAGCCATCAGAAATTGTTTCCATCGTCGACTACACAACTGCCTCTTACCCAAGTACCCAGACCAACTGCGGGGATCTCGTGTCCCGACAGGAGCTTGAAAGATGAAGGCAAAGACATTATTGCAGAATGATTCAGGGTATCTCAAAAATGTGCCGTTGACCGAAGTACGTCTGAGGAAATGAAAATCGGATGATTCTGGTCGTTATCCGCACTCAATGTGTCATATGTCACACTCCAAAATGCCCTATGAACAAAATTTCACAGGCTCATCTTATATCCCCAGTTTGAGGCTGTCGTCAGTTGTGCCTCTCCTGCAATGTTTCCGCATCTTCGGGGCGCCGCCTATCCGCGTTACGGAGAAGAGCATTAGGTAAACCTCTTTTCCGGCGCTTCTGAGCAACGCTGCCGCTCATGTAGCCGATGGCGTCCGACGCGGCGCGGCGTGTCGGACTGTTCCCCGCGCGAGTCTACCCCCCATGCTGCTTCACGCCATGCGTCTCCACCCCCGCGTCATCACACCCCGAGAAACGCCATCCTGGTGGACCCGGAGCGCAGACTGGCTCTTCGCGGAATTGCCGAGAGGACCGAGACCGGGGGTGCTCTGACACGTTTGCTTGCCCATCGTGAGTGGTACAATTGAGGGGTGGTTGCTGTCAACAAAACGCAACGTTCTTGTTGGAAAGAATCTCTGCAAAGCAAAAAAGTGATACCCGTCATCTCATATTCTTCCGTCTCAATTCCTGTTTCTTTCCGAGTTAATTCATCCATCACAATGGCCGACGTCAGGGTACCCCCCACGGGCGTTTTCGTCCCTGTCCCGACCTTCTTCCACCCCGCCTCCGCGTCGTCAGGCTCCCTCCAGCCCAAGGTCGACGTCGAGACGCAGGTCAAGCACAGCGTCTACCTCGCAAAGAATGGCATCCGCGGCCTGGTCCTCCTCGGCTCGACCGGCGAGGCCATTCATTTGAACAAGGCGGAGCGCATCGAGCTCGTCGCCGGCGTCAAGAAGGGCCTTGAGGAGGCCGGGTTCCCCGACTACCCCATCATGGCCGGCGTGCTCACGAACGGCGTCGACGAGACGCTCGAGTGGCTGGAGGACTACGCCAAGGCCGGCGCGCAATGGGGTCTGGTCCTGGTGCCGGGATACTTTGGCACGGCGGCGAACCAGGAGAACATCAAGGAGTGGTACAACTTGATTGCGGACAAGAGCCCGCTGCCCATCCTTGTGTAAGTGCACCACTCATTGAAAGTGAAGCATGAGCTGACTGGAATAGGTACAACTACCCCGGCGTCACAAACAACGTCCTGGTCGAGCCCGATACGTACAAGGACCTCGCCCAGCACCCCAAGATCGTGGGCTGCAAGATGTAAGACTCACAACCGCCTCACACTCACTTCACAAAGCTAACATGTCCAGGTCCCACGGCAACGTCTCCCTCCACCTCCAAGTCTCCTCCGACCCGCGCATCGACCACTCCAAGTTCCGCGTCTACAGCGGCTTCGGCCAGCAGCTCGCGCCCATCGTGCTCTTCGGTGCCGCGGGCGTCATCGACGGCCTGGCCGCCTTCTACCCCAAGACCGTCTCGCGCCTGTTCGCGCTCTCTGAGAAGCGCCCCGTCGAGCAGGGCACCCTCGAGGAGGTCCAGCGCCTGCAGTACGCCGTGTCCCGCGCGGAGGACTTCATCGGCAAGACCGGCATCATTGGCATCCGCGAGGGAATCATTCAGAAGGCCGGCTTTGGCGCACTCGAGGGAGGCCGTTTGCCGCTCAAGGGACGTCTCGCGGAAGCGACGTGGAAGTCGCTGGATGCGCTGCTGTTGTCGGATATCGACAAGATTGAGAAGTCCCTGTAGATCTCCCGTGTAAAAGCTAGATAGCGGGATGGTTATGAATACATGATTGGATATGATGAACAATGTGGACCCCCTTGGAAACGCGCAACGGAAAAGCACTCTGATCACCTTTGCGTGTCTTGAGATAGTGCGACGCTATGTGGACCAAAGCAACTGCAATATGCGTCCATCCGGCGAGCTATCCGGAAGCGTTTGGGGTAGCTGGAAGCTTCCCCGTGCTTTCCCCGGAGTGTTCTTGCCGTGTTATCCATGATCCCTAGGGAAGGGTGCTTTAACATTTGTGAGTCTGGACTGTGTGGCTTATCGTCATCAACTGTTTAAATATGTAGTTCTTCTATTCCCTGAAACGTTCAAACCTCTGTTGGACCAGTGATGCTGGCTCTGCTATCAGTTATTTTTCTTCAATCATCATCTAAAAACATGCCTTCTACCATGAACCCAAACGAACGCCCTGAGCCACAGCAACAAACCACAGCCAGCACTGATGACATCAACGAATCAAAGCCTTCGGCAGCCCAGCTAGAGAAAATGGAGGAAGCAAGCCTCCAAAGGTTCAAGCTTTCCAAGAGTGGAGGCGATGTTGCCTTGGCACTCTTCGACAACGTGGGCGGGATCCATGACCCTATCGACCCGGAAGAGGACCGGAAGCTTGTCCGCAAAGTTGATTGGATGATTCTCCCCTACATCTCAGTCTGCTACGCCTTCTTCTACGTAAGTCTATCTGTCAAGTGTCTCTTGGCCTCTCGCCAAGAGATCCGGTGACCGGGGCTAAATCTGACGATTGTGAAAAGATTGACAAGACTACCCTGTCTTACGCAGCCATTTTTGGCATCCAGAAAGACCTTGGGTTAAAGGGTACTGAGTACAGCTGGCTATCCTTGGTGTTTTACTTTGGCTTTCTCGTCTGGGCTCTCCCCACAAACTTCTTGCTGCAGAGATTTCCCATCGCAAAGTATCTTGGCGTCAACATCTTCGCATGGGGCACCTTTCTCATGCTTCAGGCCGTTGCGCCCAACTTCACAGTCTTGGCTGTGCTCAGAGCAATAAGCGGTGCAGCGGAGGCCTGCGCTGACCCTGCCTTCATGATAATCACTAGGTACAGTTCTTCCTCTATGTCTCACCGACTTGAGGGACTCAAATAACAGGGCGAAAGCATGTGGTACACCCGGCGCGAACAACCCATCAAAATTGGCCTGTGGTACACTGCCAACGGCATCGGTATCGCCCTCGGGGGCCTGCTCGGCTACGGCATCGGCAATATCAAGGGTGCCCTGGCATCATGGAAGTACGAGTTCATCATCGTCGGCGCCCTCTGCTGCGCCTGGGGCATTGTCATCGCCGTCTTCCTCCCGGATAACCCCATCACGAGCAAGGCACTCTCGCAGCGCGAGAAGAAGATCTTGATTGAGCGGTTGAGGGAAAACCAAACCGGCGTCGAGAACAAGACGTTGAAGCTGTACCAGGTTCGGGAGGCGTTCACCGACTTCAAGCTGTACTTCTTCTTTATGATTGCGCTGCTTCAGGCCATCGTGAACGGGGGGACGTCGAACTTTGGGACGTTGATTATCAAGGGGTTCAACTTTTCTACGCGTGCGTATCCGTCACCTTGGATGTCATTCTGTGTTGAAGCTAAATTGTCATAGTCATCACAGCCGTTCTCCAGGTCCCCTACGGCGTCCTCATTTTCATTGCCATCCTAGTCTGCGTGTTCATCAACGACAGACTTCCTCCCAACAATCGATGCTTCATGCTGGTCCTGTTCTTACTCCCCAACGTCGCGGGCGCATTTGGACTGCGATTCGTGCCCGACGATCAGCAAGTCGGGAGACTTATCTGCTACTACGTGAGTTCTTATCACTCCAGCATGTCCAGTGGAGTTTCCCGCGGCAAAAAGCTCATTGTGATTTTCCAGTTCACCGGATCCATCAACGCTTCATTCGTGCTGCTTCTCTCACTCCAAACAGCAAACATTGCGGGACACACCAAAAAGGTCGTCACATCAGCATGCCTCTTCTTGGGTTACTGCGTGGGGAACATTGCCGGTCCCTTCTTTTACAAGTCTGACCAGGCGCCCAAGTACGAGCTTGGCATCTGGAGCATGATTGTTGCGCATATGCTTGAAGTTGTCATCGTCATTGCACTGCGCTTCCTGTTAAAGTGGGAGAATGAGCGGCGCGATCGGGCGCAGGGTGAAGTTGCCGAGGTGGACTTGGACACGACTGCGTTTGGGGACTTGACGGATCAAGAGAACATGAACTTTAGGTACATCTATTGAGCTAACATCACCTGGGATAGATCAAAACCATAAACCTCGGGCAATGAAATAGCAAACAGAATGTGGTCATTTGATGAAAGCCAAGTCAAATTGAGTTCTGTTCCCGAGAAATCAAGAGGAATGACACGAGAGCTTGATTGAAGGCCCTGTCCGTCCATTGACAGGAAACAAATCCGCTCTGTGGCGGTTTTAAGTCGGCCGTAGCAGTGGGCGCCGGCTCCCCGACGCCGGCGCATTTCACCCCGATAGCGATTTTCGGCGTCTTGACTTGCACATATTCAGTGTCCACCTCATGTTTGTTCTCATCTCCAACAGTAAACCTTCACTTTGCAAACATCACCTTTCTCATCATGTCTTCTGGTTTACCACCCCGACCGCCCTTCTCGTCTCTTCCTCTAGACCCCAATGGTCCTCCAGGAAACGCGTGGGGTCTCTACGGCAAAGACGATCGCTTAGGGGCGTTGAACCTTCTGACCCCAGCCATCGTCGCCGCTGCAGCAGCATCAGAGATCCGGACCGGTGACCGCGTGTCGCTGGACTGGTCGCTGACCAACCCTTCACAGCCGAGCTTCGATCGGGCGCCGTTTGAATCGAAACTCGTCAACCGGGCGCATCCCAACGGGGAGAAGAGAACGGTCAACGACGACATCTTGCACTTCAACACGCAGTGCAGCAGCCAGTGGGACGGGTTCAGGCACTACGGTAACGACTTGAGCGATGCTTCAGGGACGTGAACAAGGATCAACCAGCTAACGCTTCAGACGAAGGGTACCAGAAAGCCAAGCGGTACTACAACAACACGACTCAAGACGACCTGGAAAATCCCGAAAAGATCGGCATCGATGGTGAGTCGTGTCGCGCTGCGGTCTCTGCGCTGCACTGCATTTGTTTCATTAACTAATAAACAAAAAAAGCCTGGGTCGAGAAGGGTGGCATCGTCGGCCGGGGCGTCCTGCTCGACTACGCAAGCTTTTGCGCCCGGCACGCACTCCCGCTCGACGCCTTCACGAGCAGCGACATCACCCTCGAGCACCTGAAGCAGGTCGCCGCCGAGCAGAACGTCACCTTCCAGTCAGGCGACATCCTGTTCATCCGCTCGGGCTTCACGGCGGGTTACAACGCCAAAGACGACGCGGCGCAGAAGGCCGTTGCAGCGCGTGCAAGCCCCGACTTCCTCGGCGTCGAGCCGACCAAGGACGTGCTGCGGTGGATATGGGAGACTGGGTTTGCGGCCGTGGCGGGCGACGCGCCGAGCTTCGAGAGGGCGCCTATCGCGGGGCCTCATACCGCCGTGGGAGGGGTGTGGAACGGCGAGGCGTGGGAGGAGGAGATGCAGAGCGGAGGTTTGCTGCATCAGTGGCTGCTGGGCGGATGGGGACTGCCGATTGGGGAGATGTTTGATCTCGAGGCGTTGAGTGTCAAGTGCGAGGAGCTCGGGAGGTGGACGTTCTTCGTGAGCAGCGTGCCATTGAAGGTGAGTTTGGTGACCCTAACTGGGTTCATTAGACGAGGTGAAGATAAATTTGTTATTAACTCGCGACCGTTAGGTGCCTGGAGGCGTTGCTAGTCCTCCCAACGCGGTGGCGATCTTTTAAATGGATCGATTACTATTATCAGAAACGTTGTCATGAATTCAGAGTTTGATGAAGGTCTTGATAGTAGAACAAACCCAGCAATTAACATGGTTTCTTACTGATGGCCTTCGTCAAGCTGCCGCCAACAGAAACAGAAAAAACCTGATTAAACACGCCATCTCCTCGCGCGTCTGGATATATATAACCCCGTGGGCTACCTACCCCAGACTCACTTGGTTCATGTTGGTGCGTGCGTCTGCAGATCCCTGGTTGTTCTGAAATGACTTACTCGCCGGAAGCAGCTCTAGAACAATCTTCCTTTGCTTCCACGTTTCTGAGGCTGAAGAGGGCGACCTTCATCCCTGTGGCCCTATTACACCCAAACAGAGGCTCATCTCCGGGATCTCGTGTTCTTCCTCTTCCCCATGTCTCCAATACACTTCACTGTACAGACACAGACATAACCCTTGACTCTTCGCATATGCCCCTCCCTCCAGTCCAGTCTGCTCTTCGTGCCAATACCACCATTCTTTGAAAACCAAACACAATCATTCGACTCGGGCGCCCGGGGCATCTCCCCGCAAGAGCATAGCCATGTCCCGCAAGGATGCCCGTCCCAACCGGGGGAGACTAAGAAATGGGGGCGGCCGGGTACCCCGCATTGTCTCCCCATTCCCAAAAGGATTAAGAATGAGGTGACATTTCCGTTCCTCCACGTTCCCGCCCTGGGTCCCTCTCTTTCCCCCTTCCACCCATTTCCCACTCTGAGTCTGCCTGTGCTCGAGGGCCATGTTTCCGTGTCTCCAGCAGCAGCAGGATCAGGGGAGTCTGCCGCCGCCGCCGCCGCGCCAAATTGCTCGCTGTTAGTTTGCGTTGCTGGGGGCTGAACCGGCACAACCGCACCCGCATCCGCGCTCCGCCGTCCGTCCGTCTGCCCGCCTCCTCCGCCCTCTGGGCCTTGACGGAGAAGAGCAGAGCTAGGCTGAGGTTCCGGCAATGGACCTGGACTCTGATGAAGGCTCCGGTGTCGGCATCGGCATCGGGAGCACAAGCAACATCGGCAATGCCAGCAGCATCAATGTTGCCGCAAGCAGCAGCAGCAGCACCATGAATGGCGGGAACCGCCGCCATTCCCACTCACACCATCACCAGCATGTCCTGGATAACCATGGCCACGGCCACGGCCAACGACACCACAGCACAAGCTCCATCAACGGCAACGGAACCATCAACGGATCAAGCATCAACACCACTAATACCAACGGCAACGGGAACACCCAGCAACTGGCTTCTCCGCCCCTGACACACCCGTCCAACACGACGCCTCTGCCAGACAGCGGCAGACGTCGGCGCCACCGCGACAAGGAACGCGTCCGCGTCACCCGGGCCTGCGACAGGTGCAAGAAGCGCAAGATCCGCTGCACGGGAATCCAGCCGTGCGAGTTGTGCATCCGCACCGAGTCCCACTGCACGTACAACGCGTCTTATGCACGCGGGCGCCAGCCGCCCGTGGCAACTCGGGAAGATGTCGCCCGAATGGACCTCGACGGCCTCGACGTCTCCGTACCGCCGCCTGCGGGAACGCATGGAAACAGCTCGAACAGCAGCAATTCCGCTGGTGGTGCCGTCTCCGGCTCGTCTGGTGCGGCTGGCGAAGATGCCCTGATGGCATCCATCGTCGTCGACGTCGGAGAGCCTGATGTTGACCATGAGCATGACCACCACCAAGAGGAAAGCATCATGAACGGATCGAATCTTGTCATTGGCAGCGTCGGCCCGGGGACTGCCGAGCCTCCTTCGCGGGCGTCTCCTGAACCTACGCAGACAGACCTCCAGGGCCACTATGTCGGCCCCTCATCGGGTGTGTCTTTCTTACTGAGGGTTCAGAAGAGGTTACACCAGGCCGTCTCTTTCTCACAAGCTTCCTCAATTTTCACTTTTGGCGATGCC
This sequence comes from Colletotrichum endophyticum, assembly GCA_027406105.1. Classification (NCBI taxonomy): domain Eukaryota; kingdom Fungi; phylum Ascomycota; class Sordariomycetes; order Glomerellales; family Glomerellaceae; genus Colletotrichum; species Colletotrichum endophyticum. The sequence continues at coordinate 1,200,467 of JANVYF010000010.1, read as the reverse complement.
CCTCTCCCTGACTTCGACCCCAGCGGCGCCTTCTGCGTCCTGCTGTCCAAGGATGAGGCGACAACGCTGCTCAAGAGATATTTTGACTTCGCCGTGCCAACGCACCGTTTCCTCCATCGCCCCACCGTCGAAGGCTGGCTCGAAGAGTTCTATGCCACCAACGGCGCCATGAAGAGCCAGGAGGACGCTCCCGCGCGGAGGGCCGTTCTATTTATGGTATTTGCGCAGGCCCAGGAGTACATGGTCACCACCCAGACCCGCGAAAACGCGGATGTCAGGTAAGTTTGATGCTTGCTTTTATCGCCCTCTGTTTGGGGAACACATCATATCCGTCGTCGCACCCGTCACGCATGTTTGTCACAAACTAAAACCCCTTGTCTAACACACCCAACCCAGCGCTCGATACTTCTTGGCTGCAGATCACCAGCTCTCCAAAGAGCGCGGTGCCGTCCGCCTAGCCAGCGTACAGGCTCGCTTATGCCAGTGCTTCTGGCTACTATCACAGTCCCGCATCAACCATTGCTGGAGTCTCTTCGGCACCGTTGGGCACCTGGCCCTCGCCATCGGCCTCAACAGGAACCGCCACGCCGACCCGGCGGGCGCGTACAACTACATCGAGCTCGAGTGTCGTCGGCGCACGTTCTGGTGCGCGTACAGCCTCGACAACTATCTCAGCGCCGCGTTGGGCCGGCCGCGGACGTTCCACGATGAAGACATCGACCAGGAACTCCCGTCGTGCTCGGAGGACGGCGATCTGCATGCGGACCACATCACACCCCGCATGGGACGCGGGCAGTCGCTCATGCTGGCGCCCGTGGCTCACGTCAAGTAAGTGCGGACCGTCCCGCTGTGCTCCATCAGACACTGACTCGATGGCAGGCTCTCACGAATAGTGAGCATGATCTTACGAGATTTGTACTCCATCCGCCCCTCCTCATTCTCCAACCGCTGCGCCTTGGCGGCAAAGTACTCGCAGAACCTGAAGCAATGGCGAGCCGAGCTCTCGCAGTTTCTCGACGACGGCATCAACATGGCCCTTCTCATACCAATATTCCAACGGCAGAGAAACGTCCTGAATCTAGCCTACTGGCATGCCATGATACTTACCCACCGACCGTTCCTCCTCAGCAACTTTGCGAGGTTACAACGGAACGGCAAGAGCCGTCGTCGCAGTGTGCCGCATAAGGACCAAGCCGGCGACAGCGTCCAGGCGTGCTTAGACGCCGCCATGCATGTTGTAGATACAGTGAACGACCTGATCCAGGCAGGCCAGCTGTTCCGTGCATTCTGGGTCAGACATCTCATTTACATCGTTTTGCAGACTCCTGCTAACACCGGCCCAGTTCACATCTTACTTCGCGTTCTCCGCTGTCGTCGTTCTCTACGTCTATACAATACAGCAGCGGACGGCACCCGCAGAGACCTGGCAATCATACTTCGCCGCCGCGACGCGGTGCCAGACGCAGCTCGCCACGCTGGCTGACAACGAGTCTCAGCTGGCCGCGCGGTACTGTCTGGTGCTGGAGGAGCTGCGGACGGAGGCTCTGAGGCAGACGGAGCGCCTCCACAGCCCTCCAGTCCATAATAACCAGAATGGTGGCGGGTCTTTGGCAGCTCGTGCGGCAGAAGATGTCCACAACCAACAGCCTGATCACCTAGCAGGAATCAACTTCTCGGACGTTGCTCACACCGAGGACTTCGTGGGGTTCGATGCCAGCCCGAGTAGCTCTCTAGCTGACATGACCAGCTGGGGTCAATTCGATTCCATGGTAAGTTGTTGCTCGATGTATGTGTCTGCGAACCTTTGACTAAACTTTCCTGCGCAGGTCACGTCTGGCTTTGGGGGCTTGGAAGCATTGCTAAATGACGACTCACTAAGATTCTAAATCTCACCCTTGTCGTAGGAGAAGATCTGGTTATTGCATAGTTGGCGAAATATGTACTTTGATATCAGGCGAGACATGGTCTTGCCCAGGCGCAATCGATATTTGCTGGATGTATGATCCTTGGAAAGACCCAGTCTTATCAATCAAGACGTGTTACAATCATCATCAAACGCATTAGCTTGTACCTTCAAATATTTACGGCTCTGACTCCGCCACATGTTTAACATCATTGTGACCCCAGCTAAGACGTCGCCGCCTCAAGTCCCTCCAAGATAGCCAACACACCCTCAGCACCAGGATCCGGGACCTTTCCCCACGCAGACTCCTCCACATACACCGCCCTGCCCAAACTCGCCGCCATCCCCTTCGTAGCCTCCACCCCCTTCCTCGCCTCCTTCACGGCCTCACTCACACTACCGGTCTTCTCCAGCGTCTTCACAAACGGCTCCAACGCATCCAGCAGCGTGCGGTCCCCCTGCCTAGCTGGCGTCGCCTGCTGCAGCGTCCCCAACGCGCCGACAGCCACCTTCGTCCACGCCTTCGTGTCGAGCACGCCCGCGCTCGCCTTGCGCAGCTCCGACGACAGCGCCGCGAAGAAGATGCTGTAGATGGCGCCCGAGGTGCCGTCCATGTTGTCCTCGATGACATTCGTCAAGTCGATGGCCGTGCGGACGGCGTCGGAAGTGAGGGCGGTGGATGACGCATACTTGGAGACGGCCTTGGCGCCACGCAGGAGGGTGACGCCGCAGTCGCCGTCGCCGACTTTGGTGTCGTGGTCGGTGATTTGGGGCTCGGCTTGTTCGATGCGCTTGCTTGCTTCGACGACGACCTTCTTGAAGACGTCGACGTTCACTGTATCAAAATTGTCAGTCAGGGAATGAGGAGCTAAGGTGGGTGCTTCAACATACACTCAACCCCGCTCTTTGCGCCGTCTGCTCCGTGGCCGGCATCAGCGCTTTCGGTGATCCGCTGCTTGGGGTCGCTGGCCGTTTCATTGCGCGGGGAGTATGCCCAGCCGATTGCGTCGGTGCTGGCATCGATGTACTTCAGGATGTCAGGGGTGGCCTTGAGCAGGGTGATGCTGAAGCCGGGGCCGTTGAGACTCGTCATGTACGTTCCCGAAATGACACGAGCCAGCTTAAGTCCCTTGGCGCCTTTGAATAATCAGCAATCGCCCTTGTCATCATCACGGGGGCCAACTCTTACCGAGAGCATTGACGACCTTGGCAGTTATTCCGCTGAACTCAAGCGGCGAAACACCACCCAGGTTGTTTACCAACGCCACAACATCCTTTGCGTCGGAGAAGTCAACATACGCTCTGTCGGAGTCCTTCGGATCCAGAAGCTGCGTCAACATCTGGTCAATCAGCTTCGGCAGTTCCGGTCTCGGCTTCAGGACCTGGCACCCGGGCTCGTTGTGAATACCCATGCCAAGCTCAACCTGATCCCCTGCCGACGGCGCCGCGGCCTCGCGGCCAGGAATATGCACATGCTCCAGTGACGCCCCAACCGTCACCAAGTTCTCAGTCACCGTCTTGCCCAGCTTCAACACATCCGCCAACGACGCGCCCGTCTCCTTGTACGCGCCGAGGATCTTGTGTACCAGCACCGTCCCCGCCAGCCCACGACGTCCGACTTTGCCGCTCTTCTTGCGGCCGACAGACACGTCGTCGCCGACGATGAGCACCTCGACGGGCACGCCGAGGCTGGCCTTCGCCTTCTCGGCGGCCAGGTGGAAGTGGAAGACATCGCCGGTGTAGTTCTTGATGATGAGCAGGACGCCGGCGGGGGAGGCTACGCGGGAGATGCCGGAGAGGATCTGCGCGACGCTGGGAGAGGCGAAGATGGAGCCCGAGACGGCGGCGGTGAGCATGCCGTCGCCGACGAAGCCGGCGTGCGCGGGCTCGTGGCCGGCGCCGCCTCCAGAGAGGATGGAGACCTTTTGGGAGTCATTATTGGTGAGCCAGACAGCTATTTCAACATGAATCGTTAGTGTTTGAAGAATGAAAGTCGCTATCATCAGGTGAGAGTCACGTACTCTTCTTAGACTTGTCAAAGGTCAGGCCTGAATGTTGCAGCACCAAGCTCTCGAGGGCATCGAGAACGAGGTTCTCTGCTTCGTCGTAAAAGTGCTGAGACATCTTTGTTTCATGGAATAAATGAACAAATTCTCAACAACAAGCAATACTACAATTATTCATTCATACCCGTCTCTCCGCGCGCGATGGCCAGAAGCCTTCTCATAATAAACAATGCTACCCCTCTCCATCAACTGGCGAAACCCCGCAACTGTGCCCCTCCAACAGCAACATCGTCCGACTCCCCCCGCACATCTCCCCGCGTGTTCCTGACAACTCGGCGGATTCCTCCACAGAGACCTAGCCATCAGTCGGAAATACTCCCAGCTTCCGATCCGCTCGATTCGGAGGAGGGCAACGGGACGACGGGAAGGGGGTGAAAGTCACCGGCACATGGCTCTCCGGAATTGGCCCGTGCGTCTCGGCCGGTAGCCGGTGTGGTGCTTTTCCGTGTCGCCCAGGGCCCGGTGTGCTTTTCCGTCGGTTGTCTCGGCACGCACCCGTGACCCCTTTGAGAGATTGCTGTGAGCAGCATAGGCACAGCACAGGCGCGGACGGTAATTTTCCATTGCCACCGGGGGCGAGGGTGTTTGTGCTAGGTGGCTGTCTAGCTGCAAAGCACCGCGAACAGGAGGGACGGAAGTACGTGTTTGTTAGGAACCAGACGAACATGGGAAAGGACATGGGGGGCTGCCTAGATGTGCAGAAGATGGTGAAAGGATATTAGGGGCTTGCTTCTGGGCTCTTGCTCTGCTCTCCACAGCCGTTCTTCAAGTCACTGTTGCGCCGCGGATGAATTGGATGAGTACTTTGGCGACTCAATGTTGAAGACTTTAATACCGGCTCGTTTTCTCTCTCAAGTTCGTTCACTTGCATGATTCCCGATTGAGCTCATTCTCACTCATCCTTTCATTTACCTCCCTCATTCTCATACCTTAGCTTGTCAGCCATGGCAATTCACACGGAAGGCGTGGCGGCGAGGTCACTCCTCACTTCTGAGAAGCCAACGGTCGAGATCGTCGAGACTGTCAAGCCCGTCGAGCAACCCAGAACCGTCACAGACCTTCTTTTGAGAAGGGTAGAGGAGGCACCAGATGTCGATGTTCTGGCATACCCGGCAACGGCCCGTGGAAGAGACGATTATGTCAACTACACCGCCAAGGACCTTGATCGGTTTGCCGATGAAGCCGCGCGCAAATATGCCCAAGCTGGGCTTCTCCCTGAGGTATGCATCTTCATTGTCTCACTGAGACCATCCCCAGCGTCTGTAATACTCACCATGATTAGAACCCAAACTCAGCCCAAGCAGAGGTTATCGCGCTTCTTGCCAACTCAGATATCAACTATGTAGTCACCATGTTTGCCCTGTCAAGGATGGGTTTCGCGGTGCTCTACCTCTCAACGCGTCTCTCCCCTGAGGCGTACGTCAACCTCCTCAAGAAGACGAACTGCAACCGCATCGTCATCTCAGACCGCTACAGCAGCATAGCCTCCGAAATCAGCGAGCAATACCCCATCTCATCGTTCAGCATTCTCGACAGGGTCGACTACGACCTGCCCACGCCCTCAGGCGAGCGCTTCCCCATCTTCTCGCACCCCAACGCCTCCCAGCGCATCTCCTTCATCGTGCACTCGTCCGGGTCGACGGGGCTGCCCAAGCCCATCTTCCAGACGCACGCCGCCTGCGTCTCCAACTACTCGAGCGGCATCCCTTACCGCGCGTTCCTGACGCTGCCGCTGTTCCACAACCACGGCATCTCAACGCTCTTCCGCGCCATCGTCGCGGGACACAGGATCGCCATCTACAACGCCAACCTGCCGCTCTCGGGGACCACGCTGGTGAAGGCCATGGCTGCGACGGAGCCGGGAAGTTTGCATTGCGTGCCGTACGCATTGAAGCTGCTCGCAGAGACTGAGGGCGGCATTGAGGCGCTGAAGAAGCTTAAGCTGGTGCTGTATGGCGGCAGCAGTTGTCCCGATGACCTCGGTGACCGTCTCGTTGAGGAGGGTGTGTATCTCGTCGGACACTACGGCGCAACAGAGATGGGCCAGCTCATGACCTCGTTCCGTGAGCCCGGAGACAAGTACTGGAACTACATGCGCCCCCTCGCCTCGGCCAAGCCCTGGCTGCGCATGATCCCCATCGCAGGTGACGTCTACGAGTGCGTCGTTCTCGATGGCCTCCCGTCAAAGGTCATGTCCAACTCGGACGACCCGGCCCCCAACTCATACCGCACCCGCGATACCTTCGTCCCGCATCCTACCATCCCCGACGCCTGGCGCTACCTCGGCCGCCTCGATGACCGCGTCACCCTCGTCAACGGCGAGAAGGTCCTCCCAATCCCCTACGAGAACCACATTCGCGAGCACGAGCTCGTCCAGGAGGTCGTCGTCTTCGGTGTCGGCAAGTCCATCCCCGGCCTAATCATCATCCCCAGCGAGAACGCCAAGGACCTGTCCAAGGAGGAGATCCTCAAGACCCTCAGCCCGGTTATCGAGCAGGCCAACGCGCGCGCCGAGGCGTTCGGCCGCGTCTCCCCGGAGATGATCGAGGTCGTCGACATCGGCACGGAATACCCCCGCACCGACAAGGGCACCGTCATCCGCGCCGCCTTCTACAAGCAGTTCGCCGACCTCATCGAAGACGTCTACCGCCGCTTCGAGGCCCCCACGGACGACGTCGCCGGCGGCGAGCTCGTCACCCTTGACCTGCCCCAGCTGGAGGACCACCTCCTCGACCTCTTCCGCAGCAAGCTCGGCTTCGAGGCCCTGCAGAAGGAGACCGACTTCTTCGAGGCCGGTGTCGACAGCCTGCAAGCCAGCACCGCCCGCGGACACATCCAGCGCGGCGTCAACCTCGGCGGCAAGACTCTCGGGCAGAATGTCGTCTTCGAGTTCCCCAACGTCGTCGCCCTCGCCAAACATGTCCACTCCCTCCGCACCGGCGAGGCCGCCGAGGCCGAGGACGAGATTGAGGTGATGAGGAAGCTCATCGCAAAGTACTCCGACTTCAGCGAGCGCAAACCCGGCAGCATCACCCCGGAAGGCGAGACCGTCGTCCTGACCGGCGCCACTGGCTCTCTCGGTGCGCACCTTCTCGCCCAGGTTGTGCGCCAGCCCTACGTCAAGACAGTCTATTGCCTCGCCCGCGCCTCTTCCCCCTCTGAAGCCGAGTCCCGCGTGCTCGCTTCCCTCACCCCCAAAGGCCTCGTCCTCTCCGACGCTGAGAAGGCCAAGGTGAAGTACCTCCCGACAAACCTTGGCCAAGCCGACCTCGGCCTCACCCCCGAGGCGGCCGCCGAGCTGCGCAAGACGCTCACGACCGTCATTCACTCCGCCTGGGCCGTCAACTTCAACCTCGGCGTCGCGAGCTTCGAGGCGCAACACATCCGCGGCGTGCATAACTTGCTCAACTTCTGCCTCGGCACAGAGACGGTCAACCCTGCGCGGTTCTACTTCTGCTCATCCATCTCAGCGGCCGCAGGCACGCCTATCCCTGCGCGCGTGAAGGAGACGTACGTGGAAAACCTGGAGCACGCGCAGAACATGGGTTATGCGCGGTCCAAGGTTGTGACAGAGCACGTTGTCAAGGCGGCTGCGACCAAGACCGGGATGACGGCGCGTGTGCTGCGTTTGGGGCAGATTGTAGGTGACTCGGAGGGCGGTGTGTGGAACCAGACGGAGGCGATTCCGTTGATGATTCGGAGTGCCAAGGTGATTAAAGCGCTGCCTGCTCTTGATGAGGTAAGTCATGATAGCACAGGAACTACCAAGAACATCATGTTAACGATATTTACAGACTCCGTCATGGATGCCCGCCGACAAAATGGCTCTCGCAGTCCTCCAACTCGCCAACCTCACCGGCACGCGCTGCTCCTCCTGCGGCGCGCCCCCGACCTCTCCGGACGACGCGGACCTCAGCCTCGTCTACCAGGTCCAGAATCCGACGCTCTTCCACTGGACCTTCGACTTCCTGCGCGCCCTCCGCGCCGCCGGGCTCGAGTTCCAGATCGTCTCGCAGCGCGAGTGGGTGCGTCGCCTGCGCGACTCGGACCCTGACCCGGAGCGGAACCCGACGTACAAGCTTTTGCGCTTCTTTGAAGAGAAGTATGACAACGATAGGCCCGGCCGTGAGGGGCTGGTGTTCGAGACGCAGCGGACCGGGGAGAGGAGTCCCGCTGTTGGAGAGGGATGGGATGTTGTGGGGAGCGGGCTTGTTGAGAAGATGGTTAGGTGGATGGAGACGCAGTGGTAGATGGCTTGTTTCTTAGATATCCTGAGACTTCATTAGTGGCGTTTGGCATGATCTATTATGGGGGTTTGAGTAATGTTTACAGGTTGATATCAATATGATGAACAAATTGGTCCTTTACGTCCATGTTTGCTGGCCTTGATTGTCTGAAGCTCGGAAAAGCGAAATCGCCCACATTAAGTCACATCTCAGTCCGAAACCTCTTGTGAAGTACAATAGTTGAGATTCAGTGTCATCGTCTTGGTCAAAACATCTGGATTTCTCCGGGCTTCTGACATCCAGGCTGTCTTGTCGAGTACACAGCTTGGGCAGGGAGTCAATGTTCAGATATTAAGTTCTCATTTCTCTTCAACTAGGGCAATAATTTACAGGATTACAATCCTAAGATTCGTAGTGATCTTGAACTTCGGGCGCAAACGGTATATGATACCGTCGAGGAGGCCTACGACGCAGCTCGGGAAGTCCCTCGTAGCTGTCTGAATAAAGTCCATCGTCGTAGGGAGAGTGCAACTCATCGCCCACAAACTGATACGGCCTCCGTCGGCTGCGCGACCGAGGTGTGCGAGGCCTCTGATTCATAAAGTACCTCTCATGCTGGCGGCCACGAGGAGGCTGACTGTGAGTGCGTCCGAAGTGTTGCCGTGCCTCAGCGAAACGAGCATCTGGGAATGTAGGGTGATCCATGATCAGCTCGGGCCTGCGCTGGTATGGCACTGTTCTCGCTTCCAACGAATCGACTTGAGCTTGGAGCGATTCCAATTGTTTGTGACGCTCGTCCTCGGTATCACCTTTCGAAGATTGAAGTTCCAGCCCTCGAGTTCGACTGATCAACTCGGTAATTTGTTGCAAAGTCAATTCTGACTGCTCCAGAGCCCGGCCTCTCTCCAATGAGTCCCAGAGGTCCTGGGTGATTGCTACGGGCGTTTTTGATCGGCAATACTCCAGCGGAATGGCCCTTCGATGTGGCTCTGGATCAATGTCCAGATCTCTCAAACGGTCCCGACGTCGCACCCAGACATCCCTGACACTATCCTCCAACAATCTGCCAAACTCATCTCGCACGATTGCCGCGTTCCTCGCCATGGCATCCTGTTGTGCTACGGCCGCTGCTCGCTCCTTCCTTCTCCTCGCTTTCTTGAACTTTTCGTGCTCCTTGTCATTGAGCAAGTCGCGCACCTGTTGTTGAACCAGTCCTATGCCGCAGTCAACGCACGGAGGCATGTCTTCAATTCGTGGTTGGCGTGGTTTCGGTCGAAACACAGGGACGAAGTTAGGTTCTTGGAAACCTTGGCCATATCTCGGAGGACCCTGGTGGATGTAAGGGGCTTGTGGCAGCGGATGAGGATATGGATATGGCGGTGGGGCAGGTGGCTGGTTGACTGGGACGTTGAGCACGAAGTGGGCGGGGGGCACGCCGTTCCACCAGCCTGGTGCAACATTCAGATGCGGAACAGGCCGATATCCAGGTTGGTGGAAAGGTGGTGACCATGCCCCGTTCATATTCCTGCCTGTTCGGGGTTGTTGAGGAGGTGCTGCAGGATATGGATGTGGTTGTGATGTCGCCAGTGGACGCACTTTGGGTGGTGGGTTTGGTTTCGCTTCCGGCGGTGGTGGCGGTGGTGGTGATAAATACTCTGCCATGTGATCGGGCAACTGATATCCACCCGGACCTATGTAGGAAATGTCGGGATACTTTCGATTTTTTCGGTGGATTCTATAAGCGCCGTTGTTCTCGGGGCGCTTATTCGAGGGATTCGATGAATCCCCTGGACGCTTCCGTGACTTATGTTGTCGTGTCTCATTCTCATCTTCTCGCGGGCCCTTCCCCTCTCCAATCTTCTCGGACTTTCCGGGCTTCATGTATATCGTAGTTGGCTCCTTCAGTTTGTATTGAGGCTAGCATCAACGCGTCACAGGGTCCTCTGTATATCGGGCCAAGCTTGTTTAACGACCGCGAATGTAGTACGAAGGATGCCTAGATACCAAATACGCCGGCAATATGATTGTGAGTGGGCGAGAAAAAGTGCAGAATTGGAGAACGAAAATATAGTACTGTACTGCTTCTCTCGATTTCGATGGTTCGCCTGAAATGGCAGACCAGGCTGTGAGGCAACCGGTTTGCTGGGATGCCTAGTCAGACGCAAGCCACCCCTCTTTGGTTAGTTGGCCCCCATCGGGGCTCTGTGCATGCATCTTTCAACTTTGTCCTGGACTCGCGTTGACAAAGATAAGCCAGCTTGTGCTAGGGAACGTTGCAAATTAGCAGACGGATTATCTGGCTACGTCAAGCAGCACACCAGCGCATACAGTGAATGCACCGGAGAAGTCGGATATGAGCAGCTCTCCAACCGGATGAATCTACAGCAGGACAAAATTATCTCAGGCCCCTTACGTATCTTTTCATGGGTGAAAGGACTTTAAACACACGCGCTACGATTTCTTCAAACGTTGAGGCGCATTGAAGCCGGGTACTCCTCCCGAGTTGAGTATGAGGTACCAACAAAAGTGGCGTGCTTGTGTGCTTTTCTCTACCCCGCATCATATTTCGTATGCATGTCAGATGCCCAGTCTGACATTGCTCCTGTGATTTACTTACAATGCAGGATGGCTCGCATAGCCTCTATTCTGCACGGTTAACATGCCGTCAATGAGCCAATGATGCTGATGCACGTTGTTTATCACCTCACTCGGCCTTGGAAGTTTATTCCTCGAGAGCCTGATTATGGTGACGACCATGATACCAATGGTATGCACAACATGCATAGGCCACGGGCTTACTGCTTGATGACGAACACACGACTGACAGCTGAACGCTGCAACTTAACTACATTTAGGAAGCGCCATGCATCTCACCTAGCGGCTGCAGACGGTTTGCATACGATTGCTACTTTTCCTTTTCTCTGACAAGATTTGTCGTCAAGTTCATAGCCGCAGAGCCTTCACGTCACTCGGACACGCACCGCATTTCAAGATGGACGCCCCTAGCACGGCCGCATCGACCTTCGCATTATTCGAAAAGCTCGACAAGCTCTTCCAGATAATCAAGGACATCAAAGATCTTCCAAACGCTATTCACAGAGTAGGAGAGTCTTTCGCAATAGTCTTGGATGTTGTCAACGTTATCCGAGACGAACCCAACTCGAAGTTCGCGGGGTATGTGAACGGATCTCTCGAACTTTGCAACACCCAGGCGAAGCGAATTGGGTACGTCTTCAATGCAATCAGGATTGCGATGAAGCGGAGAAGTGAGGATAGAAACTGGTCCACATTCGTTGATATCTATCGCGAGAAGGTCCGCGAGGCGGGCAAAGTGGAAGTCATGATGGAGTCGATATTGCAGAAACTGAGGAACTTGGCCATTACTAAGATTTTCGAATCACTTGACGAGGCAAAACCAGCGATTGACAGAATGACTGAAGCCATCAAGGCGCTTAAAGACGCGGAACCGCCATTGCTAGACTCGGACTTGAACGATAGAGCGGACTAACAGTCAATTCCGTCAATCGAAAGGGAATCTTGTCGATGGGATCTCACGTCCAGAATACCGTAGGAAACTGGTTTATATTCAGTGGGTCTAGAGCAATACACTTTGGTACAGGCTTTAAGAATTGAAATGGAATCAAAAGTAACTGGTTCCATATTAGAGTCAGTGGATCAATTTTATCATTCAGCAATCTCAATTTCGTCTCAAATCTTTGACCTCTGAGCTTTTTGGGCAGGGATCTCGACATTTCACAGGCCAGCAGCCCGATATTGACCTTCTTGATTAGCTCACGTGCACTTCGGAGGCGCTTGACTTTGAAGGTGCAAAACGAGAAATCTCGCATCGCCAAATGAGCCCCGAGCAACGGAACGCGGTCTTCAGAGACGCGAGATTCTAAGAGATGGGAAGGTCTGGAAGCAAGGACGCTAAGGTGCTATGGAGATGACAATGCCCTGCTGATAGTGCATTTTAGAAAGAGGCCGCGTAGTTTTCCTGTGTCTGTGCGGCTACGTTTTCCGTGTACATGTTGCTCTTACTGAAGACGATTGTAGCGATAATGACAACGATGACGATGGCGATGACGAGGATGGCGACAATAACGATAGCAATGAGGAAAACGACGACGACAACGATGGTAAAGTAGAGTACATCCACAACAGAAACAGTTGCTCTAGCAAAGAAACCAATAGACAGTCTTTTCGGAAACTCGGCATAGTTATGCCACGTCAGCTATTGTCTCTCCCTTCCGCAGGCCCCAGGTATCTCTCCAGCCACCTTTGCCATAATCGCCTGAGGTCGATATCCGTGATCTACGACGACCACCAAGTCGTCTGGGCATGTTTGACTCCCAAGAGCCATCAGCTCGACTAGCATGAGTCTCGCTCGAATGACTAACACCCTCATCTAGCCATGTCGTCCTGGTCACACGCCTCGTGATAGCTTCCCACTTGTACGCGTATAAATACGCCGAACACAACACCAAAAGCGTAATCGGTGCCGCTGTTGCCCAGTACATCCATGAGCTCTGTGGCATGTCGCGAATATCCACAGTGTTCATTCCAAAGAAGCTCGTGACGAATGACCTAGAGAGCAAGTCAGTCGTTGTTCAAAATATGGCTCATGTTGAATGAACCACCTCAAAGGGTCGGGACGCTTACAACGGCAGGAAGAATAATGTGACCAAGGTAAACACTCGAATGGCATTCCCATGTCCCTCGTCTAGGACCTCAATGCTCTCCTTTACTCTGGCCCGCAGATCGGCAGCTCGGTGCAGCATAGCGAGCAACTCTTCATGCTCACGCTGTCGTTCCGCCTTGGCTCGTTCAATGACTTTTCTTTCCAGTAAAAACCGTGCCCTTCTCTCTCGATTCACGACGCGGAAGGATGTAGGATCTGAGACGCGTTTACTGTTGTCAAGACAATGCCACTGAGTTACGTTAAGGTCTCTGAGAGCCTGGAGTTCCTCTTCGAGTGCGCGAATAGCCAGGAATGCTCGGCGCCTTGGACGTAGACTTGCATTGAAGTCGAGAGCACGTGCATGAGCTGCGTAGAGGGCTATGAGATCCAAGGATGTCGTCGGCACCGCTACTTTGTGGCCCGGCTTTTGGGATTGCGCATCGACAACACCTAGGTCTTCCGTCCATGTAACGGCCCTCCTTCTTGTTCCTCTGCGTACCTCTCCGCCAAAACCAGAAAAGCTCAATGGTACCTTGGATGACCCAGCGCCGATACGAAAGGCGCCTGTCTGTACGTTGGCCATGGCCATCGCGACAATGTACTCGGCTCCGACAGCACCGAGTCGAACGCTGCTTGTATTTTCGGCCGTAATGCCGATGATGAGGTCCTCTCTTGCGCTTTCAATGTGCGCAATCACCTCGTTAAGGGTGGATAAATAGCGGGTCTTACCCTTGTACACACGGTTGTTTCGGTGACCTTTGGAGTTTTTCTCTCTCGATGTCAGTAAGACAATTCTAGCCTGGATGGAAAACAGCGCTACGATGTTCTCAAAAGCACGGAGAAGACTGGTAGGCAAAGCTGGCGCCTCACTCTGGTCGATGCTCCTCTTCTGCTCCTGGGTTTTCTGGTCGCCATCCTCGCGAGATGTGCCTGGATAACCGTTGGCCGTCTCATGTGTCTCATTTCCGGTGCTAGGAATCCCGTCTCTGTCGTTTTCAGTACCTCGGTTACCAACGCTCTCATTAAATCCCTCCTCTGGTCGGTTTCCTGGTCTCGCAATAAAGAGATGCAGCTCTCTTGATACGTCGAGAATTCTTCCAAGATCCCTTTTGAACACTGTCAAATCTTCGATCAACGTATTAAACAGACGGTCCTTCTCCGCCGTCCTTGCATTCTGGAGCCACACTATACATGGGTCCTCGTGAGGTGTGGCGGGCACTTGGTGGTCCGGTGACTGAGTATGAGTACGACAAGCGTGAAGGTGCTCAAGAGCTCCGACGAGATCGTACTCTCTCTTGCTATCGCATGCATCACATGTCTTGGAGACAGGGTTCTTAGCATGGTCGTAGCAAGATCCTCGAATAATCCACGACTGTTCGCCCTCGGCGGCAGTCTGGAGTGCCGCGAATCGAATGTGCTAAATACAGTGTCAACAGAAGCCAAGGAGTCCTACCCATTGATTATGATTTGAGGGGTAGTGTTGATGGGTTTCAGCGACTTACTCTGAAGATTAAGTCTAGTGCACCCCAAAATCGATCTATGACACCTTTCATGTCTGCATAGAACCCCGCTCCCTCATCCTTAAGGGGCAAATACAGACCTAAGATTGTCTTTGAAATTGTAAACACGTCCCGAATCAAATCATTCGCCTGCTCCGTGGTGTTCACGTATAGCCCCTCTTGTTTCTTTGGAGAGCCATCGGTCGAACGGGGCGAAGGAGGACTCTTCTGGGACGCTGTCCCTTTCTTCGACTCTTCGGTAGAATTGTCTTTCGTGAGTTTGACCGTCGCAGACTCCGATCCCAGGACGCTCAAAATGTCGTGGCGGTCGCAGATTTCTTCGAGAGAGCACTCGTAACCGCTTTTGTAAACCTTGCCGTAAAGAATACTCTCTCGGAGAGATCCGTCGATTTTGCGGAGAAGGCGGACCATTGTACTCATGCTGCCCTCTTCATTCTGCTCTCCTCCACTCCCTTGTGTGACCTTCCACATCAAGAATGGGGTTGCAGGTGTGTCAAATGGCTTGGGCGGCTCCCTTCTGATGGACCTCTCACGGCTTGGAGTTCGCACAAAGCTGCTACGCGAAGCGATTGACGACGGTTTTGGTGAAGATGTTTCGTCGTCACTCCCACTCTCTGAAGAGCTGAGCCGATATGTCCGACTTGCTTTCTTTTTGATAAATCTATCGTTGACGATTTTGGCGGGCTTGATGTTTTCAGTTGCTTTATCGTGTGCCGCAGTCTTTGACGCGGAATCAAAGCGATGCTTGAAGTCGTAAAGGCGCTGACGAGAGTCCTCTTCCGATTTATATGACTCGGCGTCATTAGATCTGAAAATTTCTGTGAGAATTTATGGGAAAGATGGTTTATTTCAGGCCGTCATATCACTTGCCTGTCATCAACGGTCGTGCTCATTGACGGTGGTGTCATTGATCCCGATCTTGAACTTGAGAACGACTCTGACCTACGCCGTTTCATGGTTCGTATTCTATGGGCAGGTTCGGATAATGCATGCGTGGAAGGGGCATTTTTGCGATGCCTCTCAAACCCGTAACGAGGACCTGCATACGTGTGAGGTGTTCCCGGTCTCCGGATAAGTGCGCCTCTTGACACATGTGCATCAGAAGCCGGGGCCTGCGGTGTAAACGAATAACGTTGGATCTGCATCCTGGACGCAGATATATCGTCATAATAATTCTTGACTTCTTCGGGTCTGTCAAAATTTGGTGGAGGCGAAGGTGGAAGTGGCGGCGGTTCAAAGTATTCGGAGTCAAGGAGATAATGTCTAGGAGCTTTCCGCCATAGGCTCAAGTGAATGTCATCGAAAGTGATCAAAGCTTCCTTTAACATAGTTGCCCAGAGCTCCGAGTTTACGTGAGCGGCATTATGCGTGTCTTCGACGATGTTAAAATCTTCGATTGATGTGAGGTTTGTGATACGGGCGATAAGCTCCTAAGAAGATGGTGTCAGGTTGAAAAACACACTTTCGTTGCTAAATATTGCAGCTTGTTACTGTGGTCTGCCATGAACTTACAGCAAAACTAAAGTCGTGCTTGATATAGGAGTAGTACTCATTGCCATGGAAGTCTGTGATTCTTACGGTCACAAGCGGTCGGGAGTTGCTCTCGTCGATAATAATATTATCTTTGCAGATGGCAGACAGGGGCACTTCACCCCATGTCAGTAGGACCTCTGGGCTCCGGCGTAAGCTTCGGGGTTCGAGTACACGCGCAGGAAAACTCACCCGGCCCAATGAGAAGGCTCTTCATTCTGGCAACGTGAAGGATTTCCTTGCCAAGCCACTTCTGTGTTTCGGAAAGCACCTGCATTTTGTCTCTAGCGTCGCCCACATCATAACCGTAGTTAGCACTTAGAAGACTCTCCATATCATCATGACCCATCTTCCTCTGACCTTCGCGAAAGGCGAGATAAGGAGTAGAGTAGTAGGTAACCGAATTTCGGAGGAGAGGATTGCCAGAGGGAACTCCGTCAACACGAGAAATATTGGTCCTAGCCGCTTGGCCGTTTAGGGTCGCACTGCGACTGAAGTCTTGGTGGTGAGGAGAGACACGTTCAAGAAGACCCAGCGCAAGAGATTGGTATCCTGTGTGAACAAATGGACAGCAGATGACGAGACTCTGTTTTCATCGGTCAACCTTTCTTCTTTCATAGTTTCAATATAGAGAGTATGCACCCTTATGACTTTTACGATGTCTGAAGCGTGCCGCACATGCCTGCCGAGAAGTCAATCTTGCTCTGAACTCCGCCATGAGAATTACCTACAGCCAGTAGATTTGACGCGGCGCAGGCTTCACATGATCGAGAGCATCCTTCTGACAATATAGTGTCACAACGCTTTTCGCCTTCTCATCTGTGAAACTCTCTGCTGCGTTAACGACAACAAGTTCTGTATCAATACCGTCGCCGAAGGTTGCGCGTTTCCTAAACCACGCTTGGAGCATGCTGCCTGCATTTCCGTTAGATCGTCTGGCATCTTCTATGAACCTTTCGTCTTTCAGGTCAAATGATATGGTCTCGGCGAGTTGTGCGTCGTTCTCATCTCTGTCAGCAGATATTGGGGGTACATAGCCGCGTCTATGACTCCGTTCGCGACTGCGGCTGCGACTGTTACCGATATATTGGACCGGATTTGGGCTTTCTCTTCGGCCACGACTGATGTGAATATTACCGATATTCACTGAATCGCTAGAATAGGCGGTGTCGGATGTTCTGCGATCTTTTCGTCGTTTCATTTGCTTTTGGCGTCTTCTCAATTCTGCCAACTCCTGGGGCGGCGGCATCGGTATTTCGCCGTTCTCTTCCCACTTCCACCTTGGATGATATCGGTCATCACTTGCATCCCGACGACGAGTTTCAACACCAGACGAGCTGGAATCGGTGTGATAATTCCGGATGCCATCAGCATCATCCCACCTAACCCATCTATTTGGCCCTGCGCTAGGACGAGGTCTGGGGCCTCGGTATGTTGCTGGCTCTCGTCGAAAGCGGACATCCAGCGGCTCACTTTCACTTGAATCGTTGAATGATTCCATGAACCGATGAGACGAATGCTTGGAAGAACCGCCGTATGGCTTCGGTTCTCTATCAAATATTGATATTTCGTCGTCCTCAGCGTCTTGGACGTATGCGACCTGCGGATGGCCCCAAGAAGGTCTATTCGTCTGCGGGTCGGTCAATTTCCAGAATTAAGGCACAGAGGCTCAGCGATGGAGGTCCAGGAACGGAAACCTACTTTTTGAACATTGCCAGTCTCGGCGTTTCCTATTGCAAATGAGAACCTCGGCTCTTCCGCGTCTGATTTTTCACCACTCTGATCTGAACCATTGTGGTCATCATGCGATATCGTTTGTTTGATCTCGTCACCTTCGCCATGTTCCAATTCTAGCACGTAAGGGGACGTGGCCTCAATTGAGTGATTATCGCCGCTGTCAGATCGTTCTTTCGACAGACTGGCGTGGTCATTGTCGGAATCTGGGGCTAGAGTCGCCGCATTGAGATCGTTAGTGTTGGGACTTTGACCTTCATGTGTGTTTTGTGGCTCCATTTTCATTCCCACACATTACTTAAAAGTCCCCCAAACGCAAGAAGAGGATGGAGAAGAGTTTTGCGAAATCAGGCTGACCAGATTTCAAAAGACCCGTTTACATGTCCAGGGATCTCGTCCTCTTCGGTGCTAGCTGCTTATGTCGCCTTAGATAAGCCCCAACCACCCCGGTTCCCCCAGCCAATTGAATGTGGCTCATCGTCAACCCTGCATCAGCTGAATGATAGGGTAGTCTCCAGCTTGCGTAAAACTTGTTGGACCGAGCGGTGAATTCTGCGAACTTCGAGAGTAGACTGGTGACTATTCAGCAATTGTGTCGTGCGCTGGACGCACTTCTCGTGTTTCGAAATCGAAAGCTGGATTGCTTGAATGTATAACGCTTCCGTTTTGAGGCCGCCTTTTCTACTGTCCTAGAGCGATTTATTTCCTGTCCACCGAGTTACTCCGACCGAGGATAATAGTCAGAGTAGTGGACCGAAAACAAGTAACAGCGACGGACGATAATAACGGACAACGAGTATAGCGATGATGTCAATGACAGCGACGACGACGACGACGACGACGACGACGACGACGACGACGACGAAGATGATGCTGGCTTTATAAAGTATATACAGACTCGCAGGAAAAGCAGGTTGTCGTTTTTTTGTCTTTACTGGCAGAATGTAAAGAGACGCTAGGTAATAGAAGGAATTGGCCACCGAGGTGTGCAGGCGAGTTTTGGCCTGACCACAGCTTACAATAGTGGTAAGCTCATCTAGGGAATGAAATAATTCGCTAAATCGCTAAAAACAACAAGTGCAAAGACGTTGAAAAGTGTTCAGTGATATCTTTAAAAAGCTCAACCCTTTTCGCCTCAAATCTAATCTATCATTCTTTCTTCAAAAGCATCTTATATGCCCACCTGGAGAAGTCTATCGCCTTCGCATCTACGAAAGTGGTAGTCAGGTCGGAAACATATATCGCCGCAGGTACCCATAGGATGAATGCCAAGAGGATACCAAAAATGTAGGATATCTCAGTGTCTCCGCCACCGACAAGACCCAAAGTCCACGGAGCTAGGACCAAGCCTAACGAGTATAGGAGTGGACCATGGATCATATACAGCGAGAAAGATATCTTGCCCATATATTGGGAAAACCGGTTCGTGAAAAGAATCTGCAAGAACGGGTTTTGGTCGACAACAAGTACTGTTAGCACTGCACCAATTGGTATCACAAGAGCCTCTTTGAATCTTGCTGGGACCAAGGATGCTAGGGTCACGTAGCCAGGAGACTTCGCTGCATCCTCCATGTCTTCTGGCATGCTGAGCAGCCACAACGAGATCAAGAATGATACGAGCCCGACGCCCCGTCCAAGTATGCGATAAGACGTGTGGCCTCGCTTCCCCATCCGATGTGTGGCCGTGTCCGAGAGCAAAGTGTCCCGGTGTTCGGGCTCAGACTGCCTGGTTCGCCACCTCCATTGCCTTTCCTCGAGTTCCAAGTGCAGGTCGCACAAGAACATGCCGCTGAGAAACAAGAACATACCCCAATAGACAAAGACCCATTGGAGATATATCGCTAAGCTTAGTGCAAAGAGCATCCTGACTTTATTATGCACTCTGGTGAAAGCCGTCAGGAACATGAACACCACCATGGAGCTCATAAACTCGATAGGGATTGTCCAGAGGTGGGGGTCAAGTAGAGGCTCTGGGTCTTCGGAATCGGCTCGAACAACAGGCTGGCCGATGGGATCGGTGGTGAGGACCTCGGCATGGATGTAGTACTGCAGCTGGCCCCAGAGAGAGTCAAAGTGTGGCAGAGGCCTCGTCGGATAAGCCACGCCGGGTAAGCCCTTGTCGGGGAACAGGTTGAAATAGCCCATCATGAGGGTGACAAACCCGACCACGGCGGGTGGAAGGAAAAGCCGGGTGTGGCGGCGGAAGACGGACGACGCGATGGCCGAGCCTGCTTTCTCAAACTCTCCTTTGCGAACTAACGTCAGAAAGTGGTGCGATATTGTGTAGCCGGACACGACGAAGAAGACGCTGACTGGAGCGAGCCCCGAGACAACGAGCCGTAGGATAGGTAGCTGGTAGAGCCACCATCGCCGAGATGGATCCGGTGTCCATGCTAGCTGGACGTCAAACGAAAACCAGATCAGACCGCAGTGAACAAATACAACACATAGTGCTGCGATACCTCGCAAACCATCTTTAACAATACGTTAGCCTGCCAATCAAAGATATTGAGCATGGTTTTTGTTACCTAGCCAAGCCGTAGAGCGAAGCGGTTTTGCCTTCGTTTCTGTTGATCTTAAGAAACTTGGGACCAGGCAGTAGAGATATCTCAAAAGCCTCCTCCACGTTTCCTGGCGACGTGTGTTGATGGGAAGTAGCGACTCATCTGCCTCCAATATTGAGTCATCCTCTACCTCATCGACCGAGGGCTTGGATTCTGTGCTCCAGTCATCGTCTCTTATCGGAGTGTACGTGTGCCGGCCGTCCGTATCGTCGGGGTTGTAGCGCTGTCGAATAAAGGAGGGCAACATAGTCATGCCCAATCCGATTCGATTTGAGCGATAGCTGACGTGAGGCCAAAGAGGGGAGACGGAAATTTAAGCTTATCACACTCGGCCTGTGTGATCGCCAGTGTCGATCAAAGAAGGAATCAGACGTCTAAGGCGCGCGTAAGCATCGTCTGGGAGAAGTTACATTATGAATAGAGTAAGAATTAGACGCACGTCACTACTTAAGGGACAGACATTATCGAGCTGCAGGGCCTGCAATGGGCTTCCAGAAAAAGGATGAATCTCCACCATGTTTCACTCGCCCGGAGAGAAGCCTGCAGATTCCAACGAAGCTTTCCTGAATTGACAGAAGACACATGTCAAAGTGCCCGTACAGTGTTTTCCGAATAGTCTTTTCCAGAAAGTGCCCGCGAATCGGGTCAATTTGTCAAAGTGGGAGGCCGCGCCGTAGGTACAGGTTAGAACCTTCAAATTCCAAAAGCGGTAATTCGGAGGAGTGTTTCACCCGATAAGCACGGAGGGTTCGGGGTAGTCCAGCGTCAATTCGCGGAAGATAAACCTCATTAGTGCGGCGCGTGTAACGAAGGGGACAGGATTAGCACGGACACCACTGCTGCGGACGACAAGGAGCTGAAACGTATGACGGAGTCGATGTAAACCCGAGCTTCCACCTCGGATGCGCCCATTTCCAAATACGAAGTCCGAGGGCCTTTCTTGACGACTTCCCGTTGTAAGCCACCGACCGGCCGTAAGAGGCGAACCGTCAAGGCATTCAAGACACCATCGCCACAGCACTCGACTGGGAAAATCGAAGTAGAACGACGTTCGAGACCGACAAGACGGCTATTTATACTTCACATACGACTGGAAGTCGCCGGCGGACTAGCCCAGCTTCATCATCTAAGGTAATTACTGTTCGACCAAAGGCCTGCGTCAAAGTATCAGGGGTGACGATGAACACGAAACGCAATTTCGAGCAGCTCATTGGAGATGCCACGAAGAAGGGATTCGATGTAGTCCTGGGGCCCAGGCGGTGGAAAGGGGGTTAGTGAAACATCTCGGCGCCGTTTCGAGGCCCCCACCGGTTTGTCGATGGAAGAGCGGACGACTCCCGAGTTGTCCGATGAGTGCTACTGTATGTTCTGGATATCCGGCATAGCAATATTATGAATTGGACGTCGACCGTTCGTTGTCTGCCTTATTCCACGAATCTGCTGGTGTAAGACTCAGCCCCCCTGCACACACAGTCGTGCGGGCCACCATTCGAACAACTGGCCGACTTCATACCTCTGATATTATGACACGACTCAAATCCATAGACTATTATCAAGTCTCATCATCTTTCAATACTTCATCATCATGTGGATATCGCTCCGGCCACCGCGAGTAAGTATGGGTGCCACAGAGAGGGCAAGATCACATATGCTAGGAACGGTACCGAGTCCTGCCACAGGCTTTTCAACAAACTTTCGGAATCAAGCCGTTCATGAAAGATCTGGATCACTCAACATAAGTTGTAGTGTCTGAGAATGCAGTTGTGGCAGTGGTGGAAGGCTTGGGCTCAGCCTCTTTCCGCCGCGGGTTGACATGCATGCCAAAGTCATCATCACGGGTCATATTCCGACATGTGACCCTCCGTTGTGGACTTATGGACATAATCTGAGACAACTCGCACACCAGACTAAGAAAAGGTTATCACCTTCCTCGATGTTGAACAGTTCGCAAGTTCTGGATATGGCGGCGGGGTCCACCGTGGGCTTGAATTCGATACCTCCTCTTCCGTGCTCTTTCTCAATTCCCCTCTCCCATCCAATCTTCTTGCAATACATGTGTGCCTATTAATTACGCAAATATTTCCAAGCGATATGACGTCCTAAGGCAAGCACCTCAACAATCATTAATGGAAACGAAACGCAAGTAAGGACGTTGGAGAGGCTTCAGACCTAACTTTTAGTAGGAATTGGAGCAGAGCCCACATGCGCATAAAAAGAAATAATTTTTCCAGATTATTAAGTGCCACATGCTAGACTGTTTTTGTTCTCTGCGTCTTGCTCAATTCGAACCCGCCAACTGTTTACACAAGGACATCCTCGCTCAACCTCCGGAAGCTCCGCCTCCATCACCTATTCCATTTCCATCGTTCTGTTGGTCCTGCTGGTCGTGCTGTAACTGCTGTAACTGCTGATCATATTGCATAGCAGCTTGCGCCTGTCGGCTTACGAAGTCCTGGTTATCTTGCCATATCCTCCGCACATACCCTTTCAGTCGTTCAATGTGCTCATCAATAATGCGTAGCGATAGTGGCTCCGGAATTTGACCGCTCTCTTTCAGTCTTGTTAACCTTTCCGCACATAGAGTTGCAACCCCTCCCGAAGGGCCTATCGTCTCGGGTCCCACGTATTCATAATCCTTTGAAGACATATATTGGAACCATCCCCAGTCTTGTGACCGTTTTGTCACAACACCAGCCGCCAACCGGCGGCAAAAGTGTTGGCAGTTATTTGTCAGGTGGTTATAAGTGCCAAAACTCTTTTCCACATTCAGACATACTTCGTCAACTTGTGCCTTTGACTTGTTTGTCCAACCAATGTGAACTATGTACAGCAGTCCGACTTCGGGCTTGGGATGTTGAAATTCGGGTTTGCGGCTAGTTTCAATAGCTGCTGCGCGTGCTTTCATCGCCATAGAATAAAGTCGATCTTTGCTTATCACCTTCTTGTAATAGCGCCCGAAGCCTGAAGAGTTCCGAAAGTCGTCGATTGGCTCTTGATCAACCTCTACTTGCACTCCGTTCCCAAGACCGGTCTCGAGATCAGGATCTTCTGCAGTCGCAGAGGACGGCATACTTCGCATTCTTCGAAGCTCATACTTATGCTGGTGCATCAACAGAGCCCAATGTTTCCAGGAGCCTCTCTTCGCATAAAACGATAGCCATACAGGCTCGCCATTTGAAGTGTTGTTTTCAAGCTCCAATCGTTCCCCTGCTTGTTTCTGAAGATGCGCATCCCAACCAACCCTAAACGTAGATTCAACATCTGCTGCTGTTGCGTTTGGTGGTAGGTCCAGCTTGGTGAGATCGATTTGACTAGCCACAACACGAGCGTGGGGTGTTTTTGACGTCTTGCTGCAGGCACAAAAAAAGCTCAATGCGACGGTGATGCACCCGATGACACCAGCGATTGTGCCAAGGGTAGTGGCCGTACCACTCGCCATATCGAAATTCCAGAGAATTGAGGTACAGGAAGCTTCAAAAACGCATACCGAATGTGTATTAATGATGGCGCTGTGCCAGATAAAAACAATTAGAAGCGCTCGTGATCGTGAGGGATGAGACCCATAAATACTTTATTGAAGTGGCTTTGAAACCTCAAGTGGAAAAGTACTGAAGACCTGAGAATGTGGCGCATTCCATCGTCGCATGTAAAGAAGGCGGTTCCGACGATCCATCGGACTCGCTGACCACCCTTCTTTACAGATGGAGCAGGGCTGGATTAGGCATCCATCCGCAGCTGCAAGCCTATCAAAGCGAGAACCTCCAAATGTCATGTTTTCAATAGGAGCCAATCGATCCTCTCTTCAGAAAGATTCTGGTGGGCTTTTCGGTGTAACAAAAGTTAGGTTGTTGCTACCTACAATCCTGATGGTGCTGGGTGACCAGTTACAGCACTTCATATGTGCAGGAACTGCAAGAAATACTTGTTCCCATTTCAGCTTCCATGCAGAACAATCCCTCAGACAGCCTTGCCATGACCCAGGCAGCAGCATGACGCAATTGAACACATCTCAAGACAGCCATAATGGCTGCTTAGATGCATGCTTCTCTCCATAATAGAACATCTCAGCAGTGTCACCCGCCTTAACCTGCGAGAAGCCCTTCGGCAGTTATCATGGCTGACGAAGCCATGGCATGATCTCAGAACTGAGGTGCCCATCCCATGCTGTAGTCAGACAATGTGGCATACGCGTGCCATTTGCGATCTACGGGTGCCAGTTGTGACATGCTGCCACTGAGGCTAGTCTTGAGATCTAGGACCTTCCAAGTATCTGGGGCCCCCAAATGTTGAAAGGAGGCGGTGCGGGGGCTCGTTGGGCCTCTCCGCTTCGGTACGCAAACAGCCTACCAGAACATGGAATAAATACAGTTTTTGAAAGGTGTCATTTTCTCATCTGAAGATGTCATCGCATGGTTTATTTCCTGTTTCCTTCTCCCGTAATCCCCCTCTGAAGCCCGGTCGATGGAACTGCCATAGGAAGTGCGGTCCTATTGGGCGTTCTTCGGGCACGGAGCCAGTTTTGAACAACTACCATCAGAAGTACCAACATGAACATGATGACAACAACAAGAGGGCCCAATATCGAAAATACCGTGAACCCATATGAGGCACGCTGAAACGTGTCGTTATCCTTAAGTGCGTCGGTAGATAGCCCAACTTGCATAGCAGTGAGGACAACAACTAGGTAGACAGTAGCAGTAGTGATCCAGGCCATGTTGTCAAGAGCGAATTCGGTATAGGTATGCCATGGATTGTGATACATCTGGCAGCTAGAAAGGTCGCTGAAGATGTTTATCCAATTCAGTCTGTTCAGTCTCAGTTCGCCATGCCGAAATCGACGGTGTATTTGGTCGGAAACCTTGGGTTCCAGCAGCTCCGTGGCTAATTTTCGCCACGTGGTCCATGATGGCTGATCCCCATCTCTTGGTAAAAGGCCTTCTTTAACCGCCAGTTCGAAATCAGGCGGACTATTCACGAGACATGCGTAGGTATACAGAAGCCCTAAAGCACACTCTCGTATCCCAGACTGAGGCGAGGCCGGTGAATGATAATGGTGACCAGGTAGGTGCTGTGCCCAGAACTCAGGCTCGAGAAGATAGCGGGGCAACGGTTTCAGGAATATCTTCATGTCCCCCCAAACAAGATGCATATCAAGGGAGTCGTTGAGTACAATCGTGCGACCCAGCACAACTTGGGCGTTCAGTGATCTGGCTGGTCGGATAGCGCCGACACGCCAGAGTTTACCATATATAGCGTCAAGACGGTCCAGCGAGAACTCTATCTTCAGAAATTCTGACAAAGTAGCATGGTTCACTGTCTTGATTTCGTTACCAGGGGGTCCAGTGCGAAAGGCAATTGGGAGGTGTTCCCAGAAGGTAGGCTGAGCAGCCGCTGCGGCGCCGCTGGACGTGGTCGATGTCGATGACATTGGGTACAGTTCCGTCTCTCCGGTACTCGAGATGAACAGGCGGGTGGCGAAGGGGACAGCAGACATCTGATGAGGGAATGAGCGTGCGTTAGCTTATATTGTGACAATGATTGGGCGAGAAAGGGGCGGCGCTGTACCGTCGCGATCAACTTCGGCTGTGTCTTGTCTTACAACTCGAATTGAATGGGACTTCTAAATCTTAGACGTGCGATTCTTTGAAAATGCAGGAGTCCAGTTAAAATGAGCATCGAAGGATGTTTGCCGCTCGCCTACATATATGTACGCCATTGAGTGAGAGCTGACTGCGGCGCAGCCATCACACCCAGATGACGTAGCCTTGAAGGCAGCAAGGATCGATCTCATCAGAAGTACGACCGCACCAGTACATAATTGTCTGCATAGTATAGATTGAATGGACGAGATCAGGATCACTGCAAGTTCTATAACGGCAAGATTCAACCCAAATGGTGTGTACGAGGCGAGCGCCGAATGTGTTCTCCAACGGCTAACTAAGTAGATCAATCACTCTAACTTGACTACTTTCGGGATGACGATGTGGTAATGATGGCAACCTCCGACCTGCGGGTTGATCCAGCTGTCTGTCCATGCCTGAGAGGCATCTTCGGGACATTGAGCTCCAGCAAGCCAGCGACCGGGTTTTTGGCAAGGCTTCAAGGGGGTTGTCCCATTGACGAAAGGGACAGGAAAGTACTTAAGACTACATTGCCCCGTAATTCACTTGATGAATCTAGTCAAATGCCGACAGATAGAGAAGTATTGCCGTGAATTCTATTGTCCATCAATTATTTCCGCATGAACTTGCGGAAAGTCCTTCTGCTGATGACGAACTTCTCTTCTTGAGTCTATGGGACTAAGCAGAAACAGAGACTACTCGTAAAAGCCGTCCAGCGGAACCAGCATCAGCGGCAATTGTGCTTTCGGTGAACTACTCTTGATCATGTAACCCAGCTTCTCCTGTTCACCTAGAATTGCCTGACGTAGAGCGCCTTGTCAACTAAACGGACACCACGTAACGTCTGATTGAGTACCAGCCTGATCGCAAGGAGACATTTTGACAAGTCGATATTTCCACTAGTTTTTGGTGCATTTCACAGATGTTTCATCTCTAGCAGCACGAAGTACAGATGTAGAGCCCAGAGCATGGGGTGACGATATGATCTAGGCAACAAAGTAGCTCTTGTCGATTCATTATGATATTGACTTGACGTGGCACCCATTCCTCCAGTATGACACGTATAATCAATAGAATCTATTCTGAGTAGAACAAAGCTACGTCTCTGAGTGGGTAAAAACGTCTTGAGTGGTCGACGTAAACTTGTTACGAACGGCCGGATTAATTCACCGTTCCACAGCAAGCAAAATCGGAAAGAAAGCAACCAAGAAGGTACAACCTTCAACATCAAAGTCATCGTCTAAGGTGGTGCTCTGCATTAACAGGAACATCCCCCAACCACCCCGAATCCTGGGGCGTCCGGAGGTCCGACCATTCCTGCAGCTCGCCCTACCGTAATCTGTATTCACTTTCACCACGTAAATCTCTTTTAAATCTGCAGTGGGAATCCAATCGTTATCATCATTCACACAAAACGTCCTCAAGCCTGTAAGAAAGAAATCCTTAATCATGCGTCTCGCCATCGTAAGCTTTCTTGGCTTTCTAGGCGTCTCGTCCCACGTAGCCGCGTACACGCCCCTCAACATCACAGCCCTCAGCACACGCAATGGCTACTCCGTAATCGAGTGCTGGCAAATCGACTCCATCCCAGTCGAGGCGCGCGCAGCCCTGAACTACGCATTCGGCGGCGACCTGACGCGTGCAGAGTGGTCCATCATCCAGCCCAGGACAACGGTCGGCGAAGCTTGGGCGCCGGCTGTGCAGTGAGTATTTTTTTGCCCAATTTTCATGCTACCTGGAGGGGACTCCCTGGTCGCTGGACATTTCGTCTGGTACGATTGAAACTTGACGGACATGGGGGATCGCTTCATTTGGGATCCTCAATTTCATGCCAAAATTTTCGCTGTTGACGTCACTGGGTGGGTGAACTGAGAGGCAGACGACTGACTGCGCGTAGGTTGACCGTCATCGTCAACGGCCTCATCCGCATCACCTCGCCTGCGCCAAAGAACGCCTCTCAAGCGATGCCGCTCCCAGGCTCGGAAGACGCCCCGCAGCCGCCGGAGACGACGGTCGCATACATTCAGCCCGGCACTGTGTCCTCGTCGCTGGTCATCGCGGCGGACCTGAAGAACATGAGCGTGCACGCGGGGCACTTCACCGAGTTCCCGGGCGACGAGCCGACGGTGCTGGTGCAGATACCCTGGGCCGGCAACGCGGCGCCGGAGCACACCGTGCTGGGGGAGGGGCCGTGTCACAGGGGGTCGTGGATGTTCTGAACGATGTCATTGCGGACGATTACGGGCCAACGAGGGGGGAGGGGAATCTCATGACAATGGCTAACGGCTCAGCTTTAGCCTCGATGGATGGGTGGTTCCCGATACCTCGGGCCAAAGGCGGTATTAGATCATGGCTATTCTAGCCTTTTGGTATTGCGACTAAAGACGACCAGAGGATCGCGTTAGCCGACGGTCACGAAAGCCGTAGCTGGGAGAGCCCCTGGAACGTGGACCGCGAAAGGCGGGCGGCAGCAAGAGCACAAAACGTAATCGCGCAAAGGCTAATCTTTTCTGCGCCAAAGCAGCGGGAGGCGGCTCGGATGAGGCGAGAAGGTTGCGGGTTGGGGTTCGTTCGCATGGAAATAAGAGCTTGGCGTCAATGGACGGACGGCAGCGAAGGAAGAAGGGCGAGGAGAAGCCAATTCATCTGTTGTTTTCCTTTGGGTCTCTTTTCGTCTGGATGACGGCGCATGGTTACGGGCTGTGCCATGCGTCGATCGGTGCTCTGTTATTACGCAATAGCCAGTTGGTTGTTCCTAATGATGGTTGTTGGTTCTTGGAGCTACCATTCTTGCCGGGACTTCCGCTGTAACTACGCATCTTGAACACCTCCGGTACACGTATTACGAGGCTGATGAGACATGGAAATGGGGCCATCTTGGGGAGGACTTGTCCCTTCGTCGGTGATGCTCGGCCGCGGTGACGTTTAGCGGACGAGCGCTGGCAAGGGAGGGAGCTTGATGCTACGGGACAACGGCAGATGATTCACAACAGCTTCGTTTCTTTCCTTCTGCCGTGTCATCAAGTCACAATCGGCTGTGAGACGCCGCGTTCGCCGAGGTTCTGGTCGCGGGCTCGTGTAAATTCATGTTCACTGCTGCTGCCGTGTGACGGAACCGACGGCTAGCCCCCCCAGACGCGCTTCAGACACGACGTTCACGTTCGTTCGTTTCTTTTCGAAGATCACTGCGCAGGAGCCTTTCTGCTATGTACATACACCACGCCGAAGCGCAGCAGCACGGAAAGATTCAAATGCAAGGTCCAGAACCTCGGGATGTGACACACCACCAGCACCACCCCCTCTGAGGTCCCGTGTTCATGTTGATGCAGCGTCACGACCGGTCGGTGGTCAGCAAAAGAAAAAAAATTAGGGAGGGCGATCTCGGCAGTAGCCCTAAGGGAATCTCTCTGTCCCACGATTTGGCTTCCCGCCCCCGGCAGCCTGTGCGCTGGTTTGTGGTTTGCTTGTTGCCCTTCTGCCCTGCCCGCCCGCCCACGGGTCCCTCTGCGGGTGCTACTCCGCACGCACCGGGGGATAGGGTTCTGACAGCGATCATCCCAGAAGAGGTGTGCGGCATGCCCAAAGAGGCATGCGGACCCGGGGGTTTGCTCCTAGAGTCCCAGAGGATTGACGTGTGTGGGAGGGAAGATCTCTCGGCAGCGGATAAGATGGCGGGGGGAGGGGGGTTAGAGGGCAGTCAAACGGTTCAAGGCCTGGACTTCGAGGGCGAGGTGAATAAAGGCCTGTGGCTGTCAGGTGCTTTGTGTGAGGAATGTGGAAGAAGCAAAGACGACGTGGATAGCACCTCTGATTGGACTTGAGGGTGTTGCGCAGCCTTGGCAGCTAACAGCCAGGCAGCTCGCAGCCGTTTGGTAACGGCGCAGCCAGTCGGGAGCATGTTCAGATGTCTCAAGGCGGCAGGGCCAGGCGTGGCCGGCGATATTTGGAGTGTGTGTGTCAATCACCAGTCAACGTGACCTCGTGGGCTCGTGGATCACTGCCGCTTTGAGGGAGGGCTGCACTGCTTGAAGGACGCGCCGATGGAGGGTGGGTGGTGGGAGCTTTCCGTCGGTGGCTGAGCATCGTGAGGGTTGTCCTGCGTTCGCGAACCTCACGCGATGGAGGGTCGGACGAGGGGCCATGCTAAGCTTCGCCAGCCTGCTAAGTTTGGCGTCTGTCGGAAGGACGGCCTGATGGCGCTGACGGTTCGCATTTTGCCTGGAATTAGACTACGTGGGAAGAGAGGAGCAGGCTTATGGGGAAAAACACGAGTAAGAGGATAAGGTTGGCGTGAAGGATAAAGCTTCGAGGATTGGAGGCGAAGCGCTGAAGCTGTGCTTTGGGGTTCACGGGGGTGTTTTGCTCAGTGTGCTCTCCTCCTTTCGTCAGTCTGCAGCCAGCTGGTGTTGGGCCTGCGTGCGTGGGCGCTTTCAGATGATTGATCTCCGAAGACAGCGCCGAGTGACTGGAGTGTTGCTTTCCCGGGAGACACTATGTACATCGGGCGCTCACCCGTCTTGCCCGTCAGATGTCATCAACCCATCGGCGCAGACTGCGAATCGCAGGACGGATATGTACGATGACCCTGGGCCAGGAGGGTCGGCCTCGGCCGGGTCGCTGGCTGAGTTGACGCGGTAGGCGATGATTGGAGTTGGGGGTGGGAGTGAATCAGGGGACGAGTCCGATCGGTGGTCAATTGACTCTGCATGTGGAGGAGGGAAACGTGGGTGTAGCAGGAGAAGCCACGGAGCTAACTCGTGGTGTGGTTGAGCGTGCGTGTGTGTATGTGAGTGTGACAGGCGCCTTGAAGGAGTTGACATGTGAAAAGGAGAAATAGTGACTATGAGCGAGTGAAGAGAGAGGGAGAGAGAGAGTCGAAGCGTTGCGTGCTACCGCTGCAGCTGGATCCTGCAACGAACGCACGGAAATAGCACCAAGTGTCACTCACGACTGTCACCAGCATCCAATGAGGCGCACGGCTTGGGCGACTTGACGTGGTGCTCGTCCAACCGGTCCAAGTCTCCCGTTCGGCCGTCCATGTTCCAGACAAGACCATTGACATAACGCCCAAGACACTTGTGGCTCGCTGCCTGCGCTGCGGTCTCTCAGATGACTGAACTACACGAACTACATGGCACGTCCAGTCGCCGTGACTGCTCGGTGTTCAATAGTAGGCAGCTGGGGACTTGGGTGGCCATTTGGCTTGTGATACGTGACTTTTTGCAATGCTACTGCATCGGCTTGTTTTGAAGCTTTAAGGCTGCAGAGCTGCTGCCTCTTACATTGCCGTTGGTGGAGGGGTCACATAATAACACCCTCTCTTATGATTTGAAGGATCATCATCAACAGCCAACTCAACTCGCAGAACTGGGCTCGCCGATTCTCTCGCTAGCACGGCAAAATATCGAATTCCCGAATGCCCACAGCAAATCAGGGCATTTAGCGATTTCCCCTCGTCTCTCTTGCCAGACCAAAACGCTGTGCAGGGACATCCGTCCACAGGAGAGGGGAACCCGATGATTGACTTGAGTTGCACACACCACCACTCTTTGCGCGCCCTCGTCCAGCCCTCTCTAGCGACATCGGCGGTTACGCGGGGACATATCCAGTGAGGGGCCGCCGGACCAGCGAACAGGGGGAGGCCCTGCAGCGCGTCTCGCCTTGACTTTGTGTGGTTCCTCTTGGCTTTTTGATGCTCTCTGCCAATCATCCACTCGAGACGAGACACACACGAACAAGACGGGGTAATAATAAAAGTAACATTCGAAGAGTCGCAGTCTGAAAAGTTATTCCCCAGGAAGCTGAAGATTGAGACAAGGCGCCGGTGGGACGAAACGACGACAGGGAACACCACCGAGACAAGCGACCGTTAAAACAAAACAACAACAAACACTTGCCAGCTGAGCTTTCAGTCACAGCTAGATAGACAAGCCGAGAGAGCGCCGGGCAAGAAACGACGGTGACGACGTTGCGAAAGATACTGTATCCAGGCCGCCGCCGCCATCCCGTTCCCGTCCGCCCGTCCTCCTCCGCAAGCCAGAGAACTAGGAGGCACATTTACCGTCACCGCGGAGCTTCCAGACGGACTCGTCCTCAATAGTGACGACTTAGCTCTCATCCCACATCAACGAAGCGTCGAACAGCGCATCACACTCACAAAATAAAGGTGGAGCAGGATATCAACAAGGCCATCCTCGTCTCCAAGCTTTACTGTCTCGCCTCTCTCGCCTCTATCTCATCATTCAATTCAACGGAACGGCGGAATTCGACCTTTCGTCTCATCTCGCCTGCTGTTCGTCACTCACTTTCGCGTTCCCCTCACCACAATCTTTCGTAATCTCTCTCTGAACTTTGCCCATCTCGCCAATTCCCTGATTCGGCGTCACCGCTGTTCTCCAGTCTTACTCTCAAGGACCTCCTCCCCTTGAGAACAGACCCAACAAAATCTCGGCTGTCGAGCCTATCCTGCAACAACCGCAACTTACGCAATACTCGCAGCAGCCAGGCCAGGCCAGGCACCGCTCCAGTTCTCCCAGGATTCGCCCGAGTGCATGCACACTATTCCTACATTACACTACGTGCTGCTGTGCTCACTCACCTCACCACGCAACAAACACACACAGCGTGCATGCAACTCGCATGCCACCAACCCTGTTGGAGACGCAGGCTAGCCCGGATACAGGCCGAGTACGTACAGGCTACAGGCTACACCACGCCTCTCTCAGTTAGCTGCATGGAAGGGCCGCATTGCAGCTTCGCAACACAAACTTGAGACGACAAGACGGCAAAAAACCAGAGGGAATAAAACCAAAGAAGAGCCGACGAATCTCCAGCGCCCCTTCGCCAACTGCGGCGAAAAAAGGCCGCGAACCCAACGCCAAAAACGCCTGCGTTCCTAAGTGGATAACAGCCACCCGCCGTGTTTCTTGTGTTTCTTACCTCTCTCCACCGCGGCGCATCAAACAGCGACACAACGCGGTCTAGACTCCGAAGGAGGGGTTGAACACCGCAAGACTCTCTGTCTGTCACTGTCGGCTCTCAAGCAACAGTCACGTCAGTTCCTGTTTAAGTGTGTGCTGGAGCGGAGCACTGCCCGCCTAGCGTGTAGCAACACGACAATCGTCCATCATCGTCCCAACTTTCGAAACTCTGCGACACGAAAGGCCCTTTTCCCATCATCGCCTTTTTGGCTTTCTTGGCCCGTTCAAGCAACGAGCAAGTCAGTGCCTTACAGGCTTCCACCCTCTTCCACCCTGTCTTGTCTCTTGTCGTTCGCTCTGGCGTCTGAACTTGATCGGGCTTGGTCCGGTGCAGAGTCGAACTGTCTTGGCCC
This sequence comes from Colletotrichum endophyticum, assembly GCA_027406105.1. Taxonomy (NCBI): domain Eukaryota; kingdom Fungi; phylum Ascomycota; class Sordariomycetes; order Glomerellales; family Glomerellaceae; genus Colletotrichum; species Colletotrichum endophyticum. The sequence continues at coordinate 1,167,289 of JANVYF010000010.1, read as the reverse complement.
AATTCGCAGGATTCTATTGAGCCTTTTTTGATATATCACCGCCATTTCCTCTCGATAGCCAACGCGGGAGTCCACCACGACTTACGCAGCTTGTTTTCCTGTGCGAGGTTGAGACATACATATGCGACTGTGCCCCGTCCCCCTTGTATTTTGACCCTGGGCATCTTCTCACGTCGGCGGCTTGTCGTCTCATCCACGACGCACTCTTTGCCTGGCCATTCTCTTCTTCTGCTGTTGTGCAGCTGCAGTCCAGGCCCAGTCTGGTCCATCCTGCCCGCAACCCCCCACCTCGTCCTCGTCCTGCAGCAGCCATAGCCGCAGGTGTAGTTGACAAGTCGAAGTCGAAGCCCCTCCTCTCGTCCGATCTCATAGCCCATTGTTGGTGTTGCTCTGCACTGCGACTGCGACTCTCCTCGATATCCTCTCCGATTCCTCCCATCGAGGTCCCCTCTTCACCAGTTGATCCCAGCTCATTCAAAAGAGGAAAAAGGCCTGGGTACCTCGCCCTAACCAGTCAAGTCCAGCCACCGCACCGCAACGCCGCACCGGCGCCATCCAGCCATCGACCGGAACTCTTTACTGAGGCCATCCCTTCCCCTTATCCGCTGCCAACACACTGATTGACATTTTGTCACCGTCGCAGAGTCCAACTTGGGCTCTCCCGCATAACATCAACCTGCACCCCTAACCCACCACACCGCACCACACCACAAAAAGCATATCGAACCGGGGAATAACCTCGCGGCCTATCCCAGCACCGCATAAGGTCGAGAAAGGAGACAAGTGAGGAGCAGCAGCCACCTCATCAGTCCACGCATAAGTGTCCCCGGCGATCAACCATCAAACCTGCCCTCGCGACAGGCGGTGTCTCTGCCACTTGCATCTGTACCTACATATTCTCATCCCGCCTCTTCCCTCACTCATCACTCACCCGCACCTCTCATCGCCCTCCGCTCTGAGACCTTGACGTCTGATCACCCCACGCGCTCCAACATTAAGAGCCCAGGCACAAGAAGAACACCAAAAAGAAAAATACAACAACCCAGCAGGGCATTGTGCGTGCAGCAGCACCCTCATCCCACCCCGCCTCGAAAGGAGCTCCAACATCCATCAAACACGCCCCCATTCCTCAGCAAGACATCCCAGGTCCCAGCTGCAGCACCACGAGACCCCCCCATCGCGGCGCCTCACCGCAACATCCTGATCCAATCACGGCCCCCTAGCCCGCCCACGACGACAACCTCCCCTGCCACCCGCGAACCGGGGGGTGTCAAGTCAAGCAAACACACGCGAACCAGCAGGCCCTGTCCGATAGTGGAGGGCGCTCCGATTCCTGTCGATTTCATCGTCCCTTTTTAAGTTGCTTGCCCCGTCTAGCCCTGCACCACCGCAGAGAAGGGCCCTGTCACAACATATTTTTTTTTGTGTTCTCTCGCAGCTTGCTTCCAAAGCCAGAGGGAAAAGATCCAATCGCCTCTTCTGTTGTTCAACATCGTCCTCCACCGGCGAAGAGTCACCAAAGGCAGGGATTCCTAAATCGTCAAGACGAAAAGGCACACAAAAAATCAAAACCAACCACACGGGAAAAAGAATCCACTCTCCGACACACTATTGTCGTCAGATCAACGCGAATTCGGAATCGTGGACCCTCAACCGGAGAGGGGTGCTCGTCTCGTCTCTTTATTTTCCTCAGACCGCAACTTCTGATACCACTCCGTCCTTCATCTCCGCCTTTTGACGAGAAAATCTCGTCTACGATCTCGTTAATACATATTCCCCCGGGAGGCCTGCCACACACAATCGATCGGTTTCCGGTCCCCTTTCTCCAGACGTCTCTTTTCCCACCAAAACCCATCGCGGCTCGCAGCTTGGTTACTAAAAGCTCGCTCGTTGGCGCCCAGTCCACCAACACATCCGCACCCACTCACTCCTCGATCGTCGGCTTCACTGCATTCATCGAGTTGAGGGGGGAAATCCTCCAATGGCTTTATAGCGAGGATTCAAAACAACCTGTTCAACGTTCTGCAATACTCGCCCTTTGATTTTACACCTTCAACATCAACCCTCCTCTTCGCCTGTGCCTCCAACAGTGAGAGCAACTGCAACTCTTGACGATACTGCACATAGACACTACAACCTCACAACTCCAACACCACCGCAACCATGTCTCGCCTCTCACCCTTCCCCTCCAACCTGGCAACCTTCCGCACCGAGTCCCGCGCAAGCGTCGCCGCCTCCGACACGACATACCACACCTGCGCATACCAATCCTTCCACGACGTAGAGCTGTACGCCCCGAGCTCCCCGCCCTCCAAAGCCCCCGCTCCGGCACCGGCCACCACCACCGTCCGGGCCCCGGCGCCGCTCTCCTCTGCAAACCACCAAAAACACCACCACAAGGAGCCTGAACCCGCCGAGATGCGCCGTCAAGACTCCGGCTACGAGTCCCTCCCGCCACGCAACTCCCTCTCCTACGCCCGCCGCACATCCACCGCCTCCTCGTCGCAGTCCTCCTCAAACCAGCAACAGCCCCGATCCCGCGGCCGCCCCACGATCCGCCGCGCCCCGAAAACGAGCCCCTACCCGACCACGGCGCGCACCAGCGGCAGCAGCCTCTACCACCCCTCCTCGCGGTCCTCGCACGCGCACGCCCAGCCCGCGACCTTCTTCCACTTCCCCGCGCACCCGACGGACCTCGAGCTCGCCAACCGCCGCCGCTCGTCCCCGCGCGGTGAAGACCTCGAGCTGGACCAGCGCGGCCTGCTTTCACCAACGCAGCAGCAGCAGCCCGAAAGCAGCGAGGCCGCCGGCGAGGTCGCGACGTTGCCGCCGCAGGCGACGCATTACTGGACCAGCGACCGGACGCGGCGGCTCGAGTACGCGGCCATCGATGCTGCCAGCCGTGGCGTGAAGGGTTGGTGCAGGCGGCACCTCGTCCCGGACTGCTTCGTCCCGAAGGAGAAGCACGTCGCCTTCGACGACGACACGGGCAGTGTGCGACGGTACAGGCTCGAGCTGGACGAGGAGACACCCGAGAAATGCGACTTCAACTCGCGCAAGAGGGGCTGGTTTGGCTGGCGCCGATCCAAGACGGCTTAAACTGGCAAACCATTTTTTTAACGGATTTTCTGCTTCGACGCTGGTGTTGAAACTGCTTTACCGAAATACGGGCACTGGGGGACACGGATCCGCATGCATTATTCTTGGCATTTGCACACGCGGCTGGGCAGGCTGCATTGGCGTTCTATACCCAGCATTTTGACACTTTTATTCTTTCTTTTCTGTCCTTTTTTTTCTCGTTTTTGCGGTACTGCCTAACTCGTTTTTTGTAATGTTTGTTGTTGAGAAGTTTTGTTTCCTGAATGAAGGAATGAGGCATGAACAGATTTGGTCGAATATCAGACTGGCATAGCGAAACACATAGATGATAGAATGACGCGATGAGAGTTGCGGCAAGTCATTTCGAGGAGAGAAGATGGCGGGGGATGTATCTGGAGACTACGAGACCCGTACACAATATGGAGAAAGTATTGATAGGTTTTCAATCGAAACAAGTTAAATCAAATAACACATTCATGTCTTCACAGGAATTCTCTCAACTCATCTTGATGTAGTCTATTCTCATTCAATTGCGGCTCACTGTTCATCTGATCTTAATCGCCCAGAAACCAGCGCCAACCCGCGATGCTACTGCAACTTACATGTAAAAGGGGGCGGTGGACACCGCTAGACCCCGGACCCGTCCTTCAGGAAAGACACAGAGAAGGGCGGTGTCCTGGACCTGAAGCCCGGGCCTTCCGCCCGGATCCGGTGGCCGACGAACGGACCGGCCCGTATCGGTTGGGCTTCCGGTGGAAGAGGCGGTGAAGATTCAAAGGTCAGATGACGGATCACAAGGTCCAATTCTGTTACGGGGACGAGTCAGGCGGTCTTGATGGACATGAGGCACAAGAATTGTGATGTGTTCGCTGTTGTGTATTAACATCGTGAGATCTGCAGACATTATGGTGTTGCAACGCTGCGCACGAAAAAAATCGAACTCCGCTTCAACATGTCAAAAGCCCTTGGCGAGCGGTGGATCTGACCGTGAACGTGGAAACGCCTCCTGTCGATCCGGGTTCCCCGTCCCACCAGTTCGCTCATGCTCCGCTCAACCAACGCCGCTTAGGCTTAGTCTTCGAATAATTCCAACATCCGTCCTCACCGCTCGTTGAACATCGACTCCTGATGAGCAACAGACAAATCACCGCCGCGACACGCTGCGTCATGCAGGCTGGGCGCAACCTCTCAACCGATTGAACCCCCAACCCAGCCCGATCCTCACAACGAGTCTCACTTCTGCCCAGCCTTGACGCACTCGATCACAGCCAGATGCCTCCACGGCCCCTGGCCGTTCGCCACACTGCGAATCTCCAGCCCCGCGCGGCCCAGGACGTCGGTCCAGCACTCGAGCGTGCGCTGCTTGCCGCCGAACGTCAACATCATGAAGTCCAGCATCGTGGAGGTGTAATGCGGCGGGTTGCCCATCACGTCCTCCTGAATCAGCAGCCGGCTGTCCGCGGCCATGGCGTCGGCGATGAGGCGGAGCATGTTGACGGCGAGCTCGTCGCCGTAGTTGTGCAGACACCGCCTGATCCAGTATGTAAGAGCGCCTGCAGCAGTCAGCATCGCATGTCTCACACCTCCCGATCGCGAGTGCAGAGGGGGGATCGCGTACCTTTTTCGGGCTGTTCCTTGTGGAAATCGATCACTTGCTTCCTTACAAGTCTCATGTCGGCGTCATCGAGCTGCTTCACGGCCTCCACCACCTCCGGCCGGTCCTGCAGGACGCACCGGTCCAGCGGCAGCTCCGGGTTCTCCTTGTGGATCGCCTTGATGGACTGGCCCCGCCCGGCGCCGACGTCGACGAACACCGCCCGGTCCGTCGGGTTCGCCTTGGCGTAGTCGACAACCCACGTGAAGTCGTAGATGCCCGAGATGGGCATCTTCTCTTCGATGGGACCCATGGCGCGCAGGAAGCGCTGCATGCGTGGCGGGTCGTGCTGCAGCATTTCGTACCAGCCGTACTCTGGCACGCCGTAGGCGAAGGTGCCTGGGACGTGGTTGAGCGTCTGCGGTTCTTTGCGGCCGTACTTTTCGAAGTATGCTGGCATTTGGACGTACGGTACCATTCCATTTTCCCAGCTGGCGAGTGTCAGTGTATGTAACATGCATGAGGAAGAGGGCGAACGTACGCCATGCCAACGATTTGGCCAGCGGGTTGACCGTCGATGTAAATGCGCGAGCGCTTTGTGTGAGCAACAGCGTCATCACCCACTTGCTCCAAAATGCCCATCGACGTGAGCACACCTCCGATTCTCCCTGGCAAGTGTCAGTCTACTGTGCCTCACAAGCTTCCCCTACGGTCGCTTCGCTTACGTATCAAAGACTCCTCGGCCTCAACCTTCTTGGCGAGCTCTGCATATGAGATACTCCCCTCCAGCGGGATGTGGTCGTAGGCCTTCCACTCCCAAAACAGTCTGTTCGCACCCATCTGCGCAACCTGCGCCGTCGCGTCAAACCACTCATCGCCCGGGTCCTTGACCGCAGAGATGAGCTTTTGCGCGGCGTCGACGATGCGCCGCCGTTGGCCCTTGTCGAGGTCACTCCCGGCGGTCCCGGGTTCCTTGAGGAACGTCTGGAGGGCCGCGGTGACTTCGTCCGCGGCGGCGGTCGCCTCCGCCCGGACCTGATCGCCGACGTCTCCCGACATTGTGAACAGCTTGTAAACTCTTTCCCGAAAGGATTGAGCCTGGCTATTTTGTGGGGAATTGACTGGTGGATTTCAAGCAAGTGGCTTGTTACACGACTCCTTCTTTTGGGTCTCGTATGTGTGTTAGAGAATGCGGTGATTGATTGCTGCTGCACGTCTGTCGATCAAAACGGTCTGATTGCATACGCAGACGTCACACCCGCACCAAAAGTACAGTGACCGGGCACACGGGACGGCTCGCGGAGGAAGACAATAGAGAGGCACGGAATGTGGGCAGAATGGGATGAAAGGTTTGAGCTTGTCCGTGCTGACATCAATCGATACCAAGCGGGTTGAGATCAAGGAGGGGAACACCCAACAGGTCAACAGCGGAAGAGGTGAAGAGAAGCGAAGGAATGATAAACAGCCAGCAGGACCTCTGCCTTCATCCATCCCGTCCGTCCAAAACCCAAAGTCCCCTTCTTCCCGATTGCAGTGAAGCGAGGTTCAGCTGAAGGAGCGCTATTAGCTCGATGCGGAAGCTCAGTGTGTAGCCACCCATGTGTCGGCGACAACGTGCCGCGCACGTCCAATGTTGCGCTGTTGGGTGAAAATCCTCCTCCCCCTCTCCCCTCCTCGCGGCTCTTCAAAGAGAGGAGATATCGCCGTCCAGCCAATGGGACGATATCAGACTAAATCCCGGACTAGACGCAAATGACCAGGAAGAGGCGGGTTAAATAGGAGGTGGATGAGGGGTTAATAAACAGGAGAGGGGCAGGTATCTCAAAGGAAGCGGGCAGTATTGGGGGAAGCATGAATATGACTTGACGGATCAGAGACACGGGCGACAACGCCACCGCATGCGAATGGGTTCCAGGCCGGCCTCTTTTGGTGCACCGCATCGGCGGCGTCCCGGCTATCCTGCTCCTGGCCACGTCCAACTCCAAATTTCCCAAGCGTCCCCTCGCGGAGAGACAAATCCGCCGCTGAGCTAGCTGGAATGGAGGCTGGTGCCAGCGCCGCCGCTCCGACCAAAGCCGGCTAAGACGTCAGGTAGCGCGGCGTGATAGGCTGTGCTCTCTTTGAGGCAGGATGGGCGCAGGGGTGGCATCTTTTGGTGGTGGCATTGATTTTCCCCTTTAGTGTCTTGACACTTGATCTCAGTGAAGGTAGCTCACTCTGTTTGCGCACTTGAGGCCGGTGTTGGCTGATGCATTGCTGACACGACACCACGCAGGAGCCGCTTCGTAGTTTAACCAGTCCAACGGCTTTTTCTTCTTTGGCCCCTTGTCAAATTTCTCTTTGCTTCCTTCTTCATGCTGAATCGCCCCGAGCAACTAACGATTGTCCCATCGATCTGGCTGACTCGACCGAATCTCGTCCGCCGAGACTGCGCATCCGGGCTCCCGCGATTGGCTTTTAAGGTTTCTTGAGGGCATTTAATACACCGAGCTGACCCTCAGTGACAGTTCGCGCTGTCGCCGATCTCCAACGTCAGGGTTCCCCATCAGTTCCAAGCGCAGATCCCTGGTCGAGCGCTCGTGCCCTCAGCGCGACATCTGACGACTGTTACGGCCGAGATCACGCGTCCCTCTTCTCATCACTGAGACGACATCAGACTCATTGAAGATTCGACATATCATCAACATCTATCTGGTTCTTGGCTCGTGTCAGCTGAAGCAGCCATGGCGGACACAGCAGCAGCCCCCGCAGCGACAGCGCCGCCAGCCTCTGAGCTGCAGGAATCGCGACCTGGGGCACAGTCGCCGCAACAACCCTTCGAAGCCGAGAACACAGTCGAGGCCGACACAGATGACGGCGCGTCATCGCGAGCGGACGAGACGTGGGACGAGGGCTTCGACTCGGCAAGTTCTCATTCGGCATCGACGTCGATGTCGGCCAGCGTGCGCGATTATGTTTTCGAGAACACCCGGCGGTATCACAAGTACATGGAAGGGCGGTACCTCCTTCCGAACGACGAGCCCGAGCAGGACCGCGAGGACATGAAGCATGCGATGTGCGTCAACGTTATGGATGGCAAGCTGCACAGCGCGCCGCTGGAGAACCCGCAGAAGATTGTTGATATCGGCACGGGGACGGGGATCTGGGCGATCGACAGTAGGTTTTCCATCTCCCTCTTACCTTCTTTGCGCGGATCTTGCTGTCTCTTCTTAATTCTTGTGTCTCTCGATCCGATGCTTGGCATGTTTTTGCTCATCCTCGCGATGGAATGTCGTCGCATGGCCAAGCGATTTCGTCCCCACTTCGCATCCCCTATTCGGTCATTGAACCAACAGATGAGCCAAGGCTAACATGCCCAAAGTCGGCGATGAATACCCGGAAGCAGACGTGCTTGGCATCGATCTCTCCCCGATCCAACCAGATTGGGTTCCCCCCAATGTTCGCTTCATGATCGATGACGCCGAGGCAGACTGGGTTTGGCCCGAGAACTCCCTCGATTTCGTCCACGCGCGGCACATGTGCATGGCCATCAAGAACTGGCCTGGACTCCTCTCAGAAGCCTACAAGTCTCTAAAGCCTGGCGGCTGGGTCGAGCTGCAAGAACTTCGCTTTCATCTTCAATGTGACGATGGGACGATGCCCGGCCCGGAGCAGTACGGTTACGGCAATTTTGTGGATCTCTGCATGTCCGGGTTCCGAAGCTTCGGTATCGATCCGTTGATGATGGAGCGCAACCCCGAACTGTTAAGAAACTGCGGATTCCAAAATGTGACCGAAAAGGTGTGGAAGGTGCCCATTGGGGTGTGGCCGAGGGACCAGAAGCTGAAGACTATTGGGCTGTATAACCGCAGTATGCTTATTGATGCGTTGCAGGCCGTTAGTATGGCGCCACTAACCAGAGGCTTGAAGTGGAGCGCGAGCGAGGTTGAGATTTTCTTGATTGATGTGAGGAAAAGCTTGATGAATACGTCGATACACTCCTACTTGACGTTTCATGTCGTTTATGGACAGAAACCTAGCGGTGAGCTGTAGGCTGTTCAGTCCCTTTGCAGACAGCTCTTGTGTACTTCCAAGATACCACCAATGATTCGCAAACGCGCTGCTTCCGGATGGATGTATGTTCAAGTGAAGAGTTTGCACAATTGTTTGATATTTTCGAAACCTTACCTGGTATATAGTATCGATCTGCAAAGTCACGAGAACATACCAGCCAAAGAACGGAGGCGGCAAGGATCAACAGGTTACTGCCTAAGGTTCTCTATTTTATCAAATAGCCCCTAGAAAGTAACACAAGCTTGTGTCGTGGTGTGCTGTTATCCTCAACATGGGTTGAAGTTATTGATGCTGAGAAATATTGAAACCGGTGACTTGCGATTGATGGGTCAGTTTTGTCATCCCTCAAACGCGGAATAACGGAATCGGAGTGCCCTTTGCGGGGGCGTACTCCAAAGCACCCCGGACGACGTCTTGCCCAAGCAATCTCGATAACTCCCCTATCAGGCGGACACGATACGTCGTGATATCTGAATGGTCCGTATCAGCTTCAAATGTCTCCAACTGTACGCGAAATCTTGCAAGATAGGCCTCATCTGAACATTGTTCCCCATCCAAAATTTCTGAAGTCTGGTATATAAAATGTACTTCCTTCGCCAGAAACTGTGAAACTGAGCAAATTTCCAACAGTTGTCTCTCAAAGAGATCGTCATCAGAGAGCCCCCAAAACTTATCATCCTTGATTAATCCTGGAAAGGTTTTTGGAAGGGTGTATCTGACAAAGACATTTTCGGCATCCGATGCAGTCTGTGTGCCATAAAGCACCGCAAAAGGCCTCCTACGCGATTGAACCCATCCGACTATCAGAGTGAGCGGATAGATCGCGCTGAAATTGTGGCATTTTCCATGAATCAATATTTCAAGCCTCGCTGCGAACGACTGGCGAGGATCGCTATTGATGAATGTCGTATAAAATGAGTCCCAGAGGTGCGGGGGATCCGGATCCATGCGATCTATCTCAAGGCCGTCTGAAAGATCGTGAAAGAATTGAAAGGACCGGTGCAAGTTAAGTGTCATAGTACGACACTCCATTGGGCCGACATCCTTGGAAATGTAAAACGTGAGAATCTCTTGGATCCCCAGGTCCGGTTTGATGGTTTTCGTATATTCCAAAGACCAAGGTTGATGACGAATGAAGCCGTTTGCCGTGCGTCTGAGCAATATGCAAACTGGATCTTGTTCTTGCATCATGACCCCCAGAAACATCAGGTAAGCGCCATGAGTATGCTTATAAAGTTTCGCTTGAATCCGAACGCCTTTGTTCGTCACAGAAAATTCGTGCTGTTGATTTCGCCTCGTGTCGGAATGCCACATATTGGAACATGTGAGAAACTCGCTCATGTTTCGCGCAAAAATCCCTCTGTATTCCTGATATCCTTTAGCCCCGACGGGAGGGCCTCTCCAGGCGAACAAGGAAAGGTCATTGGTCTCTTTCGCTATCCCTTCCTGTAGTCGTCGGAAAGACTTGTATCCTTCCCCATATATCATTGGCATATTGATGTCAAAAATTCCAAGAAGAGAGTATGCCCGATCTTCTATCCGTTTCGTCTGCCTTTGTGCCGTCCAGGACATCTTGACTGCGACCGGGATAGTTCGTAGCACTTCACAATGCTCTAGCGCAGTGGGTAGAATTCCAGTCACTCCAGCCAGAACTTCTACACATTCCGCCTTTCGGGAAAATCGTTTCCATGTGGAATCAAAAAACTCAACGTGTCTTGGAGCAATAAGCTCTTGCAATGTCCAGCCTCGAGCAAACCATCGGCATTTCCCTAGGGTTTGCTGGCTGTAGGGAAATGCACGTTTTGAGGACGGTTGTGATTCTGAAACTTCCACGGGAGGCAAGTCGGAGAGAAAGACGAAGCAGACCGTTGACAGCTTATACCATGTGAACATGGAATTTATCGCCTCGCTTAACTCTGCACTGCTCGACTTATCAATGCAACAGGTATCAACCCAGGCGAAGTCGATATGTCTTTGTCGAGCAAGCTCGCACGTCTTTGCAACCTTCGCAAATCCAGCCTTTTGCCTGACATCGTTTGCGTTCGGGCTCCGGATGTCTTGGAAGCTTATCTCATCGTTTTCCCAGGTATGGGACAGGATTGCGTAGTCAACTGACGCAGGGTCCGAAATCTCTTCAAGGGCGAGACTCCGGGTGTTGATGAGCCACATCTTGTACTCAGTCGATGTTTGCTGAAACTGGAAAACGGGCTGCGCTGTTGTCACACGACTTAAGAAAGGTTGTTGCGCACGTGTATGAACGATGATGACAACCTTAAGATGTTTCTTGAAAGGCGAGGGCTAACGCTTCTCATGTTGTCGCGGCAGCCACGGGCCATCGGCAGCCTGCTGTGATGATGCCACATCACTGTCTGCCTCGAGCGGGGTATGCATTCGTAGGATCGTTGCCATAGGCTCATGCAACATGCAACACAGCAGTCATCCCAGGCAGAATGTGGCTTGGAGTTGCCACGCTTCGTGTGATGTACCGTGCATGGTGATGCGTAAATGAACAGAAGCGTTCTATTCGAAGCCCCGTAAATTACCTTAGCTCACTATCCACGTGAAGACGACTGACGGTAGGTTGTGAGGTTTCTCATTGGACGTTTCTAACTGCGTAATGTAATGGTGCAGATTTGGAATATCAACTGCTACACAATCATGAGATTTTCGTGTGCAACATTATACAGCATGGCAAGAATCTCAATAGAAAGTTCTGCAGCTCTGTCTGTTGATTTAGTTGTTAGAAGGTTTGAAAATGGCAATCCGGATTGACAGGTAATCAGGCGGCCCCACTCCGACCGGCGGTGTCACCGTCCCCTGTCGGTCCAGTCCGAGATGGATACACATCACCGAAAGAGACGCACTAGAGCCTCGGATAACCATACTAGGTCCGTTTTGTGTTACTCATCATGCATGAGGTGGAGGACCATCACATCGGCCGAAAATTGGAGGATAAGCTTTGCCCCCTCCTGAGGCTTTTTCTCTCTCGCAACAACCGATACCCCAACTATCAGCAACAGCTATGAGCGACTTCAAGGGCAAGGTCATCGCCATCACAGGCGCAGCGTCGGGCATCGGCCTCGCGACGGCGAAGAAACTGGCCTCCCTTGGCGCGCGGGTATCGATAACCGATGTCAACGAGGCTCTGCTTACGTCCGAGGCAGCCGTGCTCACCGGGCTTTATGGCGCAGAGAACGTCTTTTCCAAGGTCACCGATGTGAGAGATCGAAAGGCGGTTGAGGTGTGGATCGCCGAGACGGTGGAGAAGCTCGGCCCGCTCAACGGAGCCGCTAACTGTGCTGGCGTACTGGGACGGCAGGGAAACAGGGCGACGATTGCGGAGATCGAGGACGATGATTGGGACTTTGTGATGGGAGTGAACTGCAAAGGAATTCTGAATGCTATGAGAGCCCAGATCCCGGCTTTGAAAGACGACGGGAAGGGAGCGTCTATCGTCAATGTTGCCTCTGTTTCTTCCTTGTATGGATTAGAGTTCCACGGGGCCTACACGGCGAGTAAGCATGCAGTCGTTGGGCTGACCAAGAGCGCTGCGAGAGAGTTTGGAAGGAAGGGTGTCAGAGTCAACGCCGTCTGCCCGTAGGTTTACCCTGATATTGAAGTTGGGGAGGGATCATATTGGATGAGCTCTTACTAACTTCTCTAGTGGTCCGATTGAGACGCCTATTCTGGCAGCGTCTATGGAGTTTGCGGCCACTGGAGCTGTCCTTCCGCCACCTTTGCTTGGGCGAATCGGGCAGCCAGAAGAGGTCGAGGCAATGATCACTTTCCTGCTCAGCGATGCTGCATCATACGTCACTGGTCAAGCGATGCTGGTTGATGGCGGCATGCTGCCATAAGATGTAAGTCCAGCCGAATAAAGAGGACCTATCGAAGAGAACAAGAAACAGAGGGTCTCTCGTGGAGACTATGAAACCTTAGGAGTGAATTAGAATACAGTCTAAATACCATTTGTCTCATGCATCTACACCTTACGGAGTCGCATAAGCATGAAAGCAGCAACCCCAGAACAGGCCACTCCAGTCGTCCAGATCGCCCAGCTGCGAAGTTGGCTTTGCGAGCCTGCAGCCGCGTGAGATGACTTGGATACCAGCCTGTGAGGCAAGCCCAGGCTCTCTACTTGAGTACCTTTCAAGTAGCTCTTGTACCAGCTTTTGAGGAAAAGACCATCACCAAGCCAAGGCACAATAATGCCAATCAGGAACTTGGAGAGGGGCAGCTGCTGGCAGATAATGCTATTGACCCATCGCCCTTCTTGCATAACCTCGGTGATGTTATCTTGGCGTTTAGTCTGAACTTGCGCAAGCATAGACTCAATCTCCTTGTCCGACAAGGACTGAGGATTTGATTTCAGTGTTGAAACCAGCGTGTTGACAAGAGCTGCTGCTGTCTCAATGGCGCCGTTGCCGCCTTGGGCTGTGATCGGGTGAAGCTTTATGGACCACATATTAGCGACTCATGTATATCGACAAACACACAGCACGATATGCGTACCTTGTGCGCTGAGTCGCCGATGAGCAGAATCCTTCGGTAGTTCCAACGAGAGAAAACGTGCTCCTCCAATGCCACAAGTGTAGCAACCTGTCTGCCTTCATAAATATCGCGAAACTTGATTGAGTCAGAGATATTGTCGTCGAAATATCTTGATGCAAGCTCCTTTTCGTCTTCTTTCGAGAACCTCGGAATGTCTTTTCCGTAGTAGGTGCCGTCCATCACGTGGAAAAAGAACCAATAAACCCGGTCTTTCGGTGCTGGTACCAGCAGGTAGCTCCGCCCGTCGTTGAAGGCAGAATGCTGCATCCCACGCCAGCCCTTAGGAAGATTCGAAATGCCAAAAATGCACTTCGTGTTTGACTTGAGACCTTCGAAATTGTAAGAAACTTATTTCTCACTTCCTTTACCAGTGCAGTGACTTACTTTGAGCCTCGTCTGGTGGAAACACGTTCTGCTTCTCCTCAGAAGCAAGGCGCCACATTTCCTGTCTGATGGTACTTCGGACGCCGTCGGCCCCGATTAGAATGTCTCCAGCGTATGTACTTCCGTCTTGTGTCTTGACAGTGACACCTGAGTCGGTCATCTCCACCCGAGAGACTCGCTTCCCCGTCAAGACGCGATCTTTGTGACGGATCTTTTCGTACAGAACCTGGAGAAGCATTTGCCTGTCGATGAAAACGCAGGGGTAGCCCGTCCTGATTAAAGTCAATCATAGCAGATTCATCGGACGAACTTGGCGACGTACATGCTTTCAATGCTCTCGGAAAGACTTGCGTCCTTCGTTTCTGACAGAATCCGCCCATCTGAGGATCTGATGGAGCACTTGTAGTAGATGTCGCCCCCGATTTCACGCAGGCGTTCGTAGCATCCCAACTGGTCGAGGATCTTCAGACCGTTAGGCAGGAGGCCGATGCTCGCACCAAGTTGAGGCGCAATTGTAGGGTAGGCTTCTAGGATCAGGTAGTCGATGCCGAACTTCTCTAGCATGATGGCCAAAGATAACCCGGAGACACTACCGCCTACAATCAGAACCCGCATCTTTTTCTCGGTCGCCATGTTAAAATATAGTTCTGAATGATCTAGGAAGACTTGACCAGCCGTCGGTATGGATCGAGGTTTCAAAACAAACAGCGGTTCGTCAGATGTCCGGTTCGTCTTTATACCAATCTCTCTACATACATGACACTAAGACGCTGACACCGGGACGCGATAGGTGTCCGCGGACCTCCTATCTGCCGGCCAAGCATGTCCTGAGACAGTATCCATCCAACATGCATACAACTTTCTCGGCTTGGTGCAGCTCATTCGTAGTTTGGTGCAACGCGACCTCGTTTTTGTGGTTCTCGACGATCTGCGTGTTCGGCCGTTGCAACCCCGAAAGTCCGCATTTGACGACCGCGCAGCTTGGCAAACGCCGCCTTAACCCCATAGTAGCAAGGCCTCATCGTAGCAATCTTGCATCAAGCGAAGACCACTTGCGGTGCCAAGAGATATGATGCGCAACGGTGTTGGCCAGTGATCGGCAGCGAACTTCGTCCGAAATTACCGAAGCCAGTGTGCATGTTTAGGCATCTGGGTCGATTGCCTGCCACATGGCGGCAAGGATCGGGCCGTTCCGTAAGCAGTGCCAGTAGCTGACAATCGATCAGTCCACTCTGAATTGTCTTTACAGACGAATTTCACATGAGATCTGGTGCGTCGTGGACCGTGTTCCAAGGATCTCATGCTATGTTGCTGAAAGTTGACAGAGCACATGAGGGAATGATCACGTGTGCCTGCTACATCGCCCGGTACTTGTTGGCTAGTATCGCCTGTGACAAAAGTCATGTTGTGAATCAGTTCCTCCAAGTCTCAGTATTCGCTCGAAACTCGGTCGCTGAAGTCTCTCTTTCGGAGGACTTCCAGGGCTGTGGGGACTGGCATGGGTACTGCTGGAGACAGCCCGGTTTAGCTGATGCAAAGCAGAACACGCCTACTTTGGAAAAGGCCTACCTGTCGTTTTGGATATTCGACCAGAGCTTGTTGGTGTATCATCAGCTGTCTTCTAGGTTGGTCTTAATAGGCCTTATGGAAAAGTTCTTGGGAGATCTTAGAAATGTCAGTATTGTGCAACCGCAGGTTATTTGATTAGTGATTATTCCGAAGACGGGCCTACCTTGGCGAAATGGTAGCGGGTGCTGCCACCGGCGAAGATCCTCGAGAACCAGAACTTCTACATGCATGTGTGCCATAACGGTGTTCAGTGTCGAAAACGAATTTACATCGCTTACACACACGTCGATAGCGCATGTGGACTTGGCCTGACATGTCATGTAGCCCATCAGTCGCCAAAGGGTGCAAGATCGCCATCAGAGAGGTTGACAATATTTGTTGAAATGGGTTGAGTTTGCTAGCAAGGAGTTGGACTTTTGAGATTTCTCTACTTACGCATTTGAGGATAAAGCTGTTTTCGGCCCCCGCGCACTTCACGCGACGGCCCTGACATGAAGTCATAATAAGATTGAGCGGGTACTTCCCGGGGGCCGAGAATGCTATGGACTGAGGCTCCGAAAATCGTAACGGCGCCGGACGAGACTAGAAATTAGCAAGACCATCCTCATTGGACCAAAGACGGGGAAAATGCCTTGCCAAAACGGCTGCCTAAGCCCTACCTCGCCCGTATCGATGGGGGCTGTGCCGAACTTGCTCAATCAGACGTCTCCTGCATGTCTAGTGCAGTGGGGTCTCAGCTGGAGGCCTCGGTGTTCATCCCCTTGCCTTGGGTCTTGAGCCTATCGATCCTTGACGCGCGGCACGAATATGCCGACTGTGTATTCGGATGCCATATTTAGTTGGTACCACTAATCATGAAAGAGGCATAGCCCGTTGGTTGCAACCTTGGACGGCTCTAGGCCGTTATTTGACGATGCCACTTGAGAACCTGTAAACTGGACTAGACCATGCCAAATGGGGTCGCTAAAGTCTGGTAGAACGACACAAAGATACCCGCAATCCTCACCAGTTCGTTAGGTCGAAGACAGCAAGACCAGTGTTGGTATTGTAACATTACGATGACTGATGAGATTGCTGTTAAACAGAACATATGGAGAGTTTTGTTTGACTTGCCAGACGCGGTGGCACACATCTCATTGGTGGCCATCACACAGAAGGACCGAATAGGGCCATGCTGCCGCCAATTGCCCCTGAGAAATCAGCGTGACAACTCAGCCACGAGTTCAGGTGAATCGATAGACATGTGTCATCTGAAGTAAAATTACGTATATGTCTCAGCCCAGCCCAAAGAGGGAATATTTCTGCCATTTCATGCACTCAACACTGATCTCATGCCATTTGTCGATGTCGTCAGATACCCCGGAGCCCGGTCGGAAGTTTTGAGTCGGTGGTTGCAAACATGGACCCCAGTCTCACGCAGAGAGATTTGCGATGTGCACCGAAACAATTCAGAACATCTTATTATATGTCGATCGTACTACAGTCATCTGCTGGGGGTACTGAACACTACCCTATGAATGTTGTCTATAGCCATTAAGTTGGCTCGGCGCGAAGTTTGAAGCTTTTGTGAGACTTCCATGATGTTCGGTAACCAGCTAAGCAGCCGCACTACAAGACTCATTCATACTGTTCAAACCCTCACGCAAGTTGCTCTGATTAGCAGTGCATGGTGAGCATCCTATCTGGAACGCTATCTTTACCCTATCTCAAGCACTCTTACACGTCGGCTCACAATCCTAGTGGGCCTTTCTATCGTGGCGCAATGGAAGAAATGATTAGAGTGTATCGATATCCATGTGATGCTTCTCCTACATGGGGGGAGTTTGCGGCCGGGTGCACTCAAAGTCACCTTCGTGGTAATGTTAACGTTGCATCGAAGATTTCTCCTGGTAAGTTGGGGCGGAGCACCTCCCCTAGCCTGCTGTTCTAGAGGCAGTAGTCTGACGGTCAGCACAGTTGTTTAGCTACCCTTGCACGCCCCAGAGCGACTGGTAACCTGGTAAAGGGTTTTCCCCTGGCTATGTGCTTTTGCAGTCCGAGCGTGCTTCTCCGAGTCTCATCGCGGTTTCTCGGCGCGGGGCTTGCGGGGGAGGCCACACCGTCCCACCGGCAAGATCTTTAAGTCTTGCTGAGAACACGTGCATCGCTATTGACCATATCTGTACTTTCGACCGAGACCGAGATTCATGCAGACTGTGCCGCCCAGGATACCTTGGAGAATGTTTCGAAAATCGTTTAGTGAGCTTGAAGCGAATTCGCAAACAATGTTACTCATTGAGCATCGACGGCAGCAAAATTATTACATCATTCCCTTATGTTGTTCAAGAGGCTCATACTGTCAAACTCTCCGTCAGATGTTCGACATGTGAGAGTACAAGGGGGTCCCAGTATGAGCGCCATAACAACGTGAACGACAGCCCGATGGCACTCAGATGCACGGCGAATATGCGGAAAATTATGCCATGGAAGCCGGAGAGAATTAAAGTCCCGCTAGGCGGGCTTTCTAGAATCTCGGTGTCCATCAATAATCACACCAGACAGGTGCCGGGGCCAAGAATAGCACTGGAGTTGCAATCTTTCGTGTTGTGTGCTAAGCCATTTCAGCTTAGGAGATTAGGTTTAGGCAGCAGTAAAAGGCCTTGCCATATTTCATCGAATTATCGTTGTCAGAACAAAGGGATAGAAACAAACGGTTAAGACTCCGAAAGGTTAACATCGATATGCCGGGCTGCCATCCCATCTTCTGTTGTATGTCGCAGCTACAACTGCGAGAGAGTTTTACGTCTAAGGGATGACACTCACGAGACTCCTCGACCTTCAATACCCGCAGTGGAGATGGGAGCTCCAGCCAACGGTCTAAAACAGGGGCTGAATCATTCTCAGCTAGCGGCATTCGCAGATGCCACAGATTTGCTTCGAGGAGGCAAAGACGCCAATAGGAAGACGAAAAGAATTCCGCGATCTTTTGAACGCATGTTGCCCGGTAGGGCTGAAAGAAGCACTTTTTGTATCGGCGTCGCCGTGTGAATCACCGGAGCTAGGCACCTTCTTCCGTCGAGTTCAGACAATTTTGCGGGAACCTCGAACGGTCCCATCCTCGGGAGGCCCATATTTCTTGAATAATAACTTTCGACTGAGTCGTATGATTGGCTACGTCGTAAAAGACTAAGTGTTAGCGCCAAAACGCTTGTTGTCCCTGACGAAGTTGCTGACGTCGCAGGGAAAACCAGGGGATGGCCAGGGCTCATCGGCGCCCGAGGGGCGCGTCGGCGCGCTTTTGGCCAATTCGACCACCTTGGCTTATATAGTGGGCGTTGCCCAAAAGTGTGATGATGCTTGGCGCATACCCTGTCTTAGCCCCCGCGTTACCGTATCCGAGAGCGCGCTCCCACCTTTTCACCGGTGTTTCGGTACGGACAGCTGTCATCAAGCTCCGTTCGATCTCACAACTTGATTTGTCTGATAAGCTTTCTTTCGTACGCATATCGAAGCCAATAATGCCATTGGACGCGCACATTCCGGGGACCGGAGTCTTTTCGGTGGCCCCCGCGCCGAAGAAGCCCAAGCGAACCAGGGCGAGCGCGTCAAAGGTTAGGACCGGATGTCTGACATGGTTGGTGACCAACACTGATGCCACTTTAGTTGGTTCAAGAATGCTTCGACTGACCCCAAGTTTCCTTTCATCACAGCAAGTAAGGCCTCTTTGCCTGGTTCTATAGTTCGCTATCTAGACTTTGTTTGTATTACCGGCCTCGCTGTACAGGATCTGACCAACTGCTGCTAGAGTCCGACATGTGAAGTGTGACGAGGAGAAACCCACATGCAAAAGATGCAAAAAGGACAAGCACAAATGCGATGGATACCCGAATCTCAATGCTGTACAAACAAGGCGAGCGTCACGATCGCCAAGCGCGAACGCCACTGCTACCGCTTGCATGCTGGCGCGACAGATTCGAAATACGTCGGTGATGCATCTGACAGCACCTGTCAACTGGGACATTGCGGGAGATAACATTGAGAGACTCATGTTCCACCACGTCCATAACTGCACCGTTCCAGACTTTGGAGCCTCTACGCCGTTGGCAAAACTTTGGAGTAACTACATCCTACCTCTAGGCTACTACTCCGACTCCGTCAAGCATGCCGTCATCGCCCTTGGCTCCGCCCACAGAGCGTTCTTGGAAAACCCCTTTTATGAGACACAAGCCACAGAGAGCTCGTTGGAGCTGAGCGATGTATCAACGCGGCATTACCGAAAAGCCGTCTCAGAAGCCATCCAGATTATGGCTGATCCCTCACCAGTCAACATCAGAATCACCCTGATCAGTTGTCTAGTCTTCGTATGTTACGAAATCATCCGAGGGCAATACGACAAAGCCGTTCAACATTTGAGATCCGGAGCAAAGGTTCTTGACTCACTTCACCAAGCAGCACTAGCATACCGACGAAATCCAGCCTCGCTCTCCGCTTACGACAAGTGTCTCGCCGAAACCGTCGAAAACCATTTCATCCAGCTTTGCGATATAGCCGGCATGTTTTCGTGTATGGGCATGGATGCGTCAATGCTAATCGAAGAGGATGTGGTTCCTGATCTGTCCTTCTTCGTTCAAGACGAAGAGAAAGACCAGACCAGACCCTTCACTAATGTCGCCGAGGCCCGATACCAGCTTCATCTCGTCGAAGTCATGTTCTCCGAGGCGTTTGATGAGTCGTGGGTGTCCTGCAGTGAAGGCTCCACATGCAGATCATGTCCCTCTCCGCCTGAGAATGGAAAGGACTCGCCTGGATCGACGACTTCGAGGAGCTCAACGAAACAGGCCGAATGGGATCTGGCCGATAAACATTTCAAAGAATGGTGCGTTCGCTTCGACGCCTTTCAAGAGGGCCTGCCGGAACGCATCGATCCGGCGGATAAAGAAGAGCTTAAGGCCTTGGACTTCTCGAGAAAGAGTTGGGAAATCTTCAACTCGCACGACACACCCTGCGACATGAAGCACTCGGATATGGGAGTTTTGAATGAGTTAGTGGACATGGCAGAAGACATCATCCTCGGCAAGACGCAAGGAACAAGACCCACCTTCTCACTCGCGGCAGATGTAGTGCCTTCGCTGTCGTACATCTGCGCGTTCTGCGAGAACGATGACTTGGAACGACGATGCATCGATGCCTTGCGGAGGATGAAGAGAAGAGAGGGAATGTGGGACAGTCAGGAGATGGCCAATCTTTATGACTTCATACTTCAAGCCAAGTCGGACAACACGTGGAAAGACGAGTACAACTGGGAAACCCTTCCCAACCTGGCGAGGCGGATGAACAACTTGTCAATCTCGAGCTCAGGCCGGGAAGGGTCGCCAACTCCGTCATCGATGCTGAGCCTCCTCTGATTGGTGATGACTGCAACGGCCGTAGCGCGGAGTTAATAGGCTTTTGATCTGGTTTGGGATGATGGGGTTTCCGCAATGAGCCTTGAGTGTGGGTTCCATGCCTACGTGTACATTCTAGATGAGACTAGTCTGGAGTAGATCTAGACATAGGAATGATGGTTAGAGCCAGTTGAGGGAGTTTGAACAAGAGGCATATCTCACGTGTGTGACTCCAGTGCTACAAGTGAACGACTTGTTGACAAGGCTACCTATTCGAGATGCTGTCTTACAGTATGCATGGCAATGACAAGCAGGGAGGTTGCTGCTAGATATTCCATCCTCCAACATGACGGCGCTGGGCCGCTAAATATGTACAAGAAGTCTTCAAAGAGGTATCCTCCAAGATGTAGCGAACGAGATCCAGAACTATCGTAAATCATACCCAGCCTAGCCAGACTTTAAGATTGAAGCCATTGACTACTCCATTTTTCGGAAGAGACAGAAACAAGCAAGAAACAATGATCGAGATAAGAAGTCCATGTGCATGGATGTCTATCCACGAGCGCAGGATAGAGTGCCGAACTTGTTGCTGATTGGGGTCTTGTCTGTAGGGTGATGTCAGCGACCATGCCCAGCCGGGGTCTAATGCATGCAAGAGAATGAGGCTCGCAACAGTGCCAAGCCAGAACGTCACCTACCCAGGTTGATGGCACTCTCCGTGGGACTGCCGTTGCAGGTGCAGTTCATCCAAACCCTGAAGACGCCGAAAATCTCATAGATGGGGTCGGGCAGACGGTATGAGAAGCAGTCCTTGCAGACGTCGCCAAAGTGGCCCTGGTTCGCGTACTATGACGAAATGGTCAGCAAAACAAGGATCCGGGATGTGGGCGACTGCAACCCGCGATCATGCACCTCCAAGACCACAAGAGCATTCCAGCCTCGGATATTCCGTACGTACCTGGATCTGGTTGTTTTGGAACCCAAAGCAGTCGTTCAGGTTGAGCGAGGTGTCCAGGAGGGTGCCTTTTCCGTCGCCAGTATCGCACTTGGCTGTCAGAACGTCGGTGTTGGCGTCGATGTGCTCATCTCTGCACGTCTTGCCGAACTCAGTGGCAATAGCCGAGGTCGCGAAAAGAGCGAGAACTGCGGAGGCCTTCATGGTGAAATTTGGTAAATGATAACAAAAGTGTTCTGTCTGATTGATCTCAAGATTTGATGGCTGAGGATGATGTCGGAATACTCTTCATTCTTTCGGCCGGGAATAGCCTCTTTAATAGATTCAGATTCATCGGGAGAGCCCGCATTCCGCCCGGGTGCAAAAAGCTCCCGTGGTATGTTGACGGATAGCAGCATGCCAGTTTAAACCCCTTCAGGTGCCGGTGTTGCCGCCAGATTCCTCAAACGGAGATTTAGACGATATAAACTGACCAACCAGTGCTCAAGATGGCAGGTGCGGAGGATCGACGTCCATCGATTAATGTCCGTCAACACCAATCAGGGAGGTGCAGCAGGTCATGGTCACAGAAAGTTCCACGGGCATTTACTCGGACCATTTTTCTTCGACTGCTCAAAAAGGCTGTCGCCGAGGGTTTCTTTTTTTCCCCTGCGTCCACAGTTTGCCAAACATTTTGAAATCAGCTGTTATCGGCAGGGCAAACATCACGATTTGCTTACAGATTGGGTTGCAGCCGATGTCACCCTATATGTCGGTATACCATGCAGGGCTCTAAGACAGTGGACACCGACCCCTCGTTGTCAGCGGGATCTAGACCACAAATACCGCAATGTGATCCGTACCAACATGCGGTGTGCTGCATGGTTGTGGGATCATAGGTGCGTGACCAGCCTTGATTCACCACGGCGGCTGCAGGTCTCTGCAGTTTTGTGCAGATTTTAACATGCAGCTGACTCCCTTGGGGAAAAGATAGAAAACAACCTTACCTCTACCTCAAGCCATTAAGAAGAGGGGATGCTTCTGCAACTGGAAAACCTCCGATCTATGGCCATCGGGAGGTGGGTTGCTGTCAAGTCCAGAGGGCCGTCATTGGAGTCAGTGATCCGGTCTTCGGAGAAAGTGGCGGGAAGAGCAGCGAAAAGTTCTGCCATGTTCCAACTGAAAACTTGGCTACAATGGCTCATCAATCGCGGAGGCCTCCTTCATTTTTTGAGGCCCCTTACTTCAGTTGCCTCTGACCTGAATAAAGATATCTTGGGTGCGTAGATAGCAAGTGGATCATCCCGCGCGGGGGACGTACTTTCTTCTTTGTCTAGTTGCTTTTCCGAATAGCAAAAAGTGCAGGGAAATGAGTGACATAGATGAATGTCAGCAATTAGGAATTCAACATGCATCCTACCTCTTGCAGATGTCAGGCAGATGACAGATGCGAAACTTGGCAGCTCTGAACACGGGTCGTGGGGTCGCGAATCTCCACTCATCGTGAATAATTGATGCAAGCCACTTCCCTAGTTGCCTTCTCACGTATTTTGGGATTGACTAAATACACGTATAAAGTAGAACTTGACTGTTTCCTGAAGCCCACCAAGACTAAGGCTGAAGAATGGCGACACTTCTCACGCGCAGATCCAGCGTCTTTCAAGAATGAAGTAGGTCGGCCTCGAGTTGAGGAAACGTAGAGCATACTGCCTGGGAAGTTGAAAACAGAGTCCCTCCCGGTAGGCGCGCAAGGATTATGCCCACTGGTTTGAGAAATATTTTCAAACACTATTTCCAATTACGTATGTATCTAATTGACATTCCAAGGGTTCTTTGACCTCAACCTTAGCTAGGCGGGTTCTACTACCATTGAAAGGGGTTGATGCGTTCCATCCATTACGAGATTGAGTAGCATTACACAGAGAAAAAAAGGGCTGGCATGAGTATCAACTCAGCTACCCATCGCCAGGTCAATAGCTTCAATGTTCGGGCCAATTGTGGGCGGCTTCACTTCGTGCTGGCGATGGACGGCTAGGTGGTATTGCTCAACACACAGACCGCAATGATTCTCTCAAAAGGCCAGAAGAAGTCAGGGAGTGTCGTCAACAATGGCTACTTGAGAGGCTCCGCGGACTCCGATGATGGATCTTCGAAACAATTCAGTCTCCAAGTTCTTTGCAACGGCGACAGGGATGTAGGAGATGCAGGAGATGAAACCCCACGAACGGTAGTATTGAATGGCCGTGCACTCTCGAAGAGGACCCAAGATGGGGGAACGCGAATCCTTGCCAGTGACATGTTATGTACTCAGCCAGTGGAGATATACTAATGATTCAAAGCAGTTGTTTGAAACTAGCTGTCTATGTCAGCGCACTAGAGAACACTTGTTGTTGAGCACAAGTAACCATTATCATACTCGGACATGCGTCAATTCAGTCACGGTAAAGTTTACGGCGGTGTTGAAAGTTGCTGACGAAAGCGTCATTGAATGCCCAAATCTGTAGAAATTTGCGGAACACTGTTGCTTGAGAAGACAATGTTTGCAAAGCGTTTGTGATAGGCCCATGTATTGAAACTATCCGCCGTGTTGAGTTGCTCATTTCGCACCTGAAGAGAGTGCGGCGCAGAGCACAATAGAGCGGGAAAGACTATACACCGGTGAACCACAGTATTCTGGGGCCTCAGTAGATTTTCCATGTTATGAATCGATTTCGGTCGAGATATCACAACACCGAATTTCCAAGTTCGTCTTGGCTGTCATCGGGATGAACTTTCATACCGACAGTCAGCAGAGACCCACTCTTAAGTCCGGACCAAGAACATGAAATAGAGTTGCTCGGCGTTACAGGTGGGGTCTAGCTAAATTGGCGTCACCGACCGATGTTCATCAGATGTCAGCAGGGAGTCCTCTGTCATGTCCGTGTCCGTCAGATTTGATTGTTATCCATCATCCCTCATTCATCATTCCACTTCCTGCAGAGGCCAGCTTATCTTTCATCCGCTCATCCTTTCGCTTTTCAATCGTCATCTGTCGCGATGTCCGACCTTCCGGCCGCAGGCAGGACTAGGTCCTTCCGGCGACGGCGGGAACGGTCCAAGCTGGTCTGCCATCAATGTCATCGCCGAAAGCTGAAGTGTAATAAAGGACAGCCTTGTGATCGGTGTTCCAAGACTGATCCTCCCTTGAGATGCACCTATGACCACTCAGCAACTGATAGTGGCGAGAGGCACCCCCCGCAAGAGGCTCAAGCGGCACGGTCCGATAGCCGAGATCGAGTCGCACCTAACCACGAGCCAGTGTCAATTGAAGGGCATGAAGATGTTGGTCTCGAATCCCCACACATATCACCGGCAGCCTGTGGAGTTTCAACCACTTCGGAGACAAGCGTGGGGCAGAGAGAAAGGGTGCAAAATCATCCTGAGATCACGTTATTGACGCCCCAAGAAACTGTCATTGGCGAGAGTTTGGAATGCCCCCCAATCCCAAGAAAGGTTTCCCGAAACCCCTTAAAGAGAAGTTGGTACGGAAGAAGTAGCGTTCACGGTCTTCTTGAAAAAGTGGGTTTTCCTCCCAACTTTCATCAACTTTCTCGGTATTATTAGTCTGACATTGACCGTGCAGTTGGACCACATCATAACACCCCTTAGCCAGGCTGGCTTCATCAAACCCGATGGCAAATTCACTTCTTACAGTGATCTTAAAGACCAACTATTCCGACGCCGCTTTTTGGTTTCGGGAGATTCCGAGGAAGCTCAGCGATCCATCTTCGATGAAATTCCTGACAAGGAAATTGCCATTAAGCTAGTCGACAGATACTTCCAGACATACGGCTCCATCTTTCGATTTTTCAATCAGTCTAATTTTCGGACTGAAGCTGAGAAACACTGGGAATCACCAGAGAGCGTATCCTTGACTTTCTGCATTCACCTACTGCTGGTAATTGCCATCGGCAACGCGTCGATCCAGCCGACGGAAGACCGACTTCCTCTCACCAGGATTACCACATGGTGGCATCTTATTCAAGCATGGCAAAGCGTTGCGCTTCGATCTGATCCCCGCGATACAACGACATTACAGTCTTCCTGCCTCATTAGTCTGATGCGGCATTGCTACGGTCTAGAGGCGCTTGCGAGCTGGCCCTCATCCGGAGCATTGGTGCGCAACGCTATGATGGCAGGTCTGCATCGGGACCCTTCTGCTACGGGCCATCAACTGGATCCGGAAGAGCTAGTGATGCATCAAAACCTATGGTATACCATTCTCGAGCTTGATTTGCAGAGCTCTATGGATGAAGGAATGCAACCCACTTTGACTCCTGGCGATTGGGATATGCCATTGCCAACAATGTTATCCGACCATCTGGATACTGCAGGAGGTTCTCAGGCCATCTCAGCTGTTGTGGTGCTGATATCCACTCTACCAGTCAGACTTCAGATTGCACATTTCCTCAATAGCATACAAGGCTCAGTCGACTACAATGAAGCAATCATCCTACATGAACAGCTAAGCCCCGCAGCACAACTCCTGCTATCATCGGATTCAGCTCATCGTTCTACCTCGACGTCGTTTACTCATGGATTCCCCGCCACTTTATGCGCCAGATCGCTGTTGGCTCTTCACATCCCTTTTGGATCACTCAGAAGTCCATTATACACCTTTTCACACAATATTTCCATGTCTACTGCAATGTCCCTAATGGAAAGGCTCGACCCTCCCCAAGACAAGACCGGGTGGCCAGAGAACGACGCGCTAGTAACTTTAATGCGCACCTCGAGTTCCATATTCCAGACGATTGCTTTCCAAGCCATCCTCTTCATTTGCGTTCAGATGGAGAGCTATTTCGCAGATCCCCAATCATGGACCCTTGTACCTGAGCTCAAGGAGAGGTTCGCAAAGATCCTTGGACGCTTCATTTACATCGCTGAACAAAGGCTTCCAACACAGGATTTTGTCGGCAAGGCTTACATGATACCAGCCATGGTCCTGGCACATATGCGACTGGCGAGTTCGGGGATGAGCAAAGAAGACATGGCAGCAAATGACGCGATCATTGCCGAGGAAGTAACGACAACATGCTTCAGCATATTCCGCAACAGACCAGATCTGCCCTCTGACTAGGTCATTCCGATGGATTATTGACTCTTACTGTGCTTGCTCACGAAGCCTGATTGACAGCGGTCAGGAGCTATGCGTGGTCCATCGCAGTCTCGGTCGGCTCGGCTCGGAGGAAGCCGGCTATCTCAGTCAAATTGATCTTTCTCTCCTCTTAAACCACCAACTTTCCTCATGAACACAGAGAGTCCAACTTTGACATCGGCTGGCGCGCAAATACAATTTGATCAGTGAAGTATCATCTGTCAGCCATGACAAACCTGAGCGACGCTGCGCCGTCCACACCGCTTCGGGGTTGAAATGCCGGACCGTGCCCGGATCACAGCTCGGCGATGTCGGAGACCCGCTCGAAATTCGAACACCGCGTTACGCGGCCTCCAGACGAGTCAGTTTCGGTCTCAATCTTGATGGTTTTCCGACTGAGATCTTATCAATCTAATCATGTGGGAGCAGCATGACGGCATGTGATCCTGGCTATAATGCCATTCCAGCGGGACCCTGAAAACTGCACCTCCTGTCGAATTTTCTAAGCTTTTCCGCGTTTCTTTTTCTTCCCACTACTCGCAGATCTGGAGTGCATCACGCAGCAGAAAAGCCCGCCGTCTTACCGCCCAACCATGGCTGCACTCCGCCCCCTCCGAAGGATGCTGCAGGATACCTTCTGCTGTCCACTTTCGTTTAGTGACTCAGAAGTGATATCCATGCCCCCACGTTACATCGCTGTTGATGCGCCGTCCAGCGTCTCCGCGAGCGACCTGCTGGAGGTGATGCAGACCCGACGATCGCACTACCAGCTATCTAGAAAAGTCCCCTTATCAACCACCCGCATCGACGAAATCGTTCAAGAGGCACTCGCCGAAGTGCCATCCGCCTTCAATTCCCAGTCGAACCGAGTTATTGTGCTTCACGGCCAGCAGCATGACAGGCTGTGGGACATCATTACCAAGATCCTTCGAGCCAAGGTGCCGGATGAAAAGTGGGAACACACGAGCCAAAAAATGAAGAACTTCAAGAAAGCCGCAGGCACTATCTTGTTCTTCGAGGATCAACAGATTGTCGAAGACTTGCAAGAGAAGTACCCTACTTATGCCACTGAAGTCCCTCTATGGGCCGCACAGAGCGATGGAATGCTGCAGTATGCCGTATGGACTCTCCTGGCGGCGGAAGACATCGGTGCCAATTTACAGCACTACAACCCCATTATTGATGAGGAGGTAGCGAAAGCTTGGAATGTCCCACAGAAATGGAAATTGAAAGGGCAGCTGGTGTTTGGAGGAATAACTGGAGAGCCTAAGCCAAAGGACTACATGCCGATGGCTGACCGGTTCAAATCATACGCATGATGCTCATAGAAGGATAAGGCGTCCGGCGTTCTCAACTTTTTGGCTGTAGAGGTGTTTACAGTAATATTACACAAGACATTTCCTTCCGCTCTCGCCGCTCTACCACACTCGAACAAGCTGCGAGTTTCTTTTAGGCCTCTTTGTTCTGCTGAACGCTAACAGTGAACACGTCGGTTCTCATGATCTTCCCGTTGAAGTTGTGCTGGTTGAGTATGCTCTCCTGGCTTCCCTTTGCGACAGCCGTGGTTGTCGTCGTATCGTCGAAGCTGATCTCGTCGGCCTGTCTCATAGCTCGCTTTCGAGCTTCCCGCGATCGTGAAAGCTCAATGTTGTCCGATCGCATATGGCCGCTCGGTCCTGAGGGCCCAGAACCGTAATTTTCGTATGTGTATTTGCCGCCGCCAGAGCTGAACATGCGCTTGCCGAATAGTAGTTCGCCCAGAGGCTGCAGCACGGGGATGCATGCGGCTATGATCATCGTGCTCCCTTCGACACTATTTCGGACAACAATTAGGTTTCTGTATCATGACACGAGAAAGACCTGCACTTACATCGTCCAAATCACCAAGTCCGCTGTGTCATCTGAACGCAAAAAAGTTAGGAAGAGTATGTTGGGGAAGGAAGCTCGGTTGAGGAACATACATGAAAAGTCCTGGCTAGCTAGACTTGGAAGTCTGGTACACTTGTAAATCGCAACGATTGAAGAGCTGCCGAAAATTGTCAGTGTCTGTTTGAGGATCTTGAGAGCATGTGGCTTACATTGAGCCAATCCCTAGGGCGACACTCAGTGCAACTTTCTTTCTGACACTCATCTGCAACTTCGCAAGCACCACGGCAGGATACACGGCCAAGTAGATATCCACAAAGGCACAGAAGCCTGGAGGAGTGACACTTTAGCTCAAAGCCATACCAAGTAGCTTTGGGTATATCAATGCTTACCTCCCGAGTAGATGGCGAAATAAACAAGAATCCACTTGTCCCAGCATGTTTTATCAAGCACAGAAAAGTCCCACTGCGAGTGCGACGGCTGGCACTGCGCGAACAGAATAATCACACAGCCAACCAAGTTTGCTAGGCAGAACAAACTCATTGCCCATAAGAATATCTTGTGTCCCTTACTAGGGTTCATGATCCGAGTGAGAAGCGCCACAACTGCGAGTTTGGGAAGTCCGAAGGACATGACGCCCGCCGGGAATCCAGCGATGGTCCATAGGATAGCGCCTTGTTTCTGTTCGAGGTCGAGGATATCGAAGTGTCGTCCGTTTCCGTGAGCCACCGCGGCGATGGCCGTTCCAACGTTCACCCAACCGCAGATCTGCAAACGATGCGGCACAGTCAGTTTGCCAACGTTCCAAGTGTTGGCTGAAGATTTCTTGGCTGCATATGCAGAGAACTCACCACAGATGCAATGATCAAATAGTCATCCAGGTGGACTTTCCCTAATATCTTGCCCCTGACGAAGAGTCTTGCTGCAGCGAACACGGTACTCAGAGCCGAGACGGAAATGACGATTCCGAGGGCCGTTGGGCCTTTATCCTCGGCGTCTCGCTCTGGAGATGATGCGGTTGACATTTTCGCAAAGCTGTCAAGAAAAGACGTTTGCGAAAGAAAAGAAAGACAGTCGCTGCATGTGGGCTGTTGGAGGATTTCGGCAGGACAGCACGAAAAGCGCGGCAACACCCGCGCCAGATGAAGGTAGAGGGTCGGAGAAATAAGAAACGGGTGCCTCCACGGGGACCTGGTAACCCCAAGAGACTACCTACTAGCTTTCGCGGAGGCGGGAGCGTCGTCCGCCATCTCCTGAGCCCTCATTCGAGTCCAGCCTTTCATTTCCCATTGTGGTGCTGATCGCGACTTCTTTTAGGCTCCCAGTCAGGTTCTTGTTGCCACACTCCGGCCGTTTTTCGAAACAGGCAAGGGATTGCAAAAGAACTTCCAACAGTCATGCCATTTGAGTCTTGTCGAGGATTCGAGCGCAGAGACTCGTGTTGCAAGGGTTGAGCCAAGAGACGTTAAACCAACACGATGTTCTCATTCGCCGACGGGAACCAGGACCCCTGAGCAGAAGACGTTATCCCTCGCCTGACCGGTGGATTCCCGGTGGACTTTCCGTATGTCCGCGGACCCACAGACTTGGGTCTTCAGCAGTGATCTATCACCATAGCCATCGATTCCGTTGAAGAACCAACGTCTTGTTGGTGTTGTGTTGCAAAATTGACCCTGCATGTGCATACAAGCCCCCTGAAGATGGATATAACGCTGCCGCTTTGAGCCCTTGGCGATCATGGGAGAACGAATATCGGCATCAGTCTCAACCCGAAAGGCTCGGGAGACACGTGGACTGAGCAGATAACAAGCTAGGAGAAGAATTCTATATATGATGGTTCTTGTTTTGCCGGTTGAAAGCCCCTTCATTCGGCAGATCATCCTGTCTTCTCATCACACATCCAGTCTTGTCTTGTCGAATTCTTCTCTTTCACCTTTACGCATTCGAGTCATTGTTCTGTAGCCATGGGTTCTCTTCCGGAGAGACTGCCGTTGGACCCCTCTGTGGCCATCCAGCCGAACGATGCCAAGCGCGTGGCTGAGCTTTCAAACGCGATCGGCTCTCTCGGAGCAACTTGGTCGCCAAGCGATGATGCCACACGCAACCAGCTCTTGAAGCAAGCTCGTGCGCTGGTTCTGTCACTTGAGACTCCCAGAGAAACAATGATTAGGCATGTCTGGGCCCAGGTTAGTCTGTTTCTACCCAACCTCACAGCTTTTGGCTGATCTCCATATCACAGCCTAACGTCAATGTCAACATTCTGGCGGGCATTTACTCGGGTCTCTGGAAGCACATGACCGAGAACCCTGGGCCCAAGAAGGTCGAGAAGCTTGCTTACACTCTGGGCTTCGATCCCGATGTCCTCGCTCGCTTGCTGCGTCATCTCGGCGCGATGGGATACATCAAGGAGGTCGGCGCCGATGAATATGAACTCACAAACTTTTCAAAGTCCTTGAGTCTCCCCCTGATTGCGGGAGGATACCCCGTCACGTAAGTCGTCTCCACCACTGCCGACATTCCCACCCCTGACTGTCCACAGCGTTGGCGGTTGCTGGCCGACCCTGGCCAACTTCCCTACGTACCTGAAGAAGAACAACTGGAGGATCCACGAGGATCCCAAGAAGGGACCCATGCAAGACATCATTGGCGAAGATAGTGACTTCTTCAACCACATGATGACCAACTATCCTGCCGGAGAATTCCAGAACCATATGGCTGGCTACAGGCAAGGCCGGCCGTCATGGATGGACGCTGACTTCTTCCCGGTCGCCGAGCGCCTGATTCAGGGTGCAGACACCGCCAAGGATGCCGCGTTCCTCGTCGACATCGGCGGCAGCACAGGCCACGATATTGACGAGTTCTGCCGAAAGCACCCCAACGCGCCTGGCCGCCATGTCCTGCAAGACCTCCCGCACGTCCTTGCGCAAGTTGAGAAAATCGATCCTAAGATCGAGCCTATGGAGTATGACTTCCACACAGAGCAGCCGATTAAGGGCGCTAGGGCGTACTACATGCACTCTGTGCTCCACGACTGGACAGACGAGGTTGGCAAGAGCATCCTCGCGCGTGTGACGGCTGCCATGAAGCCTGGATACAGCAAGCTGTTGATCAACGAGAACGTCGTGCCCGGAACGGGGGCCAACTGGCAGACTACCGCCTTGGACATGATGATGCTCACTCTTTTTGCTTCAAGGGAACGAACGGAAGCGCAATGGCGCAGCCTGTTGGAGCCGGCGGGTCTCAAGATCGTCAAGATTTGGTCCAAGGGCGAGGGAGTGGAGAGCCTCATTGAGTGTGAGCTGGCGTGAAAATGCGGAGGTTAGCGGGTGGTGAAGTTTTGCATGTTAGGAAGGTTGTTGGTAGATCTCGGGCTGGGCATAGAGTATGTCAGAACTCTGTTGGAAGAGAAATGCAACCGCCGGTCCACATTTCATTTGTTGACGACAATGTCTGCGATTATCATTCGCTCGTTGGTTTTGTGTCGTATGTTGCACCAACAGCAGCGTCCCAATCAGGTAACTAATTTACCAGTCCGGTTCCCCGAACCATGAAAAGAGAAATGATGTCCGTGTCGCGGCATGGCTTCCGGTGGAGCCGTTACGCAACGGCCCGTCTTACATCCCTAATCCGGCTCAAAGCTCTTCAATTCCGCGGAAAGATGGCAACATTTGCCGATTGCGCCCAGCCTTGTCGTGTCTGTGTGCCCATGCCGAGTGCCGACTTCCTATCCTCTGCATCCTCTCTCTGCTGTCTGATCACGCATACGAGGCCCTGGTCATCGCGTTACAATCACAGGTAAAGGAGACACGCGATGTGGAACAGATTTTAGTTCTAAATATTCTTCCGCTGCTCGCGAGTAGGCATTCCTTCTCACTAACAGAGACTATGCTGCAATCGTCAATTTCCAGTTTGGCAGACATGAGTAAACCTCAAGAAGGCTTTTATTTACTCAGTTCGATCAGTGTGCTTAATCTGTGTTCATGCCCTCTGCCACTTAGCGGATATGCTAGGTGATCTAGCGTTAACCGGACCGAAGGCCGGGATGGTGGGTCTAGGCGGCCGGAACGACGGCGCTGACACGGCCCCGCATAGATCGTTCGATCGGAAGACAACGCTGCCTCGCCTAATTTCTGCCGGAGCACTTGGGGACGGCAAAGCGGGACAGGTCCGACGACTCTCCGCTGTACTCGGCGTTCCGGCGGGAAGAGTGGAGGTCATGATCCCGGCGCTAGGGACAATCGGGCAAACTTACTCAGTTCGATGTCCGACCGTCCGCGCTGCCGTATGCCCCAATTTTGCTGAAGAATTTTCTGTGGAAACGAAGTCCGCCTCCGCCGTCAGCACCACGTGTACGAATGAACGTTGTGCGGAACGTAATTAGGGGCTTCGAAGTGGCCGAAAGATGTCCGGGGTCCACCTTGTAAGGGTGGATGCTCTTTTGATGCAATCTTCAGGGGCCCTCATTCTTCAACCAACCATCTTCCCGGGCCACATAAAGAAATCTCCATGACCCCCGTTCGCGGGCCGTTTGACATCTCCGTTGCGTGCCAGACGCCACCCAAAAACCGTAACGGAATTGCTCGACATTGCCTCTTCTAGACATCAGAAAACACGACGTTACATCCAGTTTGTCACCGCGAATAGGGGCCGTTTTCTTTCCTCGATAATCAGCACACCCCCGCGCTTCTTCAGTGGAAGAGAGCACCAACACTCAACCTCAGCCCATCCTGGGCATGCGATAGCTATGCCGGCAAATCAAAGTCACTGTAATCCTTCCGCGGCCGCTGCGCCTGCGCGTCTTGTTGATCCCTCATGCCACGAGCCCTTGTCTCGACGTTGCAAAACCTCGGCTCTGTGGCTTTATCGGGCGTAGAGCCAATGCAGTTTATGTGGAGCTCGCACTTGGCCATCGTGACCCCCGGACTCTCCACAAGCAGCCTGATGCAAGGTGACCGTTGAGAAAACGATATTGCCCTCTCTCCTTCGCAACTTTTGAAATCATGTTTCAACATCCTTCCTTCATTCTTGTCCGTAATCGTCAACGATGTCGACTATCGAGACTGGACCGTCGTCCGTCGACGTTTCGGCGTCGTACCTGAGCGCGCGCAGCGTGCTTGGTCTTCTCGGCCTCTGGCTGGTGTACCAGTTCTTCAAGGCCCTTTACAACATATCGCCGCTGCACCCGTTGAGCGGCATTCCCGGCCCGAAGTTGTCTGCTGCGACGTACATCCCTGAGTTCTACCATGATGTTATCAGGTTCGGCAGATACACGAGAGAAATCCACCGCATGCACGAGCAGTATGGTGAGTTCAACCATATTATTGCTGAAGATTTTTGACAAGTTTCTAACCATCATCAGGACCCATCGTCCGCATCAGCCCTCATGAGGTTCACTGCAACGACGCCAACTTCTCCGACGAGATCTACGCTGTGAGCGGTCGCAAGCGCGACAAGCCAGTTCACCAGATCAACGGCTCGGCGTAAGCAACTCCTGCAGCCCCAGCCAATGAAGCGCAACTATGCTAATTGCTCTGTACGACTCTAGCCTGGGCGAGTCTGGATTTGGAACTGTTGATCACGACCAGCACCGTCTGCGACGTGGCCCTCTCGCTAAGTTCTTTTCGCGCGGCAACATTGCCCGATTGGAGGCGGATTTGCATGCGATGGTCCAGAGGCTTTGCGACAAGCTGCTGAACGAGTCGGGCAAGAAGGAGTTTGATGTAACAATGGCTTACAGCTGCTTCACATCCGATGCCATTTCGGGCTACTGTTTCGGCGAGAGCTTCGGCTTCCTGCAGCAGGAGGGGTGGTATCCCAACTTCCGCGCTCCGACCGCCTCAATTCTGCGACCCGTCTTTGTCTTCCGCTTCTTTCCCTGGACCAAGTCTCTTACCGTGCTTGGAGAGTGGTAAGTCAACTTGGACGAGGTGAAGGCAAGGGAACAGCAACAGCGCTAACACCGCACAAGGCTTATCAACTACTTACCCGCGGATATCGCCCTGCTCATCCAGACGTTGAAGATCGATATCCCGAACAGGGTCAAGAAGACCAAGAAGGAACTCGATGCCGGCATCCGACATGAGCGCCCCACCGTCTTCGGTTCCCTTTTGGAGTCGGAACTCTCCATGCTCGAAAAGGAGCCCGAGCGATTGGGCGACGAAGCCACGGCCGTTGTCGGCGCCGGTACCGAGACCACCAGCTGGGCCCTGTCCGTCATGACTTATCACCTCTTGACTAAGCCCGAACTCCTCGCGAAGCTCCGCAAGGAACTCGACGGGGTTGTCACTGATCCTCAGCACCTCCCATCCTGGACGTCCCTGGAGACCCTGCCCTACCTTGGTGCTGTCATCCAGGAGGGTCTTCGTCTGTCTTACGGCGTTTCTGCGCGCACTGCTCGCATCCCCACTCAGGAGAACCTGGTCTACCGCGGCGAGTTCAACAAGAAACCCGTCGAGTATGTCATCCCCCGCGGCTTCGCCATTGGCATGTCCGCCGCTATCACCCATCACGAGGAGGGTGTCTTCCCCGATTCCTACCAGTTCATCCCCGAGCGTTGGCTGGATGAGAAGAACAACCGCAGAAAGGATGTCGAGAAGGGCATGCTCGCTTTCTCCAAGGGCAGCAGATCTTGTTTGGGAATGAAGTGAGTGATTACTACCCGAAAATCCGTATGAGAGAGACTCGCTGACATGTCACCTTCTAGCTTGGCTTTGTGTGAGATGAACCTGTGTTTGACTGCTCTTGTCCTGCGCGTTCTGCCTCGTATGCAACTTTTCGACACGGAGGACGAAGATGTCGCCTACGATCACGACATGTTCGTGCCGGAGCCAGCCAAGGGTACCACGGGAGTCAGAGTGAAAGTTGTTTAGCACAACATTGTAACTGTTTAATGACTGGTGTTCGAGTGGGAGCAGGTAGGCCAAAGGACATCCCAACTAAGATGTTTCTGATTTGCTCTACGATTGTAGAAGATTGTAGAGTGTGACCTGTTTCTTGCCAAATCCAGGCGAATTGAGGACATTCTTCACGAACTTCTACAATCGCGGAGTGAACTAAGCCATCTAAGCTGGGATGTCCGAGCACTTGCTTCTCCAGTCCTATTAGCTCGTCCTTTAGCTCAGAAACTTAATTTGAAATATTCCAAAGAGCCTCCAAAGTGGATATCTTCTCGTCTCGCTTGGGATTATGACGGATATGATCCCAGTGGATTATCCCAAGTCATCCAGCCCGTTCGTCCCTTTCTGGCTCGAGTACGACCCAGACAGCGTCGCAACAGCCTCATCAGGACGAATTCGGCTCGTCTTATTCTCGTACGAGATCATGATGCGGAGTACGGTTGCCTTGCTCCTACGCAAGAAAGACTTTTTGTCCCGACGATCCTAATTGTGGCTCCTCACACGGCTCGTTGGGATCTGCGTGTTTCAACCCCCAAAGTCGACATGGCCCGAATGGATTCGAGCTCCTGCTAGCGCGGAATCGCCATGCGTCTTCCTGGCTGCCGCGATTGGGCGGCCGTCAGACGCATTCCCTGCGTCGTTCGACCAACTTCGGCCGCTGAAGATGTCTTCTGCCTAGTGTGGTGGAGTTGGCCTCGTAGACCTGCAACGGATCCCTGGGCTCGAGCTAGCGTGCCGAGCAAGTGCGGCCGACTTCCTGGTCAACGAAACTCCGCTTCTCGGCTTCCGGCGTCTTCATTGGCTTCGGGAAAGTGGGCATCACAGAACGGATCCAGAACGTCTGTCTTGCTATTCCAGACCATCCGGACCGGTCAAGCCCCTCTCTTGGCCACTGGACTGGGCAGTTCAAGGCAGAGTCTTTGATGGAATACGGACCCTGTTGGTAATTCTCCATTGACAGCCTCTGACAGGCTTGACAGTCCCAACAGCCAATGTCTGGGGTTACATCCATGAAACCCATCCCTGGTTCTGATCTTTTCTGGCACCAAGCGGCACGCCGCGTGCAACGGCGCCGTTTCCCCTGCAGATTAGATCTGCCGCACTCGCAGCCCCCAATTTGATATTCGCGGCTTAAAAGTAGACGGGACGCCTCTTCCCAGAAGTCTGGCCAGGTATTTCCTCGTGGCGTGACGGTGTGCTCACGGAAGGACTGATCAACACGAGCCGACAACATGTGGTCAACAACCCTCGACCCCGATTTGCGAATGCTCCCGCCAACGGGCCTCCCGCTCGCCATCATCATCATATCATGCGTCTTTCTCGTCTTCTCGGTAATTTGCGTCGGGCTGCGTACCCGCATTCGCCTTGTCGAACGCACCTTTGGACTTGACGATGGCCTCATGGCGGCAGGAACGGTATGGGATATCTCAAAAGAAGCACGGAGAGAGTCAGAAGAGTGAAGGCTTACGATGGTTGATAGGTTGTTTACGTGGCGGTTGTTGGACTTGCTGTCTACGGTTGCTTCGTTGGACTCGGGACTCTCGAGGAGAACTTGAACGCATGGCTGTGGGCGGAGGGCCTCAAGATCTACGTTGTCTGGATTCTCGTCTACGTTGGCGCCCTTGCGCTCGTCAAGTCTTCCGTCTGCCTCACGATTCAGCGCATCGTCACAACGGATCGAGCTCTCACCATCACCATTTGGGTTCTTTTGGGCCTCACGTGGGCATCTTTCTTCATCACCTTCATCGGAACCCTTCTCTACTGCCGACCTGTCGAAGCTCTATGGACGCCAACGATGATTCTCTCCGGCGAGGGAACCTGCGCTGATGTCGACGTTCTCATTGCCATCGGGCATGTGGCCACCTCTTCCGCAATCGTCACAGATCTTGCTCTCGTCGTCGTCCCTGCTGTTATTCTGTGGGGAACGCAGATGAAGACACAGACCAAACTGCAAGTATTTGGACTGCTGTCCTTCGCGTCTGTGTAAGTGCTCCCTCCGATTCCATCTTGCATCGCATGACACCTAACTTGGTTTCAGGGCGTCGATCATCACGATGGTCCGCATTCCTTACGTCAACCACTTCAAGGCCCAGACGAACCTCCAGTGTAGGTTTTCATCCACGATACCCATTCCTTTCATCAAGCTGACACGATCCAGTCTGGGTCGCCCACACAGTCCTCTGCTCCAACGTCGAGACAGGCATCGGCTGCATCGCCTCCTCGGTCCCCTCTCTGCGCCGCTTCATCGCACGCACACGCGGCACGACCGCCGAAGATTCCGCACCCAGCAAAAGCAACGGAACGGGTGGGCTGTTCACGTTTGGCAGCAAGCCTGTCGAGAGGAGCCGGGATCCGTACCGTAACCCAACAGATGTGGGCTTCAGTCTCGCCACTGTGCATGGGAGGGGCGATGATAGCTGGGAACGCCTCCAGGATGGCGATTCCGACAAAGGAGACCTGCTGCCGAACAACCAAAAGGGCGGTGGTATCCACAAGCAGTTCACGTACACGGTCGATATCGAGACGGACTCCAGTCTGAAGACTGGCCGGTCTGGATCGAGCCGGTAGGGAACCGATGTCGAGCCGGTGTCTGTTCGCGCTCAGATTAGAGCACTAATGTATAAAATCTTGTACAATATCCATGAGTGATGCGACGTTTCTCCATGCCTGTGTGCGCGTTTTCCAGGCGTGCCAGGATGGAATTAATCAAAATAAGGCATTGACCACACGACATAAAAAAGAGAGGCCTCTCGGTGGCCAATAAGGTGGCGAGATTGTTACGTATTAGTATCTTGTGGGCTTTTTTGACAACCACCTCCACATGGTCAGGGGGGCAGAAGAGGCAGAAAATCCATCATTCCGCCCTCCGCGGCCGATGGATCTCTCTTCAACACGTGTGAGACCTTGTCCTGGCCCCTGGCGCTTTGACTTTTCCAGCCGTGTTGAACACCGCCCCAGTGCCATCGGGAATGTGGGCTGGGAGACCGATCGTGACTTGACTCGTATTTGGCCCAAATCCACACACAATTATCGAATAGAGTCGCGGCGAGTTGTCCGAGAGGCTCGTCATCGTCGCCATCGTTGCCCATAGTCAGTGCGAACAGTGCAGATCCGATAGCCGACCCAAGACTTTCGCACTGGAGTCACGAGCCCTTGTCCAGTAACAACTTGGAGTTTATTCATTGCGACGTTAGCAAGATTATGAGAGCCGCAACATTGGGCAAAATATCCCTTTTGGAAATGCCAAGGAGACATTGAAGATTCACATGCCACCGGAGAAATTCATGCAGGATGACAGTTTTGACACGAACGAGATAAACTAACGCAAGTATGAAATTGCCAACCGTCTGGAAATAAACCCTTCAAAACTTGGCGGGTTAGACGAGGCCTTCATCTCCCGTGAACCCTAGGCGAACCAATATTGACGGCTGTGATGACGGCAACGTGCATCGCCCCTTCCCGCTTACGGTAAGTCTTTTCCCCTGAGGGCGGGGAAGCCAACATGCGGCAAAGACTCTTCCGCAGAATTCACTAAGGAGAAAAAGGGTAGTGAGAGGCGGCATGGGTATTTATAAGAATCCTCAAATGTCGGTTCAACAAGCTACCGAAACTCAACTTTGACCCGACATATTCTCCGAAAATCCTCAGCGGTGTGAACGTTTACAGTTTGCGATCCAAATGAAATGTTTCTTGGCGGATCACTGCGTCGGCGAATTGACTGATTTTCGGCCCCCACGTGAAGCCGGGCCAAGTCGACC
Organism: Colletotrichum endophyticum; assembly: GCA_027406105.1. Lineage (NCBI taxonomy): Eukaryota > Fungi > Ascomycota > Sordariomycetes > Glomerellales > Glomerellaceae > Colletotrichum > Colletotrichum endophyticum. Next base: position 1,128,085 of record JANVYF010000010.1, on the reverse strand, counting down.
GTTCAGTCAACGTGTTTGAATGCCGCCGAACCAATGGCGGGTGCTGGACGGCAGGAACAGTAAGACTAACCCTGTTTGTCGAAAAATATGCGCGTTAGAGGACGAATGTGACGATCTCCGCGTGAATGAGCAGAGGCCGGCAGGAATCCAAATGCAACTTCCCCTCACTTCATGTTGTGAACTGATGTCACAAAAAGAATGCTCTGATGAAGAGAGATATAAATACAATAGAAAAAAGAGTCAAAATGAGGATCATGGCGCTGAAGCCAGCCAGGCCTCTTGCCCTTGATCCGTGACAGGCATAATGAAGCCTGTCTCAGCCGCTGCGGTGCTCCTCGGAGCTATCGGCGCATACGCCCAATCATCCGACCTCTTCACTCGGTTCATGACGTACAACATCCGCTGGGCAACACCTACTCCGGGTACCAATGAAGCACTTTGGTCCGTCCGTCGGCCCCGTCTCAAGGCGCAGCTCAACTACGAGACCGCCGGACGGCCCGAGTCCCTTGTCTGCATGCAGGAGGTGGTTGAAGAACAACTGCTGGACATTGCCGAAGACCTCGGCACCTCTTGGTCCCACATCGGTGTCGGCCGCGATGACGGCGTTGCGGCGGGGGAGTTCTCTCCGATCTTCTATCAGCCGGGAGCGTGGGACCTTGTGGAGAACCGCACATACTGGTTGAGTGAGACTCCTGAGGTCGCCGGCTCTGTGGGCTGGGATGCGGCTCTCCCGCGAATTGTCACGGTCGCCTCATTTACCCACGTCGGCTCTGGCTTTCCTCTGGTTTTCATGTGCACCCATTTCGACCACGTTGGTCAAACTGCACGCGAAAACAGCGCGGCGTTCCTGGTTGATCTCGCCAAAGAATGGGAGTCTGCGGCTAATGAAGTGACGCCTGTCTTTCTGGGAGGCGACTTGAACATCGAGCCTGACAATCCCGCCTACCAGACATTGATTGCAGAGGGTAACATGCACGACACACTTGATGTGACACCTGAGGCGCATCGAGTTGGATATTCAAAGACTTACACGGGCTTCACGGATGACGAGTCAGACGACAGCCTTATCGATCACTTATTTGTGAGGGATCCGACTGCGAAAGGGATGGAATTTCTCACCCACGCAGTGTTGCCGAATAAATTTGACGATGGGCTGTATATTTCCGACCACCGCCCTGTTGTTACTGACGTCAAGTTTGGGGCTGCATAGTCGAGGTTTAGCAGATACCTAGTATCAAGAGATAAACATGCAATTCAGTCTTCAAGTCTTGACTTCAGGGGTGTGAGTGAGGTTCGTAAACCGTGATCTCCTATCAATTGCACTGCGTCCTTGATATGCGAATGAATGACGTCAGTGTCACAAAGGTTCCATCCCGTCGGGATATTCGCAACGGGAAGTTCATCCCATCGGTTTGCCTCGACGGCGATACCCGAGAACTAATTCCTGCGTTAACGGCCATTGACGGTAAATATTCGGCTCTTGTCCAGCAGAAAGCATCATGCTGGCATTGAATGCTGCCCGACATTCGATTTACGGCAACTTGAAAGTTGGCTATGCATGTTGCCTGCATGAAGTCCACCAAACCGGTGGGATACCAAGTATCTATACCCCGTTCAATCTATCTGACTCAATATTGCCCAAGACCTTTCCAACCAGCTTGCGTTCTGCGGCTGCAACTCTCTAAAATCGTATGAGGCGGCTCGAAGATCCGGGGATTCGTGAGATCAAATTCGATCAAGTGACAACATCCCACTTACACACCAGGGAACTGCAAGCGGGCTACGAATACATACTGCATTGTCTGTAAATAAATAATCTCAAAGCGCCCTTCATCCAGATCAACTCACAGCTTCGACTATCAACCTCAACCCGATCCCTCAATCTCTTCGTCAATCTTTTATCAAATACCGCAATCATGCAGATCAGCTTCTCTACCATCATCCTGGCCCTCGGCCTTGCTTCAACCGCTGCCGCCTCCCATGCTTGCTTCGTCAACGAGCACGCTTGCAGCAACTTCTGTCAGGGTTGCACCAACAGCGGAACCGGCAACCTCCCGTACTGCTGCGATTACTAGATCTCAGTGAGTTGCGAAAATGCCCCAATACCAGACGCATCGAGCTCATCAATTTGGCAGCTGTCGGACTGATTATTATTCATTCAAAGGAATCACCCCGTCTTTCTAGATCGCCAATGAGATGTGGCTGGGTGGCCGGTGAATGGGGCGTCGTCCAAATCGTCAGGGACGCAATTGGCGGGTGTGTACAGGGCCAAAAATCCAGAGGCTTGAATTGATAGCGTCATTCACTCGATCACTCAAGGTGTGGCACGTGGCGTCTTTGGAAATGTCTCATCCTGCCGGCGCAGTGCCGGATGTATTTCACGGTGAGAATGAGTACACAACTTTGCTGCTCCGAATATGTCTACGCTCAATGTCTCCCTCGAAAGTGAAGAGAGTATACTTGCAAAATCTGGAGCGCCGCTTTTCGCAACAAAATGTTCTATTTCAGGCTGCTTCGTAAATCTTGAGTAGGTGCAATGCCAATAGGCTCAACACTACCTCTGGCACTGCGATGCTTCGACAACGCTCAATACGCCACGGAATGTTACCAGATCGCTGGGTCAAAATCTTGTGATCGCTCCCGCTAATACGCAGAATGTGTGCACTCTAGCCTGATGTCTCGCAGTTAATGGCAGAAGGACTACCGCAAACGGTAGTGCCATTGGCAAGCCACATGTTAGTTTGCAGCGGCGGCGAGTCTCGCCGAGCATTGGAATGCCGCCAAAATGGAATTCTGATTAGATATGGATTTTCGCCTGTCAACATAAACGCCTTGATCCCCCTTGCGGCAACTCCCTTTCACCACGCAGCACCGGGCCTGTTACCCGAAAGGAACTTATCAGCACCTGTTGAGCACATTGCGATCGATGCGTCCCCATGGATTTCATGTTTTATGACGGCCTTCCGAGCTGTGCCGTAAGTTGATGGTCCGTTGCCCATTGATCACGTGCAAATCTAACATGGCTTTCTCTTTTCCCAGATATCATGCGCCAATCGGACCATCAGCCTCACCCCTTGTGGTCCCAACAATGTCACATCTTCGTGTCTGTGCCCAGAAGTGGAGTGGCAGCATGCTTTCGGCGGTTGTGTGATGAAGGAGTGTCTTCCTTTTGATGGATTGAGTAAGACCCAACCCTGACAGAGTCATCATGTTAAATCCCTTCCGAGAAGCATGCGAAGCTAATGAAGTCAACAGCTGCTCGGAACGTAACCCTCACGCATTGCGGGGTTCCACAACGCCAGACTGCAGAAGCTCTGGGAGCTAGCGCGTTTTTGCTAGCTCTGACTGTGCTTGCATTCTCGTTGCGAATGCTTTCTAAGGCAATCAGATTGACACCATGGGGAGCTGATGATATTACTATCGTGATCGGATTCGTACGCTGACTGCCACCACCTCATCGACTGTCGCGGCTTTGACTGATGCGAAGATGATCTCACCAGGCAGCAGCAATCATATTCGCTGTTATGAAATTCATTGGTGAATCTTGACCTAAACAGTGGGAAACGAGAAAGATGAAAATATTACTCACACGTTGTACTAGGGCGCAGATTCGGCTTCGGGCTCGATTTCTGGACACTGAGATACGACACTATTGTCGAATTCATGAAGGTGAGCCATAGCTAACTCTCCAGGATTGGGTCGAACCGCATTGATCCATGGGCAACGCTAATCAATATCAGATATTCTATGCGTTCGCCAACGTATACACGCTCGCAATAGCTGCTCTTAAAGCAACAATTTTGTTCTTTTACCAGAGAGTCTTCGGCGGTTTCAGCTCTCCGTTCACCACCATACTGTGGTGTACTCAAGCATTCAACCTGCTAACATTCATTGGGTTCACGATTCCAACAATAGCACAATGTCAACCGCTAAGTTTCGCATGGGAGGGGTGGGATGGTCGTCATGAAGGATTCTGTCTCAACATCCTCTCCATGATCGTGACCCACGCAGCTGTCAACATCGGTTTGGACGTATGGATGCTTGTGCTGCCATCGACCCAGGTGCTTCGGCTGAACTTGAGATGGCGAGAAAAGGTGGAGATTTTGGCCATGTTTGGCATCGGAATTTTGTGAGTCAGACCATCTTGTCTTCCCTTGGGACTAATACGAGGATTCGCACGGAACTTTCAGAACTAACAGGAATATGCCACAGTATTACAGCCGTCAGCGTCATTCGACTAACTGTATTGTTGAATCTCCGGAATTTCGAAAACCCCACACGTTAGTCATTCCGCACCTCGAAACTCATGAAAGTGAATCGTTCAAGTGGACTGACTTGATACCACCCATCAGAGGATGCATTCTACCTTCACATGTGGAGCTACATTGAGATATCCGTCGGCGTGATAATTGCCAGCCTACCTGCTACGCGACAGCTGCTACGCCACTGGATCCCAAAATCATTTCGAGCAATAAGGCGAGAGGCACCAAGGAATATGGCCCAAGCACGGCCAGGCGATTCAACGAGGACGCTAAGGAATACACCAATTACGGGTCTTAGCGTGGATCAGGCGAGCCCAACGAGTGTGGAAGGGTTCGCGGCGTCAAGTCGTCATGGGGATGATGCAAGGCAAATTATGTCATCCTTATAGAGTAACAGCAATCTTTTGAAGCTATTGGTGGTATGAGAACAGCGTGGTTGCCCTGGCTACTGAGATGTGTTGCATCCCATCTGCACAAGCAGAGACACACAGAGGTCTCGTCTTGGCTACCAGGGTGATTGATGCAGTCTTTGGGAGCTAAACCTATGGCTTTATTGCGTGGAACATAAGCTCCAAATGGTGTCCAGTGGGACCTGCAAGATAGGCATCTTGCAGCGTCATGTCGCCGGCGTGGTGAATTGTGGTCGTGTAGTTGGTATAAACGGCACCAATAACGTTCTTCATGGCTGTGACAAATGGATTAGCAACCTGATGATGTAGAGGAGGCGAGAAGAACTCACAAAACCAGGCAAAATTGCTACCAATGCACATGCGACCGCCGCTTCCAAAAGCCCAGAACCATCGGCGCATAGTACTGAGCTGTTCCGGCGACGATTCAATCCACCTCTCTGGCTTCCAGACATCTGGCTCGGGGAATACCTTGGGGGTGCGGTGGAGTGACCAGGCATAACACTGAACCGTAGTGCCAGGTGGAATGTCGTTGTGACCGCCAAGCGTACATGACTTGCACACTCTTCGAGGCTGACCGCCCGGAACTGAGGGATACAGTCGAAGGGTCTCCATAATAACGGCCTCAAGGTACGGCAAATTGTCGATGCTCTTGGCCGTTGGGAGATCCAGATTGTCGAGTCCCTCCTCCGGGGGGTAGATCAGAGGAGGATCGAGGATCAAGAGCTCCTCACGTAGCTTGGATTGAATCTCCGGGTGCTTCGAAAGTTCGTACATGCAGTAGGTCAGAGTATTCCCACTGGTCTCGTGAGCAGCTGAATTGTGAGCAAACATGTCGCTGGCAATTTCGAGACGCTGCGGATACTTGCCAGGTCTTGCCTCCGGATCGCTCATGGCCTGAAGAGCCAGAGCCATAACAACGGGCTTGTTCTCCGGGGACAGTTTTTCCTCTCCTTGGACCAGAAGTTCTTGTGCCTTGTCGCACTTCTCGAGGTTCCAGCGGAGAATGTCATCGAATCCGCTATCCACCTTTTTTGGAATCAGTCCGACCGCCTTGAACAGAGAGTTGAGCAGCGGAAATCGATATTGCCAAAAAGTGTAGGGAGCTGCGGCGAAGAATCCGTCGAGGTAAAGTCGCCGCTCTTGTTCATCTTCGATGAGATTACTGCTGAGAGAGCCACCAAATTGCCATGCCACAAAGGAGTCCATAGAGTAGGAGTATAGGAGCTCCAAAACCTCCAGAGCATCCCCTCCATGAGCAGCACGGTCGATCATTGGCAGCAGCCTGCCGTATAGAACTTTCTTCATAGAGGCCCTGCTTGACGGGTCTGCAAGGATGAAAGACTTTGAGAAGGTTCCCGAGATGATTCTCTTGCGGGCTGAGTGGGTAGCATTGTCCTCAAATGTGAAAATGTTGTGGGTGCTGAGGGCTAACATGTTAGCTTTCCATATTATGATCTGAGCATGATTGATGATTGCCTTACTTGTAGTTTGCAAAACCTCTGAAATAGTATTCTGTTTTCGGGAATCCACCAAGATATATGCTTTTGAGGCCACCATCGAAGCAATTGAGACTCAACGTTCCTGGAGAAAGCCGTAAAGCCTTCCCCTTCTGCATGTGGGCATCGTAGACGAGTCGGTTCTCATTGTGTGAGAGCTGCGCCCACCAGTACCAGAAAGGCGCTACGTGACAGCTCCAATGCGGCGCCGGTATTTTAGCAAGCGGTGATAAGGAAAATTGGTAAACAAATTTGTAGAGAATGAATAGAAACACCGCGACCACAGTCATTGAGGCCAAGTTATTCAAAGCCATCTTGGGTGCTTGAGATGCCAAAACGATAGACGACCAAAGCCATGCAGAGAAAATGAAAATGGTCTTTCATTCCGTGAATTTGAATCAAGCATTATGATGTGCATGGCTCGGGTAGCGGCTCAAACGGGAAGTGGTGGGTCACTGGTGCGGACCATGCGCCCCGCGTGGTAATGTCTGATTATCGATCGAGCTGAGGGGCTGTTTGCTTCTCCGCACGCGACATTTACCACTTCAGTTGTGCAGGCGAACGGCGTGGCGGAGTCACGCTTTTGGCAAGGCCGGCAGATAGATCAGCATACTGATGCTGATAAATTGAAATTCCCACAAGCGAACATCAACGAGAAATCTCATCTAAATCTTAGCTGCGAAGGCTCTAGAGCTGTTCCTAGCATCATCAAGAGAAGCCTTGCAGTTACCCTCCCCTTATCTTTTTGCACCTTCACCCTTAAAGTCTACCAAGCAACATGGACGCCAACGCTTTGAAAATAGTTGCTGTGATCGGGGGCACAGGCAAGTCTTGGAACCAACCATTTACATGTCGGCCACGCAGATCTGACTTTCACCAAGGAAACCTAGGAAGCTCGGTGGCTAGGTCACTGCATGAGAACCCACAATTTCATGTGCGGGTTATCTCGAGAGACCCCAGCTCTGCAAAGGCGAAGAAGCTCGCTGATTCTGGGATCGATGCCGTGCAAGCCGATTGCTGGGAGACTGATCAGCTTATTGAGGCTTTCGAGGGGTGCTGGGGCGTCTTCATCAATATTGACTCAGACGCACCTGTGAGTAATACGGTAACTCGGATCTCCCAAAACTGACTAGCCGGCGTACAGAACTTCAAGCAACGTATTGGGCCTTCAGAGCTTCAAATGGGAAAGGGAATCGTGGACGCTGCTGTCAAGGCTGGTGTCAAGCATGCTGTTCACGCTTCTCTTCCGGCAGCCTCCGAGTTGACTAAGGGCGAGGTTCCAGTTCTGGCCTTTGACGGTAAGATACCAAAAGTATGCTGGGATGAGAGTCTAACCTTTACTGAGACAAATCGGCTATATCTAAATACCTCCTTGAGCCGGGAAAGTTTGAGACGGCGGCAATCGTGAGTGCTGCATGGTTTCTCGAAAACGCATTCGATCCAAAGTACACGGCCGCTTTCGGTGGGTTTGCCATGATCAAAGACGCAGAAGGCTACCTGACCTGGGAGACGCCAGCCATGGGAAACAATCCCGAGTCCGTACCATGGTTGGCGGTCGCGGATGATTATGGTGATTTCGTCCATGGGGTCTTCTTGGATCCCCAGAGATGGAACGGTTGTTACATCCATGGCGTGTCGAACTCATCATCTTTCGCTGAAATGACAGCTAAGTTTGAAAAAAGTGAGGCAACCCGAAACAACTTGCCAGAAATTCAGTAACTAAAACTTGCGGTATCATGTAGTTACTGGCAAGCCTGCGCGATACAAGGAAGTTAAGACCGGTGGTCTCAGTGCAGCCGACGAGTTCAAGACGAAGGAAGTCAATGGCCTGTTCGATCTCATGCATGCGATCAAGGGGAATTTCTTCAACGGGGTGCCCACAGAGCATGAGAGTGCTCGTCTTCTCAAAAAGGCTGCAGCAGAGGCACGACAGTCTAACGTTAGTTTGAAGCCGATGACGCTGGAGCAGTTCTTCCAGAAATATGCCATATAATTCATTACAAAGATAATCTGTCATACTCCTTTCCTCTATCAACGATTTCTAAATTGTCTAATTCGATAATTCTTCAAGATCTAGTATCAATATGACAGTACCAGTAGATTTAACCTATCCAAGGTCAATTTCCTAAATCAATTCTTTGACACAGCTCACACTCACAAGGCGTCATTATCTTTGTGTATTTGCGCTATGAAGGGTGATGTGCCACGCAACGACTAGTGGACATATCTTCGGATATGGAGCGATATTTGTCAAGCTATACAGAAACTTGTCAATCGGTGGTGTCATGTCATGATTGACTTATCGTTGGACCTTCATCTTAGCTTCGCGTATCGTCCCAAAACGGTAATTATTCAAGTGGGGTGCTGGATCCCTCGGGACCTCCACTTCACGGAGTTGCGGAACCCTGGCTTGAGGCTGAATTCCGAACACCACCTTTCGGTTCAACACCTTAAAAGTGAGGTCGAGTTAAACTCACCGTGACGACCAGGTGCAAGTTTGCGATCCCAAGTCTGGAAAACCCTCCAACATTCAATCTTCAGCGTTGCTCGAAATGGCTTCCGTCACGATTCTTGGAGCCGGGTAAGCAACATTCTGCCTATCAAGTATCTCATGCTAACAAACGTCCAGTGTCACGGGCATGACTATTGCTAGTCAGCTTGCCACTCATCACGATGTAACGATTGTGGGGGACATTCTTCCCGGAGACGCTCTTGCCACGGATTGGGCCTCGCCATGGGCTGGAGCCTGCTGGGTTGGCGTGCACACGTCGAGTGAAGAAGACAAGAAAATTCAATTGGACTCTCTTGCAGTTCTCTTGAAGCTTGCCAGGACGTACCCTGAAACGGAATCAGGCGTCAGGTTAACGAAGATGACCGAAATCCTTGAATACGGTTCTCCGGAGGACATTTGGTACCGGCACTATGTTCCCGACTTCCGGTTGCTTGACAAATCAGAGATGCCTCCCCGAGCAGTTTTTGGTATGGAATACACGACAGTGTGCATCTCGCCGCCGGTGTTTCTCACATGGATGAGAGCTAGACTGGAGGCGAAGGGGGTCCGATTTGTGCGAGCGCGTATCACTTCTCTCAGAGATTTGAAGATCTTCAAATCCGATGTGTTGGTGAACGCCGCTGGGGCACGAGTACGGGACCTGACGGAAGTTCGAGACACCTCGCTCGTACCATACCGTCTTCAGTCTATTCTACTGGACAAAACTTGGGAACAGTGTTACATTTACCGGGGTCTGAATGGGTTTTACTTCAACATGTTCGGACGACCCGATGGCACCACATATGTCGGTGGCATCAAGTTACTCAACAGCGAAGACCGCACGGTTTATGCTGCTGACAGAGAGACGGTAAGATTCTAGCAAAGCCCGATTTCCAACCACGACCAAACTGACTCTAGCATTCTCAGATTCTCTCACGGGGACATCAACTTTTGCCCTCGGTTTTGCCTTCTCCTCATCCCAGTGACTACAACATCAAGTATGATATCGGTAACACCTATCACTTTCGCCCTATGGATCAAGGAGGGGCTAGAATCGACAAGGAGATTGTTGACGGACAGAAGGTGGTTCATGCCTATGGACAGGAGGCTGGCGGTTACTGCTTTAGTTTTGGCACGAGTCAAAAGGTGGCAGCCCTCGTGGAACAGTACGTGCACGATTCAATATCACCAAAGCTGTAGTTTAGGGGCGTCAGTCGAGCTCAAGTGTAGGTCAAGCAGCAAAAAGCACTCTACTTTCACAATATCCTGAGGCTACGTTGAGGCTATGATTGATTGCGATAGCTTCAGGCTGGACCCATGACATTCTCAAAAGTGCCTTACTGCCCTCATCATATGGCCAGATTTTAGTTCATTGAGATAGTCATGTGAACTTTTTCGGAATGAAACCAAACACTGTGATTTAACAATGTGAATTCTTTAGACTGACCAGACCAGGGGCAGCCTACGCTTCCCCGCTAGATGGTTCATCTGGAATGCCAGGTGGCGATCTCCGACTTCGTACCGCGGCCAGAAGAGGAAATGTAGGGCAGGAAGGCTTGAATCATGATGTTCGTAATGGAAATTCAATGGGAGCCACGGATGGATCTGTAGCCGCATCCACCCCGGACCTTTCTACACATGTCCGTTTTCTGAGGCATAGTAACGCAACTCTCACTACCCGGGGGGCATGCCTACACAATGCATTATCTCCGATAAGTCAAAAAATGGTTAGATATGACTGATAACCAGCCCACGCAAGCTAGAGCCACATGATGCGTTGCGTCTCAGGAGTCTCCCTTCTGGGACGATAGGCGGATTTCCAGAGTCTAGATCTAGAGCGGGGTACGCAGGCAAACCCCGTTCAATTGCAGGGAAGCTCGGTTCAGGGGTTCTTCGGTTGAGAACCTAAAACGGCAATCCCCATGCCGAGTTTCGGCCCTCAGTAGCGCTACCTAGTCCGCTGGCTGACACTACGGCTCCGGTATGCATCAAGGTAAGTAGGTAAACAGGTTGAAGTAATTGAACTCGCATTCAGAGGGATTGCCATCGGGCATTCCCTTCTTCTTGGAAGACCACAAACACCCCATTCTCTCTGATTCTGATCTCAAAGAACTCCAGCAACATGGTCAAAGTCACGATTCTAGGCGCGGGGTAAGTAATCACCGTGCACACAATGAAGGCATGATTTGAGAGCTCACACTGACGAAAAAAAGGGTGACGGGCATGATGATTGCAGGATCGCTTCCGCGCCACTATGATATCACCATCGTCGCCGAATATTTTCCTGGGGACTATGACACCAAAGCATGGGCGAGTCCTTGGGCAGGCGCAATTTGGGTCGGTGTTCACGATTCTGCCCCGCGAGAACAGACGATGCAGCTGGAAGGCTTGATGGGCCTCTGGAAACTGGCGGAAACGAACCCAGAGTCCAGTGTACGGCAGGTGAAGATGACAGAGATAATGGATCGTGGGTCAAAGTCCGACGTCTGGTATGCACACAAAGTCCCGAGCTTCCGCTTTCTTTCTGGGCAGGATCTGCCAGAAGGTGCAATCTACGGAATGGAATACAAGACAGTCGTCCTCACCCCGCAGAAGTTTCTTCTTTGGATTTACGAGCGTTTACAGAAGCGAGGCATTGAGTTTCGTCGAACAAGAGTCTCTGCTCTGGCTGACTTGAAGGGCCTGGGTCACAACTTGTTGATCAATGCCACAGGAATCGGCGCTGAGACACTTGAAGATGTCCAAGAGAAGAACCTGGTGATGAATCGACTCCAATGTGTTGTTGCAAAGGCCCCGGATACCTACAATCAGCTTTTCATTCGTCGAGGCCAGGGGGGCTACTACTCAACTGCCTTCTCTCGCGGGGATGGCACAGTCTACTGCGGTGGTGTTCTTACACAAGGAGACCGAAGCCTTGCAGTGTCTGAGGACCAGAGGAATACAGTAAGAACGTTGACTTCAGTACGAGTAACAACTAATAAAGTTTCCCAGATTTGCCGAAATGCGCATTTGAACCAGCCTCACGTCTTTCCGTCGCCGAATCCGAAAGATTGGCCAATTATTTATGATCACGTGGGACTTTATGCCACCATGGACAGCAAGATCGGTGGGGTTCGTTGTGAAAGGGAGACAATCGATGGGCAGAGAGTCATTCATGCGTACGGCCAGAATGCAGGCGGTTATGGATACAGCTTTGGGCTTGCTCGGGAGGTGGTCAAATTGACCGAGGATTATCTATTCGAGCTGCCGGCATCCAGCAAGATCTAAGAGTCTCATGGTACCATAACCTAGATTAGGTAGTCTACCTATGACGAAGAAATCACAATAAACCCCCTTTCTACAACTTGATCTCTGGAATCACTAAAACTGATTGAAGAGTAATAGCAAAACCGAGACTTCTCAAACCGTAACAAGTGTCGGAATTACGCCTAGGGAGAATTCAGTGCCGAGCGGAAAACGTCACGCAGACAGTGGAGCATTTCATCGATGTTTTAAGCTGCCTACAGCTTCAAAGCAAGGAGCTCACAGTCGATTAGTCATATTGTCCGAACGAAGTGTTATTTGAACCATTGATCTGACACAATTGACTGTCTAAGGGAAGATATCGACCGCACCCCCATCTGAAGGAACTATGCATCCCAACTCCTGGCGAATGCCGGAAACCCAGCTGATGTCTGTTTGCTAACCCATTCCAAGTATGATCTAAGACCCGCGAAGTAGAAATTCGTGTTCGGCTTGTGACCTGGAATATTTTGACTGAAAATCCAAGACGAACTTTTCAGAAAAACCGATCCTTGCACCAGACTGTCGCACAGGTCTGCCCACTCTTGTTCAGCCTCTTCAGAGACCTCTACGGTTGCAGGCCTGGTTCTGGATGTTCCATTGGCATCATTGGTCTTACCGTTGGTAATGCCGTTGGGACTGGCCTTCCAACCAGAGTCCAGAGCTTCCGCATGTTCAATGAGAGACATGATAAAATTCGTCTCGCTCTCGATGACCGGTGGAAAGTTGGCAAATGGGCCTTGGGGTCCTGCGATCAGGAACATGTTCGGAAATCCTGAGCAGGCGATTGATCCATAGGCCTTGAGGCCGTCTCTCCAATGGTCCTTCAACGTCTTTCCATCCCGGCCGGTGATGCACACCCTTGAGTAACTTCCCTCAATGGCGTCAAAGCCTGTGGCGAAGATTAGGACGTCCATATCATGACGCTTGCCGTCGGCGAGCTCAATGCCCGTCTTGTTAATCTGCTTGATCGGATTGGCTTGGATGTCAACGACGTCGACATTGTCTCGATTAAAGATCTCGTAGTACCCAGAGTCGCACAGCGGGCGGCGGGCATACAACTCCTTAGGCTTTAGAACGCTTGCCTTGGCTGGATCCTTCACGATCTCGTCAATCTTGCCGCGAATGAAGCTGCATGCCTCCTCGTTGGCTGTTTCGTCGGTGGTAAGGTCGCCAAAGGCGCTGAACATGAAGCGAAATCCGTTACCCTTTGACCAGACCTCTTCGAATGCCTCCTTTCTCTCCTTGGGGGAAGCTTCCATCGTCTTGCGGGTGGACTCTGGGACGCCAAACCCGACTGTTGAGGACCAGACATTGTCCCAAATTTTGTCGTAGTCTTCGTTGACCTTCTTGCGGTAGTCCGCTGCGATTGGGCCTTGGCCACTCGGTACGGAGTATTGCGGATGACGTTGAAAAGAAGCGAGATGCCCAACCTTCGGCGCGATGGCTGTCATCACTTGGACACCGGTCGAGCCGTTGCCGATGATACCGACACGCTTGCCTTCCAGTTGAACGGTATCGTCCCACTTTGCAGTGTGTAGCAGCGATCCTTGGAAATTGGAAAGGCCCGGAATGTCGGGATAGTTAGCCTTCGAGAGGAGGCCGAGGGAATTGACCAAGTATCGTGCGTGGTAGACCTCTCCAGTGGAGCAGACAACATGCCAGCGGTGACTGATGTCGTCCCAAGTCGCTGACTTCATTTCGCAGTTGAACTTCATGTGCTTCCGCAGGTCGTGCTTTTTGACGATGTGTTGCAGATACTTAAGAATATCGGGCTGGTAAACATAATGGTGCGTCCATGGATATGTTTGAAGGTCTTCCTTGTCCCAAGAGTATCGGTAAAGGTAGGATTCTGTGTCGCTCATTGCACCTGGATAACGATTCCAGTACCAAGTTCCTCCAACATCAGATGCAAAGTCAATAGTCTGGACCTTCATGTGCATATTGGTGAGACGGTATGTGGCATAGATCCCTCCAACGCCGGCGCCTACGACAAGGGTGTCGACCTGAATGATCTGTGTCATAATGATAATAACTTAGAAGAGTAAATATGTGATGCGGGAGGAGAGATTTCTAAACCACTGCGCGGGTTGAGCCTGTGAAAACAAGAGAAATGTTCGTGTCCGTGCGTGTTGTCCCGAAGGTGTTGAGCTCCTGCGTGAGTGATGGAAGTTAAAAGGGTAAACTGTACGCGATGTCTGCCAGCCTCGAGGACTGACGGTCACATGCGATGGAGGTCGCTTACTGCCCCATGACCCCGGGTTACATGCCAATTTGGGGATCCGACCGAAAGGTGCGTTGATGTGTTGCGGTCAACTCCAGATACCGTAATTGAAAGGCACCCGAGATGTGGATTACTACTTGACAAGACGGGCTTACACTGTGGTGGTACAAGCTTCCAATTTTGCTGTCCAGCCGACCACGCCGCGCTGCGTCATGAATTGGAGAGAGCCCCTCATTGGACCGGCAGAATCATCCGATCTGCAAAGTATCTCAAGTTTTACAATTCGAATGAGCAGGCAATATTTTCCGCCGGTAGATAATTTCCGGCCTTGACTTTGGTCGCGGGCAATACATCGGAAGCCTATCTGCACGCATGCTATAAGTGGGCTGTGCAGCTTACATTTTTGCTGTTTCGGGAACAGACGCGACAGGTATGATATATCAGCTTTGCTCAAACTACGTAGCAGTCATACCATTGCTCAGCCAATTCAAGGGTTGGAAATGATAGAAAGAACTGGCAAATCAGAACTGAGTAAGAGGGTCACCAGGATCAAGCAGTACTCATAGACCACGGAATCATGCAATATATATCACTTAGATATTTTCGAAGCTTTTGTCTTTTTGCACTGAAGTTTTTGTCATCTAAATATCAATTTCACAGAAACTTTACTTCATCCTGTGAGTAATTGTCACTATGTGATTCCCTCTAGCTAACACCTTTTCCAAGAGAATACCGTCTATTGAAAGATGTCACAACCCAATGCAATTCACGGGGCTTGGAATTCGTTTGAGTGGGTTCCATTCCCAGAGTACGACGGCAAGAAGTCTGTGGTCTACCGATCAGACGATGGCCAGATCGTGGCTGGAGCTGCGCACGAGAAGGGAAAGGCGACGCTGGTCTACCCTTGCGATGAGTTCTTCTTCGTAACAGAGGGAAACATCAAATGTGATGTTGAAGATGGGGACACTTTCACAGCTAAGAAGGGAGATGTCGTCTACTTTACCCGCGGGACAAAGGTCAATTTCGAGTTCAGTCAGGATTTCCATAATGTGGCGGTGTTTATCTCAACGGATGGGAAGCCAGTGACGCTGGTTTAATTTTCATGGCATAAAATCAGTGACTCCCGCTGTCCTTTTGCCTAGTCTTTCGTCATCTCGGACTCTATTCCACAACTATCAGCTAAGTACTTACCTTAGACTTGAATTCACAAGATCTAGACTGTAAGATGGTGTTCTCCCATCCCTGCAACCCCGCGTATTGTCCAAAACAGGAATGTGGAGACCTAACAGCTCTGGCTTCCAGTTGGTTGGCGAGACCTGCTGTTTTTATTTTTATCTCCCCTCTCCTATCCGATAGAGACGCCCGCGGAGGCAACACGCGAGATACGCTGGTGGGCACAATGCGGGGAAGTGAACCAACATTACGTTCCATAGCATTGCGATTCCGAGATAACAAGTCAGTTGGATGATCGGCGCTAGGTTGCTTTCTCCTTCCTCAAAATGCGACTCCTCATGAGCCTGTGACTTTTTGCTCAACTTATCTGCTGTCATCTGTTGCATACCGAAAGCCATCACCATGAAGACAATCAAGTTCAAGATTACCACAGGCCCTCGAATCTCCTCTCAAAAGCAGAGGAAATCCGAGGTTACCGAACAGTGCCCCCGCCGGCGCCGCCTGTCCGCAGCTTCACCTACCAGGAGCACCGGCTCCTCGTCGAGTTCCTCATCTTCGGCGGAGAATGGGCCCAAGAACCACAGGAGTCGCGCAGGGTGCACGGAGTGCAAACGTCGTCGAGTCAAGTGTGATGAGACATTCCCTGTCTGCCGCAATTGCCAGAGGCGCGGCCAAGTCTGCGAAGCTGCACCCCGGCTTCGGACGTGGCAGATGGAGTCTCCGTGGATAGCAAAGTCACACTTGCGGAACGACGCCCCTGACAAGGTTCTTCTTCGATATTGGCTTGAAAAGGCTAGCCAAATCATGGTCATCGATCCCGACATCAACCCGCTATCTTTCCCCATTTTGGAACATCTGGACGCATCTCCCAGCCTACTCCACGCGCTGCAGAGCGTCAGTGCAGCCCACCAACACTTCTTCGATCCATCCCAAATGGCCCGGTGTCTGGAAGAACGGGGCATTGCAATTCAGCTCGTGCAGCGGGAAATTGCCAACCCACCCAAGGATGTGTTCCCCGTTTTTCTCACAGTCTTGATGCTGGGTCTCTCCACAGCCTGGATCGAAGGGCCTGTTACCCAATTCGGCCTGCAACATCTCTATGGCGCTCGCGCCTTGGTAGACATTATGCTGGCTGACAGCTCATTGCCTGAGGAGAACCCATCCGTCTTCGGCTTCACCATCGGAGCCTACCTCTACTGGGACATGGCATGTGCCTTCCTCGTCCCGAGCTCGGAGCAGGCACCCATCGACAACGTTGACCTATTCTTGGGCGTACTTCAAACCGGCTCAGAATATCATCCGATCGGCGGTTATTGCACCGAGGTCTATTACCATCTGAGCAGCGTGGGTCGTTACTGTAGGCGCGTCTGTGATACTGGCATACGCAATGTCGAGGAAGAAAACCATTTGGAGAACATGTTACTTGGCTGGAAGCCTGAAGGTGACAACGAGGCTTTGGTGACGATCGGAGAAGCTTTCAAGATCCACGGTCTCATCAACCTGGCCATCTCAAAACGACATGCGTTGTTGACCGATCCTTCCGATATGGATGACTTCCTCGGCACGCAACACATTGATCCAACTTTACTAATGGCTTCCATCTTAACACCGCCTCCTGGATCCAGCACCGAGTTTCACACAGAGGGGGATCCTTCAGTCCGGGAAGAAAACATCAGAAAGCAAGCCGTTCAAGTAGTTCGTTCTTTGACCTCTATTCCACCTACGCACTCCTGTACAAATCTGCAAGCAATCCCGCTACTTACAGCGGGGTCTGAACTCACAGCCGAGGATCATGAAGAGCGCGAGCTGGTTTCACAACGTTTTCGAGCCTTGTATTCGATAAATCATATCCGCTCAAACCTAAGAGCCTTAGATCTTTTGCTTGAACTTTGGGAGTTGCGAGATGCGGGGACGGTGATGTCTTGGCTAGATTTGATGTTGGAGAAAGGCTGGTCAATCATGATGGGCTGAGTCGTAATGAGTTAGTTAGCATTGGTAGACTTGAGTGGTTCGCAGCAAATGCAGAATCATATTACTTCATTTGTCTAGTAGTCAAGGCCCAAATCTGCCGATATACACAGGAAACCAGTGCAGCTAGGGCTCCAGCCTCCAGTGCAGACCTGAAGCCGCAACTAAGCAATGATTATTGCATGGCCGTAATGGTTTCAACATGCAGGAATAAGCCTCACTCGGAACATTTCAATGTGACCATGGCAATGTGATGACGGCCTCCCGCTGCTGCATTTCCCATCAAATCCATCACATTTCCCGAAGCGGACAGCAGGCGAGGTGGAGACTGCGGGCTCGGCGTTTTACCTACTGCTACTCCTGGAAGCCACCCGAAAGCCTTTTATGATACCATTGCTACGACGTCTGATGTTGTGGAGACGACCAAAGTCTTCAGCCCATCAACAAGAAAGTGTAAAGACACTGAGTTCGACATATCCTTGGTGCTCGAGAATTCGTAACGCTGATACGATCAATCCAGCTCTAACATCCATCATCGAAATGACCACAAAGCTCTTCCAGGAAATAACAACGCCGAATGGCGTTACATACACGCAGCCACTTGGTCTTTTTATCAACAACGAGTGGGTTGCAGCCAAGTCTGGTGAGGAACTTACTGTTATCAGTCCGATGTATGTCCATCTCTACAGAAGGATAACGACGCGACAGAGCTGACTTGCCTCAAGCGATGAATCTCAGATCACCAGAGTCCATGCCGGTGGTGCTAGTGATATAGACTTTGCTGTGAAGGCGGCGCGTGCTGCACTTAAGGGACCTTGGTCTGGTGTCTCTGGCACGGATCGCGGAAAGCTCATGCTGAGACTTGCCGACTTGGCTGAACAACACACCAAAACGCTTGCATTCATCGACACATGGAACAACGGTATGTTGAAAGGCTCAAATCTCAACCACTTGGGACCATGAAAGCTAATCATTGCAGGAAAAAGATTTTCCTCTGCATGTGGTGATGTAGGCGAGCTGACGGACGTCCTCCGGTACTATGCTGGTTTTGCCGACAAGCTCCACGGTCAAGGTACGGCAATATCTGTTTCTACGGGCTTTTTAGCTGACCATTGAAAGTCATTGATACCACGGATAAGAAGTTCGCGTACACCTCCCGAGAGCCCCTGGGAGTGTGTGGTCAAATCATTCCTTGGAACTATCCCCTGGGAATGGCCGGCTGGAAAATCGCCCCTGCACTCGCGGCTGGAAATACCGTAGTTTTGAAGCCAGCAGAGCAGACGCCTCTTTCTATCCTACTCTTCGCAACCCTTATCCAGGAAGCTGGATTTCCGCCCGGAGTCATCAACGTCGTCAATGGTTATGGCCGCGCCGCAGGTGCCGCATTAGCTGCGCACGAGGATGTGGCTAAGATCGCCTTCACTGGATCAACTCAGACTGGCCGCGAGATTATGAAACTCGCATCCGCTACCCTCAAAAACATCACGCTCGAAACAGGAGGCAAATCGCCCGCCATCATCTTGGATGATGCGGAGCTTGAGCAAGCTGTCAAGTGGTGTCACTATGGGGTGATGGCGAACCAAGGTCAGATCTGTACGGCTACCAGCGGAATCTTGGTGCATGAAAGCATCCACGATAAGTTTGTGGATCTTTTCATTTAAGAAGTTCAGAAGACGTCGAAGGTCGGCGACCCTTTCAGCCCTGAGACCTTCCAGGGACCCCAGGTTAATAAGGCTCAATTTGATCGAGTCCTGGCATACATCGCCTCTGGAAAGGAAGAAGGTGCCGAGTGCAAGCTCGGGGGTCAACCTTACTCCTCGGCGACTGGAAAGGGGTACTTCGTTGAGCCGACCGTGTTCACCGGCGTGAAGGACCACATGAAGATTTACCGAGAGGAGATCTTTGGTCCTTGTGTCGCAATCAGCTCCTTTTCTACCGAAGGTGAGGCTATTGGCCGTGCCAATGATTCTTTCTATGGCTTGGGCGCAGCGCTGTTCACCAGGGATATTACTCGAGCCCATGCCCTGGCGAAGAAGATCGACTCTGGAAGTAAGTTTGGTTCGCTTCTCAGATAACATTGACTGACGAAATCTACAGTGGTCTGGATCAATAGTAGCAATGATTCTGATTATCGCATCCCTTTCGGTGGAGTCAAGCAATCAGGTATTGGCAGGGAGCTAGGTGAAGCTGGCATTGCTGCTTACACCAACCTCAAGGCGATTCATGTGAACATGGGAAACCGTTTGTGAACAGAATGTATTTACCGCCTAGATACTTGCTCAGAAGGGTGAGTTGAATACAATAAGTAGTGGTTTATACTGCCTCTGTCTCTTATTCAACCTACTTCCCATCTCCAACGAGACATGAATGCACGACCTTTGCGCGTCGATGAAAGATGACAGGGGCTAATCATTTCTGGCACACTGTTCATACACTCATGGATCACGATATGTTGTAGCTATCTGTTTCATGTCATTATTGAGTTTCGTCATCATCTCTATTTCTCCTCAAATCCAAGTGAGAAGTGATACGTCGTCTTATGTATTGTACTCTTAGTATCGCGACTCCAAGAGATGCTAAGCTCTAACCTTGTGATTCCCTGTCCTTCTCATCTCCCCTCTTCCAACCCCCAAAAAGCATATTTCTCACAGCACTGACGACCGAGGATTTCTCTTCTTCAAGACTTGCCTCATACGCGTCGATCTCAGGACGTTCCCAGACCAGATCCACCTCCTTGGCTGGAATGATGCGCGTTCTCTTGATCAGCTTCCAGCCACAGTACGATACAGGCGCAAACAGGATCATTGTATATCTAGTCAAGAATGTGGCAGCTGAGAAATCGCCGATAAAGGTCGTATAGCCACTGCAAATCGCGATGGTGCAAAACATGAACAAGGCTATCCAAGCACTGTAGGGCTGGAAACAAGCGCGATAGGGCAAAGTCGTACGATCTACGCCTTGGGCCTCGCATGCCTTGTAAAAGCGCAAGTACACAATGCACATGACAATGAAGTTGACGAGGCCGCCGCTAGTCAGAATATTGACCAACCAGTCCAATACCGTTGCACCGCTGTTCGATAGTTGCAACAACGATAAGCAGGGAAAGATCAGTGTAACTCCGAGACAGTAGATAGGTACGCCGCTTTTGGTGCACCGGGTCATGATTTTCGGGATATAGCCGTCGAGAGCGAGTCCATACAAGTTTCGGCTAGCGCAATACACGTACGTGTTACCGGCAGCAAAGACGCTCGAGAGGATGAGGGCATTGACCAGGTGAGGTAGGACTCCGACGCCCATGTTTGTCATGGCAATAACGTACGGAGAAGCAGCACCGCTGCCACTTTCCTTTTCGCCGTTGACGATGGCTCTCAATGTTGGGTCGTTGTGAGGTACCACGATTCCAACACAGATGGCGCCTCCCAAGAAGAAGTACGCGAGACGGTAGTATGTGGTTTTGAATGCCTTCTTGATGTTGACTCGGGGGCGGATAGCTTCACCGGCGATCATAGATATGTATTCGGGTCCGACAATCGGTAGTGGCGCAAAGAATAATGCGGCAAGAAAGCCTTCGAAACGTCCCAGGTTGCCAGTGGATCTCCATTCCGCGAATGCGCCAGGATCCTTCCAGTAACGAAAGCCGTAGGCATCGTGTTGTGGATTTCCACCAACCATTGTTACGAATGTGAAGCAAGTCAAGATGATGATCAAAATGACCTTGCCGCTCGACAGCCAGAACTCGGACTCGCTGTAGTACTTCACGGCACTAAGGTTAAGGACACTAGATGAAAGATATCAGCGATTTCTGAGAGGATTGTGGCTCCATAGTTGACAGCAACTTACGCATAGATGACAATGCATGCCGCACAAACTGCAGCTACGGGGATGTCATCGCGCCAGAACTTGAGGATCGAATTGAGCGCCGTGATTTCGAACGGGATGGAAATGGCTTCATAGAGAAAGAAGTTGATGCCGGCCGCGAAGCCCAAAGCTTCGTCAACCCAGTTGCATGCCAAACGGACGAAGCCACCACTAACGGGCATCAAAACTGTCATTTCGGCAATGCAGTTGTTAACCAGTGCAATAACGCAGCAGTAGGTGAAGAAGGATAGAAGGAGGCTACCAGGCCCGGCCTTGAAAAGAGCGGTTCCGATCGAAATGAAAAGGGCTGTGCCGATGGAGCCTCCGATGGTAAATAGTTGAATCTGGCGACCTCCGACACGGCGATGAAGGCCTCCAGTTTGTGGTTGCTGCAAGGCTTGACCTTCGTAGACCGATGGTGTAGGCGTCGTCGCCAGCTTCTTCTCATCATTGCCAGTATCCATTGTCGTTTGAGTAACTAAAATCGTGAATATGGTGGGCCGCGGATGATTTCCCGCTGTGGTAGATATTCGAAGAGTGGTACGATTCCGGGTGATTTTATATCTCAATTTGATATTATATCGCTTCTGGCCTTAAGATATTCTTGGGCCTTCTTGGCCTTTGCACTTGGAGAAACCCTTGCGTGGCTATGGGCGAGGTGTGCGCTTTCGCGTACTGGCCGAAAAAGGCAATTAGTCACGATAAGCCTAAATTGCCGAGCAACGCCAAACAGGATCCCACTTGAGGCATTCGCGCAATTGGCGTAATCAGGGAGGCAATCCAGGCAGTTCATGGTGTTTCTCAATGATTAAAGGCATAGCGTTGCCATGTCTTCACAGGATGAGTAGAGGTCAAGGTTCGTGAATGAGGCCCAGTGAGAATATCTACAGAACAAAAGGCAGATACGTGACCATGACGACAGGGGTAATCTCCAGTAATAGATCATGGCTACACCGGGTCTGTCGCTGCTCTGGAGTTGGGCTTGGGCTTGTGATTTCAACCTTTTATACTTTTACCAAACGACTCTAGGATAGTACCATCATTCTTCTCGTCGCCGTAGTTACGTTTACTGTTCTCTTGGCTGGCTCACAAGAATCCTAGCTTAGCAAGACAGTAGGCATTACGTCGAATATTACGATGAATCTCAGTAGCATAGACGATTGTAGATTTTGAGTGTGCTGAGTAGGCTATTCTATGCCTCCATGTAGAGCAGCTCTTTATGTGTGGCCACGACTAGTAGTGTGCGAAAATTATCAAAATTGATCAGACCTGACCCAAAGAACCGAAGCCCCTATGCTTGCTATTTGGGAAGGAATGCCTCCACTTCGATTTCAAGATGCAACTCAGGCCGCAGAAGCTTGAAAACATCGACGCCGGTAAAGAGCGGTCGATTTTTCCCAAAGTACTCCATCAAGACACCGTGCAACGTGAGGCCAAATCCAGCATCGGTATTGGCGTGATACGTCCTCACCTATACCAAGTCTTAGTACTAGTCGAATGAATGTCACAAATTCCGTGCCGTCTCGAGGTACGTTACCTTGTATACACAGGCCCAGACCTCCTCGCTTGAACCCGTGAGGCCAGCTTCGCGTAGGGAGAGCTCGATGTGAGAAAACGCTTCGCGTATCTCCTCAGTCAAATCAACAGGAACTGTGCCGTCACTTCTGATTCCAGCTTGGCCGCCGACATGGATAATCGAGGCGCCAGGGGGAATGACGCAAGCGTGTGTCATTTTGAGGGACTCGGAAATCTCCTCTCCAGCACCGGGCCAGTTGAAGAACCGAATCCCGCTGGCAGGGGCAGGCGTTTGAGGAATGAACTCGGGCATGGTGACAGGTTGCTGAAATTGTTGAGGATGTTGGTAGACCGAGTACGGCACTAATCTCGTGGAAATAGATGCGACACCTCTGTCTTATATATCAACCTACTTCCGTGTACCTAGGCAGCTGAGGTGCGTCAACACTTGAATCAGTATAGAATTGGTCAGCAGAACTGTCAGGTAGTCGTTCTTTTCGTAGACGCAAATGATTTATCAGCTGGCGGATAAGATTCAGCAAGGTAGTGCCGCTGGGGCCGCACATCTCTGCGGAAACTAAGGTCCAGGGTACCCATGTTTAAATGGGAGACTTACTTTGGTAAATGTGACGAAAGTTACATCGCTGAGATGCAACAAATATTAGTAAGCTAGAAATTATTGTAGCCATGATTGGAGCTTTCAAATGGCATCAAAGTATTACTAAATCATGCACTGAGGATTGTTCTGTTTGGAGTTGAATGTGAACGGTTTATCATTGGGAAAGAGTAGCGGAAACTTGGGACTACGGATCAGCCATAGTCGACTTGAGTTTGGCTGGCGAGGGCATCTTTGGCTGGACGGAGGCTCTTGACCGATGGCGCACATCGACAAAATCAAGCGCTTTCTGCCTTTATGGAGCTTCAGTTCTATTGTCCTTCTCGCGATTAGAAGTCCGCGGATAGCAGAATAGTTGACTGACACGGTTTTCTACCCGGGCTGTTTAATATCCATGGTCCGTGGTTTTACTTGCGATGGACACAAGCGAATCATGATCATCCTTGGTTTAAAAGGGCACGTGAAAGGGGAGGCGAAGGTATTCAGAGACACGTAACAAACCCTGACGAACGGCAAAACTAAAATTTGAGCAAAGTGAATTCATCTTATCGGTATGACTGATGGCCAATTTATGCATTCAAAACAGATCGAGCAACATCCCGCAGACCGTTGGCGTCGAGTTCCTCAACACCGAGTAGTTCATTGTCCACCTTGTCGAATTTTCCACCATAGCCCTCACCAAATATAGCCCTGAACAAGAACTTGGAGATCACTCCAATATCCACCTGGCCAGATTTGAGACCAGAAAGAGCCTCCTGCTCCTCGATTGCAGTTTGAGAGTCTTGGATGGTCCAACTGCCCGAAGGATCAATCTCCTGGGTAGCCGCGATGATCTGGCGTTGCGTGACATCAATGTCCTTCACGTACACGACCCTGTTGGCAGTCTCGGAAGGATGAGACAAAACCCCAACCACGGCCTGCCCAACCGTAGATAGTCGGGAAGCACTGAATAGTACATTGCCGCCGTCTCGCAACACGGCGATTTTGTTCTTGATGTCAACCAGCATACCCGTCGACAAGCCCCAGTCCAAGAAGGGACCACAAAAGAGAAGACTGTATGTGAATGTCGGGTTGGATGCGGCCTTGGCTCTCAAATATTCTTGAAGCTGGAGCTTAGCGCCAAAGATCGGGATCGTCTGGACCTTAGGGTTTTCAGTGCTGCTACCGAACTCCGACGGCAAGAATCGCTTGACGCCGGCGGAGACAGACGCATCAACCAATGCCTTCTGCACATCTGAGCCGAAGACAGAGAGCGTAGAAACAACAGCATCTTGTCCACGGACAGCTTCAGCCAACAAAGCAGGGTTGTCGTAGTCGACGTACTTGACTGTGACGTCGGCAGGGAATTGGTGCGACGACCCAGTTCTCGTCAAAACAGTGACATCGAATCGCTTTGAACAGCGAAGTGCGGTCAAGATAGCTGGTCCAAGATTGCCAGTGGCCTGAGTTGGATCGTCAGTGCTTTGTTTATTTTAAAAGATGGAAACGAAGATCCGAGTCTTGAATATGTCGATTGTCAACTTACACCGGCGATAGCGACTCGGCGGATAGACATGGTGGAAAGATGAAGACACAGAGAGGTCGGAAAGGAATAAAGATTGAGGTGAACGTAGTTTTACGAATATCGAATGATACTATTCAAACAAGTATGAATTCATTTGAAGAAGGTTCTCTTAAGTATGTGACACGAAGACAGACGTTGTCGGTGGCAATTCGCACTACGCCATCAGCGTGCCTTGCGGATGGCCCTACGACATGTGGATGTGTCATTCCTGCGGTCCACGCTCCGCCCCCATGCCCCCTTCTTTTCTCTTCTTGAGCTCGGAGATATGATGTAAGCCGAAAGACTTCCCATGACAGCGTCTGAATTCATCAGCAGTACATGGGGCGGAAGCATTTCTTGCAAATATCCTGCCACCCGAGCCTAGGAGGGCGAGGCAGCGGGCAAACGAGCATGGCAAACCTTTCGGTGGCTGAAGTTGAAATCTCACGTTGACAATTGTCGGTGGGGTCCAAGCCTCATTTAGAATCCGCAAGAGCAACAAAAGTGGGATAAATCGACTGTGGAAACAAAATTGGATTGCTGAGCAAAACAGCATGTAAAACTTGTACAATAAGGTGAATGTCAATGTCTCCAACCCCACCATCCTGGATTTCCGGGTGGGGAGTGGGGCTACAGGCCAGAACCGAGCCGGTGGGATACTTTCTCTGTCACGCCTTACGCCCTTCGTGTCAGTCAAGAGATGAGCCCCACTTGTGTGGGAAACAACGAAGGACTACGACACCTCAGCAGCTTTTGAGGTTGGTGGCTAAGCTTCTCATCCAATGTCCGAAGTATTCCGCCTACCGGATTGAATAGACTACCCACTGTAGGTTTGCAAGTTGCTGCTGTTCATTTTCCTTACTGAAGCTCGTGCTAGGTCACTTTGGGTTTCACGTGTCTGAACCCCTTTCTCTCTGCAATTCTATCAAATGTGTCCGGCAATGATGGGCGCCGACTTCGATCTGAATGAATTTTTCAACCTCAGTTATTTTGAGGATGTGTCTGCGGCTAGTCCCTGTGAAGCCTCCATTTTGCATGGAGAGACGACCCATGATTTATCAGACGATAAAACCTCACCTCAACCACAGCCCAATCCTCATGCAGGCCGTTGTGAAGGTGTCACGAATACTCTTTCCTCAGAGACTTCCGGCACGGTGGCAGGCGCTGAGTCTGAACACCAACCACTGGATGTTACGAGCAAGTCCACGAGGATTTCCAATCGCTTCTCTCTAGAATCAATTCGGATATTGCGGCAATGGTTGGCAGACCATAACTCATATCCATATGCCACTCCTGAGGACATTGAAATGCTCCAAAGTGGAACAGGGCTGACCAAACTGCAACTGACTAACTGGCTTTCGAATGCTCGGCGGCGTTACAAGTTCAAGGCCCAATCGGGGTCGTCAGCATCGCGCGCATGGAAATGGTCCGAGGACATCTCGTCATCAGCTTCGGCCATCGACTTCCCTCATCCTCGAGCCAATCCGGTTCCTTTCGAGCTTATGAATCCACTTGAAAGATGGCAAAGCTCTCCGCCAGAGTACGAAGCCGCCAACGTAGCCGACATTTCGCGAATGGCTGCAGCAATTTCCACACGCCCACCTACCCCGTGCTATCTTGGTGTCTCTGAAATCTCATCCAGCGATGCATCCTCGGTCAGCAGCGCGGGTGCCTCTCGCTCTAGCTACGGGTCCGGTTCCTCGTCGCAGTCGCGCAGCTTCCTCGACCCTAACAGCCTCCAGAATAATATTCGAAGAAGACGGAAAAAGCTTTCTAGGCGACAACCTTTGCACAGTAACGACTTGCTTCAGACCTACCACAGGTATCAGTGCACATTCTGTATTGAGACTTTCAAAACCAAGTACGATTGGCATCGTCACGAAAAAGCGGTGCATATCTGTCTCGATGAATGGGTCTGCTCGCCGTTGGGTCCGACGGAGCTGGATCCCAACCTAGGCGTGCAAGCTTGTGTCTATTGCGGTGCTGCAGAGCCCAATCAGGAGCACATAGAAACACACCATCACTCTTTGTGTCATGAAAGGGATCCTTTGTTCCGCACCTTTCGTCGCAAAGATCACCTTAGCCAACATCTTAAACTCGTCCACGAAACGACCTTTTCACCCTGGCCAATGGAGCAATGGCAGGCAGCCGGCCGAGAAATACGGTCTCGATGTGGATTTTGTAACACCACCCTGGAATCCTGGACCAGCCGAATTGACCACCTGGCCAATCATTTCAAGGCGGGAAAGACCATGGCAGACTGGAAAGGAGACTGGGGTTTCGACCCCGAGGTTACTGATACCGTGGAGAATGACATGCCACCATGTGAGTCAGCTACTGTCCATATTGCTTGCTTAACCCCTTTCCAACATGTTGACCTCCCACCTCAGATCTGATACATTATGAGCGAAGTACTGTATGGCCGATCTCGTCCGTACGAGGGTCATCGGATACACCGACCAATGCGTACGAACTCCTTAAGTTGGAACTGGAATACTCCATCCAAGGGTGTCTGGCCAAAGACGGTTGTCTGCCTTCAGACAAGCAACTCCATCATGAAGCCTGCTCGATAATACTCGGCGCAGATGTGATATCTACTCAACCTGCCTCGTCGACACCATCCTGGTTGCGAGACGTCTTTCTGTGCTCTGAAACGGCGAACGAAGCTCGCCTCATGCCACTACAGCAGATTGCCAAGTCACGCCTAACTCAGCTAAAGATTACTGGGAAGTGGAGCATCTTCGATCAATGCCAGCTGGAGTTGGAGCTCCGTCGTATCGTCTTGAAGCATGCCAGTAACAACCAACGGGCAACCATGTGCGACGACAAGGTCCAAGAGGAAGCCGCACGCATCCTTCAACGCGCCGAGGCATGTTCGCCTAAACCTTCGAAATACTGTGCTGAATTCCTGGTTCGAGCGGTGCGAGGGTCGAAGCTGTGGATTGAACCATTTCGTGAACGGGTAAGACAGCTTTCCAGCGTCGGTGTTGAGAGCGATGCTCGTAATACGTCTGTCGATGCAAGAGGTCCATTGCGCACAACGCAAGATATATCACAAGCAACCGCTGGAAATTCAATATGCACGTCGACCAGCATTCCCCCTTCCGATTCCGACGAAAGAAACGTCAGTCAGGACCGAATGCCGGCCTTCACGATTGTGAACACAAGCGGGAATACCGAGATGCGTCAAGACATTCACGTACCATTCCTGCTCAACGACCACAACAGCTATACACGTCTCGCCGCCGGCCTGTCCCGGTTTGTCGGGGCAACTATGTCACCCAACAACCCGAATAGACACGTTCCTACTGATGATGAGCTTCGGTACCAGGCGAGGTGGATGTGGTTTAATGAGTGAGTTCCGCCTGTGGAAATCTTCTGCTGCACGTGTCTCATGCAATACCGACCATGCTCTGCATAATTGGGAACTCTGGGCTGACAACTTCCTATTCATACAGAGACGACCCTTGGAACCAAACGCCTGCAGATAATGCTGAGTGGTTGCTTAGGTTCAAACAAAGTGTTGGTATCATTATGGACAACCCAGAAAGAACACTCTCATGAGAGCTGGATCTACATTTGAGAATGGTATGCGGAACCTCAGAAACTATTCATCTAGAGATTGAGTCTAAGTACAGGAAGTATTTGGCGAGTCTCGGTCGTCACTGTGTTCAGCGTTACGGTGGTACGGCCACCTGAAGATAACTTGACGATTGACCTACCCATCACAAGTTTCCAAGCTTCGCGTCATGGACTCATGATTGTCTCCCTGTTCCGCCTTTTACGTTCTTTGACGCCTTCTTCTAGTCGCTTGGTCTCTGATGCTCTTCAAGCCTGAATTCCTAACCGCCTTCGTAGTCCTAATCTGCAGATTTTAATCGCGGCATATTTCCGCGCCGTGGGCGGTTATCGTGAATGCTGTTATTGGGCGAAACATACGATAGTCATTTCGATTTCAAATATTGATAACTCCGAAATTTGGCAACATTTCATGCACCACTCATGATCGCTGATTTACTCTCCTTATTGGATGATTCCATTTCAGGGCTTGGTTAGAAGCCCATTCAATGAAGATGGTGCGGCTGTTTGTGGTCATTTGTGTTGGTCTATGTCCTGTAGGAAGCCACCCAGATCTTTGATCGGATTTTATCATCCATCCCAGTTGATAATTGATATCAAGTTCACTCGGCTGCAATGCATCATCCAGTTCTGCAGACGCGTCTCTGTCCCCAAATATCAACCCTGGCCCATATCCAGTCTTATCTTAAACGCACTCGGATGCATAGCATAATTATCGTCCTAATCATCGTCCGCAAAGAGTAACTTTACTTCTTTCATCCCGTCCACTTGCGCCTCACTATCAGCTTCCAACACTCGAGCTCGTTATAAATGGTAACTCACATTGTCATCGATCATACTACAGAACGGAAGTCAGTTTTCTGTAGTTTTGCCGACCCTGATCACACTCACAATAACACAATCTTCGCATCTTGCGCCGTATACGTAGACCCAGGCTGGACAGTCCACACCAGGTTTGTATCTATTGACGCAAGGATAACGATCCATTTCCGAGTTTTCGTTTGTTGCAGGATGAAGAGTAGGTCCAGGCGTACAGTAGCTATCCTTGAGGGTGAAGGGGTATGCTATGTCACAGCAAGTATGAAATGCAGCAAACTTTCTGCCCATGAGTAATGATATATAAGTTTTCATGATGACGCAGGTGACGGGCTTTCAGGAACGTTAGTGACACGGCATAGGATGACTTGTTCTCTGAAGGCTTTCAGCTCATATCATCACTCCTCTAATAGCTCCTTGCTATTTGATCCTGCCGGCAGTGTGCCGTAGCCATCATGGTCGATGACACCGCTTCCATGCGGCCACCATCAGTCCGCATTCTGTCGAATATACTTAGCCCGAGACTTTGGAGAGAAACATCTTGATATCGTGGTCGCCCTGCACTATCAAGCTGGATAGTGGAGCCCGAGACAAGCAGGACCCGAGACATCATCGTACTCGAGTCAGCTTGTTTGTCTGCAGCGGATGCAGATTTACAGAACCAGGCAGCGAGCTATCTGTAGTTCCGAGCTGTGCAGTCGTAAAACACCAGCAGCTTTCCGAATGAACGGTGACGACTCGGAAATTCCGCAAGAATCTGAGGCATCACTACTTGCAAATATTTCGGGTGGCTTGCATTTAGGGTGGCAAACCCTGAGCTCAACCTCCGGCGTCAATGTACTCAACCATCATGGAGCAAGGCAAAGCTTTAGCGAAAACGTTCTACCGCATCAAGTTTGAATGATATTTGGCAGTGTGACTTTCGCAGTGAGATGCGTAGTGGTCTGATATCACAAATTACCTAGGCTCGGGCGTTACCGAGTCCTATCATCGACCTTACATTAGGTCCAGATTCCAGTGCAGTGCCAAATTTTCAACATCACACGAGACACAAAATCTCCGAGGGTTCTTCCGAAAGACTGTGTCCACTTCCTGCACGAGGTTTGCTGATCCGGACCTACCGGAGTGAATACCGGCTGTGACGCTAGGCAAGCATCATATGTCGGAATTTAAGGTGCATGGAGACATCGGGGCCCCCGAATTCCAGCCCACGGCGACGGTACGGTGTGGATGCGCTACCTCTGCTTCTCAACGTCACCGATGCATGGTATTCATAAGACGACCAATCACTCGAAAGATAAGCCTGCAGTAGGGCGGCTGCAGAGCACATCCTGGCTGAGATTTGTTGTTAAATACCTGCATCCGCCTATTGTAAGTCAAGACAAGACCCTGAGACATTAGGTGTTGCGTCTGGCGGTGTGTGCTGTTCTTCTGATTGGGCAACCCAAACTTGTAAGATCTCAAATTCATGGCTCTCAAGGTCAGTGCTTGGTGATCTCGAGATGGATCATCAGCTGGGCAAGGAGAATAGATGCGCGCGCATACTGGGAAAAATAGAAAATGATACTGCGGAGGATTTTGTCCGGTTGTCTTACGATTGTGACCTCATTCTGTGACTCCACGAAACTGTGGGAGAGATTCGCACCCAGAACAAGGGCTCTGAATATTCGGGGCCTATGTTCTCGCCGTTTCGCTCGCCAAAACATGCGAGCTGAGCCTTGATATTAAAACAAATCGGATTTGTTGGGGGCCATTAGAGGAGGGAAACTATGACCCTCTGCAATTTTTTAGGCACGGAGTGCAGCCAACAGAAACCATGCGGTGACACTTCAAAGGCCATAGACTAAGACATTGTTGCCTAAGTCTCTGATAAGCAGGGTCGTAAGTCGCTAGAAGGCCTAGGCTTGTTCAATGCCCCTGCTGATCAACGACATTTTCAGACTCCGTTGACATTGCCACATGCGGAGGCTTGCATATCGGCTGACCTGACGTCTGATATGCAAGTGCGACCGGTGGAATGGTCTGGACCTCCACGTTATCGAAAAGGATCGGGCTGAGCTTGCGTCTTCGGGGTTACACGGATGACTTATATCATGGGTGCCTATGGACGCCACAAGCGATCGCAACATATTCCATGCATCGGTTCTTAACCAGGTTAAAAGACGTCCATTTCATCAGACGCCTCTAGCCCTACTTAGTTACCATTAGTTGATTTGAATGCAGCTCCGAGACATCGCATCCCGAGACAGCGGATAACCCTAAGCCTTGTTGCTTTAGTTGCTGCATCCAACTAGCTCTTACAGCTCCTGCAACCCTAGGGCATCCGCCGACGGTGCCTGCGCTCCAAGCCTTACCGGACTTCCCGCGGGCTCGACGCCAGTTGATCATCTTCGCACTGGAAACGCATTGAATGATTCAACTTTCTTTGCCCCCACAGGCACGCGTGGACTCAGAAAGTGCACCTAAATCTGACTCAAAGTCGTTTACTGTATCAAGGAATACGACAAGACCTAGCTGAAAATGTCGTCACGTGTAGGACCATTCTACGAGTTGAATTCCACCCAACAGACTGCGTCTTGCAGAGACGAACATCTTTCTACATGCACAATATAGGACCAGAAAACCGGCATGCATTTCACCCAAGGGCTATATGACATCGTGAGAGTATCCGCAAAACTACTGAGTTTGCATGATGAGACCACTACTTCTATGGGACTAATAGGCGAGTGTACTCTCTACGATGAGCTTCTAGTCATGACGTATTCTAAGCCTAACTCCCTTGCTTCCAGGTCGGAGCCCCGGCGTGACATAGTCTGCATGCATGCGGATGTCCTCGATTCCAGTCTGGAATAGTTCCAACGTCGGACCATCTTGCAATTGAAGCTTCGGGTCATATATCCCATATTTACGGAATATTCCTGCCGTAAATGTCTGCAACTCTTGATACGCAAGATTCATACCCAAGCACTGACGTCCGCCCTTGCCAAAGGTGAGGTGCTTCTTGAAGAGTTTAGGGTCTTCAATGTATCGATCCGGGTTGAAAGCCTGGGGCTCGGTAAACCAGGCGGGATGTTTATTCAGGAGCGGTGCTGTCATTCCCACCATTGTGCCAGCTGGGAGCACTAGAGTTCGTCCATCGGCATACTCAAACATCAAATCTTCATCGGGAGCCACACGGTCCTGGCGATGCGTAGCACTGGGATACATCCTCAGAGCTTCCTCGATTGTTGCGTTCAGGTAAGAGAGGCTGTCGAGCTTGACTGGATCGGGAGGCTGATGAGCGTCCGGCATGACGGATTCCAGCTCTTTTCTGATTCGCAAAAATATGGACTTGTCACTCAAGATATGGAAAACAAGGGCCGATAGAGTCATGGCGGTGGTGTCGGACCCTGCGATCGCCAGCACCATGGCTTCGTCTACCAGTCGCGGCGTGGACTTCTCTGACTCGGGAATATCGCTCTCCATAATCTCGTGGAATATTGTCTTTCCCTCATAATCATCTTTTGAGCCGCGGATGGTTTCAATTTTGACGGTAAGATCCTACCCCGCATTAGTATCCGCTCAGGCCACGATCATAAAGGGCCGTGGCACCTACCTCGACAAAGGCGACGAATGCCTGGATATATGGGGCCAAGATCACGAGAACCTTTGGGGGCAGACTCTGGAAAGCCATGGCGATGGTGTGGAAATGCACACTGAAGTGTGTCATCCTTCCTGGCGTCAACACCTCGAAAAAAGCAGCGTTGCAATCCTCCATGAGCAAGCACTTTTCGCCCTCGCCTAAAGCATACGACTGAATGACATCTTTTGTTGCAGCTCGACTTGCCGGGTTGAAGTCAATTGGTTCGTCGGTCCTAGACCACCCTTCCATCCGCCGCAGTAGATCGCCCAGGGTTTCATTGATGATCGGCGCCAGTCTTCGTACGTTTTCCTTTGAGAAGAAGCGGCTCAAGACCGCGCGGCGGCGGCGATGCAAGTCGTGATCGCGAGTCGGCAAGACCGAGAAGGTCTGTCCGAAGAATCCAAGGACCGTCTCTGCCCTCTCGCGCCGGGCTCTGGGAGACTGAGCAGGGTATAGTTTATCGACGAAGCTGGGATCATTGACGTGCACTACGTCAGGCATGGTTCTGACGACCGGTCCATACTGTCGATGCATCTCCTCGACGACCCAGACATATTGGCCGCCGCGCCAGATATCATGATAAGCAGCGTACCACGACGTGAGAGCTATTCGCATCAGTAAGTCACTGAGTTAAACCTCCATTACTGATTGAGGTCCTGATATAACGTGGGACTTACCAGCAATTTTGGGACCTGGAACCTTCGCCAAAGGGCTTAAGTAGAGACGATAGATGGCCAAGCAAACCCAGTACAGAACGACCACGCCACCGAAAGCGGTGAAAGACACCATATCGATAAGGCGTATGCGGTTGCGATTCGGTGATACTCAAAGATGTATGCGTGGTCAGGTGATATTCGATGTGGCTCCAGCGCGTCCTCTTTCTGCGTCAAATCTTCGTCCTGGTGCGTGTACCCCGACAAACACGGTCCATCATCCCTCAGAAAGAGAAGGTTTGAAGCTGAAGGAAGGGATTCCCCATTTTCAGGAGGCAGCAATGAATGAGCTCATCCGGAAATTGGATTAATTAATGACCGAAGTCCCTATCTGTGCATATAAACGCTAAAGCTTGAATTGGCGGAAAAGGATTCCTAGCGCGAACTTATCAGCATTCCGGAGCTCTCGCGTATTTCGGTAGGCAGACATCGACGCTAAGCGAGGTATCGCATCACAGGAATCATTTAACCGACTGATGACTACAACAGGGTGACCCTAAGATGACTGTGATTCTCTTGCACAAATCCATAACCTCAGTCGCCGAAACTTATGACTGAGAATCCGACTATATCAATGAGCTACACCCCCACGCAGCTTCCAGGTCTGCCTAAATCTTCAAAAGCAATTAATAGACATGAGGGAATTGTGAAACGCCAGGATAGACATGTTCAACGCATACCTACACGAATGACCAACAGACATGACAATGGTAAGCTCTCCAAAAGCTCTATATGGATCACACTAGTATTATAAGTCATTAGTTTCTTTTCCCGTCTGTGATCACCTCCTTCCTACCAAGCTAGACATTGAAAGCATAGCAACACATTCAGACTTTTGACCCTGCATATACACCCGTCTTCTACTGACCATCTTGATAATTCACATAACTTCTTTGAGGTCACTTGTGTCGGTTACAGGGGGCGTTGGTCGGGTTGCTTCCAAGGGCCGGTACTGAGAGTCGTCTCCATCAAAGTAACACCAGGACAACTGCGTGGTGCGAGACCAGGGCTACTGTGCATTACATTTGAGAAAACTGCTTCTGGACTACACATAGCAAGTGAAGGGATTTGTCAAATCAGGAACCTTCAAAATGAACTGACACCTTTTTCTGAACTTTTAAGCCGGGACAAATGAAACATAACTGGGGCCGTTTGTGCGGCATTGCTAGCGGCCGATGCATACGGGCAGGAGAAACCCGTTTTATTGCGATACTGGACATCTTTTTCATTTCCTTGGAATCGTTGCGACAGAACGTTCTGGAAGTAAAGTAGTAGACTACCTTATGATATGATGCACCGGGTTTCATCTCCTCAAAGGCTTTCTTATTGCACGGTTCAAGCACAAAAGTCATCTCATCAACTAGGAAGAGGTTGTTTATTTGTACAACGAGATCTTGAGTATCGACGAGCGCATTCAGCCAAAATTGACGCTAACGGGATCTCCATTCTGAAGGTAAGGTAAGACGTGATGTGATGGCTGGAGCTTGGCAGACCCGGAGTAGTCAGAATGGGTGTCTTCTGAGATCTCTACGGCATCTGATAACCCAAAAAGTGCTGAAAACTAGAAAGAATACTTATTTGTCCCAGCAGGGAAGGTGGCAGCCGATATCCATGAGTCTTATGGAGGTGCCAGATGGACCTGAACACTTTGAACTTGCCAACATGGATGGCATCCAATGAACGGCTGCGGGAAGGATGCGCATCGATCAAAATTTAACCGGCGCGGTCGCAAGATGTCTCCTTTCGCGTAGGCCATGAATATGTCGTTCGGCTTTCGATATTTTGCCGGCGATGTAATGAATCTGGATTCGACTAGAACCCGCTGATTTAATTTCGGAAGGCTATTTCGCTTATTTTTCTCACTTGCCACCCTATGATGCGTCTTCAGGGTGACGAACGGAATGGTGTAGAAGCAATTTAGCGACGTCACACATCAAAGCGTCAAACAAATCCGCCCCGGGGCACAACTTCCGCCAGTTCCAGATCGCGTCAAAAACAAGTAAGTAGTTGAATCAAGAAAGTCGCAATCTCCGCTACAAGGTCCTGGGTATCTATGCAAATCCCTCATGGGCAGTGCAAACACGAGACGAACCATCATCGGGCAGCGATCGTTTCATGACGGACAAGTTGGAAGGATGTTGCCGGACGCAATGTGGCTTGCAAGAAAGTCCAAGACTCATTCTTGACTGGACATTTTGAACTGAATCGTGTCTGTTCTTATGTCAACCTCTTGTCCAACCGATGGGTCCTGACCTCGGCACTACCGTAGTGCCTTGCGAACCATGACTAGCTCCTCGTGGAATGATGCATCTCATTGGCTTACTCCAGCCAGCTCTTCCAACGGCTAAGGCTAACACCGTCCAACTAATTAACGCTACCATTGACCCAACTCAAGAGCTGTAAGCTGGTTTGAGGCGAGAAAGCAATTGGCGAAAGGTGATTGGCTCGCCACCGCAAGACACCAGTCAGCCTGTCTCTCAATTCTCCGCTTCCTCCCACCATCGCCAACATTCAATACGAGCTCTCAGTCCAACGAGAACCTCATCAAATGTTTGTCGCGTGCTTGTGCCCAGCCTCGGTCCATTCAATGTGGGCTCAGCCATCCTATCACCTGCACGACAAATCACATCGTCAGGGTTGTGTTCCCTCCAACTCACCAATAACCCCGGCCTCAATAGCTCGATGCGTCTTTCACCCGACATGAGCACCGTCCAAAAGCTCGCCCAACCCGCACCCACATCAGACAAACGATTCGTTCCCGCCCAAAAAGCTTAACGAGAACAACACCTGCGGTAGCGCCAGGTCCAGAGATCAGCACCAAACCGTCCACGGCCACCCCTGTCGCTTCCCCCGCGTCTTGCCCCGTATCGGAAGGCAAACCCGACCCCAGCTGGCCGGGGTAACTGCGGGGGAAAGTGGACAACGGCCAAGATGGCTGGGCGAGGGACATAATCGTCGGCCAAATTTTGGATGTGTGTGGGTGGTGTGGGTGACATCCCTCCACCCGCGTCGTATTAGTGATGATATTCCCAATATTAGCATGACCTCATGCCGAAGAGCCGTCGGGCAAAACCACATGTGAAAGCGACTTTACCAGAGGAGAGAGAGATGGCTCCCGAGGAAGCTAGCTGTTGGGCTGCTGCGAGGAGCAGCTGAGAGAGCGGGCGATCTCTAGTGACCCCAAGCTCCAGTCATGTCCAAGCAACGACCCAAGCAAACAAAATAACGTGACTACCCTTGACCTCCCCGTTCCCACTCCTACCCTCTTTCTACGTGGGGTTTCTATCCATTCGAAGAGAAAGCTTGTCACCTTTTCACCTCCTGCATGCACCCAGCTCCCCCCGTCTCCTCCCAGAACGAATTGGACGCTGCATCTTCATGCTCACAACGACCCCTTGAAGCGTTTCTCGTTTCACCATCTCCCAATTCAGTCTCTATCACAATCGCTTAGCCACCTCTTCTTGGGATAGAAAAGAAGAAAAAAGACTACATCATGAAGAACATTGTTGGACTCGTTGCCGGCGTGGTGTTTCTGGCGAGCGGTGCGGCCGCGGCGGAGAACTGCGCGAGCGTTGCTGTCACCGCGATCCCTTCCTGCGCGCAGAGCTGTTTCCTCGAGGGCGCGTCGTATGTTGGCTGCGATAGCCTCGACTTTGGATGCCAATGTGGGAAGGAAGCGGCGCTGTATGCTGCCATTGAGCCTTGTGTCGCGACGGGTTGTCCTGCCGCGTCATTCCAGGCTGTTATCAACGGTGCTTCGTCTGGTAAGTCACGCTCCTCCTTTCGTATCCGAATCAAACACCTTGTCCGTGTCGTGGTCCACTATAGGCCTTATCGATATTAATCTCAATTCCATGCTGCGGTAATGCTAACACGCATTTAGTTTGTGGTTGCGCCGGTGCAGGTGCAGGTGGTCAAACCGTCTCTGGCTCGTTCGTTTCGGCGATGTCCTCTCCCTCTGGCATTGGATCTACGTTGGCAACTGCGACCGCAAGCGCATCCGGCTCTGGTGGTGCTGGAGGCTCGTCTGCCTCAGCGACGCAAGGTGGTGGAGGAAACCCATGGAACCCGCCTGCCACGGTCAGCCCGATCTCAACCGCGTCCCCTGTCAACGCTGCCGGCCGTCAATCGGACTTCAAGTTCGGCCTGCTGGCCACTATGGTCGGCGCGACAATATTCGCCGGTATCATGCCTTAAGGCGGCTCTTCCGGTAGAAATTGTCGCGGATTTTGGGAGAGCCTGTCATTTAGGACGGCTCAGGGTGCGAGGGGACTCGGATAGTAGAGGACAACGTTGACGGGTTGGAAATTTCTTCACATTCTACGACATTATTTGCACCACGATTCATGGACGGATATACCCAGAGGCCGGCGACCTACATACTCAGCCCGACTCTTCTTCTACCGACGACCTCACTGAACGACATACGACAAACACATTGCGACCACGTTTATTGTGGTATCTCTGCGCCATGGCGATGTTCACTGGACCAGGCTTGTGGACAGCTTGAATAATTGCCACAGTTCTAACGGGGTTCTGTCGCGGATGGGGTTAGTTGTTTAATCCTAATTATAGAATACGCACATTCGAGCCATCGAACATGTTTCGGGTTCACAGCTGAAGAGTTGATTATGCAGCTTGCGATAAATCAACATTCACACTCCTTTCATGTTGGTTTGAGACAGTTTGATAAGACAAAACCTTTTCGAGAGATTCCCTAGTGCCTCAGTATATTTGAAGGATTCATCCCCGGCTCGAGGATGGACCTGCTTTCTGTGAGATCACTTCTCAATTGCACAAAGGTACAACTTAGAATTTCGTCTGGAAGATTCTCCACTAAGCTTGATTCCATGTATTGCCTTCAAGAGGGCAAGGTTTCCAGTGCCCGTTTGATTCGGTTTTCTTAGGCTAAAAATACAAAATGTCTGAACGCGCTGCTTCAATTGATATCAAATTGCCACTCCTTCCAGCTTGTCGGTAATTCGAAGTCAAATGTCTCTCCTCCACTAAACATCTTCAACATTTCGTCGACACTGAAGTCGTTCATTTCAGTCTCCACAGGTGCCACATCTGGGGAATCAGAGCTTCCGAGCTGGTCACTCCCTCTCTGGCGCATGTAAGCTTTCAATGTTTCAGTCGATTCCTCTTGTACTATTGTCGCAAGCTTTTGCTGCACCATCTCGGAGAACACATTCAGCTCTTCCTTCAACCGTGCCAGAACTCGCGAGGGCAGGTGTGTTTTGAGATACACGTCGAACTCTTCCGAATTCAATTGAGCTGTCAAGTTGTTGGAAAACTCAAAAGTCTCGAAATCTGTGAGCGTGTTAGTGGGTTCGAGGATTTGACCTAATCCGATGGTTTCTTACACGGGCCGGGTATTGATTCTTCCTGAGCTTTGGGGAAGATTATCAGGTAGATCTCTTTCCATCGCTCTTCTACAGAACGCCGACCTCTCTTTGCTTGGATATGAGCCCATTGAACTGATGTGAGCAACCCTTTTTCATGTTGAGCGTGTGCAAGTTTACATGGTTCTAGGGCTCTGAGGTGGTCTTGTAATGTATCGTTGGAGCTGAATTGCACACCACACCTTTGGCAAGTGCAGTCCTTAAAATGCCTGCGTTTGAGATGCTCTCTGACATCCGCCTGAATTAGTGATGTGCGATCAAGACATCGAGTCCCACGGGCATACTTCATCCTGTTCATCCCGTCAAACCCCGGGCCGATACACGTCCTCCATTTTGAGACGTCCGAGAACTCGGTGGGAGAGTGCTTGATGAATGGACAGGCTATTTTCGGCTTTTCGGCTTCTGCAATCTTCCGGCGCTTTGATCCAGGGGTCTTGTCATTCGGGGCTCTATCAGAATCCTCGTCCTCGCCATTCGATTGCCGAGATCTCTTGTGGTCATTACTGAGACGCTGGCGCCCCCTCTGCGGAGCCTCTCTGGGGATGTCTTGAGAAGGCCAAGAAGCATGCGCAGAGGACTGGCTTTGTTTCTGAGACGATGTAGGTCCCCGTTGTCGAGGGCCGAACTTTGATCGCACAATTTCCATGAAACTCTTTGTCACGTCACCGGCGATTTGTTTGGTTGCGCAATTGGCAAGTATCGCCTTCGTGAGGATGGCCTCGGAGTTGTCAGACGACGCGAGTGTTGATTCATCGGAAGGGGATTCGGTCCCCGCAGTCGGGTACGTGCAGGGAGTTGAATTGATGTCCTGTTCCTTACTACTATTTGAAAAGTTCTGAGACAAGGAACGCGATGACCGGGATTCATCCTCATCACCAATCCTCGAGAGTGACAGCTTCTTTACGTTGAGATTGCTTCCATGCCCTGAGGCTTGGAGTCGATGAGTGCCAGCGTAAGTATTTTCTGTATTGGCGATGGCCGGAGGCAGATGAGGTTGCCCAAATCCTTGGTCAATCTCTGGCTCGAGATCTGAGCTCGGGTCCTCATTCCGAGAGTCAATCGGTCCACTCCTAGATAGGTACCCTGAATCGTCGGTAGCTTTCGAATTGATAGACCAGTGGGCTTTCGAAATAGGGTCCCTCAAAGAGTTAAGTGATCTCCTGGGTTCTGTCTGAACGCCCTGATCTTTGAACCTCGAAGTTCCGGCAAAAGACCCTAGATCATCATCGTCGAGAATTTGCATATGTGATCTTTTCCACAGACTGCCAATTGTTCTATGAGCTTTTCTGATGCTCAGCTCATGTCGGGAGACCTTTTCAAGTACTTCCCTCACAGAAGGCCTTGCATCAGGAGCCTTTATGGTTGACAAAGTATGATTTGAACCTTCAATACTGGGGATGATTCGTGGAATGATACCTAAGTCCGATTCAGGAAGGACGCTTTTCGTTGCACCCTTTACCGCCATTGTTGCATGCGTATGTGGCGGGCGCCTCTGTGGACGGATACCTGGCCACAAGTGTGCTAAAGTTGACTGAAGCCTTTTGGGTCCGATGTGGTTCCTGTTTCTACTTGCCTAAAGCAATTCGCAGTCATCGGGCAGGAATGACCTCTAGGACTGAGTTTTGAATACACGGTCAATTTGCAGGATAATGTGGGATATTTAAAGCACTCATTGCTTCATCTTGGGCTTTGTAGGATGAATCATACCTGCGCTGTTATCACTTGACGCAAATGCGCAAGTAACGCATGTGTTTGCCACGCACATATCATTGGCTGTCAAGCAGTATCAATGCAGGCTGCTACATCTCTGTCGCCAACCCATGCCCATTCACTGCCCAGCACACCACTGTGCATCCATTACATGCCATTCACCAAAATTGACAGCCTACGAATGGCACATTTTCACGACTTCGTTTCTCGTGCGACCCACAGACCTCGGTTACATTGGTGGTGGTCTTGGTCGTTTTTGGGAGCCCATCAGAGGCAAAATGGTGATCATCTACTGGATCTCGTTTTCTTTCTCGTTATTTTGATTCTGACGCTTTCTTTTGAACAGACTTACGTATTTAATCGCCCACTGAAATTGCACCTTAGCTTTTCGATCGCAACATCCGCAAATGCTACATGACTGATGGTCCGTATCCGGAATCTGCTTGCTCAGATCCTTCCTTGTCCACTTGCTGGCAATATGCCTCCAAGAATGAAAAGTCGAACGCATCTTGCCCTTCATCTCCCAGTGCTTCAATATTGTCAAATAGACCGTTGTCAATCGCCGCTGTATCCAGTAGCTCTGATCCTGAAGAGTCTGTCTGCAGTGTCTGGGATGAGCTGCCGCCTTTCTGAAGGACGTAGGCCTTTAGGACCTCCAACGACTCCTCTTGCAACATTTTTGCAAGCTTCGCTTTGGCGAGATCAGAGATGATCTGGAATTCGCGATTCAGGTTCATGAGAATGCGTGCCGGCAGATGCCGCTTCAAAAAGCCTTCATATTCCTGCGGATCGAAGATGTTTGACAGGCCATCGGAAGTCTCGGTAGCCTCGAAGTCTGGATATTTCAAATCATGGTCAGTGTTGTTAAGCATTGTTGAGGGAATGTGTACTCACATGGGCCGGGTATTGTGTCCTCTTCTGCATCAGGGAATAGAATGAGGTAGATTTCCTTCCAGCGCTCTAAAAGTGGTATAGTGTGAACCTGACGCTTCTTGCTGATATCCTCTGATTGGATCTGGGTCATGAAACCCATTTGTGGCAGGATCGCTCTGACAGGACAGATATCAAGTGATCTCAGGTGGTCTTGGAGCGCCTGATTGGACTCGAGATATACCCCACAGCGGTGGCAGCCGTTTTCTTTGAAATGCCTTCGCTTAAGGTGCTCCCTAGTGAAATCGGCGTTAGCGACAATCGCAGACCCAGGCTGTTCTAGCAAATACATACTTCATTCGATTCATTCCGTCGAACCCAGGGCCCACGCATGTTCTCCATGAACAAAACTCCGTAGGATACCGCTTCATGTACGGACACGCGATCTTTAGCTTCTCGGTCTTCATGCGTTTGGTCTCGGGCTCTTCGTCGTCCGGGCCTTCACCAAGATCATCAAAGCCATCATCAGCGCGGTAGGCGCGCTTGCCCTTGCCTTTCGCCTTCTGGCTTTGTGATCCTTCAATTGATGTCAATTTCGGCTGTCCCCGAGATTTCCCTCTTGAAGACGAACCCCCACGCTGCTGCAATCCTGTGATGCGAAGTTTGAACTCGATGAAGCGGCTGAAAAAGTCTAGCAACTTGTTGTAGATATCTTGAGCGCCAACGTTGGACATCATATTCGCCGCGACTTCCGAATCAGTTGTGCCGGACAGTTGTGTCATGACAGACCCCGAAGACGACTGGGAGGTGGGCGTTTCTGTAGTCTTGGGGCATGAATTCCCGCCATCTTGGTCAAGCAACCCCTCTGGCATGGACAACGTCTCATCCGCAATTTCGGTGGTATCTGCAACTTTCATGTATTTTGCTAGGGGCCCACGAATTGTACTTGGGTCTA
The DNA here is from genome assembly GCA_027406105.1 of Colletotrichum endophyticum. Lineage (NCBI taxonomy): Eukaryota > Fungi > Ascomycota > Sordariomycetes > Glomerellales > Glomerellaceae > Colletotrichum > Colletotrichum endophyticum. The sequence continues at coordinate 1,085,577 of JANVYF010000010.1, read as the reverse complement.
GAGGGGTTGTCTTTTCGCGACTTTGGGTCGTGGGGAGTTGATTTGGAGCCCATGGAAACTCCGACGGTATCGCCTCGGTGAAATAATTCAGATTCATCCCAGCGGTCGAATTAGGCCCGTCTTGAAAACGATTATTTATATCCAGTGGAAAATCTACATCCACAGGTTGCCAATTGAAGTCAACTAAATCTTTTTATTAATATCGTGGATCGTGTCTGAAGGGACAAATGTGCATACATGTACTATCCATACCCGTCGAACGGTCGAATCCGTCTGGACCCTCTGGATAGCTATCTGCGTAGCCAGAGTCTATTGATGCGACTGTGACATTGCCGTTGGAGTGTGATTTGCACATCCCAATACCGGTGCTGGAAAGATCGTCGTGGTTCTCCCAGGCAATTCCAGGTCTCGTCTCCGCGATACCATCATTAAGATTCAGCTCAATGGATTCCGACCCTCTCTGTTGTACCTGGCAGAATTTCAATCGTGAGGGATTTTCCGGACTGCTTGTCGTGTGAGAGGTGAAGTCTGGCGCTGATTGTTTTCCATCCATGGTATCTGCAAGCGAACTTGGGAAGAAGGAAGAGACGAGTATTCCTGACTAGCCTCGCTGTTTCGGTTTCTGAAAAAGTACCTCAAAAATGACGTTGGCGTCAGCTGTAAAATCAGCTTGACGCAAATGCGCAAGCCGCTGTTGCGCTGGCTGAACCTGATTTGCTGCCTTCTCCTGTCACCTGCATGGGTACGGAAAGCCCAGACTCGGCTATGAGCCAATTGTTTGGCTTGCAAACATCCGAATGCACACTATTCAGAGCTTGACGAAACAAAACTGATCTGCCAGTTCTTGTGGGATCAAGTGCCCTGTGACTGGTGTGTTATATGTCTCAAGCGTACTGTAGGCAAGACCCCAATACCCACAACGATTTCCAATTCAACGATCTTATTGTTTTGATGCTTCTTTAATCGGTCAGTGATTCTTCCGACAGCCACATTTGTGTTTCAAGTCGGCGGCATGACAACATGAGCGCCATACGTATAATACAGACAAGGGCGCCAATTACAGCGATGTTCGGGTCGATGACAGATATCCATTGGTAAACTAGTAGCTGAATTAGTGGCGGTTAAAGACTTATCACTTTGAAAACGTCTAGTGGCTATAATCATAAACACACTCGTAGACAGGAAGTCCTGATGGTGATTTCGCCTTTATGATGGATTTAAGCAAGCCTATGAAGTTACTCCGGTTCCCCGTCAGCCCATACGACAATATTCGTTGGCGGATCCTCCAACGCATTAAAGAACTCCACAATATCCTTATTACTATACCTCATACTGAAATGGATCAGTATAAACGTCGTCTTCGGCCACTTCCTCACCACCTTCTCCAAATCCTTCCACTTCGTATGCTTCGTCTTCTCCGCCTGCGCATCATGCTTATCATACAGAAAGCTACACTCTGTAATTACCACCGCAACCTCCTGCCGCAGCCACTCCGGCTCCGCAGCCAACGTCGTTGCCGTCCCGTCCCCCAAAAATGCAAACACCGGCGTCGTCACCGGCGCCGTGATCTCCACGCCCGACTGCCGCAGCTTCTTGATCTCGGGGCCCGGTAGCGAAGTGTACTCGGGCTTGAGCTTGTGGTTCGTCGTGGAGAAGAGGTAGCCGACGCTCGGCACGTTGTGGTCGCACTTGAAGACGGAGACGGTCATGTTCTTGACCTTGCGCAGGGGCAGGGTGTCCCCCGGCTTGACGGGGATGGTGTTGTGCGTGCCGAGGAAGGCGCGGTCGCCTTCTGTCCTGCCGTCGGCGTCGATGCCCTGGCCGTCGACTTTGAGGCCGAGGGATTCCGCGTCGGCGCCGGTGTAGGTGCCCCCGCGGTTGAGGAGCGTTTTGGCGAGGACGTAGTCGTCGAAGAGTTTCCTGCACTCGGCGGGGAGGATGATGTCTGGGGGGTCTTCGCGTTTTGTGAAGGCTGGTGCGAGGAGCTGGCGTGGTAGTTAGCAAGTAGGTTATGTGTGAGATGGTCTCGAGTAGACGAACGCAGTGGTCGCTATGTGTGTGGGTGAGGACGATGTGTTTTGGTCTAAGATCGTTGACGACGAGGCCTGCGTCCAGAAGGAGGTTGAGTTGCGGGATGACGAAGCTTGTATGCCATGCTGCCCGGGACTTGCCGATCAATGTGTACTGGTACGGCTTGGGGAAGTGCCACTCGAGAACCTCAGAGCGGGAGGACTGCGGTAAGGGCGTCGCGAATGACAGAGCTGATTTTGCCATGGTGAGCCTCCAGTTGGGGTTTTGGGGTAGTTGTGGTCAGTGTATGGCTAGCCGTAACCATCAATCTGACACAGACTACTGTATGGAGTTCTGAAGCAGTTGTTTTTTGAAGCTATATTGAGCAAATTTGGCTGAGATCTCTCAGTTTATGTCGTGATCTGAAATGGCGGCCTCAGTGACTCTTCATCCCTTGAGTGAGTCAAGCTGGCGATTCAGCCACAGCAGGTCGCGATGTTGGGCCAACAGGTTGGCCTCACAAACAGCAGCCGGCGCTTATCAAGGCTGATGGCAGGGATCCAATGGCGGTCACTTTGGAGGTCGGACGGTGTGGCTGATGGTGTTTAGGCGCGTAGAGAGACGGTCACCGAGCAGAGGCAGATTTTTTGCTGATGTCATCTCTGTGTTTCTTAACGCCGACAGGCTTCGGCGTTAAGGCATCTCCCTCATTGCAAATCACGATCAATCATTGGCTGGCACTCTCCAAAGGCACGAGAATGCCCAAGATGTGTCGCGGCCATTACTCAACACCACGAAAGCCTCATGCACAGTCATTTCAGAACCTCATTTCCGTCCGTTTTTGGCTATCTGCCGTGTTCTGCAGCTGCTAAAAGGCAAATACGTGTGTTCCCATCTCCTATCAACACCCAGCGTTAGGTAACGGCTTCGACCACCAAGCGCACACTCGAATCCACGCCAAACCGAATTAGTTAATTTTACCCGACACCTTTTACCAGCGAGACCGGTCCCGATCCTTGTCCCGAGCAAGGAACCCCACCCAAAATGCCGAAGGCCCGCCAGCAGACCGCGCGCTCCGGTCCCGGCGGTGGATGCGCCCTGCCACTTACCGTTTACCTCAAAGCAACACACCAACCAGTGCGATAAGATAAAGATACCCGGGAGCTTATCGTGTCGCCCTTCCCCATCGAGCCTCTCGTCTCGTCTTTCCCCCCCGCCCGCCTTCTTTGCCAATCAGCCAATTCGAAGTTTTTCCTCAGTCTGTACTCCCTCCCCGCGTGGTCGCTTGAGCTAGCCTGAAGGTCCCTGGTTCCTCTTCCCAGCGGCCCAGAGAGACGGGCCAATTGGCTAGGCAATAGCTAATGCACGGCGTGTATGAGACGATCCCTATCTGGAGAGTCGAATGAGACCTGGCCCTCCAGCTGGGAATCCCCAAGCTCACAGCTCTTATCAGACACCAGGAATCTCCACCTTGCCTCTCCCCAATGACCTTATCGCTTCACTTCGGGTTACAACGCCTTTTGGTCATTGGATTGGCATGACGAGCCTCCCGTCCACGTCCCGAGAGTATCAGATGTTGGAATTGCCAGATCCGGCTGTCCGTGGCGGGACGAAGCCGCCATCACCCCGGCTCCCCGGTGAGGGGGCCTCAGTCTCGTTGCTGGTGTAGCTCCCCCAGATATAAGCTTTATCTAGAGCTCTCTCCAACCCTTCACTCGCTTTTGGATTCTCATGGTTCTTCACTCTCTCGTGTCAATTCTCCTCCCCCTCACACACGCACACACGCGCACATCTCAGCCATGGCTCCTCCGCACCCTCTCGACCCGCTCTCCGCCGCGGAGATCGAGAAGGCCATCGCCGCCGTCACCGCGGCGCATGGCGAGGTCTTCTTCAACGTCGTCTCCCTCCACGAGCCGCGCAAGGCCGAGATGACCGCCTTCCTCGCCTCGCCGACCACCGCCCCGCGCCCAGCCCGCATCGCAGACGTCGTCGTGATCGCAAAGGGCGGCAAGGTCTACGACGGCCTCGTCGACATCGCCTCGGGCGCAATCACAAAATGGGAGCTCATGGAGGGCGTCCAACCAATCGTGAGTAGTACCTATCACCACCCAACCATCTCACCCGCACCGCGACTAACACCCCCAACCCCAGATCACAATGGAAGAGCTCCAGATCGTCGAACACATCTGCCGCACCGACGAGCGCGTCATCGAGCAGTGCGTGCTCTCCGGCGTCCCCCGCCACGAGATGCACAAGGTCTACTGTGACCCCTGGACCATCGGCTACGACGAGCGCCACGGCAACACCGTCCGCCTCCAGCAGGCCCTCATGTACTACCGCCCCGACCCGGACACCTGCCAGTACCAGTACCCGCTCGACTTCTGCCCCATCTACGACGCCGACAAGCAATCCATCATCGCCATCGACGTCCCCAACGTCCGCCGGCCCCTCAGCAAGGCCGCCCCCATCGACTACACCCCGGCCGCCGTCCAGAAGCAGGGCGGCTACCGCACCGACCTCAAGCCCATCAACATCACCCAGCCGCAGGGCGTCTCCTTCGCCATGGCCGGCCGCGAGATATCCTGGCAGAACTGGAACTTCCACATCGGCTTCAACTACCGCGAGGGTATTGTCTTGAGCAACATCACCTACAACGACAAGGGCACCGTCCGCCCCATCTTCTACCGCCTCTCCCTCGCCGAGATGGTCGTCCCCTACGGCAACCCCGAGCACCCCCACCAGCGCAAGCACGCCTTCGACCTCGGCGAGTACGGCGCCGGCTACATGACAAACTCCCTCGCCCTCGGCTGCGACTGCAAGGGCGCCATCCACTACCTCGACGCCGAGTTCCCCACCCGCAACGGCGCCGTCCGCACCATCAAGAACGCCATCTGCATCCACGAGGAGGACTCGGGCATCCTCTTCAAGCACACCGACTTCCGCGACGACTCCGTCATCGTCACCCGCGGCCGCAAGCTCGTCATCCAGCAGATCTTCACCGCCGCAAACTACGAGTACGCCGTCCAGTGGATCTTCCACCAGGACGGCACCATCCAGCCCGAGATCAAGCTCACCGGCATCCTCAACACGTACGCCATGAACCCGGGCGAAGACACCAAGGGCTGGGGCACGCAGGTCTACCCCGGCGTCAACGCGCACAACCACCAGCACCTCTTCTGCCTGCGCATCGACCCCAACGTCGACGGCCCGCGGAATACCGTCTTCATGGTCGACGCCGTCCCCTCCGACGCGCCCGTCGGCTCGCCCGAGAACTTCTACGGCAACGCCTTCTCCGCGCGGCGCACCAAGCTCGCCACGACAGGCGAATCCCTCACAGACTACAACGGCGCCACCTCCCGCACCTGGGAGATCGCCAACACGGACAAACTCCACCCGTACTCCGGCAAACCCGCCTCCTACAAGCTCGTCTCGCGCGAAGTGCCCGGGCTGCTGCCGAAAGAGGGCTCCCTGGTCTGGAAGCGCGCGGGCTTCGCGCGGCACGCGGTGATGGTGACCAAGTACCGCGACGACGAGCTGTGGCCGGCGGGCCGGCACGTGCCGCAGACCTCGGGCGAGCCGTCGCGCGGCATCCCGGAGTGGGTCGGCGACGGCAGCGAGAGCGTGGAGCAGGAGGACGTGGTGTTCTGGCATACGTTCGGCGTGACGCACATACCCGCGCCCGAGGATTTCCCCATCATGCCCGTGGAGCCGATCACGTTGCTGCTGCGGCCGCGCAACTTCTTCGCGAATAACCCCGTGATGGACGTGCCACCGAGTTACTGCAGCACGCCGAGCCAGGTCGCGAAGGGACGGGAGGGGGTGGTGGATGCGACGGACCAGGTGAGCAAGCTTGCGTTTGAGGGGGAGGCGGGAGCGTGTTGTGCTGGGAAGAGCAAGTTGTGAGGCGTTGATGGGGAAGGTTCAGTTCACGTAATTAGTTGAGACATGTTGTTTACTTTGAATGAATATATTATCGTCTGAATAATTCAACTCATTCTTTGTAAGGCGTCCTGTGATCCGATGAGATCTATACGAACGAAGGGGTTCAGATGAGATGAACGTCACGCGAACTAAATCTACGGCCGCCATCTGAACGACGGATGCTTCCAGTCCAAATCATTCTCCTCCTCAGACGAAACGCCGCTCAGTTCCTCCTCCGCAACCCGCCCCTCGCGCCGGCGGTTGTCCCGGTTCATCCAGATCAGCGTCACTGTCGACAGCACCAAGATCGTGCTGATCGTCGCCAGGTTGAGCCCGTTGCCAATCTTGTAGTCCGGCGCGTCCCAGGGCAAGAACGCCCACGTGCTGACGAGCCCGCCGCAGTTGCCCAGCATCACGTTCGTGCCGATAGCCGCGCTGCGCGCCGTGTCCGACACGACGTTGGCCGACGCCTGCGCGTTCGTGAGCGCGCCGAGCGCGAAGACCGACGAGGTGATGAGGAAGGTGGCGCCGTAGCGCACCTTGAGCTCGTGGCTGGCGAGGAAGAGGATGTAGCCGACCATGGCGAGCGGGCAGGAGCAGATGAAGAAGATCTGGCGGCGGTCCATGCGCCAGCTGAGCCAGGGCAAGAGCACCGTGAAGAAGGCACCGACGACGTAGGGCGGAACCGTGAAGAGCTGCTGGCGCTCGACGGAGGAGCCCGGAAAAATGCCCTTGACGATGGTGGGGAGGAAGAAGGCGAGCCCCTGGACGGTGACGTTGTTGAGCAGGAAGACGAAGGCGGTGGAGAGCACCACGGGGTTGAAGATGCCGCGGCGCAGCTTGCGGGTGTCCATCTTGTCGAGGAGGTGCGCCTGGCCGACGCGCTCGGAGCGGACGCGGGCCTCGGCGAGCTCCTTCTCGGCGGCGGTGAGCCAGCGGGCGGAGGCAGGGCGATCGGTCAAGGTGATGAAGCCGAGGAGGCCGAGGCCGATGGTGATGATGCCCTCGATGGCGAAGATCATGCGCCAGGTGTGCAGGCCGCCGAAGTGCGGGAGGCGGAGGATGGCGGAGGCGAGGAGGCCACCAAAGGCGCCGGCGAGGGGGGCCATGACGATGTAGAGGGAGAGGCGGAAGGCCAGCTCGGAGCGGCGGTACCAGCGGGAGAGGTAGTAGGCAATACCCGGCATCATGCCTGGTCATGTCAGTTTTGCGATGTGATGGACGGATGTTGTGCGTTGTGCTAACCTGCCTCAAAGATTCCGAGGAGGAAACGGACGCCCATCGCCTGGGGGACTGTGTGCACAAAGGCTGTGCCGAGCGAGCAGATGCCAAAGAGCAGCGTGATGAGCGGGATAAACCATCCTGGGCCGACGAGCTTGCAGAGAATGTTTGAGGGAATTTCGAAAATGATGTAGGAGATGTAGAAGACGGATAGCGTGCCGTTGTAATCGTAGCCTTTCATGCCCAAGTCTGTCTCGAAACCAGCGATACGGGCATTGCCTGAGGCGGGTTAGCTTGGCCGGTGGACGCAATCACGAGAAATAGACTAACCGATGTTGGCTCTGTCAATGAAGCAAAAAAGGTACAGCAGGCTAACGGTCGGGACGATGGCCAGGTCGATTTTTAGTCGGAGCTTCCGCTCGGCGGCCCGATCGTAGACGAACTCTTCCGGATGACTCCTGTGACGGTGTTAGTGGGATCCATCCGGGTGGTTGTAGGTTGCTGGCGGTGTTTACTTCTCCAGGTCCGGCCTCTTGAACTCCGAGGATATCGTCTGGCCCATGTTTGCGTTGATGTTGTCGATGTTCTCGACAACCGGCTTGTCGTTACTCATTTTGACGGGAAAGAGGGGGTCTCCTCCTCGGAGACCGTCTCTTGCAAGCGAAAATTCTCGGTTCTTGGCGGAGCAGTCACGGCGGTGACCGGGGGCGGCAGCGCTGGTGGAGCTCGGAAATTCGGCTGGGAGGTGGTACGGCCTTACTCAACACCGAGAGATGGAGCAAAGCTGTTGTGTAATGAGAATGTGCAGAAAGGGAGCTCAGGGTCCACGAAGATGGAGCAAGATCTCGCAGGGACGTGTCGATGTTTCTATACCTCGCGGCCACAACCACAAACAACACCCCTGGTCGTCTTTCCCCCCAGATTTGGGTGTGAGTGGAGAGCGCCGTGGCGGCGCGGCGGCGTACCCCAGACGGCTTCTCCCACACGCAACGCGGGGTAAGAACATCCACCAGCCCGGGAGGCGTAGGTCATCAATTTGCATCGGATACCAGCTCGGGAGACATCCATAGGCCAATCCGATTGCATCGCATCTGGCCCACGCCCGAGCCCTGGCTAGTCGGCGTCCTCGTTTCCTCCCCCGTCTGGGCCAGTGAGGGTGGTGCTTTTGGTGATGACGTGGTAAGGGAACGGCAATGATCTGCCTAGACCGTTGCAACGGCCTCTGGATTTCAGGGATGGCAGGATGCAGGTGTGATGAAATGAAGACGGCGGGTGTTTGTTTACGCGTTTCTGCTCCTGTGATTGAGCTGCAGCAGCATTGTTGAATGTGACACCGATGCTTCTGAAGACTGGAGCTCTGATAAGCAAAATGCGACAGGCAAGCTGCACGTTCTGAAAGGAGAAGCTCGCAATAGACTTTTCGCTTTTTGATGCTGTCTTGCAAACGGGATTGCGGCGTCCTCGCACATTGGACTAGCCAATGCTCGGCGCGACTGTGGAGGAATGCAGATCGGAATCCATTCCCTTTTCTCGTTTCGGGATGAAAAGTCGGCACTCGACATCGGCAACCGGCGCACCGTTGGTGCTCGAGGTTCATCTGCCTTTATCCGATGGGATGGTCCAGGCCAGAGCTCCCAAGGGTGGCAGCCATTTCTGCTTGATGCCAGGGGTGGCCAGGTAAGCTGTAGCTCGGTCCTCCAATAAGACACCCTCCAGCAGCACCCATCCTGAGGACAAAATGCTCAAGGGCACATATGTCAACTGCCACATTGCAGCCGCAGGATCAACAGCCTTGAAGCCAAGTCTCGATGTTGGCGATAGCTTGTCGGTGGGAATGCGGTCGCGGCCAGCTCCAGACGGAGGCACACGCCGAATTCGAGACATATCTCCGGGTTTTCCGGCTGCGCGTGTCCAAGTCTGACGTCCGAATGCTTCCTTCTGCAGGTTGAGTCGAGTCAAGTCTCCGCTGCCTAGATGGTCGACCTGGAGTGCGTGTGTTTCTTGGGGCCGGCTTTCCCGCGCGCTGTTCGGCCGGTTGCGGTGTCTCAGTGGAGCAACGGAGGGGTCTGAGGGTCCGGGATATCCGATCCGGGCAGATTTATAATAATTTCAGGGCACCGTCGCAATCCCCAACAAATGCAAGTCGAGCCTCTCAAAAATGATATCTCGGCCTGTTGAAAGATGCGATGGAATGGTTGCAGATGGCCCCTCGCAAAAGCCCCATATCGGTGTGACAGCCCTCGGACCGATTTGGATGCTGTCGCAATGTTGCTGCTTCAGGGAAGGGACGGAGGGAGGGCAATGGCGGCACTTGCCGTGATGCGAGATTCATAAACCTGGGCCAGATACAAGCAGCCGTCGAGTTACAGGCCTCTTTTCGTCCTCGGGTGCATCGCGGCTTCTTGCCTCGTCTGGGACGTTTCTTTCGGCCGATGCTTCTTGTGCTCTGGGGCTCTCGGAGTTGTGCAGGTGCCCCGCGGACCATGCTGCCTCGGAAAGCTGTCGTCCGGAACTCGTAACTCGGAATATCGTAATCAAGCTGTGGGTATGCCGCAGACGGAGAGACGTAAGCAAAACCCCGTGGGACAGGCGTCGACCGGATGGAGGTAAGCTTAACGGCGGCAGCACGTGGAGGCGGCCCGCGTCGTTGGGCTGGGGCCGTCACACGGATCCGTCAGGCCGTATTTCTCGGGGGCCTCGATGTGCCATCAGGGTAGGCATGTTGTGTGGTCGATGGCAGCGATAGGAAGTCCCAAGAACCAGCTCAAACCCGTGTTTGTGCTCCCCGGTTCTCGCAAAAGGTGGCTGTTGACGATCATCGAGACAGACCAATGCGAGGCGGTTTGATCCTTCGATGGCCTTCTGGTGCTTCAGCAGGTGTCGTAAGGCGTGACTCGGACACCCGCGCAGGAAGGGTGCCCTGGTATTTTCGGTCGAACATGTCGAGAAAAACCTTGGGTCCAAGGTTTGGTGTTTGACACGAGAACCAGACGATGTTTGCTTCGGCCGGGAGCCCGGTGGTCAAGCCGGTCGACCTGGGGCAGACCCAGCGCTCAGTGGACACCATCAATGCTCAGGCCTGGATCCACTCTGTCGGCTCGTCACCACGTGCCCGCCAGTCAAATCCGTTCTTATCTGTGATCGCAATTACCTAAGCAGATAGCCGAGAAAGATAACACACCTCGCCTTTTCTACACGACCATCGAGTTACGTACTGCACGGTCGTCCGCTGAGATCGGTTCTCCTCCTCTCCTTCTCTTCCTACGCGCAAATGGCATTTGTCCAGTGTTTTTTCCAATCCAATCCACACTTCTAATTCCATCGCCAACAGAGTCATGACGCACATATCAGCCGTTCCAGCCGATTGGAATCGGTTTGGAATTGACAGCCTGCACCGCCGTCGCTGGCACACGGCCACACCTCGAGCACAATGCCAAAATCACAAGCATAATGCCACAAATACACCATCGCCTAGAATAGGAACACCCCGGCACCAAGAGCCGCCAGTCGTCCAATAGGGCCGCCATCGGGCACACAACGTCGCTTCCTTGGTGGAGATTCGCAATCAACCTAGGGCTCCTACGCGTCCCAGGGCTTCCTCAGGCCCTTCCTGCGGCTTCCAAGTCCCCAGGCGCCTCAGAACCCCCCCTTGCCCAGGTCTTATCGCTGCCGCTGCTAAGACGCTGCCGCCCTGCGTGCTGCGTGCTGCTTGGTAGGGGGGCCGTAGCCTGGTTGGGCGATGGACGCAGCGCACTGACTGGAAGCAGACTCGGTGCCCGACGTCATCGAGCATGGTGGCGGTCAAGTCCATCCCCGCCCGCCAGAGAGCTCAACAACGCACGCTGGCCGGCGCAGCTGCAGCAACAGTGAGGCGGCCGCACTGTGACGACAGCGCGAGGGATTCCAGTGTCGAGAAGCATTCCGCGGTTGAGGCTGAGGTAAAGAGGCCACGAAAGGGAGGGAGGGACAGATGAGACGCGGTGCGAGGCCACCAGAAGCAGACGCTGAGGGCGACGGACGAGACGTCCCGCGGTCCAAAAGTCCAGACGAGACAACTGACAGCCCACCCTCGCCAAACCCGCCGTCAAACGAGAGAATTAACCTCTTTCCGCCCATCCATCCGCCGACCGGCATCCCCAGCATCACCCATTCTCCGTCGATCTGTTCAAGCCCAACAACGGGGTCGTGGCCCATGGATCACCCGGGGGCGATGGGCGAAGATTTCACCCTCATTTCAGTCTCTTTCCCCGTCGATGGCTGCCCAAGCGGCGACTGTCAGGTTCGAATCGCGAACAAAAGCGGGTTAACCAACTGAGGCTAAAGGACGCGGTGGACCGGGTCTGGAATGGTCAAAGGCTGGAATGGAAGCGAAAGGCAACGACACGGGCCTTGGTGGGCTGCTGTCTGCAAGGAGTAGCCTTGTTGCTGCAGCCCCCGACTTCCCACCAAGTTTGGACGACGCTCGCGACGGCTCGATATGGCGCTGATGGTTGCTGTTAAGGCCCGGCAATCTCTGCCCCTCTGTGCGGTGATGGCATTTCACGAACCGGAGCTTGTCTGACGATGAAACAGGCTTTGCTTCTCGAGTTCGGACGCAGATTCGCATCCTAATTGGTGTCTGTTTGCGGCATGCGGGAGAGCATCGGTCCATCCCTCGTTGGCAGCTCTAACAGCCGGCATCTCTGCCCTACCACCCGTTCTTCCCACCACCAAGTTGCACCATCCAGACGCCAGACGCCAGACGAGCCGGGATCATCGCTTCAACGAGGCATCACCAACACCCACCATCCTCCCCGCTGCCACCGGCGTCGATTTTCCAAAGCAGCCCCTGCCCCGGCTTCCGTCGTCAAAAAGCCTGCTTTGGCTCTCCACCAAGAATCTCCGTCGTGCCCAAAGACTAAATCTACAATTACAAAAACGCTTCAGCTCGCCCAGCCCCCTTCTTTTTCTCGAATGATCTCTTCTCTCAAGGACCCTTAAAGCGACCGTAAGGCTGTTATCTCTCCCACCCCAGGAGCAGCAGTAACAGCAGCAACAGCAACAGCAGCAGTTCGAAAGACTCTTGTCGTCCAGTACGAGGGAGCAGCGTCGAGACCCAGGACCGTCCATCATCGGGTCTAGGTCACAGGTCCAGTTCGGTGAGGTCAGCTGGCATACTCGTGGGCTTTTCCTGGCCTTGCATCGACTTCTCATAGGCCGGCTACCACCCACGTCTACCACCACACGAGGCGACTCTTGCTGGAACACCCAGTCATCCAGCCAGTCCCGTCGGTCTTGCATCACATCACCCGTTATCGAGCCCCATCGCTCGTCGGTCATCGGCCCAGCCAGCCAAAGGGGTCTCTCTGCCTCCCCCCGCACCTCTCGCTCATCGCCGGAAACTCGCACTGCCACTGTTACAGTGTCGCAGCATCTGGACCCTTGGCCTTAAAGCAACTACGGTACTCGCACGCCACGCAACGCAGGGCGGCACCGGTACACTATTCCATTATCCAATCCATACCCACACTGGACCACTGAACAAGGCGGGTCAACGGTCTTCACCGACACTACCAGCGCTATTGGCCCGGCTCGCTGGCGTTAGAGGGAACATTCCACCACTACGCAGCACACATTATCCCGCTTTTCCCCCTCTTCTCTCGCTCTTTCTCCCTTTTGAAGTGTCGTCATCGCTCTGAAATCTGGGATCCCGCAACACGAGCACTCACTTAGCATTTCTCCCGGATTCACCACCACGAACTTCTGTCATCATCCGACCATTCCACCGCCTAAAGGACACCGTCAGTAAACACCCGGTCCTCCTCTAGCGACAACCACGTTTTTTCCTGCGAATTTTGTGATACCCTAACCCGACTTTATTTCGTCTCCAAACGCACCCATACATACGTTTCAACTGCCCACAATGGCCGGCCGCGCTGAACGCTGGGACCGCGACCGCTTCATGTACGAGCGGGAGCGTGACCGCAACTACGGAGACGACCGCCGCTTTTTCGATGAACGCAGCCGCTTTGAGGAGCGCGACGACTACAGAGATTACCCGCCCCCTCGCCGTGGCAGGGAACACTCCGATGAACGTTACGACCGTAGCGAACGTGGATCCCGCCGCGGCGGCTACGACGAGGAAATCGTTCGGGACCGCCGCTACTATGAAGAGGATCGTTACGCTCCTGGACCCCCTGGACCTGGACCTCGCCGTGGTGAGCCTTTTGATCGCGAATTCGATCGTCGTCTGCACCTTGAAAGAGAGCGCCGCAGCCCTTCTCCCATCCGCCGCCCGACTATGGTCCGCCGTCAATCATCCCTCGACACTTACGACCGCAAACCCCTCCCTCGCTTCTGGGAGGAGCGCCGTGAGGAGTATCCGGTTCCTGTCCGCAGAGAAGACATCCGCCGCGAGGACTACAGGGCGCCGCCTTACGTCCCCATCCCGCTGCCCCGCAGCCGTCAGCTCGCTTCTGCACCTTCCCAGCGCTACGAGGAAATCCAGATTGCCGAGCCAGGCTTTTACGGCGATGAGGAATACAGGGACATGCCCGAGCGAGTGAAGGAGCGCGAGGTCGTACGGTCGCGCAGACGCAGAGACCGCAGCAGAGAGTCCAAGGTCTCGAGATCCACCAGGACAAAGTCACACAGAAGCAGCTCCAGGTCCAGCAGCACCTCCAGCAGGTCGACCAGCACCAGCGGTGCCACAACCATCCGCAGCGAGTACCCGAAGAAGGGCAAGACTCGTATTCCTGCCCGCCTCGTTTCCAAGAGGGCCCTCATCGACTTGGGATACCCCTACCTCGAGGAGGTGAGTTTCTTTGTGCCGCTCACCGCATCAAACAGCCGACTAACGCCTGCAGGGTAACACCGTCATCGTTCTCAAGGCCCTCGGCCAGGACAACATCGATGAACTTCTCAAGTTGAGTGAGGAGTACAAGCAGAGTCAGTAGCCTCATTTCAAAGTTCGTTGCACCTTTCTGACATGATGCAGGTGAGATGGAAATTGCCGCAGCTCGCTCTTCCGCCGGCAGAATCGAGGAGCGCCACGAAGAAATCTACACCATTCCCCCACCCGTAGCCGCGCTCCCGCCGCCTCCGCCCGCCTCTGTCCACGCTCCTCCCCCACCACCCCCCGTTGTAGTAGCACCTAGCGCGCCTCCCACGGTGATCGCTGCTCCAGCACCGCCGCCGCCCGCCCCCGTGGTTGTTGAGGCGCCGCCGCCACCACCCCCAGCCCCCGTCGAGGAGGTTTATGAGAGGAAGAAGACAACGATCGTTCGTGACGTCTCGCCTGCCCGCTCGTACACTACTACGACCTCAGGCACGACCGGCACCGTCTACGAGCGCCGTGAAATCAGCGAAGAAATCCCCATCGGACCCATGGCCATCGCCGAGCGCCGGCGCAGCCGCTCCCGCTCTCGCTCCCGTAAGAACATCCGCAGCGAGATCAAGGCCCTCGAGGCCGAGCTGCACGCACGCAAACACGGCCGCGCCCACTCCCACGGCCGCGAGCTCGTCCGCGCGGAGCAGATGCCCGACGGAGCCGTCGTGCTCTTCGAGGAGAAGGTCGAGAAGGTGGAGGAGCCGCGACGCGGGGTGCGGATTGAGAAGGACAAGAAAGGTAGGATGGCCATCAGCGTACCAAAGTACTACTAAGGTGCGCGTCATCTGTTGTACACCGGCGTCTTGTCGCAAAACATGTGGACTGACAATGGTCTCTTCAACAGGTCCTCCCCCGAAGCTCATGCGCGCCATGCTGGCGACCCTCACGTAAGGGCGCCACTCACCGCCTCACCGCTTCGCGGCCTACGCAAATTGTATGAATATCACACAAGACGAGCTACAGACCTCATCTATGAAGAGACGGACCATTTTTGTTGCATTTATTTATACCGGAATCTGGGATCTGGCATGGCGATATCATACTACTATTATTACTCTATAGAAAAAAAGGACAATCGGTTTGGAATTTTGGACAGGATACATGTTTACGAGTATGGAACTTTTGGCGGCGAACCGACGCCCGGGCGGTTGCGATTGAGGGAAGGCCTGACGGGCTTTTCGCTTCGTCCAGGTGGATGAAGACCTCTTTCTTACACGTCTTATAATGAATTTACGATTTTAAATTTCACTTCTTGCTTGAAGAGACATCGATTGTGAGCGATTTTGCTGAGACCGAACCTTGAGTGAGATTTCACTTGAGTTCCGGCACATCTCAGGTGACATTCGATCTCACGTGAGACAGAGTGTATCTGTCCTAGCGGACCTACAGTACATGGCGTGCGGAGATGTAGCCAATCAGTGCAGATGGACTGGAGGTACAAGGTAGTGTTGTTTAGTCGCACCCGGTGGGATAGATATTTGACCTCAAAGACCTGTGTCATATATTCACATCGCTGCTGTTTATCATTTCCTCTCTAGTTTCCTTATCCGTTTTGCTGCAACTCGAGCAAAGCAATTTCTCTAATAGGAACCATAGGCTGTATCGGGTTGACCTTGTCCTCTGTGCGACTCTTGACACTGTTGCCGTCGCTGAGAGCTACTACGGCCGACTTTCTGAAGCTCTATCACCTCTCCCATATTTTCCGTTCTAGGAACCTGGTTCGTATCGCGTCCAGAGCCGTCGATCGACAGAGCCGAGGTGCGAACTCGCGCTGACAGTTTAGCACTAATTTATCGTTAGCAGTTGCATGGCGAGAAGTCTCGGTGGGAGATCTTACGCAAGCACCGAACTAGAAGTCAAAAGTCAGCAATTGTTAGGACCATACAGAGAACCTTGCAGTTTGGACTTACACCGGGAGCATCGCCTCCACTTTTGCTCTTGACCACGTTTCCGTTGCTGTCCGTCACGGTGCAGGTTCCCGTCACGGTGGTGCATTGGCGGTGGACGGGGAACCCGGCGGCGAGACCGGGGTCCTCGGTGATCCAGTCAGGATACATGCACTGTGGCTCCAATTAGTGATCTAAACTTCTTTTCCAGTTCAGATTGGGCTGGGGGGTGTGAGTCGTACGCAGTAGACATTTTGACCCTAGACATTAAGTTAGCGCGACGTTGTGGAAGCTTTGGAAGGAGGTAACCTTACGTTGCCGCAGTCGTTGAGTTGAGGGACCTGGTCGGTGCCGTAGTTGCAGTACATGTTTGGGTTATTCCATTGGCCGCGGACGACGGACAATGCGCCCAGGTACACGATGAATGAGATTGCGCGGATGGACATCTTGTGTGTTGAAGGTGTCGTGTGAGTAAGGCAGATCAAAAGCGAGAGTTGCGCAACTCGAATGGCTAGAAAGCTCTAGGTCTTATATCGAGAGCTGATTTATAAATATAGCAACCGGAGTTAGTTGCAAGCACATCACAATGGAATTTCTATATTTTACTTTCTTGGTTAATCACCTAGACTTTGTCACAGTTAGGCACAGCACAGCACTGATTCATGTTGTGGCAGGGTTCATGTTTGCAGATCATGCGGCGCGCCCATAACTTCTAGAAAACTACACATTGAGGAATACCCGCCGAGAAGCACTGTTGCAAGGCAAACCACATATAGTTGCTCTCACTAGCAGTTAATTCAGTGATTGACAGGAACATGATGAACAAGTTGCGAAACTCAGGTTCTGAACATCCAATGGAGTAGCAGCCTGTCACCTGAGTAGAGTCCAATACAGTGGTGCATGTGGTCTCCTGCGGTTGATCCAGAAGCAAGAGTTGTCAGACTGATGGCGCAAACTCCTCACTTGGTGTCAAAAAGATTCAAACCCTCAAAAATGAAGAAGACAACATTACAAAAGCTTCAAGGACGGCCACTCCCCCAGTCACCGCCCGGCAGCAAAGCCGAGCGCCCAAAACGGAGACCTCCCCTCCGCGCACGTGACGTCCAATTTCCGTCCCGTCTCATCCCAGTCCACCCTCACTCTATTTTGCTTCAACGCTCCACCCTCACCACTATACCCCACACACGCGGTGCGGTTCAATCGGCACCTGTTCGGACGACGGGGAGAGAGAACGATGCGATGAACCCCCCTTAACAGAAAGCTTCTCGCAGGTTGAGACAATCATTGCCGTGTTTTTCAAAGGACTGCTTACCTCCGCGATGTTGGGATGTAGAATGCAGCTCGCAGACGCAGGGCGCCGACATACCCACCCTGCCAGGAAAAAGAAAACCCCTTCGGAGCGCAATGCCGGCGCCTTTCCCAACGGAGCCCGTCCGAGCACCCCGGAGCCCACCGTACCCCCCCGATCGCTTGCTTCCGTGCAAATTGAGGGGGCCGCCATCTGGGGCGACGTGAGATGTAGATTAAACGTTTCCCCCTTGGTGATATTCCTTTCATCGTTTATTAATCCCCCAGGTTTCCCGTCGATCTTCCTGAGCCTATCACCCATCCCACCGGCTTCTTTCGTTTTTTTCGTGTCGATTTCGTATCGGACGCCGTTCGTTTTTATTTAGACATACATTCGTTTCTGTGAGGTCGTGTTTCATTGTGCTGGGTTCACGATGAAGTCTCAAATCTTGACAACAGGGCTGCTCGCCGCGGGCGTGAGTGCCGCCGCGACGGAGAAGAGGGCTTGCAGCGCCACGGCACAGTGGCCTGGCTTCGCCGGCATCAAGCACGCTTTCGTCTTGTAAGTCGGCCCCCATCAGTAGTTACGCATCCTTGCCCGAATACTGACCTCGCAAAACCACAGCGGCGACTCCTACTCCCAAACAGGCTTCAACACCTCCCTCGCGGCCCCCTCCGCCGCCAACCCGCTCGGCAACCCCTCCTACCCCGGCTGGACCTCGTGCAACGGGCCCAACTGGGTCGACTACCTCACCGTCAAGCACAACGCCTCGCTGCTGTACACGTACAACCTCGCCTACGGCGGCGCGACCGTTGACGCGGCGCTGGTCAAGCCGTACGCCGACACAGTCCTCACGCTCAAGGACCAGGTGTCCGGGCTCTTCAACACCTCGTACGCCGCGCGCACGGCGCCCGCGTGGACCGGCGCAGACACCATCTTCGCCTTCTGGATCGGGGTGAACGACATCGGCAACTCGTACTGGAACGGCGCCGACTCGACGGGCCCGCTGAACGACAAGATCGTCGGCGTGTATGAAGGGTTGGCTAAGGAGATCTGGGAGGCGGGCGGGCGCAACTTTGTGTGGTTGAGCGTGCCGCCGGTGGACCGCACGCCGATGCTGACTGCGGAGAGCGCGGACGCGCAGAAGCTTTGCAAGGAGGACGTGGCGGATTTCAACGGCAAGATTGCCGCGATGGCGAAGAACGCGACGGGGTGGGAGGGGGTGAATGCGTGGGTTGTGGATGCGAATGGGGTGTTTACGGGAGCGATTGAGGAGCCGGCGAAGTTTGCGAGTACGGCGGGGTTGAAGAATACGACGGCGTATTGCGAGGCGTATGAGAAGTAAGTTCTTTTGATCCTGACATGAGACGAGAAATGGGGTGCTAACTTGAGGGACAGCGGTACTGATGCGCAGGATACTCTTATTGCGAGCTGTGGTGTGCCTGTGAATGAGTACTTTTGGCTGAACACGCTGCATCCTACCTATCCCATCCACGATGCGGTTGCGGAGACGGTTGCGGATGCTTTGGTTGGAGGGCCGAACGTCTGCTAAGGCTTGAGAAAGGTTGGGAAATTGGTTTCCTGTATTTACTTTGAAAATATGTGTACATATGGACAACAGGGAGAGCCGTGCTCGTCATTGGATTATGGTTTGGCTGTGGGTGACACGAAATAAGCTTGATTGAAGCTTAAAAACGACCAGACTTCATGTCAACTAGGTCTCGGCCCGGCAAGCAACCACGCGGCTCGCCTTTGTGTGACCAGACATTGGCGTTCATCAATTAGCCTGCGATACGGACGTATAACAGGAAGAATCAGTCCCATGCTTCGTTGAACATGACCAAATGTGGGAGATGCCGGGTGGATCATGGCTCAAGACTGATCAGCGACACAGGCGAGGGACTTGGCCATGCACAAGCAGGGCGCAGTAGGAAGCTGAAATTAGCACGCGACGATTTGAAAAGCAGTGAATTGGTCTACCTATGTGCTATACGGGTCCTTGGCCTGCTGTAGAAATGAGTTGATGGTTGACAAGCTGTTGGAGCCGGGGTCTAGATGTCTCGTTGGTAGCTGCGAACCCACGAGGCCTGAAATCAGACCCAACCAACACGCCAGAGGCAGGACTGATTACATCTAGCTGGGCCCAAGAATCTCTCATCCCAGTCATAACCTTGCACTTTCATGCGTTGTGCTTGATCGGTTGGTTGCCTTGTCTTTCTTGGTCGTCCTTTTCTGCCCCAGGCCACTGACTTGGCCGCAGGTGAGGTACATACTCAGCACAAACCCCGTTGGGACTCCCAGACCCCATCCCTCCCTTCCACACCAACTCTTCTAGTCCTCCTGTCGGCCCCCATCTCTACCGCCTTCGTCAGCCTTCGCAGTATATCTGACGGACAGGCTCTCGTTGCTCCGTCCGCGATGAGGGCCGCGGCGGTTTTCCTCGCGGCGGCGATTCGCTTCGCCTACGCTCAAGACAAAGACGACATTCCATTATGTGCCCAGAATTGTTTAGGGACCACTTCAAATACGTGTCATATCAGGAGCGATCCCGAATGCGTTTGCGTGCTCAGCGTGGGCTCTAACTACCGATCAGAATGGGAATACTGCATATGGGCCTTGTGCAAGGATGGAACGACATTCGAAGGTATGCTCTCTGCCTCAACTCCCTGTTTGTAAATACGACAATTTTGTTGATGTGAATCTTAGCCGCGTGGTCCCCCTTTATGGCCTACTGCGTTGCGAATGACTGGCTGCATTCCGCCCAGACGAAGCTGCGGTCAACAACAGTCACTGTGACACCAATCGTCATCGCGACACTTACTACCTCCGTTACAGACCCCAGTATTACTCCAGATACTACCAGAATAGCGAGTTCCACGCCGACGATAGAGTCTAGTTCGCTCACAGACCAAGCTGCAACGCCGGCGCAATCAGTAACATCCATAGCCGAACCCACGTCCACGAGCGATGGCGATAACACTAATACCTCTTCCGGCGGGATGTCAACAGGAGCCAAAGCAGGAATCGGGATAGGAATTGCCCTTCTGTTCGTTTTGGTTGCTGTGCTGCTTTTCCTGTGGCGAAAAAGGAGGAAACTCAGCTCAAGTGGCAGCGACGAGGAACACACGATACCAGAGCTCGGCAGCGGAGACGAGTCCAACAGGCATGAGTTGGACTCATACATAATACCGCCAGGGGCCGAGAAAATCGATTCGGAAACAGTTTCAAATCAACAAGTGATGGCTGAGTTGGACGGAACCTCGTGTGCGTCCCCTAGACCGGAGATTGAGAGGTATAAGGACCGGCCTCCGGCTGAACTAGGCGGGACATCACCTGAGGTCATGTCTGTGACTTCGCAGTCGACATCGGCGCTGGGACGCGGCACAAATATCGCACAGCCCATGATTGGAGATCATATCAACTCCAACTCGTCGGAGCCGTCACTTCCGAGCACGGCTGAATTGGAGCACCTGCTTCACGAGGAGCAGCTCCTGCGGGAGAGGCGGCGGACTTTGGAGCAACTCAAACAGATACAAGAGGACGAGCTTGCTTTGGGAGAGCGTATAAGGTTATTAAGACAGAGGCATAGCAGCCAATCGGCCGAGGGTGGGGCATAATGTCGTTGTTGGGCGTGGTGGTCCACATCAATATCGTATTGAGACTGAAGGCATTCTGGATCTCGTGATCTGAAGGGACTAATGGTTTCGAATCGCAACTGGACTGTAATAACAGCCCCTTTCTCAATCTCTTTGTGGTACATCGTGAACTAGAAGTTGCTTAAATGGCAGCCAAGGCCATTTCTTTCGACAAGTTGCCGAAGGCATTTCTGGTGTTAGCTCAGTTGACTCAAGGGACGTTTCCGCCATTCCAAAGAGTCCCTGAAGCAGAACTTAGGCTCAATAGCACCCTGCAGATGTTGACCTTGTCATTTGGCACGTCCAACACATACTCAAATCACACTCCGGGACTGGGCGGAGCAATCAAGTTAGGTGTTGACATCTCGTTGGGACCGGGGTTTGAATGGCCCGATGGGCAGGCGGACTCCATGAGACCTGGAAATAGACCTGACCAATGGACCAAACAAAAGAACGACCACATTCTTATGATTGCTTGAAGTCTCATAGGTCTAACGAATCCTTGTATTCTCATGGAAAAATGCATGTTCCGTTGGCTGCACCGCCCGTCCCACTCGTGTTTCTTGCCCCCAGGCAGCAGGCCACAACTTTGGCCCCCGCCAGGATACATACCTAGCACAGCGCCAGTTCGACTCACCCCCTTTGTACCTCCTGTCTCTTGTTTCTTTCGCCCCCTAGTCTATGCGCATGCTCATTGTTGGCGCATCTGCTTGCAGCGACTTGATGCTTGAGCTACACGCTCAGCTGGATCAGACCTCTTGAGTGTCATCCCTCCATCACCAATGAAGGCCTTCCTTTTCACCGCCGCGTTATCCATACGCTTTGCCACCGCGGTCAATGGAACGACATGGCGGACCAAAATGCCATACTGCGCGCAATACTGCTTCGTGACTGGCGGCGATTCCTTGACAGACTGTCAACTGGGACTTGATGACGAGTGCATATGCACTGAAAGTATGGATGACGTTCTGCGCGCGGTGATGAAGACATGCGTTGAAATCAGGTGTGAGCGATTCAACCGAAAGTTTCCAGGTCAGTTATCATCCACATGACTGGCTCTTGGAGTTAGAGTCATTGCATTTCGTTGGTCGAGTACCTATGGATGATTGATCTCACAAGCTCAGGGGACATTTGGCCTATCTTTGCCGAGTTCTGCGTCACAGAAGGCTATCTCGACTCTTCCGAAACAACGCTGCCTAGTAGTATGACAGCTACAGCCGATCCGTCAACTGTAACATCGGCGATAATGACAAACACTCCATCAACTACAACATCTGCAATAGACACGACGGAACCGACAGCCCCAACCGTAGAGTCCGATTCTCCGGGCGCTCATGATGATGACGCCTCCTCTTCGAGTAGGCTTTCTCCAGCTGCGAAGGCCGGCATTGCGATCGGGGCTACTCTGCCAATAATAGCAGGCGCCGTATTACTCGCTCTATGGCGTAAGAGACGGAAAAGAATATCGTCTGACAAGGATGGAGAGACCGCAATGCCAGAGCTTGGAAGCGGCGACAACGCCAACAGACATGAGCTGGGCCCAGAAGCAAAGCTTTTCGGGGCGGGTAGCAAAGCGCTAGCAGAGCTTGAGAGTGGGCATGTCATCGCGGAGATGGACGGAACCTCATGCCTTGTCTACGGCCCGGAAACGAATGATACGTGGAACGAAACTGGAACAACAGCTGAGCTAGATGGCACGTTACCAGGGCCAGGATCTTCCAAACGTTCACCAAGATCACCTGCGGACCCTGGAGTGAATGCTGCACGAGCACCTGCGCGAAAACATTGCGAATCCAACAATTCGACCTCACTATCGCCAAATGCTGGCGAGGGTGGATAACTGCCTTGTGAGGACAGAGGATAGGGGGAGGGGGAAAGAGCTGAGGAGAAGTTGCAACATAAACAGGAGGATGAAGTTGCGCTGAGAAGTCTTGTAAGGATCTTAAAGCAGCGACAGAGTAGCCAGTCGGCGGGTGTTGGGGAGCGATAATTGTGTGATGCCTTCGAAATCTTCGCAAGCTCATTAGTGCGTACCAAACAGTCTTCTACACTATTGTTTGCGAGACTAAACGAGCGGTCGTCACAACGGCATGGCAGACCCAGATGCCATTCTGCGCTCAATATTGCTTCTTGATCGGCACCTCTCACAGCAGATGCTGTCAGCTCTGACATGATGACAAGTACACATGCACTGAATAGAAACGTACACTGGTAGTGTTGCCCGGCATCCAAGGGCGCCCCGGATTTGGTTCGTTTCCCTGTTATCAAGTGACAGTTGTCGGCCTCTAGCCCACTACTGATGCCACCATCAATCGTCAACCCTGTCAACCAGAATAATTCACCCTGAACCGGGGTACATTTCGTAACGAACGAGAAAGCAATCAATAACCACTAGGTACAATGATTAGTGCTCCAAGGAAAGAAAGAAAGGAAGGAAGCGGAAGTGGAGTTTGCCAAGCCTCCTCAGACGCATATCGCCCAAACCCATTGTTGACGATGCACGAGGGTAACTCAAAACCAGTCACGCATAGCTTCGTCCCTAGCCTGCCAGGCGACCACCTTCTCAGATACCTGGGCCACGAGCAACGTTTTTGGAATAAGAGAAATATGGGCATAGATCTTGTCCACCATGTCACGGGAAGCGCAGGATGAACCTCTCGAAACCTCATCCCCAGTGCGTCAAAGCCGATGCTCCCACTCCGCTCCCAGGCGTCTGAGAGCCAACACTTCACCGGAAGTCAGCCACCTCTCCAGGTTCGCCACAAAGGCCTCGCCGAGCTCAGCGCTCACGACGCAGTCCTGCCAGGTGATATTGATGATCAGGTCCCCCCCTTGGACCGCCGTCATTGATATGCCGAACGCGGCAGAGACCACGTTGGCACACATCACGCACTCGCTCTGCGTGATGGACCAGGACGCCTCCGGTTCCGTGTGAGAGCCGGACGGCATGTCGGGCCTGCTGTCGATCACCCCGAGGTTGGTGATGACCCACGAAGCAGGCCTCGGCCGCCGGGTCGACTCGATCAGGTAAGCCCGCCAGTCGTCCACGGCCAGCGCGAACCCGATCATGTCGTTGGTGGTGCCCTGGTCCAGCTTGGCCGCGATGTCCCGACGCACCCTCCCGGCCGCCGACCACACGAGGTCCGTTATCCCCGCGGACCCAAAACCGGCAGACGAGGAGGACGTCCCCCGGGACCGGACCTTGGCGACCAGGTCCTCGTCGAAGACGTGGTTCAGGATGGTCACGTAGTTGGACATGGCCTCCTCCGGCTTGAACCACGGGCGCTCGGCCTGGTGGGACGGCAGGAAGCGCCGCAGGTCCATGGCGGTCATGGACGTGAAGGCCGATGAGTCGGCCGGCCCTAGGAGGGGCGCCAGCGAGACTAGGGCGAGCGCGTGTAGGAGGCCTGTGAGCGTGACCTGGTGCTGGCGACAGGCCTGCACAAGTTGCGAGAGCAGCGTCAGGGGAACGGCGATGGTGCGGAACTGCGACTTGAACGGCGCCGATGCTATCGGGGCCCAGTGCGCGTCCGCTGGGTTCTTCGCGTGAACAACGGCGGCTTCGTCCGCCGCCGTCGGGTTGGCCGTGACCGGAAACCGGACGACGTCTTCTGGGGGCGGGCTGAGCGTCGCCTTCGAGTCCCCCGGCAGCATCAAGACATGGTCTTTGAGCCCCGCGTCCTGGTCATCCGTCGGCCGGGCGTCGTCCTGCAAGCTCTGGAGCAGCTCTTTATGGAATGTCTTTGCGCTGCCGCCGTCCAGGATGGTATGGTCGAAGACGAGGAGCACCTCCATGGAGTTGGCGTTCGCCCGACGGAGCACCACGAGTCTCCATGCCGGCGTCGCTTCGTGGTTCGAGAACTCAGTGTCCAACTGCTCGTACGCGGCACGCACAAAGGCCTCGCGGAGATGGTCATCGGCCTCTCCCTCCACCAGCCGCCACTCAATGTGCTCGTCAAGCTTCACGTTGTCCAGTCGGACCCAGTAGGGCCTGGCGGTGCTCCCGCCCGCGATGCCGACGTGTAGTTGCGGGTGCTTCAGCACGACGCGAGCGACTGCTCGTTCGAACGTCTGAACGAGGTCGCGGTGAGACTCGCGGGTGGAAAGCTGACTCGGGAAGCTGTATCTGCAGGCCAGAATGTTGCCTCGCATGTAGCCCAATGTCTGGAGAGCTATTTGGTACGACTCGCTGCAAACAGTCGTCAGTCTCTAGACGCCCTCCTTCGCCTACCGCCGCCGCCCCATCATAACGGTGCGTGACTTCCCACGAGGCTCCAAACTCACACGCATCCAAGTCGTCGGATCTTCTTGTGTTGTCCGGCGTGAGAGGCATACAGACGCTCGTCCGCCCAAAGCCTCCTTGCTCTCGGTCGTTGAGCCAATGGCAGGGAACCCGCTACAAGTCGCGATGCAAAGGATTTCATGTCTTCCAGCAAAACCGACGGGAGGGTGTGAGAAAAAGACAGCTACTCTGTTTGTGCAGCATCAGACATGCTACGCGTCAACTTATAAACGATTGTGTCCTTGCTGCAGTATACGGTCAGCCTGCTTTGCCCAGTTATGGCGCACTCCTACATCCTACGCAGCTATTGCCCACCAAATGCATTCTTTAAAATAATCCAATATTCATTCTTCTTTCTGATGTTGAATCGCGATAGTGTATGGTTAGCTTTGAATAACATTTGCAGTACTTTCCTATTAGTCAGTTGTCATCCTCATTCAGCCCGAGCAATCACCGTCCGAGGTCCCAGACAGACATGGCAACATAGTAAGCACATCTTAAGGGGGGTCTCGTATGTTACACTGCGTCGGCCGAGCCCATCTCATCCAACATCGGCATCGGTCGATCGAAGCGACCAAAGCCGTGACGGCCGAGTGGCCGGATTTTCATCCCTGCCAACGCGATTTGGCTTATTATCTTTCTCGAGCCCCTGATAGGTGGTCGTACGAAGTAAAGGAACATGCTTGTTTCGGCTGAAAGCTACTCACAAACGCCCAACATGCCCGTCTTTCGCAATCAGATACCTGGTATGTCTCCCATGAGCTGCGCATTACAAATCAACATCTGCGCCTTCATCACGTCGGCCAGGCTTGTAGTCATCACATTTGTCGGGCAAAGACCCCCACCCGTTGAAGTGCAGCGCCCATGTCGAGGGGCGCAACGGTTACGAAGCCTAACCCTCCTACAGATCATTCCGTACACTGGGACCAAAAAGAAGTAAGTTTCATCTGGAAGCTTTCTTGACCCGCTCACTTCGACGACAGACAATGGCAGCCGCTCAGTCTCCCAAGCAGGACCGGCCTCCCGACAAAGACGAAATGGCGGTGGTGGAGGATAAGCACAAAAAGATGAACGACGCGGAGGAAAACGAAACCGCAGACAGGTCGACAACACAAGACGACGAAGATGAGTCCAGGTACCTCACGGGGGCGCAGCTGTGGCTCGTCCTCGCATCCTTGTGCCTCTCCGTCTTCCTCGTCGCGCTGGACCAGACCATCATCGCCCCGGCCCTGGGGGCCATCACGTCCGAGTTTGCCTCCATCAGGGACATTGGCTGGTACGGGTCCTCGTACCTCATGACCCAGACGGTTCTGCAGCCGCTATACGGCAGCATCTACCACCTCTTCGACATCAAGATGACGTTTCTAGGTGAGCCAATCGGACGGCTCGGACGCGCGCTCTGCTGACCTTCTTTCCTCTCCCGCCCTCAGGCGCCGTGGCCCTCTTCGAACTGGGAAGCCTGATCACGGCGCTGGCGCCAACATCGGCGGCCTTCATCGTCGGGCGCGCCGTCGCGGGCCTGGGCACCGCCGGCATCTTCTCCGGCTCCCTGGTCATCCTGGCCTTCACGATGCCGCTCAGGCACCGGCCGGCGATGTTTGGCGTCTTCGGGGGCCTGTGGGGGATATCCTCCGTCGTCGGCCCCTTGCTGGGAGGCGCGTTCACTGACAAGGTAACGTGGCGCTGGTGCTTTTATATTAACCTGCCGATTGGTGGGGTGGCCATGGCGGTGATATTCTTCTTCCTGCGTATCACGCGGCCTGCCGCGGACGGGGATGAGGACGCGCCAAAGGACCGGTCGTTTGTCGGCAGGATCCTCCGGCTCGATCTCGCCGGCACGGCCGCCTTCTTCCCGGCCATCGTCATGCTGCTCCTCGCCCTCCAGTGGGGGGGTGCCGACTACGCGTGGGACGACTCAAGGATCATCGGCCTCTTCGTCGGGGCCGGGGCGACGGCAGCCATTTTCGTTGGCATCGAGATCCGGCAGCAGGATAAGGGCATCCTGCCTCCGCGGTTTTTCAAGAACCGCGACGTGCTCTCGGCCATGCTGTTCGCGCTGTTTGTCGGGGCATTCTTCTTCCCTCTTGTCTATTATCTGGGTGAGTAAAGTATTGGCATGGCATGATGAGATATTAATATGCAAGGGCAACATGACTAACAACTCTTTTTTGCGTCCCCAGCGTTATACTTTCAGGTCGTTGAGGGAGATTCGGCGGTACAGGCGGGTCTCAAGCTCCTCCCGTACCTCATATCTGTGGTGATCGCGTCGATCGCCAGCGGGGCGCTGATCACGGCGTTCGGGTCCTACAACCCAGTGATCCTGGTGTCGACGGCGGTGCTCACGGCGGGCATGGCCCTGATCGCGACGTTTTGGGTTGACACGCCGCTCAGCAAGTGGTTCGGGTACCAGGTGGTGGCGGGCCTGGGAACGGGGGTTTGCTTCCAGGCGGGCATCATCGTGGTGCAGAACGTGCTGCCGCAGCAGCTGATTCCGCAGGCGACGGCGTGCGTGCAGTTCTTTCAGTCGCTCGGCGGCGCCGTCTTCGTCGCGGTGGCGCAGACGGCGTTCCAGAATGGCATCATCGACAACGTCGCCCGCGAGGCTCCAGGGGTCGACGCCCGAGTCCTCATCGACAGCGGCGCCTCGCAGATCCGCCAGGTGCTTGCAGACATGGGCCGCGAGGACGCGGTAGGGGCCGTCCTGCGTGCTTACGCGCTGGGCCTACGCAACACGTTCTGCATCAGCGCGGCGGCGGCGGCGTGCACCTTTCTCGTGTCTTGGGGGTTCAGGTGGAAGAGGATAAAAGGGGCCGGTGAGAAGAGATAGAGATGGTCCATGGATGGATGCATGGGTGAGGTGGGGATTTGTCGCCCTCCCTACTGAACGAGACATGTGCGCGCATTGGTCAGATCTTACGGCACAGGGTCTCACGCCACCATCGCGTTGACGAATGCTACACTATACTAGGCGAGGAAGGGAGAGACTGGGGGTGGAGTTGGATGTCTTGCGGCTGTAAGCACAATGTCACATTGGTATTATGCATGGCTAAGCAACGCGGCAACTCGGCACCTCGGTTACGTTGGTGGTATCTAGAGGGTTATGATGTGCAAGAAAACAGACAGTCATAGGCAGCAACAGACCAGAGGACAGCCTTTGATTCGGGCCATCCTGCAGGATGCGTTCAAAAAGACGTGGGCGATGTGATGATAAGATAGTTAGAGTAAGATGATTATAGCAGAGCAACAGTTGACAGTCAATGGTGGGAGTTGTCTTTGAAACCTCTTGATGGTAATTGGCTCAGTTGAAATAGAGGTGGGCTATTTATGATGATGTAGGGTGTCATGTTTCTACTGTGTAGAAACAACCACAACCAAATTGTGCCGAGTAACAGGTACTAGAAGTGTTTTCCCCGCCTTACCTGGGCCACCCCCAGAGGGACTTCTCGTAAAGGTGCCTCGGTCCGCTTCCCGAGAAATACGGGATACGAATACAACCTTGGTACGGCTGGGGTGGCGCTGAAGTGTGGATGTTGGCACCAGAACAGAATCTCACCCGCGTTTCGGGTCCAATCGGAGGACTCACCGCAATCCACCTACACTCCCTACTGGCTGCAGAATGAGGCGGATTGAATGCAAGCTTGTGGCATCTGCATGTAATCAACTACATGGCACAGATGCACAAATGGTAAGGATAATACGTAGCGCGTAGATGGGTTACCTGCGCCGAGACATGTTTCTACTCTGCCCGAGCCTTACGCTGTATCTCTTGCCACAACCCTCTTTCTTTCCTTGCGGGCCGTTCCAGAACTGACAGGGCCAAAGGAGATCGATCGATAGTGTCCTCTGTACGGGAGCGTGACGCGTCGACACACTACGAGCCCGAGGAATCACTTCGGAGCAGTGCAGCCCCAAAGTCCCCATGCCTCAACCGCCGGCTTGTAGCTTTTGATCGGCCATCCAAACGTAGCTGAGTGACATTACCGGGCTAGTCTGTCTCCTTGCGATTTCTAAGCAAGCACATTGCAGGCTGAGCCGCACCCCCACCCCTTCCCCCTCCTTTATATATCCGCAGAGTTGGCTAAGTCCGAAGCAGGTATATCGTACGTGTCTGTCAAACATGGTGATTTGAGGTGTCACTTCTGCGCCTCACGCATGCTTCAAATATCAGCTGCCTGAAAAGGAGACGATAGGTACCCAGACCCTCCGACTGGCCCCTCTCCCCCAGGCTGCAGCCAAACCTACACTCCTGCTGACGCAAATCTCCCTTTCAAACAAGAAGTCAGTCCGCGCAGAGGGGGTGTGTCAAACGTGGTGAGCTCACCAAGAATGTGCCGAAAACTTCATGGTAGCATTCAGAGGCCAGAGCTCTACAGTGACATGTCAGCAAAGGATCGCGACGCAGATGGCGAATATGAGGAGAGAGACAGACAGCAACAAAAGCCATCAATAATAGTGACCAATCAGGTTTGCGAGCTACCACCCTACTCTTCAACAACTTGCGGTCTGAATTACTTGATAGGTAGCCAAAGCAAGTAAGAAGGTCATCATGCGGCTGTGAGGCTACAAATATCCAGCCTGGACCGCTTACATAGTTGGGAGGGGAGGTCCAATATACGTTCTCATCTCCAGTGCTCTTTGCCGCGTGGAACACTACCACGCATTCATTCATTTCCTGCCTTGTTGTGAAACATGAGCTCTACTCGAAAACGTGTCATCTCGTCGTGCATACCATGCTATACTCGAAAACAAAAGGTGAGCCCGTCAGCATATGCAGGGAGCAGCCCGTAGAGGCACCCGAGTCTCCCATCTCCATCCTCGCGGATTCCGTCCTGTGCTGAACCAAGACGATTTGTTTTCGCTGTGAACAGTGTAACCGCGAGTACCCTTGTAACCATTGCACACGCCGGCAACGCATCGACGGCTGCATCTACAATCCCATCGTGTCGAGCAACAGTACAACGTCCAGCCCCCCGCCTCTTCATATCGTCGAGACGCGTAGGAATAGGGACGGAGCGGAGAAGGCTCATCCTCCTCAACCTCCTCCTCCTGCTGCCATAATATATCCGCTGCGGGACGAGTGGTGCGAGTCGTTTGGTTACTTCCATGACAGTAACAGCAACACTCTCGCCCTCATACAAAAGGTGAACACCACCCTTCCGCAAGAATAAGAAGGCAAAAAGCAGCATGCTGACTTTTGCTTCAGCTGGGGGTAGCCTGCTACGATAACTCCCATGCTAGCAGCTCGCCCCCTCTTGGCCCTGAAGCCGCCAGCGAGCTTCTTGGTGTGATTGAGCGCATACCCGACAAACAGGTCATGGACTTTCTGGTTTACTTCTTCGCCACTGAAATCTGCTGGTCAGTATGAAGTCTCATATCACAAGAGCCGTCAATCCCCTCCCCGGCCCCCGCCCCCCTGTGGACTTTGTGTGCTCCTGACACGGTAGTTAACGTCTCGCCGCCGGCAGGATAGATCAGCTGGTCCACGGCCCATGGTTTCTGGAAAAGTACCAGAGATGGAACGCCGCCGAGTGGGCCAAGCGTGCCCCGGACGTCGAGTTCGCCGTCCTGGTGCTGCGGATATGCTCCTACGCACTGCAGTTCTTACCGTCCCAGGCCTACCCGCTCGACCGCATCCGTGGAGAGCTGCTGTCCGACCTGCGAGAGGCCTTCAACGACGCGGCCGACAAGACCGAGGCCATCAGCGCCGCCGCCGACAGCCGGGGTTCGCCCGTCAGAGCGCAGCATCTCGCCTTCCTGGGGCTCAAGTACCAGGCCGAAGGCAACATGAGAGCCTACTCCGAGGCCCTCGGCCGCGCTATCCGCGTCGCCCAGAACGTCGGCATGCACTGCGACACCCCCGCCGTCGCCGCCGCCGACGAGGTCGACAGGGAGATGGCTCGGAGGGTCTTTTGCAACCTCTACATCGCCGACAGCCTGCTCTCCCGCCAGCTAGACCGCGCTCCTTTCCTTCCGGGACGCCTTGCTCACGGCGCCCAGCCGCAGCTGCAGCAGGACGTCGATCCCTTCGCCGAGCGGCTCCTGCAAGCACGCCTGGCTGACTTCTGGCGCGGCGTGAGCCCTCATAGCGGCGCCGAGTACGACGCCATGGCGGCCGGAGAACGCTACGACCAATTCTGCCGCGAATTCCTTCCACAGCTGCCGCCGAGCTTCGCCCTCGCGAGGCCCGACGAGTCTCGGGACAAGCAGTTCCCGCGGCTGCCCCTCCAGCGGCAGCTCCTCCACACGGCCGTGTACGACTCGCTGTGCTGGAACTTCCGGCCGCTGCTCCTGCGCCGGCCCGCGCCCTTGCCGGCATACAAGGCCGTTCTCCTGGGCTTCCAGAAGAAGAGCCTGGCCGTCGCCGCCCTGCGCGCCCTTGACAGCGTCGGGCAGCTCCACGCGCTGCTCGGGGGTCGTCACACGCGGCTGGCCTTCATCGTCATCTCGACTTTTGAGGCGACTATCCTGCTCCTGTCTCTGCTCGCGGACCCTTCGTTCCCCGGCGAGCGCCAGCGTCAAGACACTTCCTACTCTCCTCCCACGCCACCGCCGCCGCACGAGGAGGCCGCCGATCCGCTGCAGGCGGGAATCCCCGGGCTCTCGCGCTCCGGGTGCCTGCAGGCCGTTCAGGGCGGCCTGGACCGGCTGAAGATGCTGGCCGAGGTTAGCAGTATGGCGGATCGTGGCGCGAGCACCCTGGGCCAGCTGGTGAGCAGGCTGTCCGAAGGAGAAGGCTTCTCCGCGGCCGCTTCCACAGGCGCTGCGACGACCCCTGGGGCCCGGGAGGAGGAGGACGTGGATGTGGAGCTCGGCAAGGAGACCGGGGAGTCGACGGTGGTGGGAAGTCTGCCGGCGACGTGGTTGCACGGCGGGCTCGATCTTGCGGGGCATCACCGCCTGGCGGTCGAGTTCGCGGCTGGCGGAGGGACGGGGACGCCGCCGGCGTCCGTCGACGTGTCTCAGTGGCTTTCGTTTGACGCGGCTAACATCGCCAGTTACACACAGAGCGGGGACTTTTGGGGCGACCACTCGTTTTAGCGAACATCACCCGTAATTACATACCATGTATCTTTAGATTCAATGTTTAGACTGGCGGTGTTGGATGGCTGATTCTAGTTTGTGACCGACATGCGGCGTCCCTTCACTCACGACCTCCACTGGAG
The DNA here is from genome assembly GCA_027406105.1 of Colletotrichum endophyticum. Taxonomy (NCBI): domain Eukaryota; kingdom Fungi; phylum Ascomycota; class Sordariomycetes; order Glomerellales; family Glomerellaceae; genus Colletotrichum; species Colletotrichum endophyticum. The sequence continues at coordinate 1,053,303 of JANVYF010000010.1, read as the reverse complement.
ACGATCAGCCATTGAGACAGCCACTAAGTGTATTGCATAGAGAAGCAACATAGTGTCAAGAACGACGTTGAGCAAATCCATCACGTCGTTTTTTTTTTTCGCTGAAAGAGAGGACAAAATGAAGAAAAAGAAGAAGGAAAAAAGAAAACAGGGAATCTCAGAAGTCTTTTTATTTGTTTCTTCTTTGCAACTACGAGATTATTGCCTGGGGAGGATATTACAAGCCGGAGAGGCTTGCTACGATCTAAACCCACTCGAGAGGCAATGCCCCGGAGCCATTCAATACAATGTCAAAGCCATCGGCTGGACCGCTTTACCAGGGGACGTCGGTGCCATCGTAGACGTTGGGGCCCTTCGCGTCCTCCCAGCCCTTGACAAAGACCTTTGGCATCTTGCCGTTGGTCTGCTCGTTAGGCTTGTAGATGATGTCCAGCGAAGCCTTGGCTCCCTGCTCGGGGGTCAGGTCGGCCATGTCGCCTCCGCCGAGGTCGGTCTTCAACCACTAAACACGCGAAAAGGAGTTCATCAGCCAACGCTCATTGACACGATAAGAGGAAAAAGAAAAGAGGGGTGGACATACGCCGGGGCAGAGAGCCATGAAGGAGAAGCCCTCCTTGGCATGGTCGAGAGCGTACTGGACCGTGAGGGCGTTCATGGCGGCCTTGGAGATCTTGTAGGATGGGGCGGGCATGAAGTGGACGTAGGGCATGATGGCCAGAGAACCGAAGGTGGTCGAGCTGTGTATGAGCAAGCGAGGTCCGGGTCAGAAAGTGAAATACAAGGTTGCTCTGGGGTTTCTGGTTTGATAACATACATGTTGGCTACTTTCTTGAGCTTGCCCTGCTGTAGCAGAGGAAGAAAGGCCTTTGTGACCCTGTGGACGCCGAACACATTGATGTCGAGGCTCTCCTGAAGGTTTTCCCTTTGTGACCAGCGTGTTAGTCAAGCAGCCAAGTGGGTGGGCGGATGAGGGATCAGAGGAAACATGAAATGAATTTCAACTTACATGGACTTGGTACCGTCGGTCGCGTACTGGCAGACGCCTGCGTTGTTGATCAGGACATCGAGACCCTTACCGCCAAGCTTTTCCTCGACCTCGGCCGCGGCCTTCTTGACGGAGGCATCGTCGGTGACGTCGAGCTTGACCAGAACGACGCGGCCGGAGGAGCTCTTGGCGACCTCGTTCAAGTCGGAGGAGTCTCCGCGGGCCGAAGCGATTATGGTGCCCACCTCGGAGGCCGGGCGGGAGGCCAGCTCGCGGGTGAGTGCCAGGCCAAAGCCTCGGGAGGCGCCGGTGATGAGGAACGAAGCCATGATGATTGGTTGTTTGTGGGGGCTGCGGTAGCGGCGGTGGTGGTCACTGGCTGGCTGTGAAGTGGAGTGTGTGTGATGGAAAGGATAGATCGATCTGGAGATGAATGGGTGAGTGAGATTGCGACTGAGTGAGTGAGTTCTGGGTGAGCTAGTAAGCTATTGCTTCAATCCGCCTTATCCGGCGGCCTTTTCAATACTCAGTCTGCTGTAGCCTGCAACCCGTCAACAAAAATTGCTTGGTAATCCATTCCTGTGCCGCTTTTCAGCTCGTCTGAGTGCAAATTTGGTTGTGTTTGTTGGTTCCGAGCCTTGCAAACATCCCCCTTGCGGGTGCATCAGCCGACGCCCGACATATGTCGCCCGATGCGAGGTGATTCATGTTATTGGCTTACCTGCGCGGGCGAGACTCAATACTCAGACGCAGTATGTCGGCCGATGTAGCCTAATCTGACAGGTGTCTCATCCGTCAAGGCTGACTGCGCTTCGGGCGACTGAGCCGAGTCGCAACACCATTTCGCGCCCGCGCTCCAGCCTTTGAGCCTGCGGGGTCCATTATGGGTGACCAAGGAGTGACGGGGGTGAGAGTAAGACATTGTTCTTCAGATCAAGAAGAACCAAGAACCAGATATGCGGTCTCCAGGTCGATTGAATGTGTCGAAAAGAGCAAAAACAATACCAATTGACTTGTGAACCCTCCCAGCAACTCAGCACAGCAGCAATGATGATGCAGGAAAAGGCCGCAGAAGCAACGGATTGGACCCTGACAAACGGCCATGGCTACATTTTAAACCGTGACCGAAGCCATTCGGCCGCCGCCCGTCTCAATCTCCAGTTCTACCTCTGGCGGTCTGCTCTCAACTTCAACATCCATCCCTCCATCAAGTCGTCGCTCCCCAGCACCGCCGCCATCGCCGACGTGGCCTCGGGGAGCGCCATCTGGCTCATTGACGTCGCCCGGGAGCTGCCGGAGGCGCGGCTGGACGGCTTCGACTACGACCTCCGCCAGTCTCCCCACCCGCAATGGCTGCCGCCCAACGTCCGCGTGCGGCATCTCAACATACTCCACGACATCCCGGACGACCTGGTCGGCAGGTACGACTACGTTCACACACGGCTGCTGCTGCTTGTCGTTGAGTCGCAAGACCCGCGGCCCGTCATCAGGAACCTCGGCAAGCTGCTGAAGCCCGGCGGCCGCCTGCAGTGGGACGAGCTCGACACCGTCAACGTCTCCGTCAAGAAGGTCGACCCGGCCACGCCAACGCCGGGCCTCGACCAGCTGCGCGACTGGACCCGGGCTGGCGGACGGCATGACTGGACCGTCCGGCTGGCCGACTTCGTCGCCGAAGAGGGCTTTGTTGACGCGAAGACGGACTTTGTCGGGGACGGGCCCGAGCTGGCCCGCGCCTTCAACGACCAGCACCTGCTCACCGCCGAGGAGTTCGCCGAGGGGCTCGCCAAGTTGGGCAATGCCGAGTCGGCGGCCAAGTACTTCCGCATCGTCGAGGATGCCCACGCCGAGGCCGTGAGCGGCGCCGCCCTGTGCGTCCCGAGGGTTGTGTGTACGGCGAGGAAGCCGTTGTGAGACGAGAATCGAACCTTGTGTCTGAACAAGAGCCGTCTTTTGTAGAACTAGCCGTTAGATATATGATAAGGAACATCTTGCGTGCCATCTTCGCTAGGTATATCGGGCGTGACTCCTGTGAAAACACTGAGCTACACAAGTTTTGCAGGAAAGAAAGACTTCTGTCATTGTGACCACTAGCTTGTTTATCGACTGCTGAGATCACGAGTATTTGAGTTTATCTTTATCTAATTATACTTTAACTCCGTGGGAAAGAAACGTTGGAGATCAACACCACACTAATACGTGTTACTTTGAAGTCCCCATCAAAGAGCCAAGTGCCCCTTTCCAATCTGAAAATACTTCCTCACTTCCCTTCATTCCTTCGAAGACTGTGACAATGCCCCATCAACGATGTCGGCAGCCCGCTTGCTGATGCCCACAGCCGGGTCGAGCAGGTCCAGCATGCTGATATTGGCCCCGAGCGCCTGCAGGAACCAGTTGCGCAGCTCGGCCGCAATCAGACTGTCGACGCCTAGGTCCGCGACCGACTTAGCCGGATCGATGCTCTCAGCGTCGACAAACAGCATCTCGGCAACCGCCTTGACGATGGCGCCCTGCGCGAGAGCGACGGCGGAGGGCCGCCCGGCCGCCCCCTCCGCGACGGCCGCCGCCAACTCGGCCCGCAAGAGCGCTGTGGTGCTGAGCGACGCTTCGCCGGGGGAGCCGTCGAGCTGATCGGAGAGCTGCTGGCAGTCGCGTGCGGCGCGCATCATCAGCGAGGCGCGCGCGTCACCCTGCCAGCGCGGAGCCACGGCGGCCGCAGACGAAGAGGCCTTGCGCCTCGTCCTGGCCATTGCCCGCGGGTCGAGGTACGTGTGCAGGTTCGCGCACGAGAGGGGGTCTTGTTGCCGGCCGGACCACTGGGCCGGGTTCGCGGCGTGTGAGGTCTGGTTGTCGAGGAATGCGGGCCCGAGGAGCGTCAGGAAGCGGGACTCGCTCAGCGTCGCCGCCCGGTTGCGCTCGAACAGGTCTATCGTCGTCGCGTCGGTGCCCACGGCTGTGGCCTCTCTGATGAGGCCGAAAGACACGGTTGACGCGGGGAGGCCTAGCCGTCGACGGTACCGCGCGAAGGCGTCCTGGAAGCTGTTGGCGGCCGTGTACGCGCCCTGCGTTGCGAAGCCGTAGAGCGAGAGGGCCGAGGTGGTCATGACGAAGAAGTCGAGGGGCATCGCCAGCGTGGCCTCGTGCAGATTCCTGGTGCCCTGAACCTTGGCCGCCAGGCCTTCACGCCACCGCGTGGCCTCGACCTTGTCGAAGCTGAGGTCGAGGTATGAGACGGCGGCGTGGGCGACGCCCTTGACGGGCCGGCGCGACGAGACGCGCTGCATGACATCGGCCACGTCCCGCTTGTTGCTGACGTCGCAGGAGAAGCACTCAACCTGGATGCCGCGGCCAGCGAGCGACGAGATGAGCTCTGCAGCCCCGGGAACGCTCGTAGCCGCGCGTCGAGAGAGGAGCGCGAGGTGCCTCGCCCCCTGGTCTGACATCCATCCGACCAGCGACTGCCCCACGCCGCCCAGAGCTCCGGTCACGACGTAGCAGGCATCCGGGTCAAGCCTAGCAGCCGGGGCCGGCGTGACCATCCGGACGAGGCTCCCAGGGTCCTGGAAGCTAACGACGAGCTTTCCCGGCGCTTTGTCGGCCGCATCGCGCAGCGCCGAGGGCAGATGGCCGACGTCGACCGCGGTGAGCCCCGGGAGAGGCCCGATGAGTCCTTTGCGGTGGTAGTCGCCCACGCTCTCCATGAGCTCTGCGCCGAGAGTCGGATCCGCGTCGAGAATGGCGAGGGCGTCGATCGCGGAGTACGTTGCCATGGGCGGAAGCAATTCCAGCGTCTGCGAGTCGGCCCCACGGCCTCCGACGTCGATGAGTCGTCCCAGGGGTGCCAGCACCTCCAACAGCGCGGAAGGGACGTCGCTGCCGGAGGTGAAAGCGCAGATGACGGCGTCGAACCCGCCTCTGCGAGTCTTTTGTGCGGCTTGCCGGAGCCGATCTAAGCCGTGCCCCTCGATGACGTGCGAAGCCGGAACGACCAGGTTGTCGACGAGAAAGCTGACCTGCTCGGGCGTTTTGGCGGCCACAAAGACGTCGGCCCCCTTGGCCCTCGCCAGGATGATGGACGCCGTCGCCGCGTCGCCGGCGCCCGCCTGGACGAGCACCGACATTCCTTTTCGCAGATGGGCGACGTGGTCCAGGGCGTACACCGCCGTCGCGTACGCCAGGGGCATCGAGGCTGCACCTACGGCATCGTGGTCCGGCGCGAGCCTGTAGGCGAAGGCGGTCGGGACACGCGTGCAATTGCCGAGCTGCCCCTTTCCCAGGCCGTACACGCGGTCGCCGACCCGGAAACCGTGGGTGGATCCCGGGCCCTCGGAGTCGGGGTCAGAGGTGGGGCCGGGCCCGGAGACGGATGTGACGACGCCCGCGTACTCGGACGAGAAGTGGTCTCCGTCCCGGCGCCCCGTCCACGTGTCCACGTCCATGTCGCTCACGCCAACGGCCTCGACGGTGACGTCGATAGATCCCTGCGGGATCGGCCGGTGGAGCTCGTCGTACGGCCTAAAGTATAGCGAGCCGGGCACCCCGGGCGTCTCGAACGCGGCGCGAACGCCCCCGTCGTGGGTAGCGAGCGGGAGCAGCTCCGGCTTCAGCTTGCGGCCGTCGAGGCCGTGTTGCGAGTGGAAACCTCCGTCGGGCATGTGGCGGCTCACCCACAGGCAGCCGTCCTGCCAGGCGAACTCACAGTCCGGATCTGGACCCGTCTCCGTCTCCCCGTCGTCTTCCGCCACTGGGCGCCCGCCGTGGTCGAGCCCGTCCTCGAGCAGCTGGGCGATCTGGCGGGCGAGGTCTCCGGTCTCGGTAGCATCGATATTAAAGTCGTCCGCGTCCACGTCGACCGACACGTATCGGCTCGCGGGGTTCTCGTTCTGGAGGACGCGCAGCAGGCCGGGGAGCACGGCGCCGTCCGCGTTGCGCCCCCTGGCGACGCCGCAGCTCGTAATAACAAGCATGCTTGAGGCAGTCCGCGACAGGTGCTGGAACACGCGCAAGGCCTGCTCGCTGGCTCCGTCGGCCAGGAGATGCTCGTCGTCGCACAGAGCCACCACGCGGGATCCCGGCGTGACGGAGTCAGGGGCGGCGTCGAGCGGGCCAGTACTCAACTCAAATGCCCGACGCTCCAGCTCCTCGGCAATGTGCCGCATCAATGATTCCCCGCTGCTACCGTGGAGCAGGTGAATCGCGGCAGACGGAGGCGGCGGCGGCGGCCCCTTCGGCTCTGCTAGGACCGTAGATACCATGACTGAAGTGGTGTTGTGCGGCTCCGGGAAATCATCCAGCACCAGGTCGAGGCCCGAGAAGCCCGCGTCTCGCAACGAGGATTCCCAGGCGGGCAGGCTCTGGAACGGAGCATCCACGCGGCCGTCGGGGATCCCGGCCCAGTAACCCGTGAAAGTGCCCACGACGATGCCGGGCACGGTGAAGTTGCGGTTCGTCTCCACCAGCACAAGCTTGCCGCCCGGTCGAAGGAGGCGGCGGCAGTGCGACAGCGTCCTGTGCATGTTGGACGTGGCGTGGAGGACCTGGCACGCGATGACGAGGTCGTACACCTGCGCTTCGTACCCCTGATCCAGGGGGTCCGCCTCGACGTCCAGCACCGAGAAGTGCATGTCGTGGAACCCGGCCAGGGACTCGCGCGCCGAAGAGAGGAACCCGGCAGAGATGTCGGTGAACGTGTAGTCTCTGTAGGCCTTGACGCCGTTGGGGCCGGCGAAGGCCTTCATGGCGATGCGCGTTGCGCCGCCGGTGCCGCCCCCGATCTCCAAGACGCGCGCGTTCGGGCTCGCGTGGGCAAGGCCCTCCAGGACGTGCGACAGCTGCGGGTAGATGCCCGTCATCAGCAGACCGCTCTGGTAGAGAGGCGTCAGGAGGCCCGCGCCGATGATGACGTCCATGCCCGTCCGGCGCTCGAACAGGATGTCGGCCGCGTTGTCGTGAAGGAGCTTCGCGATCTGGACCTCCACGACGTCGCCAGCCTGGTTGACCAGCTCGTCAATCTTGTCCGGGAGGCCGCCGTCCGCCACCGCCGCCGCCAGCTCCCTGGCCTCCCTCATCGCGTCCGAGTCGTCGTTCTGGGCCTTCCTCTTGACCCAGTCAAAGAAGTGGCCGACGTCGCTGGAAGGCCTGGGTGCATCTGCCACCAGCTTCCCGAACCTTTCGTACATGCTAAGGATGACGAGATGAGCCACCCTGTTCGTGATGCCCCAGAGAGGCGCCTTCTGCACGTTTTGTTCGGGAGGTGGGTACAACTGGCGGGCCTGTCGGTTTGTGAGCGTACGGATGTCGGGCCTCCAGACGAGCCGTGTGAACGGACTGCTGAAAGCCGTGTCGTCGTCGTCGGCGCCCGCAGCCCTCACGTCGCTGGAGTAGCTGACGCAACGCAGCTTCTCCAAGCTGACGAGGACCTCGCCGTCGGGGCCGAGCATCTGCAGGTCGAGGTGGGCGCTGCGGATCCCCCGCCTCGTTCCGCGCGCAGTGACAGTGCACACGTCTTGCGCGATGCCGTTCGAGATGTAAAGCCGGGGAATCTGGACCGGCAGGAAGGCCGTGCTGGCCTCGTCTGGACGGCCTTTGTGGCAGGCAATCAACCCCAGCTGGATGGCCCCGTCCAGGGATGCCGGGTGGACCGGATATCGTGATTCGCCTCCCGCCAGAGTAGAAGAGGAAAAAGATGGCTGGAGGTCAACGGTCGCTACGGTAGCGCCGGAGACCGGGTCGACGCGGATGTCAGACAGCGGTTGGAAGACTGGGCCGTAGCCGAGACCGATGTCGAGGAACTTGTTGTACCAGAGTTGGGCGTCCACGGCCCGTGAAGCGTGATGGACTTGATGCTTGTCGACGATGTGCTTGTCAACCCCGGCGTGATGAATCTTGATGCGGCCGGTGCTGTGCTCCGTCCACTCGTCCGTATCGCGCTTCACAGAGCTGATTGAGAACGTCGCCCATGCCGGGGGCTGGGACGCGAACTCTTCAACCAGCTCCATGCTCGTCAGGATCTCGACGCCGTAGTCATCTTCTGGGATGACCAAGCTCTTCTTGATATTCATGTTACGAAGCGAGAAGCCCTCGACGCCCGAAGTCCTGTGGGACTCAGCATATGCGCGTGACGCAGCTTCCACTGCCATGGCCACGTACGCCGCCGCTGGCAGCACAGCATCTATAAAGCAAAGTCCCCACTGGTTAGTGTGCTCTGTTCTGGCTCGTATCGGGCGAAGATATGGAACAGCTTACCTGGCACAAGGCGATGATCGCCCAGCCACGGGACGTCTTTCATGCGGAGTATGTTCCGCCATTGAGGCCGCAGTTTAGCGTTGCCGGCAACTTTGGAACCCAGGAGATCGTGCCTGAGGATAGACCGAGAGCGGTACTCCTTGCTGGCCCGGCTCTCGTGGTAGTTCAGGCCCCCGTAGGTGTACTGGTACGGTGGAAGATCGGAGCTGACATGGCCGTGTTCCAACCCTGACCCATCTGCGATGTCGACGGCGTTGACAGCAGCGAGGTCGACGCTTGCGTTGAGACAAAACAAGGTACCGACGCACTGCAGCACCGAGCGGCGACCGTCCTCCTGTCGCTTCAACGTCGACGCGTACGCGACAGTCTTGCCGGCATCCTTGAGGATCTGCTCCAAGGGGGTCTTCAACGCCGGATGAGGGCCAATCTCCACAAGCACGTTGATGGGGACGTCTTCTCTGCTCACGAGCCTTGTAATAGCCTCTGAGAAGAGGACCGGAGACTCCAGATTGGCTCTCCAGTACGATGCCGCATCACCGAACTCGGTGGTACTCTTGGCAGGTGTCACTGACGATATCCACAGGGTAGGGTCGTAGCGCCGCTGCCTTGCAGAGTCCGGCCCGACGTCCTGGACGCTTTGGAGTCCCTTGTCGAGCATCTCCGAGTACTCCCGTCCGATTGGCAGCATGTGGTGTGAGTGGTAGGCATTGCCGCCGGTCTGCAGTTGACGGTTGAAGACGCCGTCCGCCGTCATGGCTGCAGAGATGTCCTTGATAGCGGCTGGTTCGCCGGATAAAGTCACGCTACCTGGGGAGTTGATAGCTGCGACTTTCACTTCGTCTTCTCTGTTGTCGAGGTATGGTGAGACCTGCTCGAATCCGAGACCCACGGCCAGCATTGCGCCCTGTTGGTTATTCCTCGCGACGGCCTGGCCACGGAGGTATGCAGCCACTATGGCCTCGGCCGCCGTGATACGGCCAGCAGCGTATGCCGCTGCTATCTCTCCGGATGAATGCCCGGCAACGCCGGAAGGCCTGATGGACCACGAAGCGAGGAGGTCGACAAGACCGATCTGCGCAGCGGTGCACAAGGCCTGGGATATCTCGGCGGTTTGGACCAGCGCGACGTCTTCGCAGTCCCCGGAGAGGATGCTGAGCAGGGACCAAGAGGGGGGATTCGCGAGCGAGCCGAGGACGCGGTCGAGGTCCTCGATGGCTGTTCGGAAAACACGAAACTCAAACAGCTCGCGTCCCATGCCGTGCCACTGCGCTCCCTGGCCGGTGAAGATGAAGCCCAGGTTGGCCGTCTGCAGAGGCGCCCGCGTAATCTTGTGAGGCGTCGCGAGTCCCTGGGCGACGCTGTCCCTGTCGACGATGCGGAACGACCGTTGGGCGAACCTCGAGCGCCTGGAAGCGAGGGTGTACGCGACGTTTGCCAGAGGGACCTTGTCGATGACCCGCGACAAGGCGGCGAGGTTCGACTCAAAAGAACGTTCCGTGTGGGCCGAGAGCGGCAAGAGTACGAGCTGGCGTGTGGCTGCGTTAGGCGAGGCAGCCAACGTTGGCTTTTGGATGGCTAAAAGAGGTTCCCTTGGCTCTCCCTGGTGAGTTCCGTTGGCGTAACCGTTGGTGTAGCCGTTGGTGTGGCCGTTGGTATGACCGTTGGCCTTCCGCTGATAGATGCCAGGGGCTACATAATCGGGCAGCACGATGTTCACATGCTCGATGATGCAGTGAGCATTGGCGCCACCGTATCCGAACGAGTTGATGCTTGCTCTTTGGGGTCGGTCGCTTGGCCACGGGGTGACGTCTGTTACCGGCAGGACATTGGCGCCTTTGAAATCGATGTTGGGGTTTCTTGTCTGAAGGTCGAACAAGGGGGCAATGGCGCCGTTCTCGAGAGAGAGCACTACCTTCATGATGGACGCCAGAGCGCTGGCACCTTCACCGTGGCCCACGTTGCTCTTGACAGAGCCGACGAGAAGAGGGTCATCGGCGGACCTCTCGGGGGCGAACACCCTCCCCAGGGCGGCCACCTCGATCGGATCACCAACGTAGGTGCCCGTTCCGTGGCACTCGAAGTAGCTGGTGTCGCGGAAGGGGAGGTCACCGGCGCTGCGGTAGGCTTCCCGGATGACCATCTCCTGGCCACGGGCGCTCGGCCGGGTAATACCGCCCGTCCGGCCGTTGGAGTTGATTGCGGTCCCCCGGATGATTGCGCGGATGGGCGAGCTGTCGGCGACGGCCAGCGAGGGCCTCTTCAGGTATATAGCCCCGTACCCTTCTCCTCGGGCGTAGCCCTCGGCCCTGGCATCAAAGGTGTGACACCGCGACGACGCAGAGAGCGCGCCGAGTTTATCGAGGGCTATCTGGACGCCGGGATCCGCAATCCAGTTGGCGGATGCCACGATTGCGGCATCGCAATCCCCGGCTCGGATTGAGTTGACCGCCAGGTGGAGAGCATACATTGATGACGAACAGGCCGTGTCAACAGTCAGGCTAGAGAGGGACTCGTCAGCGGCCGTTGTAGGATGGTCGGACATCCGCTGGAGAGTAACAAACACACCTTGGCCCCTGAAGGTTGAAGATGTAGCTGATGCGGTTGGCGAGGATGCTGGTGCCAGCACCGGTGAAGGCATATGGTCTTGGGTTATCCCAGTCGCGCGACTGGATCATCCAGTGATCCAAGCAAAAGTTGCCGACAAAGACTCCGGTGCGGGACCCAGAGACGCTGTCCCATGTCTCTCCAGCATTCTCTATGGCTTCGTACGATACCTCGAGCAATTTACGCTGAGACGGGTCCATCGTCTCTACTTCAAGGCCTGTCATGCCGAAAAAGGCGTGGTCAAACAGCCGGGCGTCCTCTTTAGCGAGAAAAGCGCCTTTCATGGACATGGAGCCCGGCCTATCGGGGTTTGGATGATGGAAACCCTGTGTTGAGAAGCGCGGTTCGTCGAATTCCTTCCAGCCGTTCGTCTTGTTGCGCAAGAACTCCCAGAACTGAGATGTGTCATGGACACCACCCGGCCATCGGCATCCTGTTCAAGTCTTTCAGTCCACAGTTCTACTCCAATAGTGAGGAAAAGGGGAAGAAGGTCTCCTACCCATGCCTACGATAGCCACCGGCTCGTGCGGGTCGCGGTTGTGCTCGGAGGGAGTCATGATGAATTGACTTTTGATGAACAGAATTTAGATAAACAACTAGACACTGAGCAATGATGTTGAATGAAGCTTTGCTCTTTGCATACCGCAGTCTTCTACGGCAATGACGAACAGGACATGACTACATTCAGTATGATGACAAAGTCCATGCTCTCTTTACACGATTGCTGACCGTCCCCTCGCTATTCCATCTTGACTGTAACCTTTTGCCTGAAGAGGACACTGTTGTCTGTGTCTGTCTGTCTGTGTTTCTTCGGCCGAGGCAAAAATGCCAACTCTGGAGCCGTCGGCCGACGCCCTTGTCCGTCATGCCCGATGCCGGGTCAGCACACGGAACCGACCGGCAGAGTGTTCGGGTCATTGCAACTCTTGAGTCCTCACATTCGGAAGGGCAAACACCAAGAAGGAGTGATTCCCAAAGCTTATGTCACCGAGGTGTTGAACGTGCAAATCTCATCTTCTCAACTCTCTCCCCCTAAACGACCCCTACCCGGGGAACCATTAATCGGAAGCGTACGCTTCTCGTTCTAGACTCAATTGTGGGAGCTTATTCGTCAAAACACATCTCGGGCAAGAAATGACTGACCACGCAAACACGGTTGCTGTTCAGGATCCGTCCTCGTCCATCCTGGGCCTGGCACAGGACGTCCTGGAACTCACCCAGGACATGACCAAGTACTTCCAGGCCAACAACATTGCCGCGCCGACGTTTGCTCTCAGCTCCCAGGACCCTCCCGACACGCCGGACTATCGCCGCCTCCATGCCTCGCTCAAGTCTCGCCTCGAGGACCTTCTGCACCTCATCGACGGCCCCAGCAAGTGGCTCAGGGCCTTCTGCTGCACCGGCTACGACCTGGGCGCTCTTCAGATCGCCCTCGACTTCAACTTCTTCGAGCTGGTGCCGGCCAGCGGAGACATTGCCCTCGAGGACCTGGCCGACAAGGCCGGCCTGGACATCGACCGCACCGGCCGCGTCGTCCGGCAGCTCATGACCTACCGCATCTTTGACGAGCTCCGGCCGCGGATGATCTCTCACAGCTCCACCTCGCTCGCCATGAGGCAGGATGAGGACCTCCGCTCCGTCGTCCACTACTCGCTCGACGAGATGCTAAAGGCGGCGGCCGACTGCAACGTCAGCCTCAAGGCCAACCCCCACGAGTCGCACCAGAACCTCAACCCGTTCGTCACCCGGCACGGCGTGGGAATCTTCGAGTTCTACAAGAACAACCCGGACAAGGCCCGCCGCTTCGCCAAAGCCATGGCGGGCCTGCGAAAGATGGATCGCCATCTCGACTACCTGCTCAAAGACGGCTTCGACTGGTCCGCTATCAAAGGCACCGTGGTTGACTGCGGCGGCGGCAATGGACACATTTCCAAGAGTTTGGCTCAAGTAAGCCCGTTCCCTCCTCCTCCACCACCTTAGAGACCATTTGCCGCAGTAAATCTAACAACCAAAGCTCTATCCCGACCTCAACTTCGTCGTGCAAGATTCCAACGCAGAAATGCTTTCGGAGGGCAAAGAATCGCTCCCAGACAGTCTCCGGGATCGGGTGACGTACTCCCAGCACAGCTTCTTCGACCCCCAGCCCGTCAAAGACGCCGCCGCCTTCCTGATCCGCCAGTGCACGCACAACTGGGCAGACCGGGACGTCGTCGCCATCTTCAAGTCGTTCGTTCCCGGGCTCGAGGGGTCGAGCCCCGACACCCCGCTGCTCATCAACGACATCATCATTCCCGAGCCGGGCAAGTGGCCCCGCCACCAGGAGCGCATCGTGCGGCAGGTGGACATGGTCATGTTGGTCAACTGCGGTGCCAAGCAGCGCAACGAGGCCGAGTTCGCGGCGCTGCTGAAGGAGGCGGACCCCAGATATGTGATCCGCAACACCTTTGACAATGGGCCGCTGGGTCTACTTGAGGTCTACTTGGAGCGATCGTGATTTACGACACGAGGCGAGATCGCCGGGCGCGCCAATGACAGCGGTTGCGACGGAAGAGAGGGCTTCTGGCACAACCTTCGTCCTTGAGTAGTTACAATACATTTGCTTCTCTTGATCGTTAGACAGTGGACGTATCTCAGCCTACCATCGTGCCGTGGAAAGTCTGTAATGGAAAATCCAGGTCGCGTATGATGTGCAACCTCCGCTTTCCGTGCCCAGTTCGACTGTCTTTTGTCGGCCGACGAGTCCTTGTGCGGCGGGCAAGAGTTCGGCTGTACTGCTGACTGCATGCATATCCCGATGCGGCCGACGCCTGCTTTTGACCCCTTTCGGCCAACCGCTTTGCTTTTGGGCCTACTGCCATTCGCTCTTATATCATTGGACGGCGCGCTCAGAGGAGGCCATGGTGCGCCATCATCTTCGTCCAAGATCACTTTGATTCCACTCACAACCCAGAGCTCTGAGCCGGCACAATGTCTTCCAGAATCGACACCATCTTGATCATTGGCGCCGCCACCGGCATCGGCGAGTCCCTGGCTCGTCGGTTTCACGCCCTGGGTAAGAAGGTCATTGCTACCGGGCGCGAGCAGAGCCGGGAGACGTTGGCACAGCTTGCCCAAGACCTTCCAGGCCTCACGTTCCGCGTGGTGAGTTCTCCTCGCGATGGATGACCATCTCCCCCACCCCTGTCGGCCGACTGAGCTCATTGTCGAAATCTCAATTCAAGTGGGACTTGGCGGACCTTGGAAAGATGCGACAAGAGGTCGAAAGCATCCTGTCAGAATTCCCCAACCTTGACACCGTCCTGGTCAACGCCGGCATCCAGAACCACTATGACATGTTTACGCAGCCGCCCGACGACGCGGAAGTCATCAGGGAAATGACAATCAACCTCACGGCGCCGATACTCGCCGCGCATTACTTCGCGCCGCATCTCCTCGCGCTGGCAAGGTCTGGCACCAAAACGAACATGTTCCTCACCAGCTCATCCCTGGCGTACTTCCCGGTGCCCTTCTACCCGACCTACTGCCCCTCCAAGGCCGGCGTCGCCGCCTTCGTCAAGGTCCTGCGCATGCAGCTGCAGGCCACAGGCTGCACCAACATGAACGTCGTTGAGATCGTGCCCCCCTACGTCGACACCTCCCTGAATGCTGCGCACCGTGCTCAGACGGATGCGCTTCAGGGAGGCAGCGACAAGGCGGTCCAGCCCATGCCGCTCGAGGAATACATTGAACGGTTCTTCGCCGCCCTGGAGGAGACGGCACCGGACGGCTCTCTGAGGAATGAAATCGGCGTCGGCTTCGGTGCTCAAGGGGCCGCGGTCTGGAATGATGGCTTCAAGAAGTTGCTCACGGGGTCCGGCATGTCAGAGTAGACGTGGTCACCGGCTTCTAATGCCCAAGCTGTATCGAGGCTGTCTAGGCTCGAGGGACGAGAGAGAGGAAGAGACAAGAATTCAGGATTGTATCTTCAGAAAGCTCAGTTTAAGGACACTCAAGAAACGCGAATTTACATCTCGCTGAGCCTGACATAGCACTGCTGCGGGACGCGCGCAATCCCCTCTAGTCCAGCATACGACGACAACTCCGGCGGAACCGGCAACAACCGGAAGTTCCATACAATCATGGCAATGACGACCCTCACTTCCATGTAGGCCAGCCTCCTACCCCAGCAGCTGCGCGGGCCTAGGCCGAACACCAGCTGCGGCCCGGCCGCGCCGTCGAACTCGACGTCCTCCGCCAAGAGACCTTGCCCGCCCTTCTTGCGGATGAGCCAGCGCTCGGGGTCGAAGAGCGCCGGGTCCCGCACGGCGTCCCACGCGGCGTTCATCTTGGCCGCGCGCGAGTGCTCGCTCCGCTCCACATCGTCGACGGAGAAGGGCGGCGAGAGGAAGCCGGGCCCGTTGGACATGAAGAAGACCTGGGTCCCCTTCCGGATGGGGCGCCCGAGGACCGTGGTGTCGCACATGGCTTCCCTCGTCACGGGGACGGCGTTGATGCGCAGCGTTTCCTCGATGACGGCGTCCAGGTAAGGGAGCTTCGCGTGGCGGATTTCCTGGAATGTGAAGAGACGATTCTCCCGTCTGGCGACCGACAGCGTATCGTAGAGCACAGAGCGGAGCTTGCTCTGTATCTCGGGCGAGGTGGTTAAATACTTGGTCAGCCACATCATTGCTCCGCCGGTCGTGTGGTGGCCGCCGATGATGTTACCAAACATCTGTCGGTCTTCGTTATCATCACGTCTTGGCGTCACGTAGTAATGTCAAAAGGTGGGCTTTGCGACTCACCTCGTCTCGGAGGACTTTGCTTTCAAAGTCGGCCGGGCGGCCTTCTTTCTCGGCCCGAGCCGCCTCTCGCACCAGCATGTGCTCGATTCCCGTCTCGACGCGCCCGGAGCGGTAGTGGTCCACCCCGATCGTGACTTGCTCCTTCATGACGCGCTCTTTCTCGTCAAAGATGTGCCTGTACCACGACTGCTTCGACCACCACCAGCTCTGAAGCTTCGGCATGAGGGCGTTGATGGTCTTCTCTACAACCTCGGGGGCCTCGTAGACGGAGTTCAGGAAGTCGGCGAGGGGGACCGTTGGGAAACCGACGGGCTCGTCCGCCGTCTTGATGTCGACGTCCTCCAACGCCAGCCCGCCGAGGAGCTCCACTTGCGGACCGAGTGCCGTGTGCTTCCAGTTGCTGCCAAAGGCGAAGTGGATCATGACGTCGAGTGAGGTGTACTCGAGATCTTTCCTGACGCTGAACGGACGCCCCCTCGCCAGTTTGGCTCTCAGCCGCCACAGCTCCATGAGCTCGAGGCTCTTATTCAAGACCGCAGGTCCGACGTGGTTGTCGAGGAAGCTAGAGGTCATGAGGTCCTGGATCAGCTGGCGATTCGCCTTGAACTTGTCCCCGGTGGTGTATATGCCGTGGAAATATCCCATGCACGCCATGCCGTCGGAGAGGAAAGACGACTTGTCAAACTCTCGGCGGCGCGTCAGGATGTCTTTTGCCTCCCGGAAGTCGGCCACCAGAACCCAGGGCTTGGAAAAGGGCTTGATGAATATCTGGCAAAGCGGCGAGTTCATCTTGACCACCTGCTTTGCGCACCAGACGCGGAACTCGCCCGTCACGGCAACTTCTTTGATCATCGCGGGGGCATCGCCAAGAAGGGAGGCCGTCGCCTCCGGGTTGTAGGCGATGCCGGGGATCGGTTTGGGCAGAAGCCATCTGTACAGACTGTAGAGGGCGAGGCTGACGGCCACCAGCGAGGCGGCATAGTGAGAAATCGCTGACCGCTCTGCCGCAGCGCCCAGGGCTTGGAGTGAAGACATGGACGGGATCTTTCGTGGTGTACTGAAAGATGCTCTCTCAGTCTTTGGAAACTTTGCTTTCAGGTAAATCGCATAAGTGATTCGCGATCCTCCTCGCACAATTGATGGCCTGATCCCCATGGGTGCAAAGACAACGACGCAGTCGGCTGTAATCTAGGCAATACAAGTCTCGTCTGCATGACCCTTGGCTGAGACAGGGTTCCAGGTTCGTCGGGCATCGGCTCTGACACCCACGCCTCACAGTGAAGTCGGCCGATGGCCCCAAGCCCCTTCGGCGTCGGTGTCAGCTGAGCCAAATTCAGAGACCTTTTGTAGCTCGGCTGTAAACCCACCAATCGTCCCATTGTGTCACCCCGTAGGCAGCTGGGCAGGGCTCGAGTGATGGTGGCGCCGCGTCTCTCGGTTCGCGGTTCGCGGCTGGCCTTGGATTTTCATCCAACAGCTTCCGCGCTTGATGTCGCCAATCGCAAGATTTCTGCCCCCACCCCCTGGACATTGTGCCCACGCTGCCATTCCGTCTTGGACTTCGCACCGACCCCATTCCAGCAATATGGGCTGAGGTCTTTTTGTGATCCTGTGTGCCCTCCGCCCCCAAGGCTGATACGCCACTTCCAATATTTCGGCCTCGACACAACTGCGCCGTTGGGAAAGAATAGGGGCCAGCGAGAGGATCATGACACACCACTCGACGGAAAGATGTTTGTTGCCTAATTGATGCTTGGAAGAGGATGTTGAAGATACGAGGCCGAGATTGCCGGATTGCGTCGATGAGAAAAGGGTATATAATGAATGATGATGCGGGTTTGAAAGACATGCAGGACTTTGTTGTCTTGAAAATGCAACGCGACTCTGCACTGTAACCTTGCACTACATACATGTCAAGCAAGCAAGATGAAGAGCATCATTTCACTCGTCCTCGCCCTAGCTCTGTTGCAGTCCCTCGCGGCTGCGGCGACTATCCCCAACTACTTTGAGAGGTCCCACACGACCCGGTCGCAGCTGGACACGAACCAAGTCCGGGCCGAGCTCGGCAAGCTTGTTTCTAGAGAAACCGCCATCTTTGGCCCGGACGATGAGCGTTACAGCGATGCGACGTCTAGATGGAACAACTTTGCCGTGCCCCAGGTCAAGGTTGTCATCTCCCCTGGCCGGGAGTCTGACGTCTCGACCATTGTAAGTCTTTACCAAGACCGACCACTCTCCCTATTATCGTCTGGCTGACTTGTACCATAGGTCAAGTACTGCAATGACAACAGCGTCGCCTTCCTGACCATCAACCGCCATCACGGTAACTCTCAGAGCCTTGGCTCCTTCAACGGCGTCCAGATCAACATGGCCAGCCTTCAAGGCATCAAGATTCAGCCAGGTGGGAAGTCTGCTTGGTTCGAGGGTGGGGCGTACGACGGCCAAGTTATGAGATACCTTTGGGATCGCGGCTATGTCACTACTACCGGCTCCTGCGATTGCGTCGGCATGATGGGGCCCGGGCTTGGAGGCGGCCACGGCCGTCACGAGGGTCTCTACGGCATGATTAGCGACAACATCCTCCAGCTGAACGTCGTTCTGGCTGACGGTAAAGCTATCCGCGTGAACAGGAAGAGCTACAGTGACCTTCTTTGGGCTATGAAGGGTGCTGGGCATAACTTTGGCATCGTCACTAGTTTCAAGCTGAATATCTTTCCCCGCGGCCCTGATACCTGGTTCTATCAGAACTTCATCTGGCGTGGAGATAAGCTTGAGGCAATTTTCAAAGCTCTTAATGATCTTCATAATAACGGTAATACCCCGGTGGATATGGCTATTAACTTTGGGAACTTCCTCATGAATACTACAATCACCGACAAGGAGCCTGTTATTTTTTGGACGTTTGCTTACCGAGGGAGCGCCAAGGATGCAAAGAAGCATTTGGCCCCGTTCACCAAGATCGAAGCCGTCTACCAGGAGTCGGGCAACGTGCCGTACCCGGCAATCTCGGTGGCCCAGCAGACAGACGAGAACTCCTTTATCTGCCAGCACGGCTACACCCGCCTAACCGCCACGGCGGGCCTCCAGGTGTACAACGTGACGGCCGAGCGCCAGATCTTCGACGGCTTCGCGAGGCGCGTCTCCAGCAACCCCGCGCTCGCCGCCGGCGGCGTCGTGCTCCACGAGGGCTACTCCACCAAGGCCGTGCAGGCCCAGGACCCGGCCGACTCGGCCTACCCCTTCCGCGACGACCACCACCTCATGCTCGTGCAGATCATCGTCACCGACCCGTCGCTGGAGCCTGCTGGCTGGGAGTGGGCCAGGGAGGTGCGGGACTTCTGGAACAACGGCCAGCCGACGCGGACGGTCAACGCCTATGTCAACTACGCCAACGGTTTCGAGCCCGTCGAGCAGATGTACGGGCACGAGGCGTGGCGTTTGAAGAGACTTCGCGACCTCAAGGCGAAGTACGACCCCTCCAACCGCTTTCGATACTACAACCCGATCATCGGGGGGAAGACGGATGGGCCGATCTAGAAGTTTCAAAGATTTGACACATAGTATGTAATGGTGGTATTGCATAGCAACATCTTGCAACCTATATGTATCTATTGGTTCTAATGGGGGTTGTCGGGTAACATTTCCTATCAGTCCCGTACACGTGGGCGCCGCCGTAATAATCTCTACTTGTTCATAGAATAGAATATGGAAGTTATCTGTCGATTTTTGCAGGCTAATAGTCTGGTCTAAGTGGTTGCGCTTCTATGAGAACCCAGCTGTGCACACTAAGATACATTAAGATACCTCGTGTTTACACAATCCCTTCTTGAGGTTTCCCGTTCGCGGACCAAAGAATTGATGCCCAAGATTCAGTTGTGCGACTTGGGACGCTTTCGAAGCTATCACTCTAGGAAGACAATACCAGAACCTGGTTGGCAATTGATGGGACGAAATGAATGTACCATCTCAAAGAGATATGGATGGAAGTCGAATGAATCCATTCATCTCTCGAGAGCCGGAAACGAAAAAACCACCATCATTGGGCGTAATAATGTGTCTCCTCATGCAGTGCGGACGAACCATCGTCTTGGCATGCCGACAAATTCATGGCGTCGGGTCCAGTGTCGCAACGAAGCGGCAAGAGTAGGACCTCGATGCGTTTCCGCGGTTGCGCTTGATGCCCCGACATATTGTGCAGTTCCAAAATAAGCGCAGTTTGCATGTCCCCTCTGAGGAGGAGGGGGACAGGGATGGACGCATGTATCTAGCCCATTTCGGTTGGAGGCATGCAGACGCAGTCACCGGCCGCCGCAACCCCTGGTCTTTGGCCGAAGACTATCCATCGGGCGGCGTTTGGGCCGAAGGATGGGTAATAGGGGGGCGCTGCATGACAGGCCGATGCGGCTGGCGCCTGTTTATGGCCACGAAAATCTGGTTGCGGTCGGTCAGCCTGTCAGTCAGCATTTGCCTTTCTGTCGGTCCCCAGTTGCGTGCGTCTCAAGATTGCCCATATGGCACCGTGGGAAAATGGGCGGGTGGACACAAGTTGAAGCGTGTCTTATTAATGTTATATCGCGGTACTTGTCCGGCAAGACCAACAAGCTTGCACCTCGAGCAGTAGATCGTGGCTCTCACGTCGCAGCATCTCCCCCCTTCCCTCCCCGTTATTAGGCGTTTTGTCAAGATGTCGCTCTGGGAGGAAACCATGTGGAGCAGGACCGATATCCTGCCCAAGTCGCTTGTCTTGGTCGCGGTAGGCACCTACATCGCGTACCACGTTTCCAAAGTCATCTACAACTTATTCTTTCACCCCCTGCGGCACATCCCGGGTCCCAAGCTCGCAGCCGCAACGTACATTCCGGAATTCTACTACGATGTGCTGAGGTCCGGCAGCTACACTCGCCAGATCATGCAGATGCACGCCAAATACGGTATCTTGGCCCCTGTTCCCCGGCAACAAGAGTAAAACACAGAGCCGGTAGAGGAAACAACAGAGCTGACCAGCGCCGAGGTCCCATCGTCCGTATCAGCCCCAACGAAGTTCACTGCGGTGATAACCGTTTCATCGAGGACATCTACGCCGTAGGGAACCGGAAACGTGATAAGCCCCTACACCAGGTCAGGGGCAGCGGAGTGTAGGCAACCCTTGCGTGATTCTGCTGATCCGTGTTGCCTTGTCCTGACCTTCTTTGCCCTCACCCTCCAGGGCTGAACAGGCAACTTTCTCCACCGCCGACCACGACGTCCACCGTATGCGACGAGGCGCCGTGTCCAAGTTCTTCTCCCGCGCCCAGGTCTCTCGGCTGGAGCCTACCGTTCGCGACCTTGCAGAGCGGCTCTGCAACAAGATCCTGGACGTGGGCAAACGAGGCCCCTTCGATGTTACCACGGCGTACAGCCTGTTCACTACAGATGTCATTTCCGGCTACTGCCTCGGCAAGAACATGGGCCTCATAGATCAGGACGGCTGGGAGCCCAATTTCCGGGAACCGCTGTACGCACAGCTGCGACTTGTGTATTGGTTCCGCTTCATTCCGCTTCTCAAACATGCAGGCGTCGCATTGGCCATGTAAGTCGACTCCAATTCGTGCCCTTCTGTCGTCTTTTGTGTCACATCACCAATAACAGCCTGCCATAGGTTCACCAGAAAGCTTTCCGAGGACATGGAGACATTGTTCAACGCGCTCATCGTGAGTCAACAAAATAAAAAGAAGAACAAGGCTCGTTCTTGTCGGATACGACTGGCCAGCCGCTGACAAAATAATGCCCCGTCAGGTCGACATGCCCAACAACGTTAGGAAAGCCCAAGCCGATGTCAACAAGGGCATCGACGACGGCACGTCCGTCTTCGGCGCCCTTCTGAGATCAGACCTGCCGGCCTCCGAGAAGGCCCTCCAGCGCATGACGGAAGAGGGCTTCTCGCTGTTTGCCGCCGGCACAGAAACTGTCAGCTGGGCCCTGGCGGTCATCACATACCACCTTCTCACGAAACAGGAGCTGCTGGACAAGGCCACGGCCGAGGTGAGCCAGATCGTCGACGGTTCCGGGCAGTTGCCGTCCTGGACGACACTGGAGAAGCTCCCGTATCTGGGAGCCGTCATTCACGAGGGTCTGCGGCTGTCTTACGGCCTTGCTACCCGGACTGCTCGCGTTCCGACCGGGGAAGACTTAGTATATCGGGGCGAGTGGACCCGGGAAGGAAGTAGGTCACTGACCAAAGTCGAGTATGTGATACCGAGGGGGTACGCTATCGGCATGTCGGCTGTCATCGCGCATCATGACGAAAGTGTGTACCCGGACTCGCACGCCTTTGTGCCCGAGCGGTGGTTAGACGAGCAGGGTCGACATCGGAAAGAACTAGACCGGGCCCTCTTGGCATTCTCCAAGGGAAGCCGGGGCTGTCTCGGGATAAAGTAAGTCTGAAAAGCACCCCACGATCCGTTTGCTCGGAGTGACGAACCTCCCTCCAGCCTAGCTTATTGCGAGCTCTATATCTTGCTCGCACTGTTGATTGTCCGCGTGTTCCCGCGTATGAAGCTGCATGAGACCACCGAGGCCGACGTGGCCTATGACCACGACTTCTTTAACCCATTTCCGGTATGGAACAGCAAAGGTGTCAGAGCAGTCATCGTGTGAGGTGCCGCAGGTTATTCGGTTTGGTGCTGCGTAAGCCGAGTTGGCGGAGAACTGTGACCAGCTCAAGAGCGGTGAAGTCAGCGTTCATGTTCCGTCACTACCACTTGATTTCTGATGGATGTCCACCAGCAGATAGGGTGTGATTTCGGTCTTCATTCGGTAAATCGCAGGTAGAACTACTGTTGAGACTCGCCATCCCGACTGGGAACAATCGTTTGGCGCAGTGGAAAATACGAACAAGGGTCGGAAACGGATGGACCCCAAAGGAAATAACTGGAAGCGGTATTGCCAGAGTGTAGGCATGGAGATGAAGCGATCTGTTTCGTGTTACAAGAGGTTAAAGGCGTAATCCACTTGGGGTATGGATGACGGGACCATTTCATAGTTATCAGACTTGCAATGGAGAACTGTTTAGCAATCCAGCCTAACCAAGTGTGCATCCCTCTCAGGCTTCTTTGGATGCTAACAGTCTGGTCCGGAGCATGAACCCCACAGCTTCATCGAGTTGATTCAGCAGGGACCAGCTTTAAGTGATAATAGAAAGATTGCGTACTTGTACATGATTATATTAGATGCTGAGACTTTCCAATAGCTCGCAACCCAGCGTTTGGATTTCTCCTCAGACTTTTTGATGCCTTTCTAAGATCTTTGAACAATCAACTACGTTCACGTGTGATCATGACGGTATGGCCCACTAGGCTAGTAGGTTGCTGATCAAGAAACATTATCGTGGACACCAAAATAATCAGCTTTCGGCTTTTTCCCGATCTTCTATCTTTCATTTGAATCTTCTTATATGACCTGGGGTTTCCGCAACCAGATCAATTATGGATCTTGACCTACTTGGAGCAACGCAACATCAATATCAGGCATCAATTTGTAAGTCACTGTTAAGCACGTATCTACGGCCAATTTCAAAGGCATGTGTAAGATATGCGTTGAAATGAAATTGTGTCAATTGGCGACTTGGCGTCGAATGTGTGCGTATATACACAATCATAAATGCTATATGTGTAAGAAGTAAATACAGAATGAATTATGTCCACAGAATGTCCTATGCAGGTGAAAGAAACCCCCACTCCCCGCCTGACTGGCACAATTAAATGCCTGTCCTCCATTTACCAAAGCCGCTTAGAAGCTGAGAGTCTGGCCAGCGGTGCCAACAACCTTGCTCTTGACGTTGGCCTTGCCGTAGAGAGTGAAGCTGTAGGGGATCTTGCTGGAGCCGAGGTCGCCCTTGGGAGCAGTGTTCTCACCACCACCGTAGGACATGTCGGAGACGGTAGCGTATCCAGTCTCCTTCGAGTCGGCAGACAGAATGACCTTCTTGCTAGAGTTCTCGAAAACCGACGACTCAACACGGACCTGGGCGCCCATGCGGGTGTTGACACCGGTGCTGCCGACCTTGTTGTAGAAGTTGTTGTAGATGTGAACGGTGCCGAAGCGGACGGACGGGTTGCGCGAGTTGACGTTGTTCCAGTAGTTGTTGGCGTAGGTGACGTGCAGCTTGCCCTTATCGCTAGTGTTGGTGTCGACGTGGCCGATGAGCGAGGTCTTGTAGTGGTCGTGGATGTAGGAGTTGGAGATGGTGACCCAGTCGGAGCCCTTGGTGATATCGAGGAGGCCGTCGTAGTAGTCCTTTCCGTTGCTCATATCAGACGAGACATCGACGTGGTCGACCCAGACGTTGGTGGAAGACTCGATGCCGATGGCATCGCCGTAGGCCTCCTTGACCTTAGCAATAGCCAGGTTGCGAACGATCACGTTGGAGACGCCCTTGATGTAGAGGCCGGCGCCGGTGATCTTGGAGCCCTTCTGGCCGACGATGGTCTTGTCAGAGGCGACGCGGACCTTGGCGTTGCCGGAGATGGAGCCCTTGACGACGATGTTGAGCTTGCCGCTCGACTCGGCCGCCTTGGTAAACTGGGCCAGAGTAGACACGGTGGTGGTGGAGCCGCCCTTGCCGCCGGTGGTTCCGCCGTTGGTGCTGGCGTAGCCGATGTTGCAGGACTCCGTGATGGAGGCGCGCTTGACGATGGCGGCGGTGGACTCCTCGTCGACGGTGGGAGTAGGGGCGGCGGAGGCAACACCCAGGAGGGCGAGGTTGAGGACGTTGGTGAACTTCATTTTGGAAGAATCAAGGTAACTTGGTTGGATGAACGATGGAAGATTTGCAAGTGTTTGGTAGAACCCAGTTCTCAAGAAGTGAAAATGTCGAAAGAGTGATGCGAAAAAAGAGTGACGCTGGTTGAGGATGAAGCTCAAAAAAGACTTGACACGGAAAGGATTGACACTGGTTTATATGTATCGTGAAGCAATACGGCGAGATATTGCTCGCGGGGCGTGTTCTCCCCATCTCCACCCATTCCAAGACCCGGCCAAGATGGTTAAGTCGGCAGCGAGGCGTTGGCATCGCGTTGGCATCATTTCCAGACCTGCATGCCGCTTGCCCCGTTAAAGAAACAATGGCGAGACCCACTGGCCTACCCAAATCGCCGGTTCATGGGCGCTTAGGATGCTGTCGACATTGACGCTAAACTTTGATTCTTTCTCCGCATTGTCTTAAGTGACAGGACAATTGCCGGCATTTCGATGCATGTTCTCATGATGATGACAACGCAGTTTGAACATCAACGAGCACGATACGGGCTCAACAGAGTCGTCAAGAAGTCGAGCGACTGTCATTCTCGGCAGAGCCTCATTGCCATGGCGCCAGGTGGGATCCAAATGAGCCCAAGACTTTAACACCTCTTGGGTGCTATATATCCCCGGCGGGCTCA
The DNA here is from genome assembly GCA_027406105.1 of Colletotrichum endophyticum. Lineage (NCBI taxonomy): Eukaryota > Fungi > Ascomycota > Sordariomycetes > Glomerellales > Glomerellaceae > Colletotrichum > Colletotrichum endophyticum. Next base: position 1,028,275 of record JANVYF010000010.1, on the reverse strand, counting down.
CGGAGCCATTCCGTGGAGGACCCTCTTGAGGCTCGATCGGGGCGGTAACTCGGTTAAGCCTGACAGGGCTGATGCCCACGAGACTCTGTGATGGAAGTCTGCCCACGCCCCCTATTCGTGGGCATCGTATTTCACCGCACAGGAGAATCACCCTTAAATTTACGGTCAATGTCTGGACCAAAAGCCAAGCGTAGCTAAACCAAAGTAGGCTCTTGGTATTGGCGGACGTCGTACGAACAGGTAGGATCGTTTCAATGCCGGGGTGGGAGACCGGAGTCTCAGCCGCGATCCGCCCGTCATGTTGGATTTTGTAAATCCGCAAATCATCAAAAAGCTTGGATGCCGTGAGATCAACCTGCAGCATGCAAGGAAGGTGAAATCACTGCCTGGGCAGCTTCCTAAACCACAAACATTCATGTTTTACTTCAACCAAGAGGGAGACGATGACTGTTCACAGGTGAGATGGCAAGTGGAATACCTACGCAAGCGTCTCCACCAGGGTACAAGGGCCGGCTTCACTACCGATCACGGTGCAGCCTCCGAGCCCCTCTCGTGAGGTTTATTCCCGAAAGATGGCATTCTGGTGCTGTCGGACTCCTGAAAGACCCATCTGATCCATGGGCCAAGCAACCTTATATTAACGCCAAGGCCAAGAGGGATCTTCGGCATCGTGGTCTTGGATCGCCAGGGCGTCTTGGCATGGCGGAGCGGAGCGGACCGATCTATCGTCCGTGTGATTCAAAGTCGCAACAGACTTATTGAGTTGTATTAATATGTTTTGATCTCATAAGGTTTCTTGCCGACATCAGTGTTCGCTCAAAAATACCTAGTAAATTCTGGGTTTTGTCAAATTGTCAACTCACTTCTTACTCGGCCTTGAGGTTACTCAACCGATGTTCCCAACCTTTGCTATAACCACCAACTACGCAAAGGCTTGCGTAAGAGGTGCCGTGCAGATATTTCACCATGTTGAACGGTGCTGTTCATTTCAATGAACAACCTCGACAAATGATTAAATTACAGGTACTGTACGTCGACTCAAACCTAAGAAACATGTACATCTGCTTGTCGCAAAGGACTCGACAAATAGGACAGAGCCAGGTAAAAAATGAAGATGAAAGGAAAAGTTCACAACCCGAACCTTCTATCTGTCTTTTTCATCTCGAACATTGTCGGATCACGGTTCGAGAGACGCTCATCTTCAAGAGTGGGCAGCGAAAGTGGGAGTCTCTGAAGTGGGCGCCGTAAGTGGGGGAACGCCGCATTTGTGACGACATTCGCCCGCTGAAACCCCGCCGCTAATCCTTTCACCATCTGTCGTACAACCAAGTCAGCTGTGAATACCTTATTCGACAAAATTGTTAAAATTATTCTTCTCTCCAAAGAGAGTCAAACGCCAAATGTTTGAAGCCTGGCTCGTAGTTACCCAGAATAACGCGATTACGAGGCTGACTAATGCTAGTGAAGCTTACGGAACCACGAAAGTCAGTGAAGCTTCCACCAGTGACTCAAGACACGACTCCGCACGAGGGGTCGCGATACAAGAATCCCGCTTGGCCCTTGGCGAGAGCTAGAAGCTGTTCCCTGCAGAAACTTTACCAGCAACCCATACAATCAAACAATCAAAATGGATCTCATGATATGCGGCACCTGCGGCGTCCAATTCGACAGCCACGCCGTCAAGTCATGCAAGATTTGCGACGACCCGCGCCAATACGTCGCCGAAGATGGGTGAGACTCTCTGCCACGACTCAGTTCTCGTTCGCTAACAATGCACGAAGCCAATGGTTCACCACCCTCCGCGAGCTTCAAGACTCCAAAAAGTACACAAACACTTTCACAAAGGACAAATTCAACTCCGCCGTCATCGCGATCCGCACCGAGCCCCAGCTCGCCATCGGCCAGCGCGCCTTCCTGCTCCGCTCGCCCGGCGGCAACGTCCTCTGGGACTGCATCACCTACATCGACGCCGACACGGTGCGGCGCGTCAAGGCGCTCGGCGGCCTCGACGCCATCGTCATCTCGCACCCGCACTACTTCTCGACCGCGCTGCACTGGGCCGAGGCCTTCGGGTGCAAGGTGTACGTGTCCGCCGAGGACGGCGAGTGGCTGACGCGCCGCGGCAAGGCGCACGAGCTGTGGGAGGCGAAGACGATGGAGTTCGTCGGCGGGGAGTTTCTGGTCGTCAAGGTGGGCGGGCATTTCCCCGGCAGCTCGGTGTTGTTGTGGAAGAGCGAGAAGAAGCTGTTTGTGGCGGACTCGGTGATGGTGGTGCCCAGTGGGGTGTATCATGTTGATCGGCCGAAGGGGACGGCGAGCTTTGCGTTTATGTGGTCGTATCCGAACATGGTGAGTGAAATTCGTGGGAGACGATTTGAAGATGAGTGACTGATGGGAAATGCGTGCAGATTCCACTTTCGCCTGATGATGTGCATGGAATCTGGAAAGCCATCTCTGCGCTGGATTTCGAGGATGCGCATAGTGCCTTTCCCGGTCGCGACGCGAGGGGCGGTGCGAAGAAGCGGCTGCTTGAGAGCGCGCAGTTGTGCGTGAAGTTCATGGGATACGCTAATCATGCCATTCACTCCGAGAAAATTTGAGAAAGATGGGAATAGAATCGCTGCCGTGTTGACGAATCCCTCTTTCATGGTCATGTCGCAACTTTATCTAGCAAGACAGACTTATTCAGTTGCTGGTGCAAAAGGAGTAGTCAATGATCTACAATGACACAAGACAAAACATGAACATGCAAAGTTATGTTCAATTTCATTACTTGGGGTATTCCTCGGATATCTTGACCTCATTATTTCACCATCCAGCAGCGCCTCTAAAATCCACCAGTACCTTCCAATCTCTTGATCGCCCCAACCAAGCCCTTTGCCCAGCTGAACCGCCCAGGATCAACTCCCGTCGCGCCATCCGCCTCTTTCCCATTCTCATCTCTCCAAACGCCATCATCCCTGTTCAGTGCTCCATATCGATGGGTGTTTTGGTTCCGCCTCAGACCGTCGATCCAGACCTTGCACACGTCGCGACTCTCCAGCATGATGTTGACCTCTTGGCTGTGGAACCAACTTTGCGTATCCTGGTTGCCGGATCCAACAATGGCGATCGACTCGTCCACGATCATGAGCTTTACGTGGCATGAACGCTTCTTCTTCTCTGCGATGATGGGTTGTGTCTGGTCTTTGCCGATGTACCAGAAGTAATGGAGGTGCTGCCGCCCTTGAGGTGAAAGTTTCTCATACATGTGGGCGGCGACCATCTCGTTGTGGCCTCCTTGCATCGGCAACAGCTCGCCCTGAGTTGTATTAGCAATCATCCTCGAGTCCAGCACACGTCTTCGAAACTTACAGCATCATTGTACCCAAGACAGACATACGCAAACACATCAACCCCCCGCTCGCACGCCTCAATCATAGCCGGCACTAGCGGCTCCGCATTCAACGTCGGCGTCTGGATAAACACATTCTTCTCCGCATTGCGCAGCGCCGACAGCCACGCTGCGTTCTGCGGGTTGCCCACCGACTTGTGGTTCGGCGGCCCGTACGGCGGCCTGTTGACGAGCGCGATCGGGAACGGCTCGTGCGTGGGGTACGGGATGTACGGCGTCATCTCGTCGGCCGGGTCGCACTCGGGGGCGGTGCCCTTGAAGTCTCTGTTGATGGTGTGGTTGAGGTGCCGGCTGATGGCCTGCATTTGCGACTCGTTGGGCTTCGCGGATACTGCGGCTTGTACGCGGGCGATTTCGCCGGCGATGTCGGTGTCGTAGTGCGGGTCTTCATGGGTGTGTTCGGGTAGGGAACCGTTTGCTATGGCTTCTGAAGCTGGGGCGGTTTGGGAGACTGAGTGCCCGTTTTGGGGCGCTTGGGTCGGGGGAATCGTGGTGGTCATTCCGTTGGAACTGTTGGCCTCGGTAGGTGTGAGGATCTGGTCGGCGCCGGGGCCGTATGCAGCAGCGCGCTGGGGTATCCGGGCCGGGTCAAGCACAACTCTGTGCCCCTTCAACGTTCCTTCGGGGGTGAAGATGGAGTCATGACTGAGTCCAAAGCTACCCAGCTCACCGAGCGCAGCCGGTGTATCTCTAGTCGGCAGAGGCGGATCAAGCTTCTTATGCCAAGTGAGCAGCGCCATATCATACAAACTATCAACAATCGGCCCCTCCACATGAACCATCATCTCCAGGTTATCGTTATCCTGGATATTATTGCTCTGCACCACGCCAATCTTGCGGTCCACGACCATGAACTTGGAGTGGAACGTGCCGAGCATGGGGTCGTGGTAGTTCATCACCTCCAAGTCGATGTTGGGAATCTCCGCCTTCGACGGCAGCCCGACGGCCTTGCCCGTGTACTCCTTCTCCGGGACGATGTAGTGCGGCTCGAACAGCTGCTTCGGGCTGCCGCGGTCGTAGAGCACCTTCATCGTGAGCCGGGTGCCGCGCTCGCCGGCGCGGCGGGAGGCTTCCTTCATGGCGTTGGTGATGTACTTTGACGCAGCGCCGTTTTGCCAGAAATTCGTCGCGAGGATGACTTCTTTCTCTGCTCGCACGATGAGGTTGGACATGTGCCTTACGATGTCGGGGATGCTGGTGATTGGTGAGCTCATGGTTGGAGTCAATTGAGTCAGGGGGGACTTACACTGAGAGGATGGTGAGCGGGGCGACGCCGCTGCTGCCAAGCAAGGGTGGACTCGCCACCCCGTGAGCGGGATTGTCGTTGAGTGTGCATAGTGCATCGTGATATAACTTTTCATGGTTAGCGACGCAGAATTTGAGATGGTGATTGTTATTGTTACTTGCCCTCAAAAATAGCCTGCTTGGCCTTGTCGTCCCCCATTTCCCACATTTGAACGCGACTTCCAGCTCATCGTCGCTCACCTCTCCTTGCCCAATATCTCTAATATCCTTTGGCTCATGTGAATTGCTCTTGTAATGGGTGGCCAGCTTCTTCCACGCATGGCCAGGCTGCAGCGTGGGATCCTCAGCAAGGAACCCCGAGACGGTGTTGCTCGACGCGCAGAAGCTGGCAAGCGGCTCGCTCAGCGTGTGCGCATTCTGATACTCCGACTTCGTCCGTGCGTGAGGCATCGTCGATGGATCAGAAGAAGAAGGAGAAGAAGTTGTCTTTTGGTCGGGGACTCTGGGGACTGAATAGGCACTGTAGGGGAATTGAAACACGGTCTGGTAGAGGACGTTGCCAAGCTTTGGCAGGCCGGTCTGGCCCGGGGAAGACATGTTTGCAGTTATACCTCAAAAGAACAGCAGCTCTCAGTATGTCACCATCAGACGCCAGCAAGAGTAAGTTGAATGGGTGTGGAGAAGGATAGCTTCGCCCAGAGATGCGTCGTCGTCAGTGAGGGCGAAAACTGGCCGTTCTAGGCGTTATGTAGGTGCCGTGCCAGCCGTGCGGCCCACGGGTGATGATGTAAGACGAGTAAGGTTTGGCCAGACCACTGCCAACTAAAAATGTGGCCGTCTGCGTCACTCCCCCCAATTCCTCCAACTACCCAACTTGCCCCAAGACCGAGCTCAAGCAGACGTGCCGCGCATCCGATACACTAGCTGGCGAGGCCGTGCCGGCAGCCCGTGGCAAGGCGTGTTCCGAACGAGGCTTGTAGGCCATCTGTGCAGCCACAGTTGCAGCAGCGAGGAACGTGATTGTTTCTTGGGGGCTGGTGGTGATTGATGGCGCACGGCACTCGGCCCATGGAATGCGCACTTCGCCAGTGTTGCTGTGGTGGCATTCTTTGGTCGCAACCGAAACCAGGACATGATCCCTGCGAGGGAGAATCCGTCCCGGCTGTCGCTGCCGGTCTTGCTCGTGGGAATGACGCACGACAACTCTAAAACAGAGACAAAGATGTAGGCTCGGCGTGGAGTTTAAATTAGCTAAACGCTTGCCCGAATTGATTTGCCGCGCAGGGCCCGGTGCATTGGCCTGTGGCCCCGTTTTCCAGCGCATTTCCGTCTTCGGCGTCTCCGAGTGCATCTCCGGCGCCGGCCAGGGCAGGCTCGGACGGGGCAGAAGCTCGGGGCAGAAACCCGTCGCCGATGGGTTTGCTCCGGGGATGCGGCTGGAGATTCGGACAAATTGCCTGGAGCCGTAGCCCTAGGCCTCAATCATGGTCTCATGCAAGAGTCGTCTACTGCGAGCAAACTACGTTCTTTTTCATCAGCCTTTACGACAACCGTCACTGGACACATGATTACGAAGACTTTCAATTAAATAACAGCTCATTAGACCAATTTGCATACTTTCTCCGATGAGGACAGGTATGTGGCTGTTTATTTCGACTCTACTCAGGTACCCTTTTCATCATCATCTGTGCCACGATACGCAGGCCGATGCACAACTCTTTACATCAGCAAAGAGCAATTCGGCGCATTCCTCGCGAAAATTCATAGGTAGACTTTCAGATATCGACGATTTTAACGCAAGTGTTCCAGCAAAAATGATCGTTTAATTTTCCAAGGGTGGAAGTCCTCGGAAAATTTCCCCAATCTGGCAGCTCGGCACCATTGCCCCCATCTGTCAAAATCATGGATACCATGATAATGGATCTATCCGCTCGTGCTCCCGAAACTCAAATTGAGCCCTATGAGAGCATCTATCAGACGTCTGCATGATACATGCAACAGGCAAGATATCCGCCGGCATGGAATCCACCGGAGTGCTCCGCTAAACCAACTCGTGATTCTCGCGTAGACTTCCGCCGGAAAGTTTACCTTTTGATCGTAGGTTGTGTTATTCAGCGTATAAGCATCGTGATGAATGCATCATAGCCTCATAAACCAAAAGTGGAAAACAACATGCATAATTGTTCCTTGATATCCCCGAGCTCATTAAATTAAGAACTAGAGTCTACCTTCAGCAACTACACTCACCAGGCCTATTTGCCTCAGTCTGATTTTCAACCCCAACAGCCACAGCGTCTTGCATCATCACCAACAAACCATCATGTCCCGTCTTACCTCAAAAGTCTGCATAGTAACAGGCTCCTCCTCCGGCCTCGGCCGCGCTATAGCTCTAGCCTACGCCGCCGAGGGCGCCCACATCGTCTGCGCAGACCTGCAGCCCACAGCCCGCGCCGAGGTCGAATCCGAAGGCATCGCCAGCACAGACGACCTCATCCGCCAGAACGGCGGCAAGGCCATCTTCGTCAAGACAGACATGACGAAACCCGAACAAGTCGAGAATCTAGTCTCAAAATGTGTCTCGGAGTTTGGCAGACTCGACGTGTAAGTCCAACCCCTCCCACCATCTCCAAACCACAGCCACCTCACCAACACCACAAAAGCCTCGTCAACAACGCCGGCATCTCCCTCGAAGCAGGCCGCCCCCCCCTCGGCATCCACGAAACCCCCCTCGAGACCTGGAACCTCACAATGTCCGTCAACGCCACCTCCGTTTTCCTCGGCTGCAAATACGCCATCGCTCAGATGCTCACCCAGCCGCTCCTCCCCTCCGGCGACCGCGGCTGGATCGTCAACGTCTCGTCCATCTTCGGCCTCGTCGGCGGGCGGCACAATATTTCGTACGCGGCGTCCAAGGGCGCCGTGTCGAATCTGACGAGGCAGGTCGCGATGGACTATGCGGAGGCGAGGATCCATTGTAATGCGATTTGTCCGGGGTGTAAGTGCTTTCTGTCTTGTGTGGGCTGAGTGAGGTAGCTAACAAAGGGGATTAGATGTCAAGACTGCGATTTTCGTGAATACGGTCAAGACGCTTCATAGTCCGGAGGCGATTGCCAAGCAGCACCCTTTCCGTGGCGTGGGTACGCCGGAAGATATTGTTGGCGCGGCTGTGTTTCTGGCGAGTGATGACGCGAGATGGATTACGGGGATTTGCATGCCTGTGGACGGAGGCTATACCGCGCAGTAGACGATGATCTACGGACACGGCTCACTGAATGACGAGAACGATAAAGCATATAAATGGGAACTTTTAGCATTTACCGTTTGAAATTGTCACACTCTACACGTCTATTCCTCCCGTGAGCGTCCCTGATTCTCAATAGCCCATAGTTCCCCAAACCGGCTCCCCTCCGTCTCGACAAGCTTCCTCGGGCTGCCCGTCTCCACAACCCTCCCCTTATCCATCACAATAACCGCATCGAAAAAGTCCATCACCATATCCAGCCGGTGTGAGACCATGACAATCGTGTACCTTGCAAACTCCTCCTTGATAATCTCCTGCATCAGCCGGTCCGTCGCGTGGTCAACGCTCGAGCTGACCTCGTCCAGCAACAGAATACCCCCGCTGCGCCGCTTGGAGCGCGCGTCCTTGACCCGGCGGCGCAGGATCGCGCGCCCGAGGCTGAAAAGCTGTTTCTGCCCCGCCGAGAGGCTGTCGGCGGTCATGCCCTCGTGCAGACCGCCGCGCTCCTCGACGAAGGTGGAGAGTTGGACGGTGCGCAGGACAGAGAGGCATTCTGCGTCCGTGGAGGCGTCGAAGGGGTCGAGGTTGGATTTGATGGTTGTGCCGTCGGGGAGGAAGACGGCGTCCTGGGGCACGGCGATGATGCGCCGGCGGAGGGTGGCGCGGTCGATGCGGTGGAAGGGGGTGTTGTCCATTTCGATGTTTTGGGAGCAGCTTGGGAGAGGGTCGAGGAGGCGGAGAAGCAGGAGAATGAGGGATGATTTGCCGCTGAGGTGTGTTAATGGGTGGGTAATGTGATGGGAATCAGTTGACTTGCCTTCCTGTGCGGCCGCAGAGGGCGACCTTTTGACCAGGTTGGATGGAGAAGGTGAGGTCTTTGAGGGCTAGGCTTGGTGGGGTGCTGTCGCCATCGAGAGTCTTCCCTTGGTCATTGCTATAATTTCACGTTAGCTTGGTTCAATGAGAAGGTGGGTTTAGCTTACCTATACGACGCTGAGACGCCCTTTAGCTCGATGCTGCCATTCTCCGGCCACTGCTCAGGGGGCTCAATGTCCTCACCCTCAAGACTCTCAGGCTTAACCCTTTCAGAAAACGTCTTGATACGAGCGACAGCGCCGATGGAGGTTTCCAATTGGGTGTAGAAACGAATGAGATAAGCGATGGTCTCGCCCCACGACATGAGCGTGACCAGGGAAGCACCAGTGAAACCAGAATTGGCCCTTAGTTGAGTAGCCAGAGCGACGAGAACGACGGCAATGCACGCAACCATGAGATGCATCGCCACGACAAGCCACTGCTGAATCATCGCAAGGAGGTACGCCGGACGTTGGGAGGTGTCGAGGAGGTACTGGTTGTGTGCAATATCCCTACCTGTCCAACCGAAGGCGCGGATTGTGGCAACTCCCTTGATAGTGTCGAGGAAGTGGGTGCTAGACTTGGTCAGCATATGCGATAGTTAAAGGTGAGGCTTTTACTGACTAAAGTGGACTCTTGGACTCTAGATCCAGTAGACGAAGCTGCCGCGAGGTCCTCAGGTAGAACTTTTGGATGATCCAGCAAAGCCCGATGACGAATGGGTAGCTGATGGACATGTACGGCGACGCGACCGCAATAACTGCTCCCATCGCCACTGCATCAAAGCCGGAGATAACCGCATTAAGGAGGGCGTTGGGCAGCTCGTTGTCAATGAGGGTCATATCCTGCGAGAAGAGGTTGGTGACGACGCCAGAGTCCGTGTTGGTAAAGAAGCTAAGGGGAGCATGGATGACGGTATGCAGAGCCTGCTGATGGAGGATAGTGCCTGAGGAGGAGGTCATCCAGATGATTTGGGCAACACCAGCGACCAAGAGCGAAAGAAGCTGCAGGACCTTGAAGAAACCGAACAAGCCAGCGTAGTAAGCGCTGCTCTTGTGGAGAGTGTCTTCCGTCCAAAACTTCATCCAGATCGTGGGAAAAGTGTTCCAGAGAGAGTAAAAAGCGCAGCCTACGACAAAGATGGTGACGGCGTAAAGATTGAGACTCCTGAAGTAGTGGACATAGACCTTGAAGTCTCCGGTCTGTCTCGACTTCTCCATCAACTCTGCAGCGACAGCCAGCGGACGCTTAGGTTTAGAGGACGACGCTGCTTTTTCTTGATCGGCCGGGATGTCGCTGGAGACGGACTCCGTGTCCGAGTCCGTGCCGGTGACGCCGAGGCTGGCGACGTACTTCTTGTCCTTCATCAGATCAGAGAATGTGCCCTCTTCGACCATCGTGCCATCTGCGCCGAGAGCAATGATGTGGTCGGCCAGGGGAAGGTACTTGATAGCATGCGTGCACAGAACGACCGTGGCTCGGCGGCGGCGTATGATGCCGTCCAGTCCGAAAACGCGGCGGAAGACTTCGCCGGCGGTATCATTGTCGAGGCCACTGAGGATGTCGTCGAAGATCATGAGATCGCAGTTGAGGTAAAGAGCGCGAGCAAGAGAGACGCGCTGCTTTTGCCCGCCACTGAGCATGATGCCATTGCTTCCAATCTTCGTGTCGTCTCCATAGGGGAGTAGGAGAAGATCAGTCTGTAGCATACACGCTTCAATGATCTCGTCATATCTCGCTTGGTTGAATGTAGAATAGCCGACGATATTGTCCTTAACGGATCCGTTGGATAGGAATGGAGTTTGCTCGCAGTATCCGATAGCTGCGTTCCGTGAGGGCACCGAGACGAGACCACTGCTGTGCGGCACCTCTCCGAGGAGAACTTTGCAGAGGGTGGACTTGCCGGATGCCACGGGGCCGACGACAATGGTAAGCTGAGATGAAGGGATCGTGGCCGTGATGTCGCGGAGTACCATCTTGTCCGAAGTCCACCCAAAGCTGCCGTCCACGATGTAGATGGACGGGGCTGAACCCTTACTCTCGGAGCTCTGCCGTCTGTCCTTGCCAACGGGGCTCAAAGGGATGCCCTCCGTGTCGTCTCCAAACGTTGTGTCTCCGGATGATCGGTCTATCGACGGGCGGGAAGACTGGCGGAAGTCAACACGAGAGTCCGCTTCGAGGAACTTCTGGATGCGGTCGAGACAGGTGAAGCCGGCGACGACGGCAGGGACCATCTGGAAAAGCTGGCCGAGCGGTGCATTGAGGAGGACCAAGAACGAGAATGATGTGAAGATGGTGGTCGTATCCAAGCGCGAGGCGGCGAAAGCGAAAGTGATAGCCGGGGAAATCATGTTGGGTGCGAGCGCCGCAAGAGCGGTGATGATGAGCATCCACCGGAACTGGGTACCGTAGTGAATCTCTTCGACACGCATCTTCTGTACGAATTCGGCGACAGGCGATGTGATGCCCGAGATTCGCAAGTACTTCATGTTGGAAATGACGTTAGCGGTGAGACCAACGCGTTTTTGAATTTGGGCCATCCATCGAGCCTGACGCTCACCGGTCACTTGGGCGACCAGGACCGTCACACCCGTGCAGACCAGAATGACGACAATGGGCGCGAGAAACGAGATACCCAGCTGGCGCTCCAACAGCCAGCAGCCGAGGGCGACTTCAATGAGATTGGCCCAAAATTCATGGAGCCCGTAGAAGCCGCGGATGATGCGCTCGGTGTCGGTGCTCATCAGCGTCACGGCGGCAGCATCGCCGGCAGCGGTGATGTCGGCCTCAGTCGTCTTCTTGTAGATGACCGCTGACAAGCAGCCGCGCGACATGTAAAGAGACCGTTGTGAGAAGTAGTTGTACAGCGCAGTTGAGACGGCGATACCAGTGTAGATCATGACAGCGGCACCGATGAGGCCATATCCAGTGCTTTTCGGCGCCTCGGGGTCCTGCAGGTACTCGAGCAGGGTCTGGATGAAGAAGGGCTGGCTGAAGTTGAATCCGATCAATGCGATTCTCGGCGCGACTGGAAGAAGTAGCGGGACTGCAAGAGCCTTGCCGAGAGCCCTCGCAAGACCATATTTCTGACCGCGATAGGTGCCTTTCTCCAGCTCCTGGTCCAGGGTGATTTGCATCGTCTCGGCAATCATGCCTTGGTCGAGGGAGTACAAGTCGCGGACCGAGAGGACGTTGCGGTATCCGTGAAGGAAGAGGCGATTGAGCCACCAGTATACTCCAAGACTGAAGAGGCCGCTCGTTTCCTCAGGGCTGTGCTCGCTTGCCGTCCATCGGATCCATCGCGTCTTTCTCTGTGCCTCGATGAGGAGGATCACAATCTTCACAACCAGCGACGCGGTGAAGAGCCTGGCGAAGAGTTGGGTTGAGAATGTCCTGGCCATCAACCAGGACGTTCGAGTTTGAGCGATGTCGAACAGGATCTGGAGGAACACGTAGGCTGTCAACAGGATCGACGGCCTCGGGGCTCTTGAGTGCTCGGCGTAAGACAGGCCCAGCATGAACAAGGCTGCGACGAAAGCGAGAGCTGACGCTGACACGGCGAAGCCATCAACGCGCGAGCCATTGTTTGTTGTCTGAAGAACGAGAAGAACAAATTGGAGCGTCGCAAAGACGGTGATTGTTGCCTATATACCTTATTAGATTCTCACGTGAAGGTCATCCTTCATCGGTTTGTTCATCACGAACCAGTTTAATCGCCTGAATGCTTTTGGCGCCCACGATCCGCGGTTTCCTAGCCAAATATGCGATGCGGGGTAATGAAAGAGCAGCAAAGACGGCTGCAGGAATGATGGCTAGAAATATCCTCTCAAATCGGAGGGTGAAATCGAAGTTGCCTCGACACCCTTGGACGCCGGGCCCGAGGGAGTCGTCGTTGAGACACCTCGAGCTCATGGTGGGGTGTGCCTTGGCGCGACGGCCGCTAATGTAACTCTACCACGACCGTACCGGGCTCGTGGGATTCAGGGTCCAAGTCTGATTTGAACTCGCAGCTATACAGAAAGGCGAGATGACTTGGCTCAACGATTGACAAGTTAAAGACAAATTGACTTGGACCGAAGGAATGGAGTCAGCCGCGGAGGGGGCTTGTCAAATAAGCTTAATATTGATATCGGCGAGGATGGTACTGAGGATGACGGTGCTCGTTGACTCACGTATGCGAGTGCCAGGGAGGGACCCCGGGGGCGGAGGAACCGCCGGGACGAATCTCACGCGCGGTCTGTAATACCATGTTGACGAGGCCTGATCAACGTCGACATAAGTCCCTTGAGTTGCGTCTGGCTGTGCCGCTTGGCTGGGCCTCCCGGCTGCGCTTGTCCGGGCTGCAGAACTGTGGCGTCGCGGCCATTTAGAGTCGCAACGAAGACGCGCAATGCTGTTCACAGTAATTTTGCTGGAAGCAGAGCTCTTGGCAAGGGTACGCTGGCGGAGCTCGCAGGTCCAGACGTTGGCTCGAAATTCTATGTGAGTGGTTCGGCCGCGAGTCTGGCTCTTTGCTGCCAACTGCAATTGATTGTGGCCCGGGACGAGTACCAACATAAGCGCGAGGACAGAATAGGAAGGTCGTTGGCCATGGGTTTGGCGAGTTGGAGAAGACGCTTCGGCGGGGTAGCATGGGAGTGCCTGTTCAGTCGAATGAGATCGGAGCGGTTCCGCTGATTAGGCAAACCGATGCGCCAGGATAGGAGTGTCGTTGATGCCGGGACCCATGATAGCACGTAATGCGTAATGCGTCGAGAGGACTTCTCAGGCGGCTGAAAGCTTCGAGAGATCTCTTAGAGCATGTTCCTGGCCTCGACAAAGCTCCTTCATCTCGTAGACAACCCAATTTCCAGTGGTCTGTGATCGAGTACGATAAACATCCAGCGCGATTTGCCGCCTCCGTTTGAATCTCTCCGCCATCGTCCATCCCTAGTCGCCTAACACCAGAACTTCCTACCAGGATGATTGCGGCCGTCGTTGGCTCTGGAGGGGCCGCAACAAGGCAGCGAAATATCCACTTTGCCGGAGTCTCCATGTCAGTCGGGTAATCTTCCCGCCGTGTATGACCGGCGACCAGTTGTGATGAGCGAGTGTCATCGCTGACGAAGCCGACACATTCGATAAAAAGAATGGGAGTCACACATGGGCGTGATGGGCAAGCGGTGAAGGTCGACGCGTCTTCTCAGTGCGTCGGGTGGTTCTCTGGAAACGAAACTGCTGACGAGGCCGGCAACGTTCGCTTTTGAAATCATTAGGCGAGTCCCGATTGACGTTGGATTGGGACCCAAAGGGCTGGTCTTCGGTAAGCCAGTCCGCGTTCTTTATGTTTCGATGGACGCTTCCAAACTTCTACCATGGGTCCCTGGGCTGGTCTTGTCTGTTGGGCCATTTTCAGTTGATTGAGGTGGAAAGGTGCTGCGACTGCGGGTGATTGCGGATGATGAACAGGGGCCGGGAATTATCCGGCGCAACTGATGGGTTACATAAGCAGGAGCGACAACACCGCCACAGCCATCCAGCTCCAGCCTCATTCTTCCATCAGCCACCTTCTTCTTCCCCACGTCCAACACGAAAACAGAGAGACCGTCACCCCGCACGTCACAGTGCTGTCAGCTGCGATCAGCTGGTCCATGTACGACGCTACCTTTCGCTGCAGATTCTGTCCTAGCAGGAAGCACAGAACGCTGGGCACAGTGACAAGGCCCCGACCTTGGAAGTCTGGCAGCCCACATTGTGTCATTCTCCGGCCGGCACCGCTGTCGGAGTGGACGAACGGGGACGCTGCCACGCTGCCACCAGCCGCCAAGCGTCCGCCGTCAGACGATGCATGACAACCCGAGGCCGAGGCAGACACACGTCCAAAAAGCCAAGCATACGTGTTGGGCCGAGCTGATCTTTGCATTGCGTTTTGAAGGTGGACTGATTTTTCGAACCTGGATCTGGGCTTTTAAAAAAAGGAAGCGGGAAACAGACAGTCGAAAAGCTTCCCCGACAGTTCTACAAGCCAAAGCAGAAACACCGAGAGCCACCACATCAGTCATTCATCCGTACACCACGTCCGGGCGTTGATTCATCCCAGCTGCTAGGTTGGAAGGATTACGACCCCCGCTATCGTTGCAAATCAGACCGAGGACATCGTCAAAGACGCAGGGAGAGAAAAAGAATACGCACACACGACGGATCGGCCATCAAAGAAGCCTGACTCAATAAAGAGAGAAACACCACTACTGGAAACCGCCAACTCGAAACACAGCAACGAGCACATCCGCCCACCATGTGCATCGTCCTCCTCACCACCGCCCATCCGGACTACGCCCTCATCGTCGTCGACAACCGCGACGAGTTCATCCTGCGTCCCACCTCCCGGCCGCACTGGTGGACCCATCCCTCGGGCGCCGCCGTCCTCTCCGCCCGCGACCTCCAGCGCGAGGAGAAGGGCACCTGGCTCGGCGTCACCAAGACGGGCCACATCGCCGTGCTCACAAACTACCGCGAGACCGATCTCGGCGACGCCACCCACCCCATCCACGCCGCCCGCAGCCGCGGCGGCATGACCAACCACTGGCTCGGCTCCGACCCCGCCGAGCCCGCCCCGGCCTCCGTCGCCGACCTCGTCAAGGACGGCGGCGTCAAGGGCGTTGGCGGCTTCTCCATGGTCGCCGGCAAGCTGAAGCGCAAGCGCGGCGAGGATGAGAAGCCCGCCCGCGCGCTCGAGGGGATCGCCGTTGTGTCGAACCGCTGCGACCAGCTCGAGGACGTGCCGTGGATCGCGGAGACGCGGGGCGAGGTGTGCGGGCTCAGCAACACGGTGTACAACGACCCCAAGCCGTGGCCGAAGGTGGAGCTCGGGAAAAAGCTCGTCAAGGAGGCCGTTCAAGAGGCGGTCGACAAGAATCTGGATGAGGAGGCCCTTGCCGAGCGTCTTTTTTCTGTGCTCGATACGGACACGCTGCCTAAGCATCCCGATATGAGCCTGGCGGATTACATCAAGGAGCTGAAGCAGAGCATCTTCGTGCCTGCCATCGGCGATGAGAGCCACCGCAAAGCGATGGCGGACGCGGTTGCGAGAGGACCGGGGCATTTTGCGACGGATGACCAGAAGGCAGCTGAGAGCCTGCAGCTGGGCGAGCGGCCTGACCCGCCGACCAAGCCTAACCTTGGCTTCGAGGTAGGGCTGTACGGCACGCAGCGACAGACCGTCATTATGGTCGACTGGGACGGCAATGTGTCGTACCGGGAAAGGGCGCTGTGGGATGGCAACGGCAACCCTATCGAAAGGGGAAAGGGCGATGAGGTGTTCCGCTTCAAGATTGAGGGGTGGGAGAGCTAGAGACGCGGTTTAGGAAAGGATTCATCTAGAGTAGACGTTGCACAGGCTAGTGCATGCAGTTGGACGCTCTTGCCGTGCATCATGGTGAGAAAGGCCTGATGAGATGAGATTTATGAACAGCAGCCACGTTCAAATGATGCGTTGCGAAGCTACCTGAACGCAAGAGACCGACCATCCTTGCCCTGCACAAGTGACTACATTTCCTGCATTCTGGGTAGGTTTGAAATTGTGCTATAATTTAGGCCACTGCGATCCTATTTGTGGACAAAACACTGACCGAACTGCTCTTACTGGTTCACCACTCCCATGCAACTTCTCACTGGGCGGGCTATGGCAGGTACGCAGATTAACAATATCCATGGATATCAATAGGGTGTCTAAGGCAACTGAGTGGTAACAAGATGCTCAAGTGCAAATACAGGTACAAATGAAAGCAGAAGAAAAAACAGGGCAAAAGATGGAAAAAAAGAAAAAACAGAACAGACAGTAGAAAAGACATCAATAAAGAAAAGTAGAGAGAAAATAGGAAAGGAAATAGAAGAACAAAAGCGTCATAGTGGTCCCCCACTATCCCTAATAGAAATTAATAGTAGGAAGTAATGGAAATAATGATAAAGATAGGAACAACAGCATTAAGTAACAACAATAATAATAATAATAACGCGGGATGAGGGACGACGATGCAGGACGACGATGCAGGACGACGACGAAGGACGACGATGCAGGACGACGATGAAGGACGACGACGAAGGACGACAACGAGGGACGACGACGAGGGACGCCGACGATGGACGATGGTGATGGACGACGGTAGAGGCAACAAAGACGACAGTAACGAAAGGCGTACTACGGCCGGTACTGTCACTTTATTGCAGCTTAGAATGATCGCGGCTTCTGATATTGAGATAGAGAAAACAGGGGGGAAGGCAGTTGGACGCGTTGCTTCTGTTGTTATCACGAGAGTTCCTGCCGTGGGATGCAGATGCGCACCTTCCGCACATTATCATCCGTACCTTCCTTCCTTCCTGCAGTGGCAGAAGCTGCGACCAAAGAGCAGATCAATCGTCATCGTCCGTGCCTTCGGCGTTTACCTTGCGACGCAGTCAAATCATCCAACGACATCGAAACATCAGAGCACCTTTTTTCATCTGAAGCTGAACTTCACAGATCCCACGGCCCAATTCACCCAGCCCACCGCGGGTCTTGTCGGTTCGCCCAACCGAGCACCGGCGGCCCGTCTGAAGGAGCCCTTTTCTTTTTTGATTTTTTTCCTTCTCGCGACTTTCTTTCACTTTGACAATGCCCCCCGCGAAACCCGGGTCCCTCGGCTTGCTTCTGCTCTTCTACACTACGCGAGCACTCTACACCCTCATCGCCCACAGTCTCTACATCATCCAAACCAACCTCCACCTCTGGTTATATTTTGCCAGGACAGCCGCTGCTTGTTTTGCTATTTTTGCTTCTGCTTTCTTCCACGTCGGCCAGATCTGCAGCATTGCTGTGGAAGGCGCGCTGGCCACTTGGACCATTTCCCTTTCCGTCGTCTTTGTTTGGGCCGTCCCCTACGCCATCTTCCTTTCCGGCGTTTTCTCTGTCGCCGTTTTCGTCGTCGTCCTGGAACAATGCGAGACCGTCTATCTAATTCTTCGTTCCTTCCTACGCGGAACCGAGGCTCCCGTCTCTCCGGAGGCGGCTTCGCCCGCCCGACAATCTCTGGCCCCGTTGGACCAGTCCGTCGCAATGACGGAGCTGACCTCCAACGAGCCGACGCCATCACAATCATCCACAGCATCAACGACGCAACCCAATCCCAGCCAGAACTCTCACAGCCGCAGCCACAGACCAGTGTCATTCGGCAGTTTCATCGGCCAGACCCTGCATCTCATCACCAAAAGGCTCCCCGTGGCAGTCGAATGCCCCGATCAACTCGAGGAAGAGCTCCCACCCCGGGCCCGGATGGAACCATGGAGAAATTGCAGCAGAGATTCGGAGGACGAGATGGATCTGAGCAGTTCAACGAACCCCGTTTCTCACCTGAAGCACTTCCTGGTCTCAACGATCGTCACGTTCTGGGAGAAATATCCCACACCAACACGGACTCCGCCCGCCTTCCCTTCAGTGCCTCGCATGGCCACTTTGGAGACCCTGGACGCCTCCCCAAGCCCTCAGCGACAAGAAAACCAACAGGATACACCGCTGCCTCCCATGCAAGACGAATCTCGGCAGGCTTCTCACACGGCGGACCCCTCTCCAGCAATCCCACTGTCGCCAGTTTTGACGTCAACGCCCTCACCGGAGCGGCTGCTCGAAACGATGAGAATCAGCCGCCTTTGTCAAAGTCCGGAGAAGTCACATTCACCTCTTCGTCGGAAAGCAGCCCGTCGCTTGCTCCTAGCTCGGGAATCCAATCCAAGTTCAACTCCCGTCCTTCCAGCCGCGTAGAGAAGAAACGCATCCCAAAGTCACGGACCATGACCGTCTTATCCAACCTCACGGCATCTCTTTCAAGGACGTCACTCACGAGTTTTACAAGTGACCGCAAGGCCTCTACAAGCAGATCGGTCTCCTCGCGCAAAGTCAGTGGCTCCTCAACTAGCACACTTAGCACTACGGACACATCCCGAGTTCCCACGCCAATGAGCGCTGAGGTCAACCCTCTCATCATCAACACTGCCCAGTCATCCCAGTACTGGGCAGGTCGCTTTCAGTCTCTCCACGATCGCTTTCACAACGAGGATCTCCAGCCTCACTCTCTTGCAACCCTTGTTTCCGCCCACGCCTCAAGATCCACTGTTGTCCGCGACCAGCGAGCGGCTTACCAAAGCCGCGGCAATCTCCCTCTTAGCACGACGACTGCGTTGGACCGCTACAGTACTACAGCCGTCAGCAGAGAGACCAAGGTTCTCGACGAGGAGGACAACCGCTGTCTGCGCGTCTTTCTGCATCTCGACTCGCTCTGTGCCACACCCGAGGCGCAGAAGAGCCTGCATGCCTGGCAGGAGATTTACGCGCGCCGCAACAACCGCGTGGCACTTCTGCCTCACGGCGCGAGCATGGACAAGGGGTTCGTGGCGAGAATTTTCGGCGGCGGACGACGCAGTATGGGTGCCCCTCGCCCTGAGAAGCAGGTGATCGAGGGAAAATACCGCACTGGCAAGCGTGTCAGTATGCTTTGAGGTTGACGTGGTTTGGCATGAAGGATTATCAAAGTGCGACAATATGGATAGGCGTTTTTGTTTTGGGCTGAATTGGAGGGATAACTGGGAAAAGCATCATCACATTGTCAAGACTCTCAAGAGAGAGCTATCGCGAAGCCTGTACAACGGACACAGAAAAGTCCCTGCATCTGTATATATGGAGGCTATGAGAGACGAAAGCTCAGCTGTTAGGACCAATACCCATTTACTTCTACACCGACCAGTCCGTGGTTCCTCTCTCCCAAACCCCAACGCCTGCTAATGCATTTCAGTGTGTTTATTTCCGCGTGTACTCGGCGCCTCTTCTGTGGTGTAATTCCCTTGGCGCCCCCGCCGTCCAGTCTATCTTAATCCTCCGCCTTCTTCCGCAGCTTCAGGTAATCCCTGATCTGCTCATGCTTGCTCGCAAAGAACATGCCCAACTTGTCGTTCCGCCACGTCAACACGCCAATCTCCGCCGCGTAGCCCGCAATGTCCTCGTACTCCCTGGGGCTGTCAAAGTCGCGGAACAGGAACCCGCTCGTGGTCGTCATGCGCTCCGTCTCGAGCTGCCACAGGCGGATCTGGTCGATGACCGTCGGCGGCAGCACGGGCTTGTTCCGGACGGCGGCGAAGCGGTGCATCTGCTCGTGCGCGTGGGACGCGAGGTAGGAGATGATCTGGTCGGCGGTGATGCCGCGCTCGACGGCGTTGCGGATCGAGTTGCGCGTCAGGCGGCCCGAGACCATGTCCGCGAAGCGCAGCTTGAGCTTGCAGAAGAGGGAGAGCACGGCGATCTGGAGAGGGGTCTGGCCGTAGGCGTAGACGCGGTAGTTGGTCTCGACGATGATGCTGCCGCTGCGGGTCTCTTCGGAGCCGCCGCTGCCTGCGGTGGCGCCGTTGCGGGGCCCGCTGCCGCCGGGACCGGGGCCGGATGCTGCTGCGAGGGCGGCGGAGAAGCCTGCGCCGGCGCTGCGGAGGGCGCTGGAACTGCTTGTGAGGGTGGTGGCGAGGCGGGTGGGGAAGTACTGCTGGGGCTTGTGGGAGGGGATGTAGATTAGGCCGAAGTCCATGAGGGAGGGGAGCATGTTGCGGCGCTCCTCGGTGAGGGCGTTCGTGTCGTAGGCGCGGCCGAGCTCGAGGGAGGCGAGGAGGAAGAGGAAGGAGAGCATGTCGGTGGACTCCATGCCGGCGGAGTCCTGGGCGTGGTCGGTGGCGTCGAGCCAGAGGAGGAGGAGGGTCCAGACCTGGGCGTTTGCCTCTTGGAGGAGGAAGGTGAAGCCGGCCTGGGTGATGCCGACGGCGCCCTGCTGGCGGCGGACGAGCTGGCCTGCGACGAGCAGGTTCTTAACGGACGACTTAGGCCCGCTCAGGTCGGCGCTGCCGGGATTGACGGTGGCGACGATGTAGTGGAGGATGTCGTCCCACTTGCGGCGTGCGTAGCGGTCGAGGAAGGGGATGGTGATCTCGGGCGGGACGGGGAGGGTGGAGGGGACGCCGAAGGAGTTGTGGTGGCCGCCGCCCTCGAGGGCGAGGCGGAGGGAGGATTTGAAGTTTGTGGTGAGCTGCATCTCCTGCGGGCGTTCTTTCGACGGGACGGTAATTTGGAGGATGTGGAGGGAGCGCAGGGTCGAGATGGCTTGGTCTTTTTGCCTGTGGGAGGGAAGAAGCTGTGTTAGAAAGATTTTTGCTGCTGCGCGGTGGGAGGAAGGGTAACGCGTGAGGGCATTGTACCGTCGCGAGTCGGGCTTCACCCAGAGATCGAGGTCCTCGAGGAGCATTGGCTTGGGCATGTACAGGATGGCCATGACGATGGTTTTTGCTGGGGAGGTTTGTTTGCCTGGGTTAGCTAGCTTGTTCCATGCTCAGCGAGCGCCGCGGGGACGGCGACGGCGACGGCGACGGCGAGGCTCACCCAGCGGGGGGATCATCCTCCTGAAGATGGCGAAGGCGGTCGACGGCTGGAGGTACAGCTTCCTGAAGGTCGTGCCTGGCAGCTTCTCCAGGTAGTCGGCCAGCTGGAGTGATTGACCCGAGCTGACCGACATGATGGGCGAGTTTGCGCGCGGTGGTTTTGGGGGGGAGGAGGAGGTCGGCGAGATTTTCGTGTGTTATCTCATGATCGGGCGGAGAGGAAGGCGCGAGGCTCGTTCGGGGGGTTGTCGCTGCGCTGGGGGCGTTGGAGTCGTGGGACTCGGTCGTGGTCGTGTGCTTTTGGGTTTGGACAAGTTCTCGATTATTTGCGACAGGCGATCAGGTCCGTCATTCAATCATTGAGCAGGGATTACTAGCCAGCGGAACTTTCCGCCTCAGGCCCCCCTGGTGCTGCCTGCGCTTATCTTATCGGCTGCTTATCGGGGTCTTATCCATGTCGGCTGTGAGAAGGGACGAAAGCCGGGAAGGCACGTCATATTAATAGCTTGCGGGCGGGTGCGACTGCCTCCAATTGCCGAAGACCGCCGAACTCTTACTCACC
Source organism: Colletotrichum endophyticum (assembly GCA_027406105.1). Classification (NCBI taxonomy): domain Eukaryota; kingdom Fungi; phylum Ascomycota; class Sordariomycetes; order Glomerellales; family Glomerellaceae; genus Colletotrichum; species Colletotrichum endophyticum. Next base: position 1,006,558 of record JANVYF010000010.1, on the reverse strand, counting down.
TGGACGAGTGAATCTCATCTCAACAGCCATTCATCGAATTCTCAGTGCCAAGATGCCTCCTAAGCTGCCACCTCTTCGCTTCGTGCGATCTGTGAGTCTTTTATGAGTCAATTGGTTCGAGATCGGCACTGATCATCACTCCAGGTCCTCAACTCCTTCTCCAAAGACTCTGGGCTTGAGCCGAGGTGAGTTGGAGTTGCATCGAGATGCTCGTCCTTGCATTCTCGTGATGTATCTTTCAATGTGCATGCAGCTGATGAATTTCTAGATTACTTGGTAACAACGTATGGAAAGTCCTTCAGTAGTAGTGTCATTGGCGCGAGACTCACTTCACTGCAGTTCAGAGTAACTGGCGCCTCTGTCGGTAAGGTCGAGTTCGAGCTGGCCATCCAGAAGGAGCACACGGTATGAAGTCCACGATGATCGCAGAGTAAACGTTCTTCGTGGCTCATGTTAATCAGAATCGTCTGCAAACCATTCACGGAGGTACTCTCGCCAGTCTTGTCGACCTTGGCGGTTCCCTTGCCGTCGCCTCAAAAGGCCGCTTCATGACTGGCGTCTCCACTGATATCAACGGTTCGTCACATCAGTTCTCAGAAACTCGCCATCACTGATAAGCCTTAGTCACGTACTTGAACCCCGGAGGAACACCTGGTGACATCATGACGGGCACTGCCATCTGCGACAAGAGTAGGTCACTCTGAATTCAACGCGCAGAAACCATTGTTGACGACTTGCAGTGGGAAGGACCCTCGCCTACACGACCGTTCAATTCTTCAACAAGAAGGGAGAACTTGCTGCTAGAGGAAGCCATACCAAGTGAGTTTCGATCAGGGCGCGAAAATGATTAAGGGATGCTGATATGTGCCCAGGTACATCGCCAAGACTTGGGTATCTGAGGACTTCGTTGCACCTGATGAGTACGTTGCCGAAGAAGAGAACTAAGATGACCTGCCAAGTCCGCAAAGAGCAGGTGAAACCGGCGGCTTTGCAGACAATCTTACCAGGCCAATCTCTGCGTTTCACGACGGAGGTCGAGATCTACAATTCTAGATAATAGACATCTATTACTCATGTTCTGAGAAAGCAAGTGGTGTGATATCGCTCGTTGTAGAGCGTTCTCATGTGGGATCTAGGTATATCGATAGCCCTTAATCCAATACATGCCATCCATGCATTGGAAACTAAATAGTTGCCCAAACCAGTCTTCCTTGCTAATCATTGCTACGTAACAACTCCCTTAACTTCATGTCACATCATAGTCTCGTTCCGTTTCTCCGACAACCGACTGCTCAACCCTCTCAAACGCCCTTGTCGGAATCAATGGCTTTCGATTGGTACTGCATCTTGGACATGGCGTAAGACTCCTTCGTCGCCACGGAGTAGAGCAGGACCAGAATGACGAGGGGTAGGTAAGTCGTCAGGACGATGTCCAAGACATAGAGCACGATATAGTAACCCCAGTAGGACCCGCCTCCGAAAAAGACGTTGACCAGGCCCCAACACTCGCGAACGAGAAAGAGGGAGGCAACAGTCACTACGATCATGGCCGCCTGTGGTAAATGCATTAGGATACCCGCGATCTTGTTGCCCTGAGAGACGGGAAGCCCCAACGTACCTGTTCCAATCCGCTACCGAACGCCTTCTTGCGTGACTTTGCAGCATACACAACAGACCCGATGGCCATGATGATCAAAATGCTGTAAGAGGCAAGCATCAAGCATGACGCGACCAGATACTCGTATTCCTTGTAATATCTGCCGAACCTGTCGTCGAGGTAGAGACAGAATGCAACGAACGAAAGCAGGACGACCAAAATCGAGCCGCCGAGGGCGAAGCCACGGCCCTTGCGATAGGCGCTCGAGACCTCATCGCCCTCAGTCCGGAGCTGTGTCAGGGCGTGTGCCATGTAGAAGACGGCGAGGAAAATGGAGAGGTTGAGCACGACTTCGACGAAAAATTGCATGTAGACAAGCACATTGACGGCTACGCCGACGGAGTGTCGCGGCGCGAAGAACCTGTCATATGCGGCGCTGGCGAGGCAGGACCAGACGGCGATGTAGAGGAGGTGCGAGCTGTTGAATTCATCTTGTTAGATATTTTTTCCTGACATATTTCTGAGGGCGTGGTGGAGGCAGCTTACAGCATCCAGAGACCAAAGCCAACCTTGGTGTAGTCAACCCATCTGCGTGTCGTGTCATGGCGGTACCCTGGCTTGCGGACGAGCTTTGCGAAAAGCACCACCATCGGGATTAGAGCTAGTACGACGACGACAATCCGTACGATGTACATGATCTGCTCCGGACTGAGTGTGCCGCCCATATTGACAGTGCTCTTCGTATCCTTCTCTTTCTCTTCTGTGTAGATAGTGAATAGTAAATGTCGTCTGGTGTATGAAGCGTTGTCGAAATTGTCGTCTCGATGTTGTTCAATCCAATGATCAAGGGATAAGATGCCGTCGTCACACAGGACCGCGGACCAAGAGAGCCCTTAAGTAATCTACACATCAACCAGAATTCCAACGGCGAAAACCGCATCTTGGCGAAGGAGCGCCGTAAAACTTGGCGGCGCTCACTTCCAAGACCCGCAGCCAGGCTTCCGTCTGCACCCCGGCCGGGCGACGGCTGTGCCGCACTAGTTCCGGGCACCACACGAGATCTGCCTCGCCCAAAGCTGGGCTGAGCAAATCCCGCACAAGGGCCGCGGAGCGCAGACCTGCAGTTTCAGTGCGAGTCGCCCACTGTCGTTGCCCGACGGCGTCTTGGGACATGGACCGCTGAGCGAAATGTAGTGCACACGGCGGTGATCTCGCTTGCCGTACGGGGCGAGACACCGCTTCGCCTCTGCACCATTGGGCGCGCCCCCTGCCGTGCTGCCGTCGGGCGTAGTCGCGTAGGTACGATGGGAGTAACCTGCAAGTGTTTAAATCCCGCTTTGCTGGCAATAAAGCGAAAGGTCCCGTGATGGAAATGCTTCGCGACACTCTCGCACTGCTGGCTGCGGGGCTTTCGCACGTACGTTGGCTGGGCGTTTTCCCCCATCTTTTGCCCTGGTCTAGCATCGCCTAAACTCAAGCTTATTTCTATGGATGGACGCCACAAATGCCCTGTGACATGATCAACCAGTTCCATGAAAGGGGATCAATAAAGACTGACGTCGGAGGGACAGTCAGTGGAGCGACGCATGCGTTCAACTGAAGTTTCGCATTCAGCCGTTGTCGATGCATGAGACGGTCTCAGAGATGGACAAGGGCGCCTGGCGAAGATCGAGACGTAGGTCAAGATTGAGGGTCCAAGATTTCGTTTAGCCACAATGTTTTGAGGTAAGAGCGATGTTGCATTCATCAAGTGAGTCAATTGCACCGCCTGAATTCGATGAGACGGCTTTCTTTTGGTGGCTGTAGAGCGTTGCGATCGACAGAGGCTGCCGCTTACTTACCCACCTATGCACTAGAGGGGTCGACGGCAGTGATCGCAGCCGTCATTGTTGCTGCGGCCATAGCAGGTGACAGTGTCTTGGCAACGGTACTTCACCTGCTCATCCAGCTCCCAGGACATGTGTGCGGTTGTTTCCTATCTTCTCACGACTTTCTTTCGCGCGATATAACATTCATGAGTATAGAGATGAGGGCTAATGTGTGCAGCATGAGAAGCTATGCTGCCAAAACCAATGAATATCGGCCAACGCACGTCAATGAGAACCGTTGAAATAAACGGAACAAAACAATCACCCATCCAGTGAGGGCTTATGGGGAACTTATTCCGAATCCTCTGCATTCTCAGGCTTCCTGCCATAGACGGAGTACCTGGGCATGGTCAGCATGATCTGAGAGAGCTTGGCAAGACAAGACTTACAGAGACCAGTACGCATGGATGCTCTTGTCCTTAAATTCCTTACGACACAGGGCGTTAGAGACCACCACTTCTTCCTTCGTCCAGCCGTGGGCTCGAGTGAGGACGGTCAAGCTGAATCCATCCCAGCCAGCAACAATGTTTTCATGGCTCCACGCGCCGATTTCCTTGAAACGCTGGTCCTTTGGCCACGTGTTCGTAGGCCACTTGTACTTCAATACCTTGATGTCAACGAACCCAGCTCTGCTTAGGAGGTCTTTGAAATTTTCCACTGGCAAAGTCGGACGTCCGCTTTGCTCCATAGCCTCCTGAATGAGGTCTGCGGTCTTAACAATCTGGGCATCCTTCGGGATGGTTCCGTCATCACTCTGGGGCCTGAGAGGGGTCTCGTTGAATTCAACCCACCCGCCAGGGTTAAGGTTGCTGCGATCCGCAGTTAGCCTGGAAAGCGTCTGAGGATGTAGCCATGGGAGCAAGGACGGCCATAAATGAAGCGCATCAATCCGTACTTACTCATAGCATTTCTTAGCGTAAGCGTCCCAGTCGCTGATACATCCGTTCATCATCCTGCTGTGGATGTAATCGAATTTTCGAGAGTATGTCCAAGACTCCTCTACATCATCAACCTCAAATTTGACATTGGGCGGCGTGCTACACGATCCTATTAGTGGTCACGAAGTCTGTATCAGCACCATCAATCGAACGTACAACTCTGGAAAAGTGGCTGAGAGATCGACGCCAAGGATCTCGGCCTCGGGGTGTTCGTCGCCGAAGTCAATACACCAGATACCGGTTCCTGTTCCGACGTCCAAGACCCTTCCAACCTTGGAATCGGGGTCGTTAGGGGGAGCATTGCCCAGCTTGTCGTCGAAGGTGAGCAAGAATAGGTTATGCTGGAGGTCTACCAGGATGTTAGACTAGGCAGCCTGCAGACATCCGAGGTCTAACCTAGCCGGTCATTTTCAGTCTCATCATTAGGCAGTTGGTATTCTACGGGCAGATTTAGCGAAAGAACTCTGGTGGTTACATCTTGAAGTATCGAGCTTCAACTTACTGCCATCTTTGTACGCATGATAGGTTCTACCATTCTCGATCCGATAATCGAGGATAGAGCCTTTCAAACTTGTGCTAGACGACACGGCACTCTGTCATCTGATGAGTGATGAGACTTTATAAAGCAGCATCTGGTTTTCTTACGGGGGCTCTATCAGACGCAGCATCATCAACCGCAGGCTGGATGAACGGAATCGTTAGCGAGCCTCGGGAACAGGATGAAGTCAAGTCAGTACCGCATCATCCGCCGCAATCACCACTTCGTGGTCAGGCACAGGGTCTGTCGGAGGCGAAGACATGTTGAAGTCGCGTAGATGTCAACGAGCTAAAGCGATTGAATTGAATGTGTGGCAATTATTGAGTGACGTGGTGCAGTGTCTGGGGGGATGGCTTGTTGGAGATATTTATCCCGCTGGCCTTGCCCCTCAGCTGTTTTAACGGCACGTTGTCCCGGAACCCCCGTGAAGCCCACTGGGCGGGCTTGGCTTCCTTAACGAGAGCCAATTCCGCGTGTCACAGTCCACTAACTTAGCGATGATAGGTCTGTGAACGATAGACCGGGGTGCTTGAACAATCACTGTTGGTACCCTCGCGTCGCAAAAAAAGCACTAAACCCCCAAACAGCAGGACCCTTCTCCTCGCATCATGTCCTCTTCCTTGTCCTCCAATCAGACAGTCAGCGGGTTAATCGTGACCACGAGCCGATGCATTGGCACTTTTTTAGTCCAGTCTGGACCAGGTGTTCACTCTTCCTCGTCCGAGAAACACTCCATAGTATCCCTGTTGCTATCGCGAAGCCGACTTCCCCGGGCTTGCAGTCTTATTCCCGCTTAAACTGCATTCAATCACTGTTCGCACTATCATCTTATAGAGTCCAAATAATCCATGTCGCGGTCACAAAACACACAAAAGGTAGACATTCTGTTCGGAAATCTTTCCATAGTATTCACGGTGGAAAGTCACTCGCCAGGTTCACGGATATTCCTCCTCGTAATCTGAGCATCCCATATACGCATCGTATGCATCGGCAGCCGCCTCAGCCTCAGTAGGTTTCCTGCCATAGGCCGAGTACCTATCCATGGTCAGCATACAGAGAAAGAATGTGTCGTTTCTTGCAGCAAAGACTTACACGGGGTAGTAAGCGTGAATGCTTCTATCCTCAAATTCTTCCCGGCAGCGCGTGGTCGCATCCATTACTTCCTCTTTTGTCCATCCATGAGCTCTAGTCAGCGTAGCGAGGCATAATCCATCCCAGCCAGTCACGATATTCTCATGAGACCACGCGCCAATCTCCCTATGTCTGTCCTCCTTCGCCCATGAATTCGTGGGCCACTTCATCTTTAGAACTTTGACATCAACAAAGCCAGCTCTGGTCAGGACTTCCCTGATGTCCTCCATGTCTCCCGCGACGCGACCGAACATGATAGAAGCCTGTCTGATCAACCTGGCTATTTTGAGAATCATCGATTCTTCTGTCAGCGTGCCATCATCGCTTTTCGGCATCAGGGCGGTTTCATTGATCTCGACCCAGCCGCCGGGGTTGAGGTTGCTGTGCATGTTGTCAGCTGCTGATTTCCAGTCCATGGCCGTTCTGCGCGGCGCACATTTAGAGGATTCTCTTACTCAAAGCACTTCCTCGCATAGGCATCCCAATTTGCAATGCAACCGTTCATCATTCGGCTGTGAATGTAGTCAAAGGTCCCATACGTCCAGGGTTCCTCCAGGTCATCGACCTCAAACCTGACATTCGGTGGGTGACTGTATGGTGATTCAGAAAGAGACAGCTGTTGACGAATACGCACAAGCCTTACTATGTTGTAAATGTTGCCGATAGGTCGAAACCTATCACGTCTGCCTCTGGGTGCTCATCGCCAAACTCACATGCCCAGATGCCGGTGCCGGTGCCCACATCGAGCACGCGTCCGACTTGGGCACCATTGTCGTTGGGCGGTGCGTTCCCTAGCCGGTCATCGAAAGTAAGTAGAAATAAATTGTGTTGCAGGTCTCCGTTGATTGGTTAGTTACACAGGACAAGAGTTGAAGGAGGATATGGGGACAGTGGCTTACCCAATCGATCGTTCTCCACATCGTCATTCGGTAGATTGTATTCTAGAAAGCATAACATCAACCTGGTGCAAAAGTGGTTGGCTGTATTGCTTGATGGCCCAACTTACTGCCATCTTTGTATGCATGATAGGTTCTTCCGTTTTCTTGGCGGTAATTGTAGATGCAGTCTGAAAGGCTGACACTGGATGAAGTCACGCTCTAAACGCATGATAAGTACGTGCCTTGTGCAGTTGTCTCTTGGAAGAAAATAATCTCACAGCTTCTCTGCAGAAACGGACATCTTCGTCACGCTTTAGCAAACGAGATTAGCAGAAATGTACGACATGAATCCCATTGAGATTGAGCGAGGACGACGGCTTACGGTTTCCTCGGAATCGGTTTCCCCGGGAACAATGTGCTCCTCGTGATCCAGTGCAGATTTGGCGTGGGTGCTTTCTACAGCCGACATTCTGTCCGCTTCGAGTCGGCAGGACTTGTAGAGGAGGGAGGTTGTAATTTGTTCAGTGAAGACGCGGTATCCCGTAGCGGCTAACCTTTGGTTGCTTTTATCTGTTGGACTTCTCGGATCTGCTGTTGGACCTGTTGGATGGGTCGACCTCCCCCCGCCTTGGCTGTACCCACCTCATTGCCAAATGCGCACCGCTGCTCCGTCCGCGCATATAGTGTCCGCAAACAGGCATCCAATCCACGAATGAGAAGGAAGTTGGTGGTATCCACGAGATCGCGAGTCTTTAGCCGCCTGCTGTTGGAACTGTTAAACACAATGCACCATGCCCCCAAATCGAAGAACGCTCGCAATCAAATGCGACCTCTCATTTGCTCTGCCAATCAAATTCAGAACGCCCCGGTTAAAGCGGCAAACCGCTGCGTTGGTTCGCAGCAGCGTTCAACTCCCTGTCTCCGCCGTACCCCTGCAGAATGCCAGTACCCTTGGGTCCAACTGTGCTGCGAACCTGACCAGTTTCCCGGTCCCCAGAACTGTTGGGTGAGTATGTGTGTTCCGGGTAAGACTCGAAGACACGGCGTGGTCCTGCTCCCAGAAATGGCTTACCCGATCCTAACAGATCAGGCCACTGACAAATAATGGGGGCAAAAGGTATTAGTGTTGGGTATTCGGTTAATTTTCAAGAGCCCGGGGAAAACGCTTCCAAAGAGAAACAGGCACTAACGAGGCTGTACCCAGGCTATCCGGTACTGCGACGGCCAGATTACCACTGGGAACAATGTCCAGAGCCTCTGTGGCTTTAAGTCACTTCTTCACGGATCATGTTTACATTTCTCAGTAGGTAACGGAGTGGGCTACGTCTGGTGGCTGAGCTGACAATCAGGTAGGTGTTCACTTCAGCCAATAGCGACACTGATAAGATTCATCAAAATCACCAATGTGATGTTAAATTCCCAGTCGAAAACTACCAAGATGTGGCAGTGTGCTAGCACTGCCAGGTTTTGTCTTCACGCCAGCCTGCGTGTCTCACTGTCAAATTGAGCTGCCTTCTCGTGGCGGGGCGACCGCGGTTTGCCCCACTTCTAATTAGTAGGCGACGCGATGCGCGTTGATTAAGGTATCTTCTTTCACAACACACGCATATTCATGGAGAATTATGCCGATCAGCCTTCGCCGTGTCGCTGAACACCATACCCAGTCAGCGGTGTGGCCAACGTAACAGACTAACTCGTAGCCAACGGGCTGTGCAAGGCTCTTGCAGACGTTAAAGGTCCAGATATCACGGGCCTAGGAGTATGATAATTTGACGTCAGCCACGAGGGCGAAATCAGACGGATATGCTAAAGTCCAGTAGGTCGTAGTATCATTCATGATATCCATCACCTTCAATTTCTCAGCGATTACGATGGCGTATGTCTTTGATTGGCTGTCTGAATCAACCGATAGCAACTCAATTGACGATGTGCCTCTCGCCAAAACTTGCGTTGGTTCTTTTCGTGCTCCAACGACCACAACAGTCCCGAAAACGTCACCAGACTCATGAGCATCCGGGCTTTTGAGTCGTTCACGCTTGGTATGAGCGATCAGCAACTCATTGCCGGAGTAGCCCTCACGATCGTTACCATGTTCATGACGTTCAACAACAACCTGAGTGAGAAGTTCTCGTTTTACTCGTTTCAGATCGCGACCAGACTCGGGTATTTTTCTTACATTGTACATCTCTGTACAATCTCTCCTGCGCGAGCATTTCGACGGTTACAAGAGCCTGAGGACATTCCGAGTATGTGTGGTGGCCGTACTGCTAGTCCTTTTGATAGTATGCATGACGATATCTGAATCGGTTATCTTCAGATTCAATCGCCACATCTCAGTCAAATGCGCAAAACAACATTTCAAATTCATCGACCCAGACCGGCCTCACTACGTCTCATTTTCAGGCGAGGTTGTGGTTCTTTTGATTCAGACGGTCCTCGTCTTGGTTATAGTCCTCGGCTAATCGAGGCGGTTCCTTGAACTTTATCAAAAAGATGCCCGGGCGAACTACCACTACTGGTCTCAATGGTCTCTGCAACGACTGCTGGGAGAGCTAGCTGAAAACAAGTACAATAACGAGTTCGCGCCCACGATGGAATCATTGTTTGGAGAACTTCGTAACAGCAGGGTTGATCCTACTGTGGACCGTTGGATCTTGGTGTTAGACATATCGACTGAGTCCATTTCCACCAGCTTTCTCCGGGAAATAATCTGGCTAGGTTTTTCTACCTTGTCTCTGAAATGATTCTTACTTGGATGCAGGTCTGACGCACCAGATTGACGCAAACTTCGGTCAAGTGATACCGTTGAATCTTGTTTGTATTCCGTTCTTGACTGCTTGGGCTGCTTCTTCATGTAAGTGCTTCTGTAATGCGTTGTTGAACTAAGCCAAACCAATGTGATGCAGCCACAACCGCAAGCCATGAGCAGCATTCAAGAAACACCCGAGACCCGTCCCAACCTCCTCGAACCCAGCCGTGTAACTCTCCATGGCGCCATGATGAAGAGGTAAGCTACAATACTAAGGTCAACGCACCACAGATTGAGTCTTGGGATCATAAGAAGACACAGGCGAGAGAGGGGATCATGGATGTTGCAAAAGAAGTCGGAATCTTCTTACGATGGTTGTTGGAAGCCTCCACATTCTTATACGCTTTAGGGCTGATAGTATGGTCTCTCATGTTTGCAGATGTGATTCCTGGGGAATTCTACGTATCAATTATTGCCTGTAATGTGTCAGTTGGATTTGTCGTTGCTGGAGCTGGAACTTGGTTTATGACTGTGTTTACTGTCTGTTGCGAAGGATTGGTCCCCATCATCTATGGATAACTTCACTGACGATACATTCACCTGCGGTCATTGTTCGGAAGAACACATGGCAGTCGAGATATAATTTGATGCAGTAGATAGATTGCACACTGTTCGAAGCACCAGCAGAGCCAGAAACTTGCTGGGTGTAAAAGAACGTCACCGCGCAGAACAGATGTTTGGCCGAAATGACAACAGTATATTAGAGCGGGAATGATAACTGCAAGTCCACTACAACGGCTGTTATAAATTAAAACATGAAGGGAGCCCTGGCCAAATTTACTGCTGCGGCCAGAGGGTTCGCTAGGACCAGGGCCAGCCAAGAGTCCGGTATTCGTACTCCCTGTGCTTGCGAGGCGGGTTCAATCATTACCCCATAGGTACCTATGTAGCCAAAATAGTGACCTGGTCGACTAGGCTTCTTCTGCCTTGTCCTGTGTTCTTATACATTCATAGACCGGAGCCCTCGCCAAGTCATTGTTTTGAACAGGCGTGGTTACTTTGCGCCGAATGGTTCGACCGACACACAAGCAGGGGCTATTTTCGGTTTTATCATGTAGCGGCGGCCTCTCGGGGTTTCAAGACAGTCCCTAATGGCAACGGCGGAAAGCCGGCATAAGGAGCATTGACAAAGTCCGGCAGTCACGAGTCGTGACTCGTAAGGTCCACAGGTGAGATTAGAACGCCCATCAAGGAACGTGAAATCTTGGCGCAAGTACGAGACAGCAAAAGATGGAGGGATAAGGCAGGGAATGTTTGAAGATCACTTTAGATTTAATATGTCAAACTTTCATGCCATGTGACAAACTGGCCCAAGCACAGCGGTCAGCACCAACTTGTTGCGTGATATCGATGATTGACAAGGAGCCCGAATACGCGGTTCTCGTTCACCTCGATGTTCCAGGCTTTATCGATGACAAGGTGACGAACCGCAAGGACCAACAGTGCGTCGCTGTCATCGCAAGCCCCCCACTTCAATCTAATTGAGTTTAACAATCGATGCATCACTTGGAATGCTCCGACAGTTCTTCAGCCTACAAATACTACATACGCCTAAATGTTCCTATCACTATTTGAACTCCTCGTTTACCAAACTCACCATATCCCCGCCATCGACCACTTGAAATCCCCCCAACCTAAACTCGACGTACCATCATTGTTTATCGATATGAAGTACTTGGCTGTTCTTTTGGCTTTTGCCGCCTCTTCCAATGCTGCTTGGTGCAACGCCGGATGGGGCAAGCCCGCCGGAGCCTCATGCCCGTCTGGCTACGTAAGTTCACTCGCAACATTGATCAGAATCGTACTCAGCTAAGCCTATCCTAGACCAACACCTACTGTGTACGATAGTCCCCTCAACCAAAATAATGTCTCACTAATATATGTGCAAAGTGTGAGGAGCCTGGAAGTCAACACGGGGACTTTGGTTCGCAAAAAGTCTGCGTTAACCCGTCCAACGGCGCCGGCACTGCGCCTGTTCTGAGTTCATGCCTGGGTAGCGGTGTAAGTATCTAGTCTCTCCGCGCGTGCTCTAACGAACAATTACTGACAATCTCATCCCCAACTAGTTCGTGCGCTGCGTAAGCTATGCCTTCCTCGGTCTCGGTATCATTCTCACATTTTGCTATAGTGTCCGTAAACCCTTCGACAGATATCCTGTTGAGCAACCACCATCTCGAGGGGGAGGTTCCCCGATTTTATCTCATGCATACTGGAAGCGCAGACAGCACTTGATGATTAGCCAGCATTTACCGATAGAAAAGGGCAAACAGGCGCTAGAGGTGCCCAGAATCTCACAAGCCTTTGGGTTATGGGAAAATTGTAACGACATAAGCATGGTATTCCAAGCCGAACTTTTAGGTTTTCATAATTCACAACTCCATCCTATATCTCTCGAAGGCCTCAACTGCGGCTCGGACTTGAGCGTCCATATCTACCCCATTTGTGAACATGCCACCTTCCTTCATCCGAGCACGCATGTGTTCCAAGTCAATCTCGTCTCCGTCTTGGCTGTACAACCTGCCAAACTCTCTCGTAATGTCCACAACTTTTTGACTTCGCGGCCGTCGAATCTCATCGAAGGCTTTCAAACCTGGCTCAATCTCGTCAACCGATGTTAGCCGATTGAAGATGCCTGCTAGTATGGAGCAATCTTCGATGGCTTGGGCAGCTCCGTTTCCTGCGTGGGGCAGGGTTGCATGGGCGGCATCACCAAGCATGGCCACATGTCCTTTGTAATATGTCGGTGCATGCTCGTGGTCTTGCAAGCTCCAATCCTCATTGTGGCTTTTCTCGACGGCCTAGTGAACATGGTTCAGTCAGCCGTTTGCTCACGGTGTCACCCACAAATACTTACAGATATAAGTGCATCAATTTCTGGTAGAAACTCTTTCCACAGATCCGAGTTGAATGGCGCCCCTTTTTGCGGGCACTTGGTGTCTCTTTGCAAGCAACCTATGCTGTAAGTTTGTCCGAGATCGACTGGAATGCCGATGATGAATCCATAAGGGGTGCAATAGCCGATGGCGTTGTCGATGCAATGCTGGGGAATGATTTGTTTGGCCCTTGTCATGGGGATTGCTGAATGAAACTGCCGCCATTCATCGTGGTTGACGGGTTTAGTAGCCGGATGTTCAGGCCCAAGGATGAATTTCCTGGTAGGGCTGAAAACCCCTTCAGCTCCAAACACGACGTCGAAAGTATCATCTGTGCCATCCTCGAAACTGACCTTAACCTCCTTTGTGATAGCATTCTCCTCAATTTCGACCAAGCGTTTGCCAAAATGCAGTCGCTCCTTGGGCATGACATCGTCTTCCAAGAGGCCTTCAATGAAATGTGCTCGATGGACCGTCCTCCTTCCTTTAGCTCTCCCCAATTCTGCAACCAAAGTCCCTGCATGTTTTCCGGCTGAGAGGAAAAATTGGGTTGCCATCTCCATGTCTTCTTCGTTGGCCATGAAGTGGGACTTTTTAAAGTACGCCTTCTTGATTTCCGGTGATATGAGATCCATGGATTTGATGGCATTCGCATGCAGAGCAAGACCAAACCCTCGGAATCGAACGTTGGGGTGTCCTTCGAATAGGTGAACGTCAAGATGAGGGTTGCTAAGGAGGCCGATTGATAGACAACAGCCGGCGATGCCGGCACCCATGATGCCTACACGCACGCGACGGGGTTCGAAGTTATCGCCCATGCTTCAGATTCTTATGGTGATTTCCTCAGAACCTCCGTTGGCTTTGGTGTTTTTTGTAAATTTTTGAAGCACAAAATGCGGGGTGTTACAGCTCCCAGTTCAAATAGAGGATTCCAATCCATGCCGTGGGTCACCTCCATACATCACGGTGCTACGTCGACCCATGGCAGCGAACCAACATGACGAGCATCGTACCATTTCTCCACTGAAGATTTATTCATGCAGGTCTCTTAGCTACACAGTCCAATAAAAGTGGCTTTTGCAGCGGACGGGTCGCACTCGTCATCCGGGCCAGGCGACTCGTCGAACACGAGTTCTGCCACTGAAGATACGATTGGCTTGAATGATAAGAGGTCGCAACTTGCCCTATCAGACGGTCAAAAAAGTGCATGCTGATAATACTGGCACAGAAGTACTACCAAGTCAACTTTAGGTAAATAAGTCCTAGGAATCACCATTCATTCGTTTGCGCTGCTGGATTCTTTCAAATGACTGACAGGCTCCTCTCGATCACCCGTGAAAGGGGAGCAAGTGTTGGCAAAGGAAAGGCGACTTTGATGATAGATAAAGCCCCTCTAAAGAGGCTGTGGTGGTAAGATCTAAGGAGGGGTCAGACGGACACGACACCAACATTAAGTGCATATTACATGCTTTTATACTCTAAGTGTGATCATGTAGCCTAAGTAATCGGCGACTGAGCCGCAAGAGCTCTTATTCTGGGATTCTTAGCAGCACTGAATTGAGACAGGCCCATGTTAGCTGGAGATGCTGTAGATGTTCCTCACGTGACGATCATGCCAGACCTACGAAAATGACCAGAGATTACACGTGATCGGTGCACCAGATCAGTGCCACGAGTGAAAAGCAGTAGGATAATGTGTCGATGAAAAAATGTGATTCAATGAAACGGATATGGTCAAAGTAGTTGATTAATGTTACAGATGCTACATCTCTCATTTATATTTACAAGAAGCGTTGGCGACTTCAGAATATGTTCAGATTGAATATCCAAGACGCTGCATTAGATGCGACGGAGCGACTTCATGCTGCGTCTAGCGGCGGAGCTGAGGCACTGAGAGTACCACTCGTTCTGAACGACGCAAGAGGTTCCGGCGGCGCAAGTCGTGGCGCCAGTCCAGCCGCTGCCACCGCACTGGCTCCAGGCCTGGGCAGTAACAGTCGAGGAAGAACCGGACTCCGCGGCAGCGGGCTCCTCGGTGGTGGTCTCCTCGGGAGCAGGCTCGGTGGCAGCAGGGGTGGTCGCGGCGGCGGAGCTCTCCTCGGTCGCGGTCTCCTCGGTGGAAGTCTCTTCGGTCTCGGTGGTAGGGGTGGCGGCCGTGGAGGAGCCGACGTTGGCAGGTCCAGCGCTGCCCTTAACGAGAGCGGAGACACCGGTGGCAGCGACGGGCTCCACGAGGTAGTCCTTGAGCTTGGAGAAGGTAGACAGGGCGGTGGTCTCCTTGAGAGCCTTCCAGGTGCCGCTGGAGGAGTCGACGCTGTTGACCTGGCAAGCACGGCCGATGGAAGCGGTGCAGGAGCTGGCGGACGAGGCGTCGGGGACGTTGAAGCTGTTGGAGTAGGCCTCGCCATCGTAGGGGGTGTCGACGGACTCGAAGGCGTTACCCTCGATCAGGGAGACGGTGCCGGAGTAGAGCTCAAAGGAGTGGCCCTTCATGTTGGAAAACAGGTTGTTGGTCGCCTGGAAGGTTCCCTTCTCGCCGAGCTTGGGGGCGCGGCCGGAGACGTCGTGCCAGTAGTTGCGATCGAGGGTCATCTGGTCGCCGTCACCGTTGAGCATCATGGTCCAGTAGTGGTTGCCGTTGCAGGAGGCAGAGGTGGTGGTGACACCGTCGAACTCGTTGTTGGAGATGGTGGCGCGGGAGCCGTCGTAGTGGCTGACGATGAACTGACGGCCGACCAGGGAGATCTTGTTGTGGTCAATCCAGACACCATCGTTGCCTCCCTACAGAAAGTTTAGCTATCGACACAGAATGATTCGAGAATTCGAAGAGTTTTACCTGGAGATCAATGGCATCACCTCCCCAGACAACACCAGGGTTGAGGTTGGTGATAGTGATGCCCTGAATGATGACGTTCTTGGCGTTCTTCTGGATGCGAAGACCCTTGCCGTTGAGAACGCCCTTGCCGTTGGAGCCGATGATGCTCTTGTTGCTTCCGACAACCAGGGGCTCGGTGCCGGCGACATCGTACGTGACAGTCGCGACGGTGTTGTCGCTGGTTCCGCAAGACAGGTCTCCGAGGTACAACTGTCCACCGTTGGTGGAGCTGCAGCTCTTGCGGTCGCATCCCGCTCCAGAGGCCGACTCGCCGGTGAAGTCGTACTCCTTGTCGATAACAATGGTGCGGGCGGTGTCGTCGGAAAGCCACTCGGCCAGCTCTTCGGCGGAGGACGGGGTGGCAGCCTTAGCGCTGCCACCGCCGGTGACGCCGGTGGCGAAGCCGTACGCCGTGCCGACGACCGACTGAGCGGAGGCCGTGCTGGCGGCAGCGGCAGCAAGGATCACGGATGCTGAGAAACGCATTGTAGCGGAATGTGGGGTGGAACGAATGTGGTTTTTGTTAAAGAACGGATGCGTGAAGTCGATAAACGAATGACTCGATCACGCCGGCGCGAACTTGAGTCGAAGCTGAAGTTAACACTGGAAAGAGACGTCGAAAAGGAGGTTGACACAGAGAACCAACAGGTCAGCTCATCGCGAACTACCTTCGTACTTTAATAACAAGTCTAAACAGTGAGGCTCGAGGAGAATCCGATAAAGTGGCCAAGGGCCCACACAGCGGCAAGACTACCAAAACCGGGCGGCTGTTTGGTGAACTAAGCCGAAAGTGAGAGCCAAGACTCTGGGCAGCGGGTAGGTGGATTCAGGAACACCTAATATCAAGTTTCTTACTCGCCATAGCTGGCAAGGCCCCGTACTGGCGCATGCAATCAACGACCCCTTTCATTTGAGCGAGAGTAAGAGAGAAACCAACTCCGGAGCTATCCGCTGCGATCAGATTCCCCAAGTAGGATGGACCTACGCAACCACGTTTGCTTTCTCGGGTTTTACCTACGGTAGCGGGAAAATCCCGACTTCATACTAAGCCTATGTAGCACGAGCTTCAATCAAGTTGAAACAATGACGCTTGACTTCTAGCCTCTGAGGCTCTCCGCTAATACTTTCCTAATTCCCCGCCAGTAACCCATAGGCTCGGTATCGCTAACACGTCCTCGTGGTTGGCTGATCGGCTAGGTTTTCCAGTTCTGTACAGACACTGCACTGCGCTTCTTTGAGTAATCAGATTGATGGTTGACGCTGACGATTATGATGCCATCACGAACATATCTGCGGCGTACCGAAGCGCCTCCTTGCATGATGCAGCCTGAACGAATGGCAAATTTTTGGTCTTAGTAGTCTCAACTCGGTAGTCTCACAATGATTGGATGGCACTCACGGAGCATTGATTCATCGTTCATCAACAGAAGCCCCAAATTTCCTCCCAATGTCGCGTCCACCCGCTCCCGCCCCTTACGAGGATTGATCCCAGCCCATCTCCGCGCCCTGGGACTGGGTGGGTCAATATCGTCCTGGCGGTTTGTGTTCCGTTCATCTCACTGAAACTCGCAGAGACGGCCGCTATCGAGTTGCGCGGAAGTGCGGTAGGGACTCATTTTGACAGTTTGGTTGACACAGCATGTAAAGTGAGACGGTCCGTGAGGATCTCGACGTAAGGAACTGAGATTTCCTCCGCTAAACTAAAGAAATAGCAGTTCTGGTCTTGTAGATGTCAAGGTACTGAGGTTAGAATTATCGGACTCCACGCATGATCTTCGTCTCCTGCGCCGTATTGCCAGAACTGCGCCGATTAAAGCTGTCAACATCACACAATTGCTAGCTAAGGCCCGGGCAAGAATACCAAGAACGTTGAGAAGGACATAGTCTCAAGAAATCTGAGGCCAAACGGCGAACGCCACCGATTGCTTATAGACACGCCGGAGTCCAAGGCCTGAATGTATGTTGCCAGTAAACTTTGCTGTCCTAGGATAGCGGAAAGCGTTCTTGACATTTCGCGTCAAGCTCAGAATTGCGCACGGAGACTCTAGCCAAGGAACATGATCTTCTTGTTAATGATGGATAGTCTCCACCAATCCACCCGCACTGAGAACCTTTTCGGTTCCATTTATAGACAGTGAGTCCAGGTCTATCCTCGTAGTCGGGAGGCTAGACTACAAGCAAGATCGGCGGGGGCCTGCTCAAGTGGTAGCTGCATGCTGCACAATCACCTGCAGAATACCCGCAATACGACCATGGGACTTACCGACATTCGCGAGAACATGTAATGATTTACTGTTTTCTGACCATCACCAAAGCTCGCCGCTTTGGATAGCTTGCTTGTTTATAATCCCTCCGATGAGGACCATCACTCCTCAAGGCCTTGGTGCCCCAAAGCTGATTTCTTTTGGAGCAGGCCACAAAAGTCTACTGCGTCACCTGGCGCCTCAGCGACCATATGTGATGACAGAGGCTACGCTAAAAAGGCAGACGTCTATTGAAATAGGTAACAACAAGCTCTATCATGATGTCGTTCTAACAGAGAACTCCATTACGTATCAAGGGTTCCCAACAATCGTTCTCATTCACCTTCCATTCATCAGTCAACTTCCTGACCTGATAGTTTGTGGCCCATCCCAGCCCCGTTTCGATGTCAGAGAGCAGCTTGAGGACCAACTCCTGCTCCGGTCGTTGGTGGAACGACTGCCCCGCAACAAATAGTGGCTGCACGGAGTGGATACGGACAGCATCCGGGGGATCTGAAAGGCTGATCCCGCATATCTCCTTGCCGTGTCGGAGGACCTCCCTTTGGATGAGTCGGTATGACCTCAGACGCGCTGACACTGTCGAACGAATAGCTGTCGACTCTTGCGGCCGATTAACCAGTAGCAGAATGCAGGCCATATGGTAGCTCTGCATTGTTGCTGCGCACATGGGTATGTCGTACCATATCATCTCCATATCCTCGACTTTTTCTCCGCCCTCCATCGACGTCGTGTACTTGGTTCTGGCACTTGGGGCAAAAGTTGGCGGGAGGCTTTCGTACCACCTTTGCAGCTCCATCTCAAGCTTCTCCCATCGCTGGAGCAGCAGCTCTTGTGTGACCCCAAGAGACATGCGTTGGCCCGCTGGTCTGGAGTAGTCTTCCGGTTTGATGCCGTCTCCCGATGTAATGAAGTTTACAACCTTTCCAAGAAGCCAGAGGAGCTCGTTGCTTTTCGAGTCTTCGTCTACGTCGGTCGAGGCACGGATATCGGCGGTACAAAAGGGGCTGAAGGGGAGGAGGAGGCTATTTTCGTCTGTCGCTAGGCCAAAGTTCTGCCAGAGCCGAACGTGGTCGAGGTTCAGACGAGTTTGCGTCTCGCTGATGACTATTGTCAATCATTCGATTAGTTTTATGGTCCTTTGCATGAAGAAGAGACGCCACCAAAAGGACCTACACGCGCAGAGAAAGTCCTGCCTAGCCAAGCTCCAGAATATTGGCCCCTTGATTGGGGACTGTGGGATGGGTACTGGTGAGCAGCCAGTAAGGTTACTGTCTGACGCAGAATACAGGGGTAGAGCCGTCAGATGCGCCTTCCATGCGTTCCCCGGAGCATTCATCAGCTCGTACATGCACAAAATGGCAACTGCAGCGAAGGTATCGGTGTGTCGACCACCGTCCATGTCTCGGGTATCATCATATCCACCGAGAGCAATAGCATGCTTCAGGCAGCGGATCGCTTGGTGGTAGTATCGGACGGCGTGGTATTGCCAATCTGGTGTCCTGGAAGTCGGAGAGCTAAGTGATGCTCTAGCGCTGCGGGTAGATTGTTTCTCGCAGTTGTCGCTTTGTGTTCGTGATAGATGCTTCGCCGCTAGGGCGCAAATGGCTGATTTGAGCAGGGGCCGTGTAGTTGCTCGTATTGGTATCTTGCAAGAGAAGTGGGCACTCGTGTCGAAGAGATCCATCCTATTCGCACAAATTAGTCCATAACTATCTTCACTCGAGAGATTCGCTGTACCATTGCCCTGGACCTTCTCGGAAATGTCTAAGAAGTTGGAGCCCAAGGACACTTGTTTCTGGGTCGTTGATGTCTTCATCCACAGGAACATCAACGTCTGCTTCGAGTACCGGTGGTGTGTAGACAACAGAGCTTCGAGGGCCCCTCTCTGTAGGAGGAGATAAAGTTCCGAAAGTTTCGATGTTACTGTCGTTCAACAGGATATCTGGTGTGTTTTGAACCTCTCGCGGAGGCTCTTGAGCGCAATCTGTCCGCGACACCGCGTCTGGATCAAGCTGGCTTCCTGAATCTTGCGAGGGAGGCGTCGGTAGGGTGCTATCCCACCGGGCCGGCGGGATATCGTCGGAGCGAGTATAAGTAAGTCCATCACCTGCATGCCGCAATAGCAATTCGTCTTCGAAAGCCGTCGTGTCCTCTTCGTATGGGTTTGCGATGTTCACAAACGTAACTGAGGGTCAGTCAGCAACCTCTCCGTCCACTATAGAGTTGAAGCCAGATTGTACTTACGGTCGCCGGGAATGTCAATCCAAACATGGTCTTTGGCAAAGAGTCCCTCAGTTACAGCACGCCCTGCTAATGTCTTCTCTTGTCCTTGCCCAAGCAGACCTTGGACGTCGAAATGGCGGAACTTCGTGTCTTGTGAAAAGATGCATTCTCTGTCAGATTTCGTACACTGTCCGCACGTAGGCTTGGCTTCGTCGCACTTGAGCTTTCGCTGTCGACATGTCACGCTGCACAAGGTTAGTGCAAGCTGGCTTGCTGAGCAGTTGACAACGTGAGGGCCCACCATCCATGATGCGAGCGCATGTTGTCTAGAGCCCCAAACAGGGGGGCGTAAGCCAGGATGTCTCCTATTGGAAGACGTCGAAAAACTTGCCCGCACTAGACTGGAGTTGGAACGAACGCGGCATTTTGCGCGAGACAAGAGTCCGATACTTTCGAGACCGTGAATCAAAGTCCGGCTGGTTGTTCGGACACCGACATGAAGAGTTTGTGGAGAGGGAAACAGATACGAGAGTATGGGTTGTTATGCGGGACAGAAGCAGGAAATCGTTCCGGTGGAACACAAGAACACGTCAGTGCGGGGACTTAGGGAACTTCCAGAGCGTTGATGGTCTGGAACCTCAACAGTAGTGTAAGCGAATGGAATCCAATTCTCAAGAGATCCACGGGGTGTTTCAAGTCTTTCCAAGGGCGCGGATACTAGCTGCTTGGTGAATCGCATTAGTATAGTCCCGTCAGCTGCACCTGCAGTTTGGCGAGAAGCCGGTCGACTTATTCTTCGCCGCTTAGGGTAAACCAACAGGACAAGTGCTTACAAGGTCCGTATTGTTGTTGGCTTCAATCATGCAGGTGATGATAGTTCACCATGTACCTTATGGGTCAATGGCGTCGTATGATATGGAAGCGAAAAAGACGTTTCCGAGTGTATCAAGAGCCCGGTGGGCATGAAGCAACATGAAGTCGGCAATATTTCCTTTTTGGAGAGGCGACGGTCCCTGGGTACAGTCAGCAATAGTCAGACATGTGAGGTTTTCGGCAAATTTCCCTTTTCAAATTGAAGCGCTTATTCTGCCTAATCCGGCAGCGCAAGTGGCGCAATATGATCCGTGTCAATCTCGGATTCGCTTTTCAATCTAGTAGCAGCTTTGCCGAACTTACTCAGCAGTTGGCAGCGATGCTGCAACTGATGCCAGCTGGAACAGTTGCCGGCCATTCCAAAGCTGGTAAATCCGACGATGTCTGGCGCTGTGTGAAAAGTGTGCGCACGAGGACCTTGAGAACTGGCAATCGAGCCGAGTCATTATCAACTACATGTCACAAGCACGTTTGCGGTGAAAGAGACCTTTTCACAAGCATGACCTTAAGAAACCCAATCATCGTGTCATGTGCGGCTCTTATCGGGTTTTCTCCTTGTGGGAAGACCGGTCGGCTCGATGCCTGATCAAGACACGATTAGAAATCTATGAGCAAAGCCAGACGCAGCCACCGGCTCAACATGCGGGCCCCAAAGATGTTTAAAGTATTCCGGACGGGCACAACCCACGGCCGCGCTGTCGGTAGCCAGTCTGTGTTATAGCAGAATTCTCATCTGATAACTCAAAGCTCGAGTCTCCAAGAGAATGCAATTCACGAAGATGCCGGCGCTCTATGTCAGAGCGTCAATTGCCACGGGGGCCGTTATGATGTTATGGGGGTATGTTTCCGTCCTGAAAATTGAGAAGAGTTTCAACTGATAAATACTAGACTTGACACCGGTAGCATCGGTCCAATCACAGCAATGACAACATTCACCGAGTCCTTTGGCGAGTTCTCGGCAACCGTACACGGAGCCATTGTCTCGACTCTTCTTATAACCGGAACGATCAGTGCCCTGCTTGCCGGCATGCTGGCAGACCAACTCGGCCGAATTGCCATGATTTCTACTGGCGCAGCCGTATTTGGAGTCGGAGCCGCCATCGAGTGTGGCGCTGTACACCTGGCAATGTTCATCGCTGGCCGAGCTATCAAAGGCTTGGGAACAGGATTATTCGTCAGCACCGTTGCCGTCCAGGTCTGCGAGATCACCCCGGCGAAGACGAGAGGATTCTGGGTCGCATTTTCCCAGTTCATGCTCACAGTCGGGCTTGCTTTGGGGTACTTCATGTGCTACGGCACAGGGCGCATTGCTGGGTCATCCGCTTCATGGCGAGTGCCCCTGGCTGTCGAGTCTATCCTTGGCTTTGGCTTTGCTGCGACAAGTCTTCTCGTGCCGCCATCTCCCAGGTGGTTGATGGCAAAGGGCCGTGTCGAGAAGGCTCGCTTGGTCGTTTCACAACTCGGGATCAGTCAGGAAGAGCAGCAAGAGATGCTAGCTCAAAAGGGTCAAGTCACTGTCCACTCTCCCAAATTGAGCATGCTTCAAAACATCCAAGAGACATTCAAGGACTTCCGCAAGGCCTTCTCTGGGCCGTACCGCTCCCGTACTGCTTTTGGGTGCCTCTTGTTGATCTTCCAACAAACAAGTGGGATTGACGGAGTGTTGTACTACGCCCCACTCATGTTTCGACAAGCAGGCATGGCCTCAGAGGAAGCAACCTTCCTCGCATCTGGAGTCTCGGCCCTGCTGATCATGGTGGTAACCATCCCGGCCACCATCTTCGCCGACAAGTGGGGACGACGTACTTCGACTCTTGTGGGAGGCATCGGCATCACCATCGTCATGTTCTTGATAGGATCGATGTACGCCGCGGACCTGGTCCATCCCGACGGCGGTGCTGGGAGATGGGTCGTCATCATCTCCATCTACATGTTCGCAATCGTCTTCAACATGACTTGGGCGATCTGCATGAAGGCGTTTTTGGTCGAGAGCCTCCCTCGTGAGACAAGATCAAGCGGCGCGGCGTTGGGGCAGTGTTCCAACTGGCTTGCCAACTTTGTCGTGGCACTGACCACGCCGCCATTCCTGGCTGCTTCATCCTACGGCCCCTACTTCTTCTTTGGAGGCTGCACGCTGCTCAGCGTGATCTTCTGCGCCATCTGGATGACTGAGACGAAGAATCAAAGTCTCGAGGCCATCGAAGCTGCTTATCTCCAGCGAAAGCTAGAGAAGACCGGGGTGAAGTCGCAGTGGAGTGTAAATGTCAATGAACAGACGACGGACACTTCGGAGAATTCTAGTGTCATCACTCCTCGCCGAGAGCGGGAGAGCTGGTTGGGTGTGGCGGCGGCAGCGGGACACGTCCATCGCAGCTAGGTTGCCGGCAAATTAAGTTACGAACAAAGAAGAGGCCTTTAAAGCACCTCTGTTGATAAATTGACGGATAGACAAAAAGATTGGGTCACATAGACGGGCATTTAAATAAGAGATAGACGGATATGAAATTGCATTCTGCTTTCCCAGCTTCCACGTCCCCACATGAGTCTCGGCAGGTGAATTAGTTCTTTTCGACACTATGAAGCCGAGGTACAACATACAGCAAGGTACAGATATGAAAAGACCAAGCAACTCTAACAGATATAACCCAAGGAGACATCATGAAGCCTTGATTATTGAATCCACCAGGGGCAGACTCGCGAAAATTTCACTTTTTCGACATCCCGTCGGCTTGTGAACTTACCCCATGGGGTTCTCCTGGGATCTTGGAAACCAGTCCCACTTTACAGCGCTGCACCATCGCCATCAGTTTCTTACAGAGCTGCCAATGAATTCACGGTTCTAAATCATTATGATATCATTATTCTTATTCCTCACTACGTGATACTTATGACAGGAGACACTTACAGACCGTGAGTCCGTCGGAAAAATTGCCTTGGATTTGAATGGTAAGACCGGACGAACGGCAACCTACAGCCTCACCACCGAAGTAGAAAGGCACAAATCGATCAGTAAATCAAGTGTCATCTCTTTCAATTATACTTGCATGGCGATATTCGGGTCGGATATATATACGGTGCGTGCAGCTCCTCTATATGATAGGGCTGCCGTATTGTTGCATTGTCGCCCTGAGTGTCAAGAGAGATTCTGTTTGAGTTCACCTTCAATCAGACCCCTGAGATTGTTGAACATAAAACTTCTTCAAGATACTACATTTTGATCATTTGGTTTGATTAGACTTCATCATGACACACGACGTTGACGTGCTAGTCATTGGCGCTGGCATGTCCGGCATTGGCCTAGCCATTCAGCTCATTCGTCAACACAAGACAAGAAGTTTTGAGTTGATCGAGAAGTCAGACAGCGTTGCTGGGACGTGGTGGGTGAACTCATATCCAGGATGTGGATGCGATGTCAGTCAACCCTCGGCTTATAACGGGGTTCATACTCATGGGACAAACAGGTGCCATCTCACTTTTACTCATACTCTTTCGAGTTGAACCCGAACTGGTCTCAGAAATTCCCCTTACAGCCTGAGATTTATCGATATTTCACAGATGTGGCAGACAAGTATGACATCCCGAAACACGTCCGCTTCCGGCAAGTTGTGGAATCTGCCAGATGGGACACCCCCTCGGGCACATGGATCGTCACCATACGAGAATTGGAATCATCCAAGATCAGACAACGTCGCTGTAAGGTTCTAGTCTCTGCAGTCGGAGCGTTGTCAATCCCGAAGAAGTGTGACATTCCCGGGGCATCTACCTTTCAGGGACGGATGTTCCATACCGCTGAATGGGACCATTCCTTTGACTGGAAAGGCAGAGATGTTGTAGTTATTGGTGGGTATGGTGCATCTGCCGTCTATAAGCACATGCTAATGGTCCTCAGGAAACGGCTGCAGTGCCACGCAAGTCGTTCCTGCGATCAGCGAAGGCGATGAAGCTGCCAAGAAAGTCACCCAGTTCAGTCGCCAATCTCACTGGCTAGCAGAGAGACAAAACCCAAAGTACTCCAACTTGTTTAAGTGGACTATGCAATGGGTGCCTTTTGCAATGCGCGCATATCGTGCGATGCTGTACTGGGAAAAGGAGAAGGGCTTCCAGGGCTTCGACACCGCCTCCGGCGCAGAGATCAGAAGAGGCTGGTCTGAGGAAGCCGCTGCTTACATTCGAGCCAACTCTCCGGCGAAGTATCGAGACTTCCTGGTTCCGAAGACGGAGATTGGATGCAAACGCAGGGTCAATGACACGGGATATCTCGCCAGCCTGCACCGCGCGAATGTCGACCTGATCTACGATGACCCAATCACTGAGATCACCAAAGATGGTGTTTGCACTTCGTCTGGCCGTCATGTTTCTGCCGATGCTATTGTGCTGGCAACCGGTTTTGAGACGCAGAAGGTCCTGTCGCCGATGGAGATCTATGGCAAGGACGGTGTGAGCATCAACGAACACGTAAGTCTATCAACATCTACTTCTACTACCATGATTTAACCCATTGTTAGTGGGGCATAGTTAGCGACGGCTCGCCTTCGTCTTACTTCGGTACTTGCCTCTCCGGCTTTCCCAATTTCTTCATCATGATGGGACCGAACACCCTCAGCGGCCATCTCTCTGTCATTTACACTACTGAGTGTCAAATCAACTTCACCATGCGCGCGATAGCACCGATTCTGAAAGCCTTGCACAGCCGTAGGTCTTTGCTCCCTGCAATGGGCAAGCTCACGGATGTCATGGAGGTTACACCCGAGGCCGAGATGCGGGACATCAATGAGACTCAGGACAAGGCTAAGGGTCTTGTGTGGGGGACTGGGTGCACCTCGTGGTTCATTGACCCGAAGACGAACAGAAACACCATCATGTTCCCGGATTGGCAGTACAAGCTCTGGCTTCGAAGCGTTTTTGTTTCGTGGAATGACCTGAGATACACCACATCCGCAGTTGCTACGAAGGAAGAACAGGGCGGTAGACTGGGCTTGGGCTTACTTGCGACTGTTCTGGCCGCCGGATTGGTCGCAGTCGGCGCCTATTTGTTCAACTAATGTCTAGTATCAACAGAAGGATGCCTCTCCAGAATACAGAATAGAGTATGGTTGCACAAGATGGTTGCCTATCAATAACATCATGATTACCAGTGGTGTTTGAATTTCGGCGTGGACTTGGCTCTGTATCTTGCAGCTTCCGACCTCGGTCTAGGCCAGCTGAAGGACTCGCTCCAGTGCACCCCTCTCACGTTCCTGGTGGCGTGCAGGTGGCAGCCCACTTCTGTCAGGGGAGATACATACAAGAGAAAGGCTAGAAGATGTACAGATCTACCTACCTAATACGGTCGAAAACCAACCGGTCGGAAAGCGATGCCATCTTCAGGTGACTTTCTCTTACTTCATTGGAAATCGACACCTTCCAAACGAGATGTAGCCGGATGCATGTGGTCAGCGTATTCATTGACTCAGGTACACCGGACCAGCTCTGGTCAGTCTCGCAACCCCGGTTTGTCTGACTTCATATGCCGTCAGTGGGTCATAGGATGAGGCGATCGGGTGCCTGACCTGGACTTTGATGGCGCTCTTTCATGTTTTACTGGGGCGTAAGGCGTGCCCAGCTGGGCGTGTTTGGTGGGTTTGACTAGCCAAGGTCCGCAGTGGGGAGAGCTGGCAGCAGCATAGTTATCAATGTAGAATGCTATGCCGGCAGCGAGTCTTTCAACTGTGATCTGTCCCTCTGTTCTACGTACTCCTGGTACTTGGCTAATTTCTTCCACCTGTGGTAGAGCACGTATCGGTAATAGATCACGGCTTGGAGTTCGTGATCGGGCGGCCCAGTGCAGTGGATGAATACGGGGATTGACTGTATGTACAGGGGGCATCATCGCTGGCCATGTGTCCGTGAGCGATGGACATCTCAACCTGAACTCAGCAGTTCAGCGTTCCAATATGTCCAGAACAACCTCAGTGACCTGTTTACATACATTCTGGAGGTCAAAGCACGGCGGCATCATCTTCTTGTATGAACCGAAAAGTGATGTCCACTGACACAATCCTCAATGCCTTCAAGGTAGGTTGTGGGTGGAGATGAGCATTCAAGCTGCCAGATATGGTTAGCAACTAAAGTCAGGCTTAACACAGGCCACCAGCTTATCTCAGTTGCGCGTGGCACTAACCCACGCTTCCCATCCCTTCCCACATCCCCACGCTCTCTGCAGTCGGATCTTTTGTCCTCTCTTGACAATCGTACAAGCGAACCAAACGCTGTGTTCTCCGGAGGTGTCTTCCTTCGTGACAAGCTTGCCGCGAGAGGCCCGGATAGCCGATCGGAGGCAAGTCTGGTGCGTTGCGGCATTTTTCATGTTATCTTAGCTACGGTCTACAAACCGAAAGTCACTGACGGCCACAACGGTTCCCCCCTCATTGAATCCTGGAGTCTCGACACCATGACGAGCTCCGATAACGTCTTTGATATTCATCCTGTACAACCCAGTCAGTAACATCTCCTCTGTCCACCGCCATGTGCCCAAGCACCGCCGAATGTAACACTCGAGAGCACCTTGCACCGCCGACTCGCGCTCTTGTGCCTGGAACGCGCAGTAGCAGAGTGGTAGAGAACGGCCATGGGCATCCCACCCCCAGACTGTCGATACCACCTTGCGGGACGCACCTAGCACCAACACCGGACCCCCCACACAGGCTCAAGATGGTAGGTCGGAAGGCCGCACGCAATCCGGACTCGAACTATTGGCCCCCGCCCGGGCTGCGCCGTTCCATCCGCCTCGTCCCAACAAGGAAGCTCGTGATACCCTTGGCAGCTCATCATCGATGACCCAACCTTCATCGGCATGCTTCCTCCGCGACGGCAGCTATATCCATGAGAAGAGGGGTCCCAAGCGGAAATTGCTTTCTGCTTGCTCAAGATAACCGCACCTTATTAGAACGCCAAGCCTGCACCTCTGTCGCTTCCCACCTGGCCATTCTCTGTCTTGGCTTGCATCGCCGAGCGACGCCTTGCAACTCTGCACTCTCCCCGCCATGAGACTATGTACGAACGCACCAAGGGCAGCTAGCTGCTTGCCACCAATGGCTCTATCCAATCGACATGATGTCGGATCCCCAGCATCACGTCTTTGGCCGGGGAGATGAGCTAGGTAGCTTCCTCGGCCTCATCTCGACCCTAGCTTCTTACATGGCGAGTCGCTCACATGGGGCCATTGTCGTCTTTTGCCCAGAGGGGCTCCATACGCGCAGTCTGCTCAGCTCTCCGAGAGAGCATGAGGGTGGCTACTTAACTACCCAGGCTCCTCGCGATGCTTGGGATTGAGCTCTATTCCGGTAGCTTTGCGCCCCACGAATCTCCATCGTCTGTCAGAAAGCCGGCAAGATGCGCATCTCGGCCACCGTCTCAGCTTTCGTCCTCGCCCTCCACCTCGGCGGCGCTGCGGCACTCGTCCCTCGCCAGGAAGCCGGCGCCGACAATGAGGCCATCGCCTACGTAGCCAAGAGCTTCATCATTGAATATGCTCCAGTGAGTGCCCGCTGCGAGGGCTGCCGCCCTAGGTTGTAGTCCCCAGCTGACACTCACCGTCTTCTAGGGATCCAGTGCGCGTCGTCGTCGCCAGAACGTCGCTTCTACCGACGGTATCACGGTCGTCAAGGAGTTTGCCAGCGATGTGTTCTCCGGCGCCAGCATCGAGACTGAGACTTACACGCTCGACACTCTGGTTGAACTCCCTGACATCCTGAACGTCTGGCCTAATGAGCAGGTCAAGCTTGGACCTGTAGAGCCCCAGGCTGTCGCCGTTGAAGAGGCGCCGGCTTATACTACGCATAACGCCACTGGCGTGACCAAGCTTCATGCCCAGGGTATCTTCGGCAAAGGCGTCAAAGTTGGTGTCGTCGACACCGGTATTTACTATGACCACCCCGCGCTCGGTGGGGGCTTTGGTCCTGGTTTCAAGGTCGCAGCCGGTTATGACTTCGTCGGTGACGGTCTGTATCCACAGAGCGGACCCAAGGCTCCCGATGAAGATCCCAAGGATACTCGTGGCCACGGAACTCACGTTGCTGGTATCATCGCTGGCAAAAATGATCTGTAAGGGCTTCGTCGTACTACCTGATGTAAGCTGAGCTAACTTGCTAAAGCTGGTCTGGCGTTGCCCCCGAAGCGACGCTTCACGCGTACAAGGTCTTCTCCAACGCAGCCTCTACGGATTCTGCCACTCTTATTGAATCTTTCCTCGCTGCCTACGACGACGGGGTTGATATCATCACCGCCAGTATCGGCGGTACCAACGGATGGTCTAACAACGCTTGGGCCGAGGTTGCTTCCCGTCTCGTCGATGAAGGTGTAGTAGTCACTATCTCTGCCGGCAACAGCGGATCTGCCGGTCCTTTCTATGGCAGCTCTGGCTCCTCTGGCAAGAATGTTGTCGCCGTCGCCTCCATCGACACTGAGGTCTTCCCAGCGATCCCCTTCGAAGCCACTTTCGGTGACTCTGACACTCGTCGCATCGGCTACCTCCCAGCTGAGAGCTACTTCCCCAGCACCATCACCGACTGGCCCATTGTTGCTCTCAATACAAACACCGAGGACCCCGCTGACGGCTGCGAGCCCTATCCTGAGGGAAGCCCTGACTTGACGGGCAAGATCCCCTTGGTCCGCAGAGGAACATGCACGTTCCAGACCAAGCAAGAGAACCTGGCCGCTCTTGGTGCCAAGTACATTCTGATCTACAACAACGCCTCCCCCATGACTACACCTGGTACTAGCAACACCGACTCTGAGATTGCCCTGATCAGCGCCGATTCTGGCGTCTCTATTATCGAGGCTATCAAGGCCGGAACTAACGTCACTGCTGACTTTTCCAACAACCCCGAAGCCCCTGTTGCCCTGGACTACCCTGCCGGTAACCGCCCTAACACCTTCACCAGCTGGGGTCTTCTCTGGGATAACCAGCTGAAGCCTGACGTCGCCGCTCCTGGAGGCAATATCTTCTCGACATATCTCGACGGCAGCTACGCTATTCTTAGCGGTACATCGATGGCTTGTCCCTACGTTGCCGGAGTCGCAGCCCTCTACATCAGCCAGCACGGCGGTCGCAGCGTCCAGGGCAAGGGTTTTGCTCGCGCCCTCTCCCGCCGCATCATCTCCAGTGGCTATGCTCTGCCCTGGTCTGACGGTACCGCTACCGACTACGGATACACTGCTCCCCCGGCCCAGGTCGGCAACGGCATGATCGACGCCTGGAAGGTCCTTCACTATGACACCCAGCTTGAGTTCGAAAAGATACAGCTCAACGACACCCGCTACTTCAGCCGTTACCACGACGTTACCGTCACTAACAACGGCGACTCGGACCTTACCTACAAGTTCTCCGTCCAGCCTAACGCCGGTGTAGACGCCCTCGCCTGGATTCCCGCTTCTGGCGGTCTTCCCGGAACCAAGCGCGTCAAGACTTTCGCCCAACTCTCTCCCAAGACATATACTCCCGACATCAGCCTGCCCCGTGACTTCACCCTGAAGGCCGGCGAGACCAAGACCGTCTCTGTCAACTTCAACAACCCGGACAACCTCGGCTGGAACACCACTGGCCTGCCTCTGTACGGAGGCAAGGTCCTTATCCAGGGCAGCAACGGCGAGCAAGTGTCTGTTCCCTACGCCGGCGTTGGAGCTGATCTTCGTAACACCCTCGGTGGTGTACACGAGGCAGGATGGCCCATCTCCGTCTCCACGACTGAGGAGATCGACATCAGCGAGAAGTCTTCGTACACCTTCGACCTTAGCACTGGCGCTCAGGATTTCCCCAAGATCTTCCAGAAGCTCCTCTGGGGATCCCGCCAGGTCCGTTGGGACATCTATGAGGCGAGCTGGACTGAGCGCCAGTGGACCTACCCTCCCGTCGTCGGACAGAACGGCTACATCGGATCCGCAGCTTCCTGGGTTGGCTCTGGCGAGGTTGAGGTCTTCGACCCGGAGCAGTACGACCCCGACGAGACGTTCACCTACCCCATCACTGACATTTACCGCAACACTGCTGCGAGCTACCACGAGCATTGGTGGTTTGGCAAGCTGGGTAACGGTACTCAGATTGCTCCTGGCAACTACACCATCCGCTTTGCAGCGCTCCGGCCATTCGGTAACCCCACGCATGCGGACAACTGGGATGTCTTCAAGACTCCGCAGATCCAGGTTCTGGGGCAGTACTAGATTAGCGCGGGACGGGATGTAGGGGGACGTAATCGCGGATACATAGTATGATCTGGTAATAGCATAATGCAAACAGTCTATCCGATTATTCCATGTGTAGCCATACCCGTAGGCAAGCTATCAGAATTGTCAGTGACATTGTCCTCGTCCGTGGAATCCCTGCCGAACAATCCGTGGATAGCCATGTGTCACCTCTATGTAGCGTCTGCGAACGTGTCATTTCGCATTTGATCTGGGAACGACACGATGCGCAAGTCGACCTCCAAAATCGCGCATCTCCTGAGGATGGATTGTGATGCATGACGCTACTTCAGCGATCTACGCAATGGAGCAATGATTCGCCTGCTTAGAGCTCAACCATGCATCGCTTCAGTAACCAGGTATCCACTTCGCGAACATGCGTGCATATCTCGTACATATTGTTGCCTATAAGTAGTGAGCCCGGAACGGTTATAACCTGATCTCGGAGCGGGGAGAGGGGTCTCACGGCCCGCGCCGCAGCCATGCGGGATGTAACTCGGGAAGCGAGGGGCCGGGGGTTGAATATGGGCTGAAGCATACGTCAGTCAGATCAAGCTGGTCTTACATGAATTCGATTCAATGCATGTGAAAACGCGAGAGGGGAACTCTTATTCGGTCTTGGAAATTGGACAGACCCTTGCAATCAATGATGTTGGAGCAACCCTTCCGGATATTACGAGTGTTTAAAAGACACCTATGGGTCCTCCCAAATAATCATCGAACAAGCCCTAAGACGTCTTTTCCATTCGGCTTCATTGGCACCCAGAACTTATCAATTACCTGTGACTTTTATGCTATTCTAGCTCAAGAGAAACCCATTCACTGTCAAACATGACGATCGAAGAGCGACCTGACCAGTTCACCAACATCCGCAAAGCCGACTTCAACTCGATCTATAACCAGCCAGATCCAAGAGCATACTTCAAGGCTCTCACTCCGCTTCAGTATCAAATCCCACAACAAGCACTTCCGTTCGTGGAGCGAATCCTCGAGCTCTCTTCGCCTTCGGAAGATGTTCACCCTCGTAAAGTTCTCGACGTGTGCTGCTCGTACGGAATAAACGCCGCCCTGCTCCGCTACGACCTCACACTCGATGCACTATCAGCCCATCTCGCATCTTCTCCCAAACTGTCTGGTCGGGACCAGATCATCTCCGACAAACGTTTCTTCGCATCCAAGCTTATCCACCCGGAGGTCGACGTCTTAGGTCTCGACATCGCTCCTGAAGCAATTGCCTACGCGGTAAAGACGGGCTTGATGAAAGATGGATGGGCAGAGAACCTCGAGACATCTGACCCATCGCTCTCACTGTGCGAGGGATTAAAGGACGTTGAGGTGGTAGTTTGCACTGGGGGAGTGGGCTATGTTGGCGCAAACACCTTCTCACGCATTGCTGACGCGGTGGAAGATTCGTCAAAGTTGTGGATGGTAACGTTCGTGCTCAGGGTCTTCTCGTTTGATGAGATTGCGGACGTCTTGGAGGAGAAACATGGTCTTTTCACCGAAAAGATTCCCGGACACTTGTTCCGTCAGAGAAGATTCACATCAAGGGAGGAACAGAGTGCTGCTGTCGCTGACGTGAGAGCAAGAGGCTTGGATACAAAGGGGCTAGAAGAAGATGGATGGTTTTACGCGGAATGCTACGTGACGAGGCCACGAGACGTTGCGATTCCGAGTTGGTGACGTACAGGGCAAGTTTTGGCTCATTTGAGTGTGCTTTTATGAATGGTGCATATCAATAGACACTCTCAAGCATGAAATTTGACTTGATATACACAGGTGCTATGTGCTTTTCTAAAATATGTACTCAACAGTTGGGTAATATGTACCGGGTGAAGATGTCAAATTGATGAGGCCCAGCCTCTGTACCCCACGTCCTCAACTTACGCTACGATGGCGATGTCGATGCAGCTTTCGTAGGTCTGCTTGTTGGTCTCGGCGTACCAGAACCACTGGATAGCGCACTTGCCACCAACGTTGCAGGAGTCGGCCAGGGTATCGGGGATGGTGACGTTGAAATCGGCTACATCCTCAATTAGTACACTACATCGCTGCCCGTGAGGATTGATCCGACTTACTGTCAGCAAGGGGGTCGGGGTTCTCGGTCGGCCAGTCGTCCCAGGTGATAAGAGGCTCGCCGATGGCGGTGTTCGTCGCGAGGTCAATGACGGAGATGTTCTAAACTGGGTTAGTATGCCACCAAACATCAACTACTGTGCGAATACGTACGGCGTGGCCTGGTCTGTGGCCGGCGACAAGGTCGATGTGGAAGGGAATGACCTGTCCAGCAGTGACGTTCATGAGGAGGTCCACGTTATCCTCCCATTGGTATCCACGGCACATGAAGGCATTGCACTTGTAGTCGGCGTCGGCAACTGCCATGGCGTTCTCGATGGGTCCGGCAAGATCGCTGTCGAGCTTGTTGGTGACCGCAGTACCGCAGAGCTCCTCCTGCTTCGTTCCGGTCTGTCGATCAAGAGTCAGTCCGGAGCCGCTATGATACGGCGATCGGATCCGGGGCTTACCGTGCGAGGCTCCGGGGTCTGGACGACGCCGTGGCCCCAGACGCCGGTGACCAGAGCCGCAATAACAGCTTGAGTGAACAACATGTTGCAAGACTTTTGGGTTTCGGAAAGCGTGCCGATGAGTGACGATTGCGTAAAAGCAGAGTGCCGGTTTCCCGTCCCTGGGCAGAAAAAGAGGCGGTTTTAAAGAATCAGATGTAAAAACCTCCTAGCGCCCGATTGGGATGTGTTTCGCGGGTAGAGATTAAAGGCGGCAGATGGATCGACAGGAACTGTTCCTCCGCCGTTGTTTAATTCATCGCATACGCGTGGCACCCTCTATTCCCGGTGATTTCTCCACAAATGACAGGGCAAGTGCCGCCAATTGAGCCCCTGATACAATTAACTTGCGGCACCACGGCTTGCGCTGTAAACAACCAAGAAACCCACCAAAGCCCCTGGCGGAACCGCAAAATGAAAAGAAAACATGCAATAATTGGTGGAGTTTTCGAGGCTCTGGGACCGATTGACTGGATCTCGAATTCGGAATGCAACCAAGGGAGAAACCAATTCAGATGGAAAAGGGGGTTGAAACTGGGATTGTATTTCTTGACGCCAAGAAACCAGATGCGGACGAACTGGCCAGGTGAATGCCTGCAGCTCCATACATGCGAGTGTAACGTATGAACGCTTCATTTGGACGACATTTAAAACAGTTAATCCAGCTTAGAAGATTCATGGATGCGATAATGGCTTACAAGAATCCTGCGTTACGCAGTCTCGTGGATAGACCTTAGGGCAATCTTAAACTACCATAATATTGATCAAAAGAAAAGGCCTGGACTCAAGATCCCATTTACGAGACAGGCGTACGGCGCTGTAGTGTGAGGTCACTTATTATTTTCACTGAAGGCCTTACCCACGTTGCGGGTACGCTATCCGGGGCCTGAACGGAAGTATGCGGATTTCATGGCCGCACCCTCGAGTCGCATTCATCCCGCAGCCTAGGCCCCCCTACAGTGGATAAAACCTTAGAAAGACGTGGTGAGGCCACTTCAAAAAGTGTGTCTTGTTTTTTCTTTGGGTCAACGGAGTGTAGAGATCTCGTTACACCGAGGAATGGTAGATCTGCCAGGGCGTGGCGGAAAGATTAGCGCTGAAGTACCTACCTGCCAGTGCATCCTGATGAATAATCCCATCGTCAGACACGCCAGCCAAAGATGGAAGTTCAGATAAGATTGCTACGTTTTCCCCGCATCTGAACACCAACTCGTCAGCGCAGGGCATCAAACCAGCAAAGCATCAATCACGACAAGTCTATGCATAGAAGTTCGGGGAACCAATATGACTGTTCCTATCCCACCTGAATCTCGGTTCATCCCGAACAGCGTCGGAGCAGAGTATCTCACGTTCTCGGGTGATCCAGAAGCTCTCATTCATGAAGCGCTAACGCATGTCCTCGTCGACACGCCGCCACTGGCTGAATACTCGAACGACCAATGTCGTGGTCTTTTTCGGGGCCCTACATCTCTCGCCTTTTTGCTACTGAAGCTCAGCGCCCAATATCCGTCGATGCAAGTGCAAGATCAGTTGCTCAGCCACTGGGCAAGTCTCTATGCATCGGCGAAGCGTCCCGGAGAGAACTCCGCCCCTTGCGGTCTAGCTTGCGAGAGCGTTGCACTCTTGGCTGTTAAGACAATGATGGACGAGACCAATGCTCCCGCGTTTTGCAGTGAGCTTGACCGACTCGTTGCTGAAGATCATCCCTTCGAGCTACTGTTTGGCTACGTTGGACTGCTGTACATGATCCGCGCGGTTGAATTGTGGGTAAGTAAGTTCTGCACACGCTGAGGGCTTTCAGCTGACCTGAAGACAGAGACCTGAAGTCGCATCCTCTCTGACTCTCGTGAAAGCCCGGATGGTGGAGAAGACTCTCGGCGCTGGGCCCGGGTGGGTCTTTCGGGGCAAGCGCTACATCGGCGCTGTTCACGGAGACATCGGCATTTTGACCCAGCTACTCTTGACGGAAGCAAAACTTGCTAGCAACTCGATGATCAAAAATGCATTGAGACGACTGCTAAGTCTCCAGCGAGAAGATGGAAACTGGACCACCAAAGATGACGATGATATGCGATATGAAGGTCTTGTTCAATTTTGTCACGGTGCTCCGGGGTTTGTCGACTCTCTATTGCACATCCGCCGCCTTTTCCCGGACATGGACGATATCATGGACGAAGCTATTGAACGCGGACAACAGGCGGTATGGAATATGGGCTTATTACGCAAGGACCCCTGCATTTGCCATGGGGTTCTGGGCAATGCAATGTGAGCATCTTTTCCTTCCATCTGTCATGACATCGAGATCATGCTGACCAAACCAGGGTGCTTCCTCCTGGGCCAAGGAGAAGCCATTTTCTGGCATGGGCCTTGCCGACAACTATTGAAGAGAAGCGACAAGAGGACGACACCTTGTTTGTCCCGGAAAGCCCCCAGAAGATGTCGGCGTGGTTTAACTACTGGCCTGGCGTGGCTTGGACGTGGTCTCAATACGCAAAAGAGATGCCCGGGGTAATTCTATATTCTGAAGTCTAGTGACAAGTCTTTCAATGCAATTAAACCATAACTACATGATTGTCGTTGTTCGACGCGATGATGCTGAACACATAGCGGGATCATTTCGAGGCACCCTTTCTCGACTCAGACGGCCGAAGTGTCTTCGACAGCCGCGTCGTGGTTCTTCTGTTGCGATGGAAGATTGACAATAAGAAGATAAAGAACGTCCTGCTACAAGTGTTAGTGATGTGTTATTGGATTCCGCGATCGTTGTGCTGTAGCACTTACCTTTTGAAATAGACTCTTGATCATGTCAACGACAGTTTCAGCTGGCCCAGCCATCTTCTCTTCTTCAGCGGCTTTCTTAAGCCGTTTCTCTTCCACCTTCTTTTCCTTTCCTAAAGCCTTCTCATTCTTTATTCTTGTGTGCTTCTCCTCGTCTCTGATCTTCTTCTCCTCCTTTTTCTTTGTCCTTGCCTGTTCTTCTCGCCCCTTCTTTTCAATCTCAGCTGCCTTTTCCACTTCTTTCCGCCTTTTCTTTTCTTCTTTCTGCATGTCCTTCAGTGTGAGCGGGCCAATGAAGATAATCCCATTGTTCTCCGTTGATTCTTTTGACTCGTCAACATCATGCTGCTCTTGTTTTAACCGTGGTTGAAAATGAGCCCTCGATTCCGTTGTGCCCGGTCCGTTTTCTGCGTCTGCAATCTTAATCTGCTTTTCATCTTTGGTCTTGTTTTGTGCTGCATCCAACACGACATTTTTCTCAGAAACGGTCTGTTTTCGCTTGTACTGCCATCGCCCTCCAGTGACCAGGGCAACAACGTCTCCGCTGGCGGCTGGGTGAGTCGGATCAGCGTATCGTGATTTGAATGCAGCTTTAGGCAGCGCCTTGGCTGCCGAGAGTTCTGGATTCTCGTTTATCCATTCGACTTGAGCTCTCTTATCGATGTAATCGTCAAGCCAAATCTCCGCCCGATCAAGGCCATTCTTCTTCTTTTGTCCATCTCTGCCTTGTGCCAGTACAAGTTCGCTAGCTGCGGGGAACAGAAGGGGTGCTGGTTCGGACCAATCGAGGATGTGGTCATGGGATCTCAACCGCTCTCCTAGTAGTTTCTTAATGCGGCCCAACTTCTCTTTCTCAAATGAGCTTGCATCCGGAGACACTTTGTCGCCTTTTGAGAATTCAACGGAGGGACTTGCACCAGCTGCCTTGCATTCGAAGTCGACAGGCACCTTCCCGGAATTGTCGTCGGGTCTCCAAGTTGCAACGAAACACATGAGACCCCGCGGCCTAAAGAAGTCCGCGTTCATCCGGTCCAGGAACTTGTTGGACTTGAAGCGACTTTGACCTTCCATGACGCCTTCCACGGCGATGCCCAGCAAGATCCCAAAAGCTGTCAGAGCGGGGTCCGGTGTAATGATGTCGGCAAGCCCAGCGAGGTTGATGGCATAAAGGTAGGGATTCGGTATCAAGGACTTGTTGAGGATGTCGATGAAGTCCAAGAATGCTTCTTCGTCGATACCCGCGGTAGCAAGAACCGGGGCATAGGCTCTTACAAACCCCCGAACTCTTGTCTTAGGTCGTCTTTGTGGCAAGACAACCGGCATCGTGATTCCGCTTTTGGTGCCAGTGCTGTCATCAAATTTGAGAGGATGCCTGTTGAGAAACGCAGTAGCTAGGTCGGTCGACTCTTTCACAGGCTTGGAGCCCCCGTCTTTGGTGTTGCCAGTATTGAAGTTAAGTTCTGTCCCAGAACCGACTTCGACCTCGTCAAGATCCCAAATGGCTGCATGCACACGTTCGCAGTGGGACTCTTGTCCTAGTTCTGGGGACCTCGAGTGTTCTTGTGAAGACTCTGGGCGTTTGCGATCTCGTCGATAATGTGCGGCTTCCGACAAGAAGCCAATTCCAGAGGCTGAAGCTCTCGCAATGTCATCGACTATGTCATCTCGTTTGGGGATGGTGCCGCTCGTTCTGACAAACGCTTTGTCGCGCTCGCGAACGAGTTGTTCTACAACACCGGAGGTCGCCTTGGACCAAATCTCCTTCCCATCCTTCAAAAACCCGGGGCTCATCGTGCTTGGTGAATTATCATAGACGTAGAGGGTTTTCAACGCAAGTTGAAACGTTGAGTGCCAAGAGATCGTCCCCAACGGAGGGGGTCTGAATGATGGTTGTGTCTAAATTGTCTTTGGAAGAGGGGGTAAAGCTCAGTAAGTGACGCAAAAGCTCACATGCAATGGATCGTACCGATGGATGGCAGAGCACGTATATATAGATGAGTCGTACTTTCAATCACGCACATCGTGGCACATGCCTACTCTCGCACTCGCATCTGCTGCGCAAGCCTTTTGTGGCAAGGGTTCAGCTGTGCTTGGCATGTCAGCAGCCAAGCCGACCATGCAGTTCCGCGGAGAGCGAGATCTTGGCATACATCTTGGTAACTAAGCTCGGCACCTTGAGAAGATTCAAAACAGAAAACATTCCTGCATTTCAATCTTACTCACGGGAGACAAACAGAAAAGGGCTGCTGGCGACCGGAAGGCAAGCCTGATAACACGATGTGGGCCCATAATTCAGCACACAGTATCTGTAAGGTACGGAAATACGCACCTAATTCAAGGCCCTGTTAGTGAGAATTCAAAATCAACACGTCGATACATCATTGTCGAGCATGGGAGATTTAAAGCAGATATAAACAGCAATCCACCATGGATTTTCCGGGCAGATATCTCCATCATCAAGGTGTAGAAAGAGCTTCATCCCCTGTACAACGGGAGTCTAGTGTCGACCGAGGATCGAGTACGCCAATGTCGCCTGACCACACCATCTCCACTCCCAGTAGCGATCTGCAACAGGGATCATCCGGCGTTGTGGCAGAGTGGTCTAATGCGCAAGACTAGAAATCTTGTTCCTTCGGGAGCGTCTGTTCGAATCAGGCCAACGTCGAATTGCTTTTTGCATCTTTTACGACACAACTAGTGGTGGTCGTGGACATAATGACACTCTGTCCTTTGTCCACCATCAAAAAAGCACCCATGTCAAGGTGCCAGAGTGGTTAATGGGCTGCCCTGCTACGAATATCTGACTCCGGTTAGCATTCTAGCTGTCTAGGCAGTGGCTTCGGTCGCGCAGGTTCGAATCCTGTCCTTGACGTCTCATTTTTTGCATTTGCTTCTTGTTCGAATTACTGAGCTCTAGTGGGCTCTTGCGATTGAAAGATATGCTAGCGGGGCTAAATGTTTTGGATAACGAGACAAAACCCCCACCGCTTTCAACGCACAAACTGATCAGCGAACGCCGCTCCAAGCCCGACCACCTCATAATGCTTCCTCGCCTTGTCGAGCTTGCTGAAAACATCCTCCACACCGACAGGCACTCCATCTGGGTCAACGTAAATGTACGCTCCCGTTACATGAAACATCGTGACCATTTCCTTTACATCGTCCGGCACTTCGAGCGTGTGAATATCTCCCGGAGGCTCATATGCGTAGCCTCCCTCAGTGGCCCACCATGGATGCTCAAGGTAGTGCCATCTGCCTTTCAAGACTGTTGCATGGACAGCGCCGGCATGACGATGTCTAGAGAGGATACCAGAGCGGCGGACGCGAAGAATGTTGACGAAGTAACCTCCAGAGACGGAAAACAGGAGCGGACGGAACCAGACCCCCGGGGCCTGCGGAACCCAAAGACGTTCGTCACATTCGATGTCAAAAATGCCCGGAATGACCAGATCGTCAGGAACCGCAGGAAGACGAGGGCCGCGGTATGGTACGGCGGCTTGATCGGGGCGATCGTCTGCCTTAGGTTCTGTAGCGGTTTGTGTCGTGGTTTCCATGACCGTCGTTCTGGACAACAAGGGTTGAATGACGATATTGAAGAGGTGGACTTAAAAGGCTGAGACGAGATGATCTTGAAGTGATGTCGGTGATGTGGTGTCTGACCGGGAGAAAGCTGCACAGAGGTGGCGTGCTTGAGACAGTGATAAATATCTTGCAAATTGTGGTGAGCTAATTTGGCAAACCTAGAAGAAACAGGTCATAATGTAGTGTGTGATAAGACCAGTTTTGGCTACTAGATATCTGGTCGTATGCGTGGCGCTAACGGCGGTGGTTCTCTAAAACGGCGTCAACGGCGGCACAGTGACGCGATCTTTAGAATTCATCGGGTTTGCCTCGGAGAGCCAGAGGACAATCTTGTCTCATGAGTTGATGCGATCGTTAGAAGCAAAGAAGGCAGATTAGATCGCATTCGTTCCAATAGGTATCATGTAATAGCTAGCTTCCATCCGCGATGCTCAACGATATCCAACCAGTCAACCTTGTCCTGGTCGGGACTCCGCGACCCCGAAGCCCGCAGTCTCCACACTTCATCAAGAACATCAACGCAAGCTTCAACATTCCGAAATCTGCGCAGTTTCACAATCATTCCTAGTCTTTCTCGAATAGTCTCGACGTGTTCTGTGTCCCGCGCTTCCCCGCCAGCAATGAATAGTGGAAAGACAAGGGTGCACTCAGCCAAGCATCCTTCGGGCATTCTCCCCACAAGATCGCAGATCTCCTTCACACAGGTCTGGATCTTGGCTTCGAGGACCCCAGAATAGCCACGAACATGTCGCCTGATTGTTCGATACAGGTGTATCAGCGCCGCATGTCGGTAGGCCTCTCCTAGTTGAGTCAGAGGCGAGCCTTCATCTCCTGATGGACAGCTCCAACTCCGCAGTTCGCTTTCGAGAAGGCGAGCACGATCCGAAAATGATGATCGAGCGAGTTCACTGCCATCGCCGCCAGCAGTTTCGGGAATATTTACGCCATCTTCTTCCATAGACCCTTGCTTCGCCCCCACGAAGTCAGCGTTTAGAACGCTGGTTTCTGAAATAAGAAATAAAACCCGCGAAGCGAATCCGAAGTAAGGGTCTGCGAGGGTATTGTCTTCGGACAGCCAATAGTCCCCAACTAAAAACGGCCGGCAGTCCATGGAGACACTCATCAACACGTCATGGTAGGCAAAGTTCCGAAGAAGCCATTTACCCTCAGGTGAAGATAGACATACGTCTTCTGCCTCAGGATCCAATCTTCCCCCATAAGGCGTAGTCTTCAAGGCAGCTGCGGCACCAGCGAGATGGTGATACCAAGTATCTGTCGCATCTGATATCGACTCCATTGAGCATAGAACCATGGTCACGGCAAGACACATTTCCGGGGATAGCTCGGAGTCTCTCATCGCTGTGTTAAGCTTGCTCAGGGCCAGTCCCCGATGTCGCAAGGCGACATCCTTGAATTCACTTGACCGCAACGCCAAGTGAGATGAAGCCGAAGCCGCCAGGGCATACATCAGAGGTTGACACTCAAAAGCCATCGGCATGAGAACTAGTGATCGTCAGAGGTAATTACAACCCATAATCAGTAAGGCCACAAACCTGATAGAAAGCAGTTGTTCTCTAGATTGGTCGTAAGAAGAAACGCTAGAGTGACTGTGTAATATCGTAACATCGATCGCCTACTGGCAACGAGGTTGGTGGGCTCTGCATTGCCGGAGACAGTAGACACAAGGTCTAGAGGTTTGCATAATTGTGCAATACGAACGATCTCCTTGTGTGAACGGCAGTGACAAATCACAGGAAAATCTTCGGTGTCCGTGGTGCTTGGGTCTTTGGGGGTAGAAGAGGAGGGTTTCAGAGGCCGCGGAGTCTCTCTGTTGCAAACCAGATTGAGGCGTGAACAGTGCCCACAAATCGGGTACACCTGATCGCATTTCTTTTTCCTGGATCTCTGAGCATGAGTGATCAAGACTTGAACAGCGGGACATTATCATACCTCTGTCGACATGTCACACACCCGCGTCTCTGGCGTGTGTACCCACCTCTCTTATTCCCATCTCTTGGTTGTGGCATCGCGCGGATGCAGGAGTAGGGGGCCAGTGACGGGCGGGCTGATGTTTGTCTCGAATCGGTGATAAGAGCAAGAAGAAGGATGATCATGAAATTTGGCAGTTTTCGGCGCTATGGGCGGTGGTGATATGGGGGAGGTTGGAGGTGAGGGGGATTGATGAGCGCGTCGTCCTGATAAGGAGGGCGGATAACAGCATTATGCACGGCGCCAACGGCGGGGTGGGGCAGGCAGGAGGCAAATTGGGGGTGTCAAAGTAATCAGGGGTATGCTAACTTTCAACTAGCTAGCAGGCAAAAGCTACGCCATTGAGTTCTTAGTCGAGCACTAGCTACTGTGCCAATTTATTGATAATAGTGATGGTTAAAGCTGATAGCGGTATTCTGCGTTGCGTTATCCGCGATGCTTGGGACAGAATGTGCTTTTCAAGTATTTGCTCTAGTGAAATTGATTTGATTATTTGCGTGCAGTTGTCCGAGTCACATATAGACGAGCCTCCATGTAAAGATTCACACAGTAGCATATGGTTAACTCCTTAATCACGTCTCGTCAAGAGAATATTAATGTGACGCCAGGAGACATGGAGGATAGAGAGATTATGTTATTTCAGATCCTCAGCTAACTCGTGCTGCCTTGGTATTGATGCCATACGTAAGCTACAGCCGAGGATGCTGAGATTCGAAGAAGTCCCGGCTGACATCTTCAATTGCACTCTTCAAAATACTCACCATGCGCTGTAACTCCGTCTTAGTGACAATGTATGGTGGTGACATTATCACATGCTCCACATGAACCTCTCCAGTCGTGCCCAGGTTCCCCAGGACATTCAGCCCCAGCGCCAGAGCTCGGTCGACGACTCGGTTGCAGAACTTAGACTCGGG
The DNA here is from genome assembly GCA_027406105.1 of Colletotrichum endophyticum. Lineage (NCBI taxonomy): Eukaryota > Fungi > Ascomycota > Sordariomycetes > Glomerellales > Glomerellaceae > Colletotrichum > Colletotrichum endophyticum. The sequence continues at coordinate 963,646 of JANVYF010000010.1, read as the reverse complement.
GGAGAAGGGAACCTTTCTCTTCTTGTCTTTCATGAACTCGACGGCCCAAAAGAGGCCGCGTCCTCGAATGTCAGCAACCGGCTGGAGATCACCGAGTTCGGTTCTCAAGAGTGTTTCTAGCACTGCTCCCATGTCGGAAACATTTTGGAGCAGGTTTTCGTCTCGGATAATCCGCTGAACTTCGATCGCCGCGGCGCATGCAGCTGGGTGTGCCTACGAGGGCGGGAATATCAGCCTGTATCCTAGGCGAAACCAGAAACACGAGACAAAACGCTTACCTGGAAGGTGTGGCCATGAGCCAGTCCACCTGAACCTGAAGCTAGCGCTTCAAATATCTTTTCACGGAGAAAAACACCTGAAAGGGGAATGAAGCCTCCGCCGAGGGCTTTTCCGACCGTCTGGATGTCCGGGCCCGAGATCCCCTCCTGCTCCCAAGCGTGCATTGTTCCAGTTTTGCCCATGCCGCACATAATCTATGCGGGGACCTTGTCAATCTTCGAATCGCATACCGTTGAAAATATGATGCTTACCTCGTCTAGAATGAGCAAAATATCATACTTGTCACAAATCCCTCGCACAGCCCTGAAATAGCCCTGCACAGCAGGCAGACAACCGAGTGTTGTTCCACTGACAGTTTCTGCGATGAATGCAGCAACGTTCTCGGATCCAACGCGAAGAATTTCGTCTTCCAATTGATTTGCAAGACGATGCACGTACTCTTCGTCAGTTTCTCCAATGCCTTTCAGACGATAGGCGTAGCACGGGTCGACAAAGCTGACGTTGTCAGAAAGCCACTCTCCATACATCGCTCGCCGCGATGAATGCCCAGATACACAAAGAGCACCAATAGTGTTTCCATGATAACTCTGTTTTCGCGCGATAAAGTGTTTCTTCTGGGGTAGTCCCTTCTCGTGCCAGTATTGCGTCGCAAGTTTGATCGCAGCGTCGGTTGCTTCGCTACCAGAATTAACGAAGATGGCTTTCGACAGGCCGCCGGGTCGATTTTCGAGAAGGATCGAGGCCAATTTCTCGGTTGCGTCGCATGTGAATGGTGCCCCGGAGTAAAGGTAGGCTAGTTGACGAATTTGTTGCGCAACTACTTCGGCAACTTTATCGCGTCCGTGACCAAGGCAGGAGACGGCTGGGCCGGCAGAGGCATCGAGAACCTGCTTTCCAGAGTCTAGGAACAGAGTTACACCCGAGGCTGAGACGACTCTTTCCGGAAGTCCAGAAAAGCTGCGGTGCAAGACGTTGGAGTCAGTAACAAACGGATGAGCCATCTTGCAAGCTTGCTTCGTTGTTGTCAGCAGAGTGTCGTGGCGGTAGAAGCAAGTGAATGTAAAACTAAGATGCGAGAGCACCTGTTGGAAACCCAATGACGTCCTGATCGTGATTGTAATTACTTCCAGTCAGTAGGATTGTACGTTTTCTTGATGGCAATTTGACCTCACCTGGGAATCCCTTATCTAAGCTTGATGCTTGTTCCAAGGTTCCAGGCGCGGCCGCCGTTAGCGCCCGCCAATTGCAACACTTGATTAAATGCTGATGCTTGACTCTGTGGGGTGCATCAGATAATGCGGAGATATTGGAGATATGTCGGGGTTTTGGTCTGTCAGCGATAGGGATTGATGAAGATCAACTGGACCATGCTAGGATGGGACACGCAAGCCAAACCGGAGTTGAACGTAGTGAAATCCTCCCGCAGTCATGATCCAAGATGTCTTGGTTGCCAGTCATGCAGGATAGATCATGGGTAGTTCCAGCTTTTTGCGGTTCTTGTCATAATTTGCACTGTCTGATATCAAGGACGGAGAAGTATCAAGGGCGTGGCTTATCTTTGGTCAAAGGCCTACACTATTAAAACCTATCTTATTCGTCTGAGTCAGTCTTGGTCCTACTTGACCTGCTCACTCCGAGGAAGGACTCTTACATTAAAGTCTGTCATCCCACTGACAGCCCTTCATTCTCAACTATTGTACTTGTGTTATACTCGATGGGTTTCAACTCCAAACGCATCTCGCGTTGATATTTGCTGATACTTGCTCCTTCACTGCCATTATATCACTCCGCCTCAGTCTCTGTTCCCTCGCAAATAATGGAAACGTCGTTAGAGCAATACCCCATCAAGGCGCCCCTCGGAAGCGACGGCTCACTGCCTGAGAAACACGAAGAGACACTTAGAAGAGTCGAGAGCATCCAAGATGGCGCTCAAGAGCCTAAAAGAAACCAAGAAACCCATCGTGGTTTCAAGCCTCGCCACTCGCAAATGATCGCCATCGGCGGCGCTATCGGCACCTCCCTTTTCCTAGGCACAGGTCAGGTCTTACGTGTGGGTGGACCAGGATTTCTCTTGGTCTCATACGGCATTCTCTCGATCTTGGTTTACGGCATTGTGACCGGAATCGCAGAGGTCGCAACCTATCTGCCTGTGCCTGGAGGAACAATGAGCTACTATGGGAACAAGTATGTCTCCCGTAGCCTCGGCTTCGCGATGGGTTATCTCTACTGGTACTCGCTCGGAATCTTGGTACCCTACGAGCTTGTTGCCTCGACGCTCTTGATCGACTTCTGGAATTCTCCCGTCAACCCAGCTGTCTGGATTACAGTCATTCTTATTATCATTATCACCCTCAACTTTCTTCCGGTGCGCTTCTTCGGAGAAGCTGAGTTTTGGAGTGCTGGGATGAAGATCCTTCTAATCCTTGGTCTTATCTTCCTATCGATCGTCCTATTTTTCGGTGGAGGCCCAAATCATGATAGACTGGGGTTCAGGTATTGGAAAGATCCTGGTCCAGTAAACACCTACCTGGAGGAAGGCGATATCGGTCGTTTCGTTGCCCTACTCCAGTCCTTCGTTCTGGCTTCGTTCGCCTTCGTCCTAGCCCCGGAGCAGCTCATCGTCACAGCCGGTGAGATGCAGTCACCAAGACAGAACTTGCCTCGAGCTGCAAAACGTTATTTCTGGCGGCTAATCATCCTATTCATGCCGACTGTCATAGGCATTGGAGTTGTGTGTCCCTCCAACGATCCAAGGCTGAGCGTTTCGGGGACCGCAAGTTCACCTTTCGTCATCGCAATCCGCAACGCTGGTATTCCTGTGTTGGATAGCATTGTCAATGCACTGATCCTTCTTTCGGCGTGTACCGCAGGTAACGCTTTTTTGTATTCTGCATCCAGAAACCTCTACTCTCTGGCTATTGCCGGAAACGCCCCGGCCATATTCAAGAGATGCAACAACTACGGTCTACCCTATTTTGCCGTAGCAGCCAGCGCCAGTTTCAGCCCCCTCGCATACCTCAGTCTCTCGAGCACTAGTCTCACTGTCTTCAACTGGCTCATCAACATCACCAACTCCGCTGGCTTCATCAGCTGGATTTGTTGTGGGGTGATATACCTCAGGTATCAGAAGGCAATCAAATTCCACGGAGTTGAATCTCCGTATCGATCGCGTTCGCAACCTTGGGGAATGTGGGCGGGGACGATTGGTGCATTAGTTTTGATGCTGATCAATGGATTTCAGGTGTTCCTCCCGGGGCAATGGTCCGTAGGGGACTTTTTGACTGCTTATATCGGTATTCCGGTGTTTCTGGTCATATATCTGGGCCATCGGTCGTATTTTAGTCAAGACGCATGGTTCAAGGAGGCTGATGAAATTGACATGACTGAGGGGTTGGACGAAGTCCTGGCTGCAGAGCGCCCGTCTCCAGCCCGAGGCAGGGTTTCTAGAGTTTTTCACGCCTTAATCGAATAGAGTACCCTTTTTGAGCCGTTGAATACAGAGCAAATAACACCCACGCATCACTCTGCAGTCCAGCATCATCACGTCGGGGATTTGGGACAGTGTTTTTCTGCGCTTTAAAGAGGCCATCCTGTATTTCCTATGGTCATGAAACTACAATCATCCTAGTGGACAACACTAGTCTCAATAGCTCTCAGTTCGGCTTGAGGATGAGCCTTCGGTACGTAACTAAAGGCATATCGCTGTTATCCGTAACGGACAAGATAAGATGCATCGTCTGCCGCAAAATCTTGTCAGCTTGGTCTTTTGGGCTGGTTGCAATGATTTCCTTACCTGGTTGCGTTGAGGCTCAACGGCGACAATGCTGCCGTCGGAGTTCAGGCTGGTGATGTTGAGATTATTGCTGACGAGTGGGATACTGAACCCTTCAAGATCCCTTGCACTGGCCTCGCGGTAGTGAAACCACTCGAAATGCAACTCATCATTGTCAGGATCCCAGCTTTCGGAGGCGTCGAAGACAATTTGGTCGCCAAACTTGTAGGGCAGTTCGGTTGCCGATGGCCCGCAAGACCCGTTCACGACGACAACAGGCTGGTGATTGTTCTCCTCAAAGTTGCCATTGATGGTCCATTGCATGCGCGCAGCGAAGTCATACTGGTAGGCCTCTCTCCATCTCCAAATGGTAGCGAACTTGCTAGAATATGCCCTGCCATCCGCGCCTTCCACGTAGTCCGCGGTATCTGAATACACTGAGCGGTGAGCAGCGGTGGGTGCATCAACTTGTACGTAACGGCCGCCCCAGCTTCCCCACTCCGGGTGGTCAATATCACCCAATCCGTTCTGGACCAGAGGGAGGAAGGCAGGGGTGTCTCCCTCCATGATGAATGACCAGTTGAGGTAATGCGCTCCAAGAGGACCAATCCGGATATGCTGTTGCAGCCATTCGTTGGAGACGATTGCCGAATTAGGCCCACCAACGTCGAAGTGCCGGTATTCCTCTCCAGAGATGCCGATCCAAGTTGGCTGTGTGTATTCACTCCATCCATGAAGCGACACAATGTAGAATAAGGAGGGGTATTGGGCTCGAATCCATGAACCGGCATCGTCTTGATCTGAGATGGAGTAGACCCTGAGTTTGCTGACGAAGGATTCTACTGCAGCTTCATCGCGAGTGTTGGAGACATATTGAAGAGTCTCAGCCAGAACGGCAGCACCGCCCCAGACAGAGACCCAAAGAGGGGCATCTGAATCGTCGGTCGCCTTCATGAGATTGACAGCAGCGTCGCTGAGGTTGTTGGCGTTTAGAACCTCAAGTCCATATACCGGGTGAGCCGAAGAAATCTTCGAGAGGATCTCTTCAGTTGATGGATACGAAGCATCGGCGGGAGCGTTCGCACTGAGGTTATCAACGACTTGTCCATAGCCGTCTTGGACAACTTCGCGGATGGTATCGGGATCGGTACGACTTGGGAGCCATGTTGATGTGGTCGCAGCAATGCCTTGGATATCGAACTCATTGGCGTAAGTGAGGAAACGAACCAGACTCATTTGGTCGTCAGGCTCATTGCTCATATCTGTAAGAACAAAAACACGAGGCTTGCTTCCATATCTGGAAGACTCACACTTCTTCTCCTGTGCCAGAGAAGTACCATAGACGAGGAAAAAAAGGGCCCAAAGAAGGGCTTTTGAAGTATGAGTCGCCATTTTCGACACAGAGCCTGGAAAAGACTTGTCAAAGTGTAGGCTTGCCTAGATTTCATGCCATTTCTATTCGTCTCTTATTTATGCTAGCATTGCTATCGGACTCAACACTTGGCAAGTTCTTCGAGTTGCCTCATTCACTCTAGATGAAATCATGAGGGATGCAACTGCCCAAAAGGAAGCCAAAAGATACGCGTAAAGCCGTACTTTTAAATCGGGGAGTCTCGGCCGCTGAATTGGTGAGCAAAGCGGTCACCACTCAGTGACTCGGGTGGTTAGAGCCCACAAATTAAGAACGGCCTGAAGTAGGGCTTGGAAAATCTGCAATTAATGGAGGGGACGGATCGGACTTTTCCGCTTGTTTCCCCGAACAAGACGTGGTTTGGATGCTTTCACGAGTTTCTCCACATAGATCTGCACTTCTCGTGTCCCGAGTGATGACAATGTTGCATTTCCCCACGATGCGGTGTCCCCAAACAAGGTAACGTGCGGGGTACCCCGGGACAACAATTACGGAGACGGAAGAAAGGGCGGAAGAAAAGCGCTTAACATTGCCCATACTGGTCATGTCAAGGTAGCTTGAGCACACGAGAAAATCCCTCGCTGACCCCGCATGCTGCTGTGATGGCGAGATGTAGTCGACGGTGATGCAGTCTTTACTCCTTCTTCAAGCTCTGGCAGACGGGGATTTGGAGAGCTTGCCATCGTGAAGCCGTTGCTTACTGACTTTTGAAAATGGGAACTGCCGGGTGATGAATTCCCATAAGCTAGTCACGTTCACAATGTTGAAACGCAAGACATATGGGTCCATTGCCAAGACAGACCCCTTTCTGTAGGGCTGGCTGAAGCATCACAAGTTTACTACGAGTGGCAGTTGACGCGTAATCGCCAAGGCCCTTGCCCACTAATTAGTGCTACTACTATGAGTACCGACTGATTGTGTTGAGAATAGCCTCATCGCAGAACCCAGTCTGCCGGATATGACCTTTCCTCACTATTTGCATTACTAGGAACTACCGCCTTAGAGTGCCGTTTAGCCGGACGGCAACGGCATCGATGGTATCTTGCTAATCTGTTGGGCGCAGAGAACATACTCTCCCGCGTAAGCCAGCCAATCGGCGACAGCGAGTTTCCATGCTGGCTTCACGAGCCGCAATCAATCTCGCGGGGGTGGCGTGTGTCTGGTCGCAAAGCAATCAATTAAGCGATATTCGCTGTCCGACGCACAGTCGCAGGGTCTCACGATGGATCTTTAGCGCAGTCAGAGGCAGACCAGGAACTGTCTCAATAGCGTTGACCTAGTTGTGGTCGCTCGCGGAGCTGAAAAGTAAGTTTACTGATTGTAAAGCGGGGACTCTGGGTAAGCTTAAATGTTCCGAGAGCTTGGTAACGACAAGGACCGGCACCCTTTGGCATATGTCATGCACGCACGCAGTTTCTAACTTTTCGGGCTGAGTCTTGGATAGTAGATCCTTTTTGGCACTCTTACCGGAACAGATTGCAGCCATTTGGGCATGACTGCTCACGAAAGTTGAAGTCGTCGTTGGTTAGGAATTCGGCACTTCGCTCTTTTCCCCCCATGTTGTTGCAACAGAGAAATATGGGCCAGACCCTGCGATCATCACCGGCAGTGACAGACTTGACATGCCGAGTTCTGGCCTCGCGTGGCACCAAAGCCGACATGGCGTTCAAAAACAAACTATTGTCTTGGGAAGTAAGCTTAACGAAGCTTGGCTCAAGTTGGTGGCTGCAGCTAGACCCAGGATGGTTCAAGTCACTGTTGGACACACGGCAGCTCGCAGATTGAGGTCTTCGTGCATTGCCGTTGAATTCTTCGCGTGGAGATTAGGGGGCGTTATGGCTAGCTCCAAGGCCTCTCATCGCCTTGTTGGCGCCGCTGCCACTCGTGGTGACAATTTGGGCTGTGAGGGGCTGCCCCAAAGAGGAAAGGCTTTCAACAAGGAACCAAGCTGGACCCAACGATGAATTTTCAAGCTACAGGGCGGGGAAGCTTCCAGGGACCTAAACCAAACACTTGGGATCCTTAGCGTCGAAATAGATTCCCATAATCCAAGAGGCAAATTGTTCCAGCCCAAGACACTCAGCACATGTGGGGGAACAATCCAATCCAGGTGCTTCGGATAGGGAGTCAGGGCTGGAGACGGCTTCCAACCCAATAACAATTTCCTCTGAAATCATCTTCCATTGGGATATTTAAGACCATCAGCATGTCCGATCTAGAATGACGAGATAACCACCACTCATCACCTCATCTACTCACCTTCTCACTACCACTCTCATTTCTCGAGTTGAATACTCGGACGTCGACTTTCGTTTTCACCATGTCTTTCGCTACCTTCTCCCGCATCGGCCTTATGGCCATGCCTCTGATGGCACCCCTGGTGTCTGCCGCTGCCGTCCAGGTCCAGCCCCGAGGACAGCTTCAAGCTCGAACCTTCGCCGACAAGGGTTGCTACTCAGAGCCTCCTAGAGATCACGGCCGTGCCCTCAAGGATGCGAGCTTCTCGTCTGACTCGATGAGCACCCAGATGTGCTCCGACTTCTGCAAGGATTACGTGTACTTCGCAACCGAGTACGGCAGGGAATGCTACTGCGGTGATGTCCTCACCGACTCTGCTCTCCCAGCTGATTCTGGCGACTGCAACATGCCTTGCAACGGCATGGACGATCACTCCAGATGCGGCGGCCCGGGCCGTCTCAACCTCTACCAAACCGACGGATACAGCGGACCCTCCGTGAAGGATTTGTACAACCGCGGCTGGTCTTATCTCTACTGCCACACTGAGGGCGATGGAGGTCGTGCCCTCAGAGAGGACGGATACTCCTCTGACAACATGAAGGCTGAGGACTGTGGACAGTACTGCTCCAACAAGGGATTCAACTTCGCTGGTGTGGAATACGGCCGCGAGTGCTACTGCGGCAGCACCATCCACGGAGGTAGCATCGCTGCCGAGGCCGACTGCCAGATGCGCTGCTCGGGAGATGCCAAGAGCTACTGTGGCTCGGGTGGACGTCTCAACATCTATGCCCGCACCGTCCCCGGACCTATCAGAACCGATCCCAGAGCCACCTTCACTTACGCCGGTTGCGCAAAGGACACGCAGACTCTCCGCCTCCTTGAGACTGGTTCCAGACTCACTGCCGACGACATGGACGCCTACAAGTGCTGGTCCTACTGCTCCAACTACAAGTACTTCGGTATCGAGAATGGCAATGAGTGCTACTGCGCCAACACCTACTCCCTCGATCTCGAGCTAGTGTCTGACTCCGAGTGCGGCACTCCCTGCTTCGGGAACGGAGTTTACACTTGTGGTGCCAAGGACCGCCTGAACCTCTACAACACTGGCAGAACTCTCGCTGTCTCCGTTTCCACCTCCCAGTACTCATACGTCAAGTGCGCCCAGGAGACTCCCGGCGGCCGTGCTTTGGATGGTGACCACTTCGCCGACGACAACAACATGACTGTTGAGATGTGCGCTAGCCTCTGCAACAATGGCAAGGGCGCTACATACTTCGGTCTTGAGTTCGGCAAGGAGTGCTTCTGTGGTACCGGCGAGCCTGCGAACGCTGCCGACGAGAGCCAGTGCTACTACAAGTGCACCGGTAACTCTGGTGAACTGTGCGGTGCCCCGGACCGTCTTTCCGTATACAAGTACAACTAAGAAGTTGGAAAAGACATTGATCAAAAGAGAGACTACAGAAGCATATATTTCTGCAGTCAAGCATTGTCTAGAGACATGCTGGGGAAACTTTTCTTTGGCTACTTCAATTCATTCAGTGGGGATAGGCAGTTTTTTCATCGGCATCTGTGCCTTGGTAGATATTTCAATTTTTCATTAGGTATTTAATTCATTGCGTTTCTCAAGCATCAAAAGTCCCCATGCTTGGGGGGCTTTGCTTTTCCAGAGATTCACGCCGTCTGCTGGAGCTAAGCTTGCATGAGCAGTGACTGAAGTGTGACATGTACGCACTGGCCCATGAACGATTTGAGGGACCGCTTGGAGATTTGGTAGCCAGTGCATCAAATAACCCCCTATTAAAGACGGCTAAAGTTCTCCTAATGGTATACAGATCTCCATACCAAACAGGCGCGTGGCATGGATTTGCGTTTGTAAGCCCCCAGTATCCCGATGCACTAGGGCGCTTGCGCTTGCACTTACACTTTCGTCATGGAACTGGTTTACTCCACACTGTCAATGGATACCTACTTCGACCCACATGCTCTAGATCCGGTCTCAAACTTGCTTTTCCTCATCCACCTGACTTTCATCTGATCCCGAATCTTTCAAGACGGCTATTCGATCGGTTTCTCTAATTAGTGAGTGATTTTTGGGCCTATTTGTAATCGCAAAACCAGAAGTATGAGCTTGATTCAACTCCTGTGATTGCTTTCTGGCGCTCGCCGGTGACGTCAAGCTTCGCTCGGCCCGATATACCAGCTGGGCAACGAGTGTATTCGAGGCGAACAGTAAGGAAAGCTGAGAATTACTGCTGATTAATGGATCGAATGTCCTCACCCATCGATTGTAGGCTCTCCGATTTCCACATCTCCCACAGGCTGCTGATAAATCCATCTGTCAGATATGAAGTAAGGCCTGTGGTCGAAGCTTGAAGCCTGAAGCTTTAAATACGGTTATACACCCCGCAGAGATGAGAGAAACCACAGCAATAACCTGAACATTCCGTTCAATATCACATCATAACCTTTGCAACACCCATCCTGACACTTGGTTCCGCGACTTGAACAATGGCGTCCCAGCAAGTCTTCCGTTTATCTCAACGCAACTCCATCCAGGACCTCCAACTTGGCACCGAGCCAATTCCTTCGCCCTCGTCCTACGAAGTCCTCATCCGTATTCGCAGTGTCGCTCTCAACTTCCGCGACTTCGCTGTCGCGACCGGAAAGTACCCCTTCCCAGTCAAAGACAATGTTGTTCCTTGCTCCGACCTCGCCGGCGACGTGATGAAAGTTGGGCAACAGGTTGACGGGTTTGCTGAGGGAGACAAGGTTGTCGCGGCTTTCGATCTCAGCACCCTCTATGGCCCGATGAAAGACTGGAACCATAGCCTGGGAGGTGTTTTTGATGGAGCTCTGAGGCAATACATCGTCCTGCCTACGTCAGCTCTGGTCAAGGTTCCATCGGAATCGCAGTTGAGCTACTCAGAGCTTTCAGCCTTGGTCTGCACTGGTTCTACAGTGTGGAACTCACTGTACGGCAACACCGTACTTAAGCCGGGCCAGACCGTTCTCTGCCTCGGTGAGTTCTACCAGGCGAGAATTGAGCGTTGCGAAACTGACTGCGTTACAGGAACTGGTGGCGTGTCAATTACCGGACTGATGCTGGCCAAAGCCGCTGGGGCAACTACTATCATCACGTCTTCCTCTGACTCCAAGCTGAAATACGTCCAAGAGACCTACGGAGCCGACCATGTGATCAACTACAAGTCAAAGCCTAACTGGTCTGATGAGGTTCTCAAGATCACCAAAGGCCAGGGAGCGGACTTCATCCTCGAGAACGGCGGCGCTGGAACGATTGCCCAAAGTATCAATGCCGTCGCATACGGAGGATCTATTGCCGTAATCGGCTTCCCCGCGTTCTGCCCCCAGGATCAGATGCCGGACGTGGCTGCCCTGGCTTTGTCTAAGGGAGCTGTTGTTCGTGGAATCATGGTCGGATCTAGACAGCACCTGGAGGAGGTTACACGATACGTGGTGGCTCGCGGATTGAGGGTTCCCGTAGAGAAGGAATTCGGATTCGGGCGGGATGAGGTGGTTGCTGCCTTTGAGTATCTCTCGACTGGAGCACATGTTGGTAAGGTTTGTATCAAGGTTCAGTGAGTGCGAAGCACCAAGAAACGGTTTAATAGTGACATTTCAGCTCAAAACCGAAATCCATCATGCATTGTTAAAGTCATCTCCACCAAACAATCTTGTGCTTGCGATGGAGTCTCATCAGAAATGTGCGGACAATAATTGAAGCCGTGATATTGTACACGATTACACTTCCATCGAGCCCAGAATTCCAAGCCAATCATTCCCAGTATTCCATCGTGTTCTAAACACTGATTGAACAGCAGCGCCTATTGACGCTCGCCGCATTGTCTCTGGCAATAGACGTATCCCTTCCCATCACGAATACCGAGTTCCTCTACGCATGCAAGAACACACTGACACAACATCAGCCACTTACTTGTATTCCCTTCAATCAATGAGATACATACCTCAGACCATTGAATCTGTCGCTCCTCCGCCGGGGCAGGAATCGGTTCTCTCTTAACTCTGGCTTCGCCACACTGTTCCTTGCAAATTGAACGGGCTTTGCCATCCCAGATACCGAGTTCCTCAAGGCAAGCCTGAACGCACTTTCAAAAGTCTCAGTACCGAGATATTCAAACTTCTGAGTTGGTGACCTACTGGGGAGAACTGCCGCTTCTCAAACGACTTGGCCGGTGCGGAGCCATCGCCTGTTATGACGGACCGCGCCTCAGCGCATTCAGGTCTGGCCAGACAAAGCTCGACACACTTTCTGGATCATCAGTGTTGGTGTTAAATAAGAAGAGTCGCGGGGTACCGTACTGGACTGGTAATCTGGCGTTTCTCAGCAACGGATTCGCCGTCAGCAAGCTCGCGAGTCTGGGGCGTGCTGCAGCTCTGTGAGCAAAGAGACTGCTTAGTCTCTCGGCAGCTTTTTCTGCAGGCATATTTGTCGAGGCCGGTGTTTTGCATGCATGTGGTTACGCACTATGGGGACATTGATTAGGCTTCATGCAATACTGAGCATACATACTAGAGGCATACTGCAGAGTTGGGAAAGCTCGAGCAGCTGGGAACGGCTGCATTGGCCAAAGCCACCAAGGAGATCAGGACGGTTGGGAAACGCATTGCGGTTGAAGTTAGTGTGATGAAAGAACAGGTTGCGAGGGTGAATAAGAGGATGTCCGCGGACCACGGCGGGGATAATTGGCTGTCTTATAAAGAGAGCGAGATAATGATGGATGGCTCCTTGTTACCAAACGTTCAAGTCACATGACCAAGAGCAAGCAAACCGTGATTATTTGGTGGGTTATACGGTTTCCATGTGGCGCCCTATCAACATCGCAGAGTGTGCCAAGAAGACTTGAATCAGATCCCGTAGGATGAGCCCAGCTCACCATTTACCAATCTCGGAGTCGGGGGGCTGTCTATACGAGTCTCAAAAACAAATCTCGGTGGCGGAAAAAGGCTATCAGTCATCCCGCGGCGAATTAGGAGATGTCTATGGTCGTCACCCAAGGAAGAAACGGCGTCTGAGTGTCTTATTTTGCCGAGTAAGCATAGTCAAGCCTCAATAGGCTGACTTTTACTTCTTTTGGAATCAAGACGGCTTGTCCTGTCAGACATCCTGTTATGTTCTTTTTTCTATCTTGCCTTAAATGGCAAACGTCAGCCACCCAAGCAAACTTGAATTGAGACAACTGTCTTTGCTGAATTTTGCGTGATTCGTGAAATAACTACTTCGGCAAGCCGCCGCTAGGAAATCGGGCGAACAGAAACATTGATAGTGGCTTGGTATGTGCTCACTTCAGTCTTCTGTGCCTTACTAGATTGGATGGCATGCGAACCAGCCTCGACGAATCATCCTGTGGTACCAAGCGGCTATCTCTTGCGACAAGCCAAGGTATTCCAACTCGGTACGTAAAGCGCGAGCAGCTTTTAACTTCGGGTGCTCAACCCGCGAACATATTAGTAGAAGAGTTTTACTAGCCGGGCAGTGCCCCCTTCGTAGTATACTTATACTTCCATCTCACGATGGACGATGTACAAAGACGATAGACCACGACAACAGACGACGACGATAGACGATGACGATTGATTACGGTGATAAAAGTGACAACAACAACATGTATAGGATGTTTGATCGCTCTAAAACAAGGGGTTCTGTGCGTTGGACACTGCCCGGATAGCGAAGCTCTAACAGAGCATCTGTGGCCTATAATTTATACTAATCTCTATGAGACTATCAACAGTGGATTCACTTCTTGCTTGTGGACGATTCATTTGCTTGGTCCGTTCTAGTGACTACCTCGGTGCACCGAGGAATATTCACGGGTTTCAAATGATCAGCCAAAAGGCATCCGGTGCCCACGTCTAATAGCAAAGGTCACTAGGATATGTGTAGGTAGATGTCCAACCAATGGGCTGGTTATGATTAGAGGTACTCAATAGTCTAGGATGTTTGCATCATATGCCCTCCAACTCTCGGAGTCATCCCAAAGTCCCAAAAGTCATTCCGAAGTCCCCAAACCCTCGGTTGATGACGTAGTTGATGCATGCTCCAAACCACGATCACAGATATGAATCAATATTGTAAGCAAGTCAAAGGGGATCAGTGGATCACGGCGGGAACAATTAGGACAGGTGAATGTGTTGTCTATCATTCGACCCACCTCCCCGCATAATTATTGGCAGCCGAATAGCATCAATGCAGTCGATCTCCGGTCCTCTCTACTTTTGACCTGATAAGAGTTTTTAAAGAACAGCGAAAGTAGATCCAAACAGAACCCGATCCGCGGTCACTCCGCTCACACTAGTGCTGACGCCGTTCGGCACTCGATGGATATGTCAATCTCCAGCTTCCGAATCACTTAAGTAATGCTGATAAATTTTCACCCGGTGATTCAATATAACTTAAATCCCATGATATCGCATTCATGTTGTCACTTATGTGCCATCTTGGTTATTCTTGTGGTCGTATCTGCACCTACTCCAGCCACTTCGGTCTGAATCATCATCATGGCGCTGAATCCATCACACTTGTCATCCGACAGCAGCCCAGTGATCGTCGCGGGGCATGAAATTGTGCCACCTGTTACGAGCCGTTCAAAGGCGACCGAATACAAGCTTTCAGGCTCAACCCCCTCAGCATACGAACGCGACAGGCTCATAAGACGATGTGTAGGACGAGAGGTGCACGTAGTAAATTTGATGAGCTTGATGCCTGCGTGGCCAAAGGAAATTCACTCCCAGGATGTTTTGGACGAGATTAATGGAGAGCTTGACCAGTGGCTGAAGAGGCAAGTTGAATTTATCCCCTCCCCCTCCTCCAACCCAGGCTGGTCAACCTCGCCGCCTGCCTGGGGCCTTCAAAGGGTGGTTCAATAACATGTACACGAGCAGCGTGAATATTCCCGAAAAAAAGAAACTTAAACATCGGACGAAGGGTAATTACACAATCATGGCAAGCGTGTTCTACTCGAGATGTAAGAAGGAGAAGTTATTGACGTTGACAAAATACGAGTACTGGGTAATTCATATCGCCGAGTCCATTTGTTCTAATCTTTGTTCTGTCGAATTCAAGAACATGAGCTAAAGAAATATGTGCCCTCAGATATTCTGGTTTGACGACGAGATAGACACAGGTGGCGAACTCACCACCGATGCGGCCGGGACACGCCACATTTGTGATTTGACACTCCAATGTGTCGAACACTGCCTCCACCCTGATCTTGCGAAAGCATGCTTCACCCCGCCAGTTGACTCTCCAGGGACTGTAGCAGTACTTTACGAAGTGCTCACAGCCATGAGACAGGAAATGGGCCCAATGTCGATCGAGCGAATGCGGAGGGAGCTGCACGAATACATCGAAGGTGTAGCCCGCCAGCAAGCAGTGAGGCAGGACGAGCACTTGCCCGATCCTTGGTATCATTTTGAAATTAGGATCGCCGACATTGGTGTCTATCCTTCCATTACTCAAACCGAGTTCGCGATGGATTTCGAGCTGCCAGACTCCACCAGATACCATGAAGCAATGAAGACAATTGCGACAGAGTGTACGAGATTGTCCATTTTGATTAATGAAATCCTGAGTGTACAAAAGGAATTTGTAAGTCTGACCCTTCAGGCGTTTCCATCTTGTTTACGCAGGCTATCTGACTGCAACGCAGCATGTCGGTCAACTTGAGAACATGGTCCTCCTCTTCATGAACACGGAAAACATTTCGGTTCATGAGTCTGTCCATAGAATTATCAGTCTCATTAGGAAGCATTATGCAGCGTGTGAGGATGCTGTGGCCCGTCTTCCCTGGACCGATGATGAGGTGGCCAATGAGCATATACGTGAATATGTCAGAGGTTGCCGCCGGCTAGCAACTGGTACCGGGCATTGGGCATACTTGTGTACACGGTGCTTCGACGAGACGCAGCTGGATGAGAAGTGGGGTCTGGTCTTGAATTTCGAAGCGCCTGGTCGCGCAACCTAGCAGGCGGTCTTCAAAACTTCTCGGGATACTGGTACTTAGTGGGAAAGGGGAATCTCAGGAATGAGCATGACAGGCTGTTACGGACCACATTTGTCTGACCTTCCTATTCCAGTTTGTAACTAGTGACCGTCAGGAAGTCAACTTCAAAGAGATACACGCACTTTAACTAAAGAACCCTAAGTCTTTACATGTATGGAAAACTTCAAAGAGAACATCGTTGAAATGACAACCTACAGTCAAAAAATAGAATGATACTATCTGTCTTAAGATCCATGTCTGAACATACTGCGCCGCAATAAAAGAACCCGAATATCACCGCTCTTGTGTTCTTTAACTCAGTCTTGTACGCATCCAACTTGGTCGGGATGTCGATCGAGGTAGAACAAATCTCGAAAAGAGGCACACAATCAGTTGTCAAGCAGATTGGTAGAAACAATGTTGAAAAGGACATGAGTAATCACTCGGCGAGGGAACCTTGAGAGGACTCCAATAGCTTACCAAAACGAACAATTATTCAATTGTTTCCAGATACGTGTAAGGCAGAGAAGGAGGGGTGTTTATAGATCTTTCTCTTCAGTTTTAGTGAAAGAGAATCATCTAGGCCGACTAGGTCGTAGCTAACGCAACTGGACAGCTTCACGATATTCAGCAGCAAGGGTCTGAGCATGGATCATCCCAGACAGGTACACTTAAAGTTCATCGCGGCTTTCGGTATTTAGGAGATTCCGTATTGCTACACTGATTGCCGTCTGATGGCTCGTGCAGAAGCAGCGAATGACGCGGGATTACTTCGAGGTCCCCTTTCCCCGCAACTGTGCATCGGCACTTTCAGCCTCCACATCTGCTTAAGAAGAACTACCAACTGCAGTACATACTTCAAGGAAACATATCGATAAGTCAGAAACTCCTCACGTACAGCGCTTCAACGCACCAGCTGATGCTTCGCGAAGGCCTTCAACATGAGCCAAGTGAACCAATCTAAACATCCCGGGGATGACATCATCCCGGATGCCCCCATGATGTTCAACGAGTACCGCACCATGCAGGCTCCAGCTGAAGAAATATTTCCCTGGGTCGTTCAGCTCGGCAAGTCGCGCGGCGGATGGTACCTCCCGAAGCGATGGGAACGAGTTCTACCAAAATCCTGGGCTGGGGCACGTACAATCAAACCTGAATTCCAAGAGTTGAAAATCGGCGACAGAGTCCCCGACTACGGCCTAAGTAAAGATGATTCGTTTAATGTTGTCAGCATCAATCCTCCCCGTTCGCTGGTCTACACGAGCATTCGATATGGTACGAGGATCACGTGGGCGATTCTCCTCCATGAGTCCAACATCGAAGGCACAGATGGATCCAGGGTGGAAACCACGGTACATCTCCGGCTCCGTGCCGGTATCACCTCTAAGGGGGCCGTGAAACGAATGATCATTTGGGCCGCGGGCAAGTTTGACCATGCGACAACAGTGCCGATGCTAGCTGGGCTGGCGGAGCGAGTTGAGAAAGATCACGCAAACTAGGGACTAGTGAAAATTCGATTATCCACATGTATTGCATCACAATACTATAGTATTAAAATATGAAAATAAGGGCTGTTTGACAAGAGTTAGCGCATAAACATCCTTTTCAGTTGACATCCAGTACCAATTAATGTTTGTCATGGGCGTGCAAGCGACGAGACGAAAGGTTCCGTAGATATTGCGATTGCGTGTTGCAACCGGTTCCATCATGCATTCCCGCTCAATTATTCGTCGAGACCGTTTAGCACGTGCGTCTGCTGTTTCAGACGATTCAGTAGAACATCGTTGATCACACCCATTGTGCAGTTCAGTCTTTACACGATCTTTGTTCAACATTGTGACTTCAAATTGATCCTACCGCCAACATGACACTGACAACCTGGCTTTCTTATCACTCTATACACATTCAGCCCCATATCTAATATTCTCGAGCCCCAGCATGTGTGGGTAGCAAGTTTGCCAAGCCTCCACATGGCTTAGGATAACTCAGAATCAGGAGACAATGGCTTCCATCCCAAATCATCCCCATAACATCCAGAGTTAATCCATGGGTTGATTGGACAGATCCTAAGCAAGATTCACTGTCAAATAATCTTGCTGAGTCAGTCTCTCAGCTATTTAAGCGCCTTGGCTTTTCCGATGTCAATCGCTGCGACATGCCGGGGTTCTTTTCGGCAACGGGGGATGCGTTCAGCTCTGACCACGTGGGAAACACGCGTATCCGTAGCCCCCGCTTCGATAACAACTCGTGGGCCGCCGGGTATGAAGATCACTGCACACGGGAACACACCAACAAGCTTTCTGGGTCTCAAGTAGCCTGCATCAACCCTGCAACGGAAACACGTCCAGACTCGACAGCTGCGTAGACTTTCAGGGTCAACCCGCACAAAGGCTTCGTTCGCTGTAACTACCGTACGGATAGGGCAGACGAAATTGTGTGCAAGTGGGGTAACGTAGAGTCTAATTCATCTGAAGCTCTTGAATTCTCGTCCGAGCGGCGGTTATAACTTCCATGTCAGTCTCTACAAAGAAAGTCGAAGGACTAGGGATATCCTTCTCACCAACACTAACGTGATAGTGTCTGGGGCAGCATCTGCAGTATCAACATCAATTGAACTTGTTTTCGGCAACCACGTTGCTCCTCGTAAGAAATAAGGTTCCAAACTTTGTGCCTACGATGTCGCGCTTTGGCATTTTTCGCGACCGAAGAATGCTCGAAATTCTAGCGGGCTCATTTCGGGTTCGTCTTAGCTACCTGAGTCAAGCAAACAATATGTCTATTGAGTTTGACTGCGTGGGCAGCCAGGCTTCCAGGTCGTCTCGGGCCGGGGCTAGGTGCGCCGGATGCAGCCAAGTCTCTGCCGAAGCCCCTGCCGAAGCCGCTTTTCATCATTGTTGGTTTCGCCTGTCTGTCTTAGTTCCAGCCTAAGCACGCCGCGAACATCAAAAAGCCACATTCATTTTAAAAAGTTCACGGCGCCACTTTTTTTTTTGTTTCTCTTGCCTCGGCATGTAGGCTTTGCTTCGTGTTTCCAAGCTGCTGAATCGTCAGGGGTCGCGAATTGCTTTCGCCTTCGTCGTTGCAGGATCAGACTGCTAGGTCGATATGACGCGAACTATTCTAAACATCCTGACAGGGTTGGCTTGTCAGACCACGATGGCCTCCGCGATGGTGTTAAGCGCGGTGCCATCGAATGCAACATCACTACCGACCACAGCCGACCCGGCTGGCGTTGCATCGCAGCAGATGTCGAGCATGCTTTCACTTTGCGCGGTATGTTCCACCCACTATCAATGCAAGTCCATTTGGAAGGAAGGTTGCTGAGGCAGTGCTATGCAGATGAACTGTACAACAGCAGAGCTAGCGAAGTCCACCTGTCAACCCACCGATTTCGTCTGTATATGTACGAATCAACAGCTCAATGATGGGATAGCTGGATGTTTGATGCAGAATTGCACTGTTGTTGAATCATTACGTGAGTTCGATCATTTCTTCGTATCATGGCACATCCTAGATGCGTTACTAACGTGATGCATACACGAATAGAAGCTCAAAACTACTCCAAATCTTCATGTGGAGCGCCTTTCAATCGCAATTTGGACCAGCCTCCAATTACGTGGACTATCTTCACGCTCTCATTCATAGCGGTTTCAAGCCGCTTCATATCCAAGATTCCTTCTTTGAATCCAGCTTTTCCTTTTGGGTGGGACGACTGGGCAATTCTAGCATCTATGGTTCGCTCATCAACGCGGCACGCTGTGTTCGCACAAGCTAATGCCTTTGCATAGATCGTACTAGTAGCTTCTGACGTTGGATCTCAAGTGCGTAAGTATACACCCCGAACGAGACATTTAGCCTGTCCTCATGGAAAACAGTCGTAAGCCTGGGCTTCGGTCAAGATATCTGGACAGTTGCGCCAGATAATATCACCCAAATACTGCTTGTGAGTAAATTTTGCTTCAGTACTAGATGCCTTTTTGACTGTGTGTTCAGATCTTCTTCGCCGAAGAATTATTCTACTCCTTTGTGGTAGCAGTTACAAAACTCTCAGTGATCATCTTTTACTTGAGGCTGTTTCAAGAGAGCTGGTTCCGAAAAGCCTGTTATGGTCTGCTTGCTATCACAACAATATACGGGATTGGTCAAATCCTCGCGATCATTTTCGTCTGTAGTCCAGTCTCATACAACTGGACACGGTGGGATGGGCAACATGCAGGGCAGGTATGAACTTCGTCATCCTTCAGTATCCCCTTTTCCTGACGCCAAAACCGGCGCTCACACCTTAGACAGTGTGGTAAAGTCAACATCATGACTTTCGTGAATGGAGGGACCAACATCGCCATTGATCTCGTCCTCGTCATTCTACCAGTGACACAATTGTAAGTTTTGTCGGAGCTTCTTAACGCCTTTTAAGGTGCCTGACATGACGCTTTAGCATTACCGTGTCGTGGACAATCTGGAAAAAGATTGGCGTGAGCCTCATCTTCTTGGTCGGATTGTTGTAAGTATTGCCCCACGTTGGAGCGATTCCTCAGTACCTGGCTCACATTCCTCTTCAGTGTCACCGTATCAAGTTGCATAAGACTGGCAACAGTTACAAAATTTGCGGACACACAGAATCCAACATGTGAGTAGCATCGTCCACCAGAACGTGATAATGAGTGGCTCTAATATGTCGAAAGTCGACTTCAAAGCTCTCTCGATCTGGTCGCTCGTTGAGATGCACGCGAGTGTCATATGTGCCTGCATGCCGGGTATGACAGCTTTCGTCCGACGCGTCAAGCCACGACTTGGATGTCACGCGGAGCACACGCCCGAACAGATAAGGAACAAGCCCAGAACAGGGCGTTCCGTTGCACGTCAGATAAGAGAGACGTTTAGCCGTATTACGGCAGCAGCCAGAGAGGCGGGGAACAACTCGACGTGGAACAGTTCGAAGAAGACTACAACGAGCACGATGACCGGCACTCAATTGAGCACAATTGATCGAGACGCACCCGAGTACCGTGACTACGTCGTCTATGCTCCGTATGCGGAACAAGGGGACAAGGCACTTCCACAAAGCAGCGTACGCGGTGACAGAGCAAGTTGATAATTGAATATGAAGTATCATGAAGGACGCTATTTGATGATCCACTTGAATGTTCTAGATCTTGACGATTGCATTTGTTATATGATCACTTTAAACATGTCTAATTATTTGACAGCATCTTTCAAACGCTTGTTTGTCTGCCCGCATTGGGGAATGACATCTGCGCCGCGCGAGACAGGCGCGCTGAGTGACCAGTGATGTTCGGGTCCTCGCCTAGGAAGTTGCTTGGGAACCCAACATCGAACGGCTTAACGCCCTCCAAGTACGCGATCTGCTCGTCGGTGAGCTTGATCTTAAGGGCCTCGATGTTCTGCTGCAAGTGCTCGACCTTCCTGCCGCCCACGATTGGGAAGACATTCGGCGCCTTGCTGCGAACGTAAGCCAGCGCAATAGCCGTCACGCTTTCGGTTCCGTGCTCGCTCGCTACCTTGGCCAAAGCCTCGCTGATCTTGATCTCCAACTCCGTTTGCTCGCCTGTGCTGACGAATGATCTCAGGCCCTCGCCATTCTTCTTACGCTCCTCGATCGCCTTCTTGGTCTGGAACTTGCCCGAGCCCAAGACATCCCACGGGCACAAGGCCATGCCAAACAGCCTAGCCATCGGCAGAATATCCCGCTCAAAATCTCGGTGCATCACACTCCAACGACCCTGGTAGACACTGAAAGGCGTCTTTCCATGATCAATGGCATATGTGTTGGCTGCGCTGACGACCCAGGCAGGGGTGTCGGAGATACCGAGATAAAGCACCTTTCCTTGTTCGACCAGGATATGCAGGGAATCCATAATCTCCTTGATAGAAGTTGTGTAGTCCCACCAGTGCACATACAAAATATCGATGAAATCGGTTTGGAGCTTCTTCAAAGACGCCTCAACGCTGAGATGCAGGCTGCGACGGTGGTTGCCCATGAAGTTTGCCGTGTTCCCCTTGCCGTACAGATGGCTCCTGAAGTCGGAAGTGTATTTGGTAGCGATAATCATGCGGTCACGGTTCTTCCTCTCGGCCATCCAGTCGCCGATCCAAGTTTCTGACTGCTCATCCTGGTAGTTGTTCGCGGTGTCGATGAAGTTGCCGCCTGCTTCATAGTATGCGTCCAGAAGCTTGAAAGACTGCTCCTTGTTCATCGCACCCATTGCCTCCGCCCAAGCCTCACCAATTGACATGGCGCCGAGAGCCAGGGGTGAGACGCGAAGCCCGGCGGTGGAAGAAAGAACCCGCATTCTGCCCAGCTCGGTGGCCGGCTCGGGAGCAGATGCGAGGAAGTTCGACATGGTGACGGTTGTGATCTGTGCAATTGATTGAGTTGGTTGCTTCGTCGGTAGTTGTTTTCTTGAATAGACTGGTGTTTCTTTCCAATAATTCCGGTGTTGCGATAGCTCTTAACTGTCTTATAATGATGTCTAGTGAGGGGTTCCGGCTGTAGACGGTCTAGCTTAGTGACATGGTTGACTAATGCGCGGAAATACCTGCCGGATTTTAGCAACATTCCGCGGTTGGGTCACAAAGGTGAAGCGACTATTGAAGCCGTCATGCAGCCCAGGTGCGGGGATCATTCGAGATAATGACGTAGCGTGTATGTTGATCGGTTTCGGTACGACAATGTAACATGAGAAACAGAGTTTCAAGGGGATTCATCGGGCCCTTCAGTCACACATGAAATCGGGGATAACGATCGGTAGCATAGCCCGGCATTCTTCTTCGCCGAATAAATCCTTCGGTTTTACTACCGATCGGTAGGGGCCGTGCGGGGCCCGGAGACGGCCGGAGTTTGCGGGGCTAAGTCCGGAGTGGTTGTGTCAGCCTTCGGCTCCGTGGAGAGACGCGAAAAAGAGATAAAGCGCCATATTCTGCAAGTTGTTGGCTATTATGACTGTACTGACTTAAGTACTGGCTACGCTCTGGCATTTCAGCCTCTTGCGATAAGCGCTATGATCCTGATGTGATCGAACAGCTGAAGTCAGCAAGAGCTGTTTGGCGATGCAAACGACACGGGCAGGAGTGCGTGGATTGAGAAAGAATTAGTTAAAGCAGTAGAGCCTATGAGACAAGAGTAGAAACTTGTAGGTAATTAATCAGCCCAATCCTACTATTCTTCCCACGCCAAATAAGTTACTTCCTGCTGGCCTTGAGCTGTTTGACGATCTTGTTGATATGGATGATGGCATCCCGCGCCCCATCCCAAGTTCTCCGTTTCCCTGTTTCAAAGTACCTGAACGCATGTGCTGTCTCGACGCCATGATTGATCAGATAACACATGTAAGGGTCCTTGAACCAGCTTACCCAGCCCCGCCATCCCCAGCCCAGATTCTCCATGCCAGTTCCGGCGGCTTTGTGAAGGAAACCCTGGAATTCCCATTGTTTGACTGCAGAAGTGTCGGTTCTGGGTTCTTTGAACCAGCGGCCTGCTACCCACTGGTGATGTTTGTCAATTGCACGGTCCATCTCAGCTCTTGGGGGGATCATATCCGAGCTAACACCCCGCCAGACATTACTGATGGCCATAGACGTTACATCTGAGAAGGAGAATCCATTGTTCTTTCCAAACGCAGAGTAGGCAAGAACAGCAATACTATCCCAATGAGCTGGCGGGAAGATGTTCATGTACAGGCGCTGCAGGGGTGGGCCGCCGTAAGCGTTGCCCGCGAGGTCGGTCTTGGGTTTACTCGTCTCCAAAAAGGGAATCGGATCAAAGTCAGCCTTGTATCCGGTGCAGAGGATGACTGAATCGACATCATCTAGAATAGTGCCGTCCTGAAACTCGATTGACTTCGGGCCGGTGAACCTCTTGATGCCATGCATAGATGTGACCTTGCCCTCTCGGAGAAGCTCTAGGACAGTATCCATGCACCCTGCCAGATGCAAGCTGAGTGGCGCAACATCGTCGAGGAGTCGGAAAGATGGATCAATCTTTCCGTATTGTCTCATCAGAAGGCCAGTTGCAAGTTGAGCAAGCTTATTGGTGAGATTTGGGAACTTGCTTTGAATGAACAACGACACCTGTCTACGCCAGCGCGTAACGAGGAGGTCGGTTGGAAGATTGTTTCGCCATCTGCTTATGATCCAGGCGCCCGCTCGATGTGAAAGAAAGACCTGGTCGGTTTGGTCCACAATGGCAGAAAGGACATCGCTTAGAGTGGCGCTGAGCCCTACAAGGACAACCTTTTGTCCCTTGAAATCAGATGGTCTAGACGTCTCATGTAAGTAAAGAGCCTAAGTGGAAGATCCTGTGTATGAGGAGACCAACATACTTTCGAAACTGCTGCGAGTGTATGATAGTGCCTTCAAACTTGGCCTGGCCCTCGTAAATTGGCATCTTCTTCTTTGTTTGATACCCATGACAGAAGACAACTTTGTCAAACTCTTTCGTTTCAGGCGCACCGGATCTAACCATCTCCACTTGCCATTTCGACCCATCTCTGCTACGCACGACCTGATCAACTCGTGCATTGAAGACGATGTGTTTATACAGGCCAAAGTTCTCGGCGTAAGACTCCATGTATTCCTCAAACTGTCCTTGCGATAAGAACGGGGGATATTCTGCCCCAGTTTTAGCTTTGAAAAGGGACGAACAAATTGGTACCCACTGTCTGGCATAGGAAAGTCTGTGAACCCACACGTGTACTTGCTGATGTTTGCGCTTGTCGCTAGAATCTTGGGTCAGATAAGAACTGATGAGTGGCTCCTGGTTGAGAGACTCACTTGGAAGAGCAGTCGTCATGCTCTTGTCATCAGTGTATGACCACAAACCTCCCACCCGACTCCTTCGTTCGAATAATGTCACGTCGAACCCATCTTCACGCAAAGTCTTGAGCATTGAAATGCCAGTCGAGCCTAAGGTCCATCATCAGCAGACGAGCTAATGGGAGTCCGGGGTTGGTGTCTCAATCCTCACCAGCGCCGATGACGGCGACTGTCGGTGGGTCTCCTTGGATCTTGTCCATCACAGCTTTGGACAATATTGCGCACGATGGGACTTGAAGGAAATCTCGAAGGTCGATGAAGCAATTACCATAAAGCTTGTTTCTAATGAGACATCCATGACAGCGCGGAAACGTACGGACATGGCGAGTTTTTAAGACAAGGAGATTGCGGGCGCGCGTTCGTCAGCACTAGCGACAGCAGCCACCGCGTGAAGTGGCTGCAAGCGCGGTACATCGGAGGAATCCTTCGCGGACGAGGAAACTCCCATTTGCCATACTACCCTTCCGGATAACAATCGGTCTCGGAATCTGGCATTGCGAACAAGAAACTCCAATCAGATCGTCCTTCCGAGGTTTCGTGCGTGAGACGCAGGATTCGGAGCAGGGATAAAAATGGCAGCAACATGCCGCTAGCGAGACGCGTCGATGAAATGATTGATCGACACCACCAAAGGTCTTTCAGAGTGCGCCACAGGCTACGGCACAGCAACCCGGGCCGACCAAATAATGTGCTTCGCAAGCTGTCATTAATGGGACTTTGGCTGCCGCGTGAAGCTATCTCTTTTCTTACCGTCTGGCAGCAGCCATAATTCTGACATTCAGTACACTGTTTCACCCTCACACACTCGCCATACGGTAATTACCAGGCCACTAACCAACAAATTCCCACGCTCACGTCGGGCTTTGTTCTTCACTTACTCATCCATAGAGCATCTAGGTGCAACTCGGCTCGCATTACAGCCATTTTAATAAACGACAGGGGTATCTATGATAGTCCAACTTTACAATGATTTTACAACTCCTGCTCCTTGTCGAGGGCCGTCTTGACGGCCTCGCCCCTGACAGTAGCCTCCGGGGTGTATCCCTTGAACTGGCGCGCGGGAACACCCTTCATGAACATCTCGTCCAGTTCCTCATAAGTCCTTCCGGCAGTCTCGGGAAGGTTGAACCACAGGTGTACCAATGAGATGACAGACAAGCCTCCGAAGATGAAGGCCAGCTTGGCGCCCAAGTTGAGCTTGTCGGGGTTGAAGAGGTAGGGGAGAACAAAGTTCCACATGGTCTCGAGGGCCTTTTGGCACGCCAGACCAATGGCGATGGTCTTGATACGCAGACGAGAGGTGGACACCTCAGCAAGGACCGTGTAGGCGGTAGCACCGATGGTAACGTTGTACCACCAGCAGTAGAGGAGGATAAGAGCGACAGTGCCCTTGTTTGTGGCAAGAGTTCCGGGAAGAGCGAGGCCACCGGTGACAAGGAGGATGACGGTCAGGACGGCAAGGCCATTGACAGTAAGGCTGCGACGTCCCATTCTGTCGACTAAGTACCATGACATGACGTTGCCAATCAGGGAGATGACTTGCTGAACAATCTGAAGCTTGAAGCTGTCGGCAGTGCTGTATCCAGCGAGTTGCATGTAGTACTGATAGGTTGTTAGTATCGCTGCCTTCTTAGATTCATGAGATAGAGACTTACAGTGCTGTAGGAAGCGGCGAAGGTGATGCCTGACAGACTCTGGATGCAGAGAGGAGAGATGGAGATGATGGTGCGTCGGAGGTTGGACTTTCGGAAGCACTCCAGGTAGCTGGCGCCAGCGGTTTCACTCGTGATCTGGTCCAACGTCTGGTTGATGACCGCAAGACGAACTCTTCCCTCATCACCTGTGTGCCCCAGCTGTGCCAGACACTTCAAGGCCTTATCCTGCTTTCCTTTGATGGCAAGGTACCAGGGGCTCTCGGGCATAAACCAGATACCGGCGGCGGCGATGGCGGCAAATCCGTATTGTCCGCAGAAGACGGCGCGGTAGGCCCAGCGGCTGTTGAGGGTTCCGGTCTCGTTGATGATGACGGCGACGATGAGGGGTCCGAGGGTATACGAGAGACCTGTGAGACAGGTGAAGAGACCTCGCAGGGCGAGAGGAGTGATCTACATTGGCTCAGTCAGAATTTGTTTATGCCACGTGGATCGCACTACAGAGAGTGTTCCTCGACGACTCACCTCTCCAATGTATGTAACCGTGACGGAACCAAGAGCACCGATAGCGAAACCGTTGATGAACTTTCCGCCAAAGAAGACCTCGTTGGTTGTTGCGACAAACTCGAGAGTGATTCCGACGAATGAGAAACCCAGGGCAATCATAATGACAGTCTTTCGGCCAAGCCAATCAGCAAGGTTACCGCTTCCCAAAGCACCAATAACAGCGCTGCACGAGTTGATTGTTAGTAAACTGATCCTCCAAACCCCCAATCATTCCCATGAATCACTTACGAGGCAACAGGGGCGCCGTTGAATGCAGACTGCCACTTCGTGTCGAGAACATAGTCACCGTCGTAGAAGTGACCAAAGTCTTTTCTGAACTCTGGGATAGATAGAATGCTACCTCCGGCCTGGTTCTCGAAACTCAAGACCAGCACACACCAGACGGCGTAGACACACCAGAATGACGCCTTGGGGTATTTCCTCAGAGACTCCCACTTGCCAAGCTCATGCTCTTCCGCATTTCCCAAGTTGGCCAGTTGAGCCCGAGCCTCGTTGGGATGCTCGAGGTGGTCTGTGTTGTTCTTCTCCGTATCGCCGCCCATTGTGAAAATTTGTTGCGTTGCGAAATCAAAACAATTCCCAGGATGTTGACAGTTGCGTGGGATTGGTTGGCAGGCTTTGATCTGGTTGCTTGCAAGATAAAAAGACTAAAGCCAACAGACGCCAAGGTGCGGACAAAACACCATGTTGCACTATCAAGGGCGTTGACAAGTCTTTATAAAAGATACCCCCACGACTCGTACTTACGATGCCATCCGATGGCCCACGCCGACATCATGGAATGGTCACCCTATTCTGGAACCTCTCGGGAAGGATGACGGTGGATCTGGGGAGGTTTCCAGCAGACAGCATGATCTGGGGATGGACCTGCGGGGCCCCGATCAAAAGTCGGAGCATGGAGAGTGGTGGGTTGTGGACAAGACGAGTCAGGGGAGTCAGGCCAATATCCACCCTTTGGCCGCTGAAGTGCCTCTGGTTTCCCCATGCAGGAATGGTAACCCCCGCACGAGAACCGGTTCCTGGGCTCAGGGGAATTTTGGAGAAATTTGTTGTGCCTCGTGCGTTGCACAAACACACGAACCCGGCTATTTCCGGCTCGCGAGCGTTGGGGGCTTCTCTCCACGACTTGACGGGCGTTTTCCAGCCATGTGGATTCGTTTCGGGGGCCTTTTCCGACTTTGGCTAGGCTTCTCACAACAAAGCGGATTCTCTGTCGACAGTCGGTCAAGTCCAGACTGCGCCGTTCGGCGGCGTAAACACGAGTTACCGATCAGTGATCACGCACTATCGCGGTGGCCGTTGTCCGATGTTGGCCCGTGTTCCGTGCCGTCTTTCGCGTGGGAAGAAACAGAGAGTGGTTAGGATTTCCGTATCCGGCATCTCTAAACGCCGCATAACATTGGATGTGTTTAATCGTTCGCCCTGCCCGTCTCCAAGTGTAAGCATTCATCTGATCTAATTGATGCTTGAAGTTGATCGAAATGATCAGGTCACGGCGCGAGATTTCATCGCGGTAACAGGGGCTTTCAAAATAGACTCCAACACTCAACTACGACAAGTTGATGAGTGCGGAACGAAAACCGCCCACAACTAGTCGCAGACACTCAAAACGCGTCAGTGAAGCTATTCCAATCCAACTCCTTCGTTCGAAATGACGCAACCCCGGACCGAGGCCTCGGGAAATGATCCTGGACGTTTGTCCCCACACGAGTCGCGTGGGCGCTTGACAACCCCCAAACCGGACAAGCCCAGGTCCAGAAGCCATCGGCATGCGGGGTTGACACCCTGGAGAATATTTAGCAGCACCGGAATCCGGCCGAGGCCACCGCACGATGATTCGGGCCTGAAGACCACAGGCGAAGGTATCCAAACAAGGCAATCGTTAGCATCCCACTTTCAAAGACACGTCGTGAGCACAATCTCGTCATACAAAGGGACGCATTGCTTGCAAGCTGCAGGGCCTCGCTCAAGGACAGGAAGACAATCGCATCATTCCAGATCATCAGGTGCCGGTTGAGAGAAACCCTTGTCGACGAAATTGGACCGTCTCGTAACCTCATATTCGTGGCTTCATTCTCCTCCCCTCACGTCACTCCTGCAGGCTGCACGATAGTCTGCAGACAACTCGACAAGATGGCGCAAACCACCAGACTTCAGACCTTCCCCAACAAGCCCAGAGTGTTTGTCCTCACAGACATTTCCAACGAGCCCGACGACGCGGAGTCCCTCGTCCGCTACCTCCTCTACTCCAACCAGTTCCAAACCGAAGGTCTCGTCGCGGTTTCTTCGACATGGATGAAGAACAAGGTCTGTCCCCAGGACATTCGCAAGATCCTCGACGCCTACGCCGGCGCAGTCGACAACCTCAACAAGCACACGCATCCCGACTACCCGTATCCCTCAGCGGACAGTCTCCGAGCCCTGGTCAAGTCGGGCCCACCGGTACGCAAACAACCCCCTACGCGATGAACCCCTTTTCGGCCAGAGAGAAAGATAGCTCCCATTTCGGTTTTCGGGATCTCGCTAATTCGTTTACGGATAGGTCTATGGTATGGCTGGCGTAGGTGCGGATAAGCCTTTGACCGACGGCGCCCAACTCCTTCTCGAAAGAATCGAGGCCGCTTCAGAAGACCCCTTGTGGGTGCTCGTCTGGGGTGGTACCAATGTCCTCGCCCAGGTCCTCCTGACCATCCGCGACAAGCACTCCCCCGAAGAGGCGGCTAAGCTGCGGGCCAAGTTGAGAGTATACACTATCTCAGATCAAGACGACACCTCCGCGTGGATCCGCACCCAGTTTCCCGACATCTTCTATATCTCATCCATCCACGGCTGGAACCAGTACGGTCTTGCCGCCTGGACTGGTATCTCTGGCGACAAGTACTATGGCTTTGACCAGGGCGGTCCCGACTTTTCCAAAGTCTCAAAGCAGTGGATCAAGGAGAACATTCAGATTGGCCCCCTGGGATCCGCCTACCCGGATTATCTCTTCATCCCTGAGGGTGACACCCCTACCTTCCTGTACCTGATCCAGAACGGTCTCGGTGACCGCGAGCACCCTGAATACGGATCATGGGGCGGTCGCTACCACCTGACGGACGCTAGCGACGCTGGCCAAAGAGGCAAGCACTACAGCGATATGTCGGATTCAGTTGTGGGCGCAGACGGCAAGACCTACCGTTCCAACCAAGCCACAATTTGGCGCTGGCGTGATACCTACCAGAACGACTTCGCTGCTCGTATGCAATGGTCGCTCAACCCCGATGTGGCAATAACAAACCACCACCCCATCGTGGTCGTCAATGGAAAGGGCGGATTGGAGCCTTTGTACTTTGAAGCCGAGGCCGACAGCACCATCGAGCTGGATGCTTCAGAGACGTACGACCCTGATGGAGACAACCTGACCTTCAAGTGGTGGCAATACCGCGAGCCCAGCGCGTCTCAGTGGCTTGTTCAGTTCGAGGTTGCGCATCTCGGTATCGAGAAGCTCGATGCGGAGGGCAAGAAGATTAAGGTTACTGTGCCACCGCCTGAGAAGTCCTGTTTGGAGTTGATCAGCCAGAAGCCCAAGGCCAAGGGCCAACTGCTGCACTTGATCTTGGAAGTCACAGATAGCGGTTCCCCGGCTTTGACAAGCTACCGTCGCGTGCTGATTCAGGCTACGAACAAGGACTTGAGAGGAGGCAAGGACCTCAAGGATGGAGAAGGCCATGACGCTATTGGTGATGCTATGAAGGACTTTACTGGCTGAAATGAGTTATGAGATATGAATTAAAAGAAACGTTGAAACCCTTATTGCGAATATTCTGCGTGTTGCCTCATGCATTCCAAGTTCGAGTTTATGACGGCCGGTTGGGCTCGCGTGTGAGATAAGGCTTCCCCTTCCTTGAGTATGCCGCGTGAGAGGGAGTACCCCATGCCCTCACGAACCTCTTCTGCATCGAGAATAGCCGAAACAAGCACTGACTGGAGACGAATCAGTAAGGTAGCATAAGTCGTAAATGCTAGTGTCTGTATGCTTGACGAGTTTCCGTGTGGAATTCAAGGCCGATTCTCTCAATGCGCCATGTCTAACCCCTTTCCTCTATATAGGGAGTGCTCATTGAAAACTATTTCAGTCCTGATTGGTCCTCACCTTGGGGTGCCTTTGCACGACCATAACGTACATCCATGACGCAAAGCGACCGAAACACCATGCAATAGCCCTCTAGGGTATCTTCCTAGCCTGCATGTGTAATGTAAACCAAGGGGTAACAGCCACGGAAGAAAAGTCTTGGGAGTCCCCTTGTGGCCACATGCCGCAGGGTTTCTCGCAGTGGATCCAATATATGGATCTTAGGGTTCTAAGCTTCCGCACAACCAGCAGGTCGGTTAGCTCAGTTGGTTAGAGCGTGGTACTAATACGACACCCGTCGTGTTGAGTAATGCCAAGGCCGGGAGTTCAAGCCTCCCACTGATCACATTCTTTTGCTCCGAAGCATTGCGCTTCTGTGAAAGTTGACTTTTTGCTGCATTTTAGGAATTTTGAGCGTAGCTGTGGATCCAGCTCCGATATCCGCCGGGAGATGCGGGGCGTGTGGGGCTGCAGCCGGGATCGGCAGATCCGTTCTTCGCCGATGGACCGTTTGTCAGGCCGAAGAGTCGCCGTGGCGGTTTGAAGAAAGAGGAGAGAAATATGGCTTTTGATAAGCCACCTCTATCGCCATGCTAAAGCTAATCATCCGCCAAATAGATTACCGGCGCCGAGGATGGACGATTTCGGTGCGATTGGCATCTCCACCAACAATCTTCGGCGCCGAAGACATTGCTCAGCAAGAATCCTTCCATCAGAAGAAGCACGGAAGTTCGTCCCAACGAGTCCGGCTTCCGGACGCACGAGCCGAATGCTGCTCAAGCCGGACGACATAAAAATGCTCATACATTCCTGAGACGACTTGTCATCGCATTCGCCACGGCGAGAGGAGAGACAGCTCACTAGGGCGATTGGTAAGCCCCCGCAGAAATCCGCCCAGCCCACGGCCAGCCATTGTTGATCCAACAGCAGCTTTAGCGAGAGGACTAGGCATGCACAATGCTGTCATAGGACCCTAGATTGAATGCAGATTCCGAAGCTTATTTTTCCGCCTTCGGGGAGCTTCATCATTCCTCATAAAAAGCATTCGAGCTCTCGTATGATCGTTGTGGGCCACGATCTTCATCTTCTGCGCAGCTTAAGCCCGGCTCTCTCCCAGTTTCCTTTCTTTCCACGCATCCTCGACAGTTCCATCTTCAGTGAGCCGAAGAACGAATCAAAACATGGAGATCGAAATCCCGGCAATTCACCCGGCGGTCGCCGTCAGGGCTCCCCGAGAGCCACTCATTCTCATCGATGCACCGACGTATCCACCCGATGCCGGCGAAGTCATTGTGAAGGTTGAATGGACTTCTTCGACGCCTTATCATCTGCACCAGGCCGACGGAGGGTTATTGATCGACATGTTCCCCCGCATTCTTGGCGACACCTTCGCAGGGACGGTGCTTATGGTTGGCCCCGGCCCGCATCATGTCGATCTCGAGGTCGGCGACAAAGTTCTGGGATACTCATTCCGCGACGTCAAGGATGGCAAAGAGAAGGCTGCACAGACGCTCATCACTGTACCGACATATCTGCTCGGCAAGATGCCGCAAGGCTTGACCATGCAAGAGGCTGTCACTGTTCCCGACAACATTGTCACCGTTTTCCAGGCCGCCGTCATGGATCTCGGCCTGCCGCTACCGTGGCCTATTCCCGAAGGGTGGACCCCTCCGGAGGCCGACGCGCCGATTTTGCTTTGGGGCGGGGCCGGGTCCGTGGGAATGTACTCCATCGAAGTCTTCCGGCATTGGGGGTACAAGAACCTCGTCGTCGTCTCGAGCAAGAAGCATCACGAATATTTGAAGTCACTTGGCGCCACCGTCTGTTTCGATTACCGAGACAAGCACGTTGTCGATGAAATCCGAGAGTACCTTGGGCCGCAAGGTGTGCCCTACGTGATCGACTGCATCGGACACTTGACAGGATCATTACGGCACATCACAAAACTGGCGGACAAGGGCACCAAAGTCGCCGTGATGCTGCCGGTGGTCATCAGCGACCCGACAGAAATTCAAGCACCCGTCTATCAGATGACCGAGCCAGCCGAAGGGCAGTGGACGGAGGGAGTCATTGTGAAGGGCGTTCGAACGCATTTTTATCTCAAGGTGAGATACATGCATTCCGATTGTGACGAATATTTTCATCCTAACATCGACCAGAACCAACTCTTCAAAGACAAGATGCAGTGCGAGATCATTCCGACGTTACTCGAGCAGAAGGTCGTGCGGCCGAACCCCCAGAGGATAGTGGAAGGCGAGACACTGCTGGAAAGAGCACAGGATGCGATCGTGTTACTGAGAAACAAGGCAGTCAGTGGCGAGAGACTGGTTTGGCGAGTATCTGAAGATGATGCGGTAGTTTAAACGTTGAAAGCCATCCTCGCCCGCATTTTTGTGGTCCAAAAGTTTTTAATGTCATGAATTATTTTGGCATTTACCGAGGCCAGCATTCTAAATGGCTCTCTCTACCTTCAAAATGCCCCGTGAACATGGCCAAGAAAGTCTCTGAAACCTATGTGGAAGCTCGTGAGTGATCGTGAATAGTGGTTTTTGTTGTGCGCTCCGTCGGAGACGCGACAGAACTGGCACGGGATTCAGAAAAGGCCGAATTGCGGTTCTGCAAATATTTTCAGGCACTGCTCGCGTGCGTCCACTGTAAATCGAGACACGGAATTCCGCGCTAGAATGATCGCTTCGCTAGTCCTTGTGGTTCCAGGCGTGAGACAATCGCTCAGTGGAGTTGCATTTCCGGCTCCGCTCCGCATCCCATCCGGCTCAATCATTCCTCCGACTGCAACGAACTCTTCCCCTAGTAGGACTCGCTCATTGAGATCAACTGCGTATAACTTCATGGGCATTCATCTCATTCTAACTTGTATTCCAGCTTCCCGTGCATACCACTATGGCCTCATCAATGTTGGCGATCACGGCGCCAAGCTACACCGACCCTTCGAGATACCAACTCTCCACACTACCCCAGCCAGTTATCTCCGACCCTACGGATGTACTATTTCGGGTTCACGCAGCGAGTATCAACCCGGTCGATGTGAAGAAAGCGGCTGGCATTTTCAAGCTTGCTGTAAAGGAGAGGTTCGTCAAGCGCTCCATGCCACTGTCATCACTATGTGCATCAGCTGATCTGATTGAGCATAGCTTTCCATACCAGATCGGTTATGATTGCGCAGGGGTCGTAAGGCAAGTCGGCAAAGATGTGAAAGGTATCAAGGTTGGCGACGAGATATTTTCTCGCTTACCAGAAGCAAGTCGAGGCAAGCTTTCCCGTTGGCATGGAGGTTTTGAATCCCGGTGCTAACGCATTATTTCACAGGAGCATGGAGCGAGTACGCCAAGTGCCCGGAACATTATGTCGCTTTGAAGCCCAAGAATCTCTCATTCGAGGATGCCGCATCGTTGCCATTGGCCGGCATGACGGCGTTGCAGACATTAAGTCGATATCAGGGTTCGCTTGCCGGCAAAACAGTATTCGTTCCCGCGGGCTGTAAGTTTTGTCTATTCTCAACCTAAGAAAATCACTGACAGGTTCACAGTGAGTGGCACAGGAGCTTATGCTTGCCAGCTGGCGAAGAAGGTTTTCAATGCCGGCAAGGTGATCACCACCGTCTCGACTTCAAAGGTTGACCAAGTGCCTAAGCTGTTGGGAGATGGCACAGTCGATCAAGGTGCGTATTTCATGACAAGCCTTTTTCCTGTTTCTTGGCTAATAGCAAGCATTTAGTGATTGATTATACCAAGGAGGATCCGACAAAGGTGATTCCACGCGCATCAGTGGACTTCATCTTGGACACGACGGGTGAAGCCATGTCTTTTCTTCATCTCATGGTTCCGTCAACCAGTCTCATCGTCTCCATCTCAACCCAGCCATCTGGTTCCCAACTTCAGCAGTCGAGCGTGATGAGGCGACCTGATAATCCGCGACTCCCGTGGTTTGGGCGCTTGGTCTTGGACACGTTCGACGCGTATCGTAGGATACGGGCTCGAAGATGGGGCGTTGCATATGAGTACTTGTTCCTTGACCCCAACGCGAAGGACCTCGAGACACTCGCCAGACATGCGGAGGAGGGAAAGATTACACCGGTAGTTGGATGTACGGTGAATCTCAAAGATATTGACGAAGTCAAGGCTGCATGTGGGACAGTATACAACGGGAAGGGAGGGTTAGGCAAGACAGTGATTAGGGTTGGCTAGGAGACGCTAGACAAAGTGAAAGAACGATGTAGTATCTCAGGGTACTACTGCATCAATGGGCAAGTTTAGCTGCATTTTTGGGGGCAAATGAGTGAGCGGAGAAATAAGTTTTCTACCTTACTCCATACATGGGTAGATGGTCAGGGTTGTACAGGTATGGTCGGGGCGCCCCCATTATGTTGACAGGAATTCGAAGTCACTATCAAGGTGATGCATTAACAAGGGTCTCGACAGGAGAAGGATTGTGCATTTTATAAAGCTCGTTCTTTCATCATTTTGCAAAGCTTTGATGTGGATTTGCGGAGCAAACAGAATTCAATACACCGGTCTTTTATCATGCATCCAACGATATTCCATTTGTATCCTAAACTCCCCTATGATATTCGGTATATGATATGGAAAGAGTATTACCACCAGCCCCAAGACTGGAGAGCGACTTTCGAGCCTTATCCCGAATTATGGTTTGCGTGGAGTCACTACCACTGGTCAGACAATCAGTGTCCGGCTGAGAAAAGCGACGATGTCATATGCAGAGAGGCGGAAATCGTGCGAAACATAGTCCAGCCGGTGTTCAAATTCCGACGATGGCGCACTTCTGTTGCATGTGTCAGCCACGACCATTTCCGAGTAAACTGGAATACCGACTGTGTCTGGCTCAAGCCTCGATCCAACTATTGTGGAATTGCTTTCGCTTGCAATGGAGCGCTGAGGGCATCGCTTGATTCTCAACCCACTTGGCTAAGCAACGTACAAACCCTGGTGCTTCAGGCTCCTTTTATCGGCAGTACCAAGAACCAGACCCTACCGCATTATCTGCTTTGGGGTATCCGTTCCTACCTCACTAGCTTGAGAAAGGTTGTATGGGCAGTCAGAAGTGGAACTTTTCGCGGGTATATTCAAGAGCTGTGGTGCTACTTCCTATTGAGATGGATGATCCGTCAACGCCGACAATGGGAGAATGTAAAATGCCAACTACTGGATGCTAATCCACCAAGACATTCTGCATCATGGCGAAAAGAAGTACGTGAATGGAGTGAGTATATTGTGGAAGCTAAGCAACTAGACCTTCACACCTCTGGAGTATCAGAGGTCAGCGAAATCGAAGGTGCTGAGCAAAGCTTCAGAAGTTCGTTTGGCGATGTCCTACGGGAATGCGGGAATAAGGATGGCCGTCGATCCCCTTTTTACTAGTGTACCTGAAAGTTGCGTCTTGTCTTTCGTTTTGAATGGAATCCCCATCGCGTTTTCTAGACCTATTGTTATTGAACTTTATCTTGAAAGCACAATTTTGAAATAGACTGGGAACCGTTGTGGATATTAGACTTGATTTGCACTACAATTTTTGGATTTCAGCGAAGGTATCTAGCGTTTGCTATACCATCATGGTTCCGTACTGGCAACATATATGGACTGTTGACGGAACACGATTAAACTTTGTCTGTCCTCATCAAGCGCTCGACCAATTACAACTCGCCCGATGCGAGAGTTTGTATCCAGTAGGGTATGAAGCACGTAAAGAAGCTCCAAAGGTGATAGAACAATGTTCAGAGTAGTGACTCACACAGAATAGTCCCTATAAAACAAAGCACATTCCATTCGGAAAGAGGCCTCTACACTCGCGGACAACATCACACACATTGTCTTTCATCATGGCGCCAACGACATTTCATCTCTTCCCTCAGCTGCCATACGATATTCGATATGAAGTATGGAAAGAATATTACAGTCGCCCCATACACTGGGATACGGAACAGGTATTCAAACCAGGCCTCTGGTTTGAATGGACTCGCACTGAGTTCCATTTCGACTCTTCTTACCAGCCCCAGCAGTACTGCGATGACGAGATATGCAAAGAGGCAAACATTGTGAGAGACATCGTTCGTCCGATCTTCGGAGTCCCTCAATGGTACGATGTTCCTTACTACGAGCTTGCTCGTATCAACTGGGACACAGACTATGTTTGGTTTCCACCAGCACAGCCTCTCTTAGGGCTTCAGCTGGCGTTTGCAAAGATTTCATTGCTCAAAGAGACGCCTGCTACTGCATCTACTTGGCTCAGCAATGTACAAACACTGGTTTTATCCTCAGGCCCTCCCAGGTCTTCTCAGTACCGGCAACTCCCTTTTGACTTATTCTGGGATCTTCGAACTTGCTTTGAAAGCCTAAGAAAGGTTGTATGGGCAGTCGATCCAAAGTTCACACCGGGCGATGAAGAGTATACACACCAGCTGCATTTTTACTTCATGTTAAGATCAATGATGCGCAACTACCAGCCGTGGAGAACTGTGGAATGTACATTTTCGGAAATCTCTTCTTCTTTGATACCCCACCCACAACCTGAATGGAGTGATTACATCCAAGACGCG
The DNA here is from genome assembly GCA_027406105.1 of Colletotrichum endophyticum. Lineage (NCBI taxonomy): Eukaryota > Fungi > Ascomycota > Sordariomycetes > Glomerellales > Glomerellaceae > Colletotrichum > Colletotrichum endophyticum. The sequence goes on along the minus strand of JANVYF010000010.1, from coordinate 926,195 downwards.
AAGGAACTCGAGCTACAAGACTTCGACGTATCAGAGACGAGCGAAATCGAAGGCGCCGAGCAAGGCTTTTACCATTGGAAAGACGAGCCGAGCCCTATTGCTCTTTAGCTTTTACTGTCAACCTTCGGTGCTGAGGGACTATTTTGACAGGGCTGGCGATGTCGGGGGCACGTTCAATCGGGGATATCTTCTCGATTGGGAAACGCTTCCACCGGAAATGAGTTCCAAGCCTACCTTTGGCGGAATAGGGTACAGGAAGAAAAATACATTTATAAATAAACAATCATCTCACTTAATCGCTTTGAAGTAACCACATATCCCAGCCCTGATTAAGGAAGACCATTGCATACGACACAAGATGGGCAGCACAGAAGCCCCACACACGATCATCGTGACCCTTGGTCAGGTGGCCAAGATGATTGACCACTCACTCCTCCACCCAACCATGACCGATACCGACATCCTGGAGGGTCTTCGCATTGCCAAAAAGTACAATGTCGCCACGGCATGCGTAAAGCCTTACCTTATCCCCCTCGCCAAAAGCGAACTTGAAGGCAGCGACGTGCTGGTCTGCCCAGTCATCGGCTTCCCCCACGGCAACAGCACCACCGAAGTTAAGGTCTTTGAAGCCGAAGGCGCCGCTCACGATGGCGGAAAGGAAATTGACATGGTTGTCAACATCGGAAAGGTTCTCGGTGGCGATTGGGACTATGTCGCCAAGGAAATTCGCCAGATCAATGAAGCTGTCGTCAAGCACGGTGCCATTCTCAAAGTCATTTTCGAAAATGACTATCTTCAGGAGAAGCACATCATCCGGCTGTGTGAGATTTGCTCGGACATTAGTGTTGGCTTCGTCAAGACATCAACGGGATACGGCTTTGTGAAGCAGCCCAATGGGCTGTACACATATGCTGGGGCAACAGTGCCGCATCTCAAGCTCATGAGGCAGCATTCGAAGTCGGAGGTACAAGTTAAGGCAGCGGGAGGTGTGCGAACGTTGGATGACCTGCTCCATGTCATGTCTTTGGGTGTCACGCGAATTGGGGCTACTGCCACGATTGCGATCATGGAAGCTGCTGTTGCTAGGGGTATCACGGACAAGCCGACAACTGTGGAGTTCAAGCCTATCAGCGACGCAGCGTCTGGAGGTTATTAGGAGGACAAAAAGCTTTTGCTTCGACCTTTCTCACATTATGTTGTCGCCATAGAATCCACGGTTCCAATACAAGCAGCTGACTAGAGCTCCGATTTGACATGATCCTTTTGTCGTACTCTTTTGTTCACTGTTGAAAAAATGAGTCCCGTCGATAAAAGACTCTAGGCGAATACATCGATCTACAGGCTGTTCACTACACGGGATTTGGGGCTTTTCTTGTGAACATAAAATAATGATATCATCTGACGACACGAATGGAATCAGTATCCCCAAAATTGCAGCGGAGCTTGATGAGTTCGCATGAGTTGTGGCTGTCTTACATCGGGATTGCTCCGTTCCGGTGGGTAGAATTACTAGAAACGGACTAGCGTCACCCGGAGCGCTCCGGCGGAAGTCTCTTCTCCTCAACACCGTGGGAACTTCATCCCTTTCTACATCCGTCAAGGCAATGCCCTGACTGACATTGCAATCCGAAAATCAAAATGGAACCGCATGCTGCGTCAGCAAATCCACCGGCAAGACGCCAACGCAAGAAGGTTTCTGCAGCCTGTCAAAGATGTCGGCGGCAGAAGCTCAAGGTATTTTTTTGATCTGCCCCTGAACAAGAGAAACAAGCTGACCACATGATTGTTTCAAGTGTGATGTTCAACGGCCTTGCACTCTCTGTGTCAGAGCTGAAGTGGAATGTGTCAATGAGGATACCGATCGGTGGAGAATCCAGGGGCCTCAACTCACCCGGAACCGGCCCCGCAGACCGGACGGAGACAAGGATGACACCGCAAGTCTCCGGCGGACAAAACGCAGTCGACGAACAGTCACCGGAGAAAATGATACGACGAAGCCTGCATCACCCGCATCACCTGAAGCGGTCATTATTGCTGCATCGCGGACGGCTTCTTCACCTTTGGAAGATGATGGTCCTTACATCGGAGTAGATTCCCCTGCCCCGCAAGTAACACCGGTGGAGAGGAGTAGGCGATCGTGGCCATCGAACTCTGCAGCGATGACCTTCATGGATGAGGTATTGATTTCACTCGGTGCTGTGCTCATGACGGACGCTGACACGTGCTGAAAGGCTTTCCAACGTCAAGATGCGACAACACCGGGAGAGGCCGACACATCTGCGTTTGCTGCGAACCAATGGTCAGCTAGAAGCATTGCCACCAGCTCTTCGCGAGCAGAAAACGGTGTCCCACTGAGACCCAGCCCACATACTCCTGGGCTCTGCCAATCGAGGCTACATCGAAGCAAGAGGTCAAGCGATGCCGAGCGTGCTCTGGTGATGACCTTACCCAACAAACAGGTCGCAAAGCTGTTGATCGACAATTACTTCGACAAGATCCATTGGTGCTTTCTGATCTTCTTTCAAGACGAATTCAAGGAGCGCTTTGAAAACCTTTTCAACAGTATTTCTCGCGATGACGGGATTAAAGGAGCAAGCATCGGTTTCGTCAGTCTCGTTCTTGGCGTATGCCTTACTAGCCTACCGTATTTGAGCGACGAAAAACGGTCCGAGCTAGTCCGTTTGGGCGTTGATTCAGCATCACTGCAAGAACAGATACTGTCCATACTGAGACTGAAGCTCCTCGATTATGTCTCTTCCGGGTCGATCGAGGCGGTGCAAACATGCATCCTCTTGGGGTGCTTTCACTTGTACCATGGAGAGCCCGAGTTAGCCTGGCCGATATGCGGCTGTGGCTTGCGAATTGCGCAAGCCCTCAACCTACATCGAACTGCAGCTGATCAACGATCCGGAGTACCCGATTTCGATGACCCAGTGACCAGGGCTATAGAGACCAAAAGGCGGTGCTGGTGGTCAATCTACGAGACCGAGACTATCTGTTCTATGCTATACGGCTTTCCCTTGAGTATAGTTGATGAAGATTGTGACGTGGAGTTACCTGATCCATATCCTTTGAGATCGAAGGACCCGTCTTGGAAATCCAATGAATGGAAAGCAGCAGGTAAAGCGACACTCTTATCGTTCAAACGAGCCATGGCTGAATTGACTATAATTGTCAAATCTGCTCTTTCTCGCCTTTATGGAACACAACGAAGACTGCGAGAGAAAGACCAGATGGAAAATGCCAGCGGGTCTGACCTGCAGCTTTTGATCAGTACAATTGCCGAACTGGATGGCAGGCTTAAGACATGGCGGGACCATCTTCCTATAGAACTTCTATTGGGCGGCGCAATCTCCAAGTCACAAACAGAGAGCCTCGTCGGCGGGATACCCGAAAGCTTAAGAAGTAGCTTTCCTAGCCAAACCAAGCGACTCCAACTGTTTGGAGTCCAATCGCTTTCTCTCAAACTCGCTTTTGAGAATGCGAGAATTCTGGTGCATCGACCTCTTCTTTCCTACAAGACAATGGCTATCGCGGGACATTCTCGCAATGCTCAGCCTCTCCGCTCAGCTGTTCGAGCATGCCGCGACGCCGCTTTGCAGATAGCTCAGGTTGGGTCCACTTCGGAATTCAACGAGGTCGCTGGTACATATGCTGTGTCATTCGTGGCTTTACATCTCTTCACAGCCGGGGTAGCTCTATCGATACTGACCAGTCTCGAACCGCTGAGTCGAGAGTCTTTCGAGTCAAAGATGGGCCTTCGGCAACTGGTTTCCATGCACTCTCAACTTAAGGCCAAATCTATCGTCGCCGAGCAAGGTTTCGAAATCCTGAAGAGGCTGATGACGCTTGTAATGTCAAAGGAAACCGAAAGGATGCTTCAGTTTGAGGGCCCGGCAGATAAACATCACGGACGCAGCTCAGATTCGACTCAGCGGACATCTGACTCGATTGAAGTAGCAACCCAGAGTAATTCTGCCACAGGCGCTGGAGAGAGCCTCCCGTCTACAGATCTCCAGGGGTCATCTCAGGACGATTTAATGAGTGACTCAAGACCCGACATTCCGGAAGACTCAGCACAAATGGCTCGTTCAGATCTTGGATTCTGCGAAGACCCTCTGGTGACTCAAGCTCTTCTGGATTTTGAACAAGGTAAGCCCATACCCATTTCTTTAGCGTGCATTCGCTAACATACACCACAGCCATGAGCTATGATCCGAATGGCGTACTTGGAGGTAGCCTAGCAGAATTTGGTGATCCATTCGTAGAGAGTTGTTTCGGTGCACATGATCAAGGCTGGATTTGGAACCCAAGAAATTGAGTATCCAGCCCATGGCACGTCCGCTTACCCCGACACTAAAGCATGCCTCCAACTGGATTCTCGTCAGGTAGCATTTTAGTCTATAGATATTCCGATGTACTTAGAGCTTAGCCAGACAGAGAGCGAAAAACATCCGCCATTACTTCAGGAGCAAATGCAAAATCCCTCTCCACTTTCTCATTCAGCCCCCAAGCCTCGGCGCTGCTGTCTAACACAGTCGCCCTTCGCATGTCCCGTTTATGGTTGCCAACAACTGGCGTGCCCCTGTGTAGTGTGCAGGTGTTATCCCACATCACCAGATCCCCTACTTCCGTCCATGGAATAGACACTACGTACTTCTCCTGCGTGACATGCTTGTACAAGAAATCCAATTTCTCTCTCGCCTCATCCTCGGACAGACCATCAATATGGTGACAGTGCGACGGAACGAAGAGGTTCATTCGTCCGCTGGGTTCGTGCAGTTGGACAATTTTATGCTTGCTCATGGGGTGGTTCCCCGGCGTGAGCTTAGCGAAGAACTCAGGACACGCTTTCTTACGCGAGTGCCAAAAGGAGTGGTTCGCAATGTAGTTCTTACTGAGAAGCTCTTCCTTCCAGGACTCCGGAAGGTCGTCCCAGGCAGTTCGTGTATCGGCATAGTCGGTGTTGCCGCCGGCTCCTTTGGGTGGGATCTCATGTGCCAAAAGAATAGAATAGCTTGCTCGATGGGCATTGAAGCTGCTGTCGACGTGGAACAATGTATTTCCCTGCGCGTGTCATAAGCAAAGCATCCATCTGGAAGCAGACGAGCTTGAACAGATTCATTTCTTACCTTGCTGATTTGCGCTCTGGGATCTGCTGAGCCGATGATGTTGCCACTGGCGTCAATATTACCTTGGTCAGTCAACTCGGGCATCTTCAGCCGGGACTGAGCTCCAGTGTCCTTTCGCCGCTCAAGCTCGCCAAAGTGTTCAGCGAACGCGACGTGCCTTTCGTCGTCCAATCCTGTTGCCGGGAATACCAAGACACCATACTGTCCACGGAGTTTCAGCGAAATTCCTCTCGAGACTGGGCAAAGTTCTAAGTTCTAAGTCACCTTTGCAATTGCGGCCTTTATCGCCTCCAATGTTTCGACGGGAATCGGCTTTGAGAAGTCTACACCCAAAACCCTCGCCGCAAATGTAGGATGAAGAGGCTCAATCGTGAGAGACATGATGACTTGGCGATCTTCAGCTACAGAAGAATATCGATAGCTTGGGGGAAAGTTCAGACGAAGTTCATAGAGTTCACTTGGCACGAACGGGACCCCTGATCTACCCCAGGCTTTTCACCGCCTACAAGCGTCATCGTCGCCGGGTTCTCGTCACGTTTCGATATCGCTCATCTGTAGGACCCACGCCCATTTATTAGAGTTTCGCCTTATCTCAACTGCCACCGTTCCACGAGTCATTCCCAGTCACGTCCGCACCCAATGCGTCGGATGTCTCCATGACAAGCTTCTGACCGACAGGGCAACCCCTGGCTTAAGAAATGTCGTTTTTTGACCAGTTGAGAAGCCGCAATTTCTTGTCAACGCCAGAATGTTCCTTGACTCCTCTCTCGTGCACAGCAATCTTCAAAACCACGCCAGTCAACGCGACGTCAGAGCCTCTGGTGGTAGTTGCAGCCAAGTTGTCGAGATGGGAGTGCGATCTTTGCTCAACCCAGTGTTGGGCCCGGAGCGTCGGCAGCCGGACCGCGCTCCGACGGACACGGTATTCCAGCTGTCGGCGATGGATAGCTCGTGGATGATGCGTATGATGATCATGAGCTGGTCGATGTGTTTTCACGATGTCCTTGACGCTGATAAGCTTCACGATTCGCTTACCGAGCTTTTGAACATCGGACATTGGAAGAAACTTGGTGGTCGGCCTCGGTTGACGGTAGGTTTCTAGTCTCCCAGTTCAACCAGACTCCTCCTACGGAACGCTGACACACGCTCAGAAGGATGGCAAAATTGAGCTTCACATTCCGGACGTTTTCACTCCATCTCGCCCAGCAGTTCACTTTACTACTGAGCCAAACCCTGCAAGCGTAAAGCTTCACCCTCTCTCTTCCACTATCCCCTCATATTTCCCCCAGACAACAGCAGGGCCGAGGATCATCGACACTCCCGAGAATTTGCATTCCATTCTTGCCGGACCTGAAGCAGCCAAGTCATTCGACGACTACAACTTCACAGACCGGCCTGCCTTTTCACTCCACATTATCACATTCACTGATGCAACGTTTGTGACAATCACCTATCCGCACAGCGTCACAGACGGCATGGGCCGACGCGAACTTGTCGAAAATTGGTGTCGCATCTTGGCCGGTCGGAGGTCTGATGTTAGACCAATGGCTTTTCCAACCTTAGATCCCATGGCTAAAGTTGCGAAAGCATCTCCTCCGCGTTATGATGAGCCATTTACATGGGAGCATAAGCGTCTTCAAGGCTGGGGGGTGGTCCGGTTCACCTTTGGCATTCTGTGGTATTTGATCAGGAATCGTATCCGCCAGAGGAATCTCTTTATCCCAGCAACCTATTTGGCAGCGCTACGTAAGCATGCCGAAGAGGATCTGGAGAAAGACGGGGAGGCCGCGGATCGTTTGAGTGACGGGGATATCCTAACAGCATGGCTGTCGCGCCTCGCATGCTCCCACATAAGCGATAAGGATACCTCAAAGCCCATCTCTATTTCTACAGCCCTAGATCTCCGAGGCCGTCTTCATGAGAACGATATGCCTCCAAACTTCGCTTACGTCTCGAATGTTGTTGCTTACAACTGGACCAATACGAACGCCCTCGAGCTCCTTCGTGGAACATTCGGCAGGGCTGTGGCACTGATTCGGAACTCAGTGAGGTCGCAGCTCACAGATGCACAGGTTTACGCCTCGACTCGTCTCACTTACAACGCCGTTGCAGAGAGTGGCAGCACGAAGCAGTTTACTGAGCCAAACGGCTTTGTGGTCTCCGTGTCTAATGTGTCCAAGGCGAGATTCCACGAAGTCATTGACTTCAGTCCAGCTATCAAAGACGGTGGCAGTGATGAAATCCGGACAACGCCGAGAGGCAGGATCGTGTGGCAGTGCAACACCCCGAAGATGAAGATGCACCCACCGTGTCTGATCTATATACAGGGCAAGGACCATGGTGGCAACTATCTCGCACAGATGTTGGTCTCGGAAAAGACCTGGCGCCTGATCGAGAAGGAAATCGAGTCCTCAGTCTGAATTCATATCTTTATAATAAATGCTCTCTCTGTGTATCAAATCGAACAACTATACTACATGCCCCTTGACTTGCTTCAGAGTCTTCACATTAATATCCCGCCAAGCAAAAGTCGCCACAAAGCCTACCACCCAGATGGCAGTAGCGGCAATCAACATCATTTTCTGAGCTTCACCATACGCCAACTGGAGGGCTTTACGAGTAGCAGAGCCCACTGGGTACATCAATTGCGTGGCGAGGTCCGAGTAGATTGGCACGAAATTGGCCAGCTCTTCCGTCGGCAGGTTCTCCATCAGCTTCTTAGCGAACACATCCTGCCAGATTGCAGCGGATACAGTCAGACCAATGGCTCCGCCAATCTCAGCGAACATGGCCTCAGTGGCTAGTACGACAGCCACATGCTGGTGTGAAGCGGCCGCCATCGCAGCCAGCCCTGCTGTGATGATGATGGTGCCCCCGGCGATGGCGATGAGTATCTGACATAAGATAATGAAGCCGACGTTTTGATCAGGCTGACGGAAGTAAATCATAAGACCCATTCCGAATATGTGTAACGGAATGGCGAACCAAAGGGTGATGATCTTGAAGCGACCGGTTCGGTGTACTATCCACCCTACGACAAGCCCCCAAAGTGTGTTGCCGATAGCGTAGATGTTGTAGACGTAACTAGCTTTGGTGGCATCGAGATTATTGACAACCATAAGGAAGGAACTGAAGAAACTGTTCCAGATGAAGTAACTAATGAACAAAACGGCTGAGAGGCCACACGCACCGATGACGGTTCGGTCCAATAGTAGAGAATAGGGAATAAACGTGATGGGGGCAAATGCTTTCTCCCATATGACAAATGCTATGAGAAGAACAACACCAAAGACCAGAAGGCAGACGATGAGTGGAGATCGCCATCCTTTCTCCTGCATGGAGTAGATGTTGAAGGGCAGAAGGAACAATGCCAAGCCAGCTGACATTAGGAAAAGTCCCACGGCATCAAATTCTCGGCAGTAGTAGGATAATGATTCCAACGTAGTCCGCTGACTGGTGCGCTTGGAGATTACTCCCAGTCTCTTGGCTTTGGTGAGATTGTATGCAAAGAGTCCGAATAGGGGAAGCGTGAAGAGAGGTACGACAATCGAGAAAGTGCCAAAAGCCCATCGCCACCCTGGTCCTGTGAGGTAGGCCTGGGAAATCGGGCCGGAGAGCCATGTCGTGATGAGATTTGGCGAGGAAGTGAAAGCCAGCATAAGTCCCCTATTTCGCAAAGATGAAGTGTCTGCAACAAAAATAGAAATGCTGTACAGCAGTGCGTTCTGACCAACTGTGTAAAAGACTTGAGCAGCTGCATAAGTCTCCACGCTGTTGCAGGCAGCCATCATCCCCAGCCCAAGGGTGGCTATGAAGATGGATAGGAGGTAGCCCTGCGGTCGTCGGAAAACATCCAGGATCTTGGCGAAGGTAAGCTTGAAGACTCCGCCGATGATGCCACTGATGACGGCGACGGTTGGCGTCAACGAGTGCTGTTGAAAGGCGGATGTAACGAAAGGTGTAAGGGCGGCTAGGGCACCTTGCTGCATGAGCATGACAAAGTAAATGACCCAGATCATCACATAAGCGATGACCAAGGAGGATGTGGTCCATGTCGAAGTTACGGCTTCTATGTTCTGAACACCGGTCTGAGCCTCAGGCTGGTCGGTGTCAGACCCCGAAGACGCGTCATTGATGTGAGCTGTTGTGCTGATACGTGTGTCGGTCTTGTCGATTGTTGTGCTTGGGGGCGACGGCGATGGCGATGGCGATGGCACAGCCTGTGGGTCCTTTCCTTGATCCATGCTGGCAAAAGTTCTAACGATCAGAAGGATGGCAAAGACGAGGTGAACGGGGCAGAAACAGGATCATTATGAATGTCTTGGTCGAATCTCAGTAAATACGCCTTCAGCGACTCTGCCCTCGTTTCTGCAATTCTATTGTTGATTTGCTCAAACCTGCTCACCGATGCGTGCTGACGCTTACGATATTTCGGCAGGATCCAAAGTGTGGTGTGAACGAAGGTTGCCGAGCAGGGATGAAGATGACGGGACCTGATCCACAACATGGAAAATGTGGTTCAGGACCGAACCGCTGCAATGGGGTCAGCACGGGTTCGTCCCGGTTAGTCCGGCCGTCGGCACGGCGTGGGGGAGTGAGCCAGGATTCTGCATTACCCCAATCTGCGAACACGCAGGCTTCGACCACAAACTCCGTGGGAAAATGTAAGATTTTGATCCACAACATGCGCCAAGGGCTTTGGAGCAGAGAATGCTACAATCCTATCAGGTAGGCTGTAATGCTTACAGCCTCAAATTTGCTCAACACAGCAGCGCTAGTGATGATTTTGGGTAACAGCGTGTGCAACACTGTGGCAAACGAAGCATGCTTCATAATGTCATGTCGGCCTGCATGGGTACATCACATGAAATCTGGCCAAGAAACATCCCACGATCAGATCACGTATCGAGGTAAGGCTGAAAGCGACTACTTAGTACTTTGAAGGACAACATGACCCATAGTTCGACGTAGCGGAAAGGATCTATTGTCTAGGGCTTGTATAAGGTATTCACTGCTACCAAAGATTCCACAAAACACCCCATTTGTGAACAACCAGTGCAAGAACTATCTCAGTCTATTGTGACGCAAGGTACCTTTTTCATGGTCTAATGTGACGTGTGACCCCAATGGAAGAACAAGAAGTATCTCAACCGCCTCAGTGACTAACCAAGAAAAGCGGCGTACTTGGTAAACTCTTCGTCAGCTGTCAACATTTCGAACTCTTCAGGGAGCGTGCCTAGCAAAAGCTCCACAGAACCATCATCGCGCATAGGGTGGATAAGCAGCAGCCTGAAAGCCGTGTTGAACCGGTCCATCAGAATCCTCATGGTGTCAGGTGTGCCCTGGTTCTCAAAGAACTCATCGCCGAACGAAATTTCGGTCGTCTGGAAAAGCATCAAGTTGTTCATCATGCAATGCATCCCCGCCAACCCCATGCAAGCGTTGGTAAGCATACCGTAGTCGGGCACAGACTGGAGAAGAGTGAAGGCGTCATGAACCAGGGAAGGATTGATGTGAGTGGCTGCCTCGCGGAAGAGGTAAGCAATGCGTCCCAGGCTCGTCTTTGGGGAGCAAAGCTCTTCGACCGGCATGTAGGGTCGGTTGGTCACCAAGCAGCTGCCCATGAAAGACGAGGGCAGCAGAGAAGAGAAATAGGGGCGAGCATCGATGGGCATCTCCACAATCGCGTTGTCTTCAGGCCCGAAAACTTCGCCGTGAATCTCCTTGGCAACTCGGTAACGAGCTTTGATCGCAGCCCGCCAGAAGAAGGCCTGGATAACGTCGCTGATGGATGTCACAGCTCCCTTGGCCTCCGGATCAGCAAGAACCATGTGTCGAAGCTTCTCCACATTTTCGCTCGAAACGAGAAACGTGGTGGGCTTCATATGGCGACCGTCAGCCGGAGGAACGGGTGGCCAGGCAAACTTGCGGGGGAATGGGGGTGGTGTGGGGAATGTCGACTCCGTGAGACGCGCTTCCACCTTCACCGGCCCATTGCCGTTCTGAAGCTCTGAAGGATCTGGGAATCCTAAGAATCCCCAGACGTTAGGGTCCACCTCGTGTGCAGGCTTGGCATACCCTTCGAGCTCGTAGAGGATGTGAGGCAGGCTCCTGTTGAGGCTCTCAGGATCAAGCCAGTCGCAAGTGGCTGACATGTCACCCTGAACATATCTGCAGCTCTCGGCCCAGACTCTTAGGGCTGTGATAGCTCCCATCCCATCAACTGCCGCGTGGTGGATGTTGATAGCGAGAATGCATCCACCCTTGATGAAGTTTGCCTGCGCGACAAGAACTTCGGCCGGGAGCGTCGGAAACCAGGGACAGTCGATGACGACTTCGTCGCTGAAGGCCGACGCTACAAAGCCGGCAGATCTCAATTCTTCAAAAGAAGGAAGCACATTGGAGAGATCCTTGTAGCGCAGTTGCCTGAGCGGAGAGTTCTTGAAGTTGGTTTCAGGGGTCGCAGTTGACGGAATCAGGGGTAAGGTGATGCGAAGATCGCCGTTCTTGTAGCCCGTCTCATGGGGCGAGCAGCGCATGACCTTGCCTTCAAGTTCTGGAATGAGTTCAAGAGTCCTACAAAGGCCACCGTGCAGTCTGTTGAAGACATCTTCGTACCGTGCGTCTCCGCGCAGCGGTATGTAGAACTTCATGCCCACGTAGATGTTGGGGTTCATCAAGTCAAACGGGTTGACTTTGGGCGATAGGCGCGACTTGTGGGCGTTCATCATCTTCCTCATTTTGACCACAGTAGGGTCTAAATCCTCGTCTGATGCGGAGGCATTCTTGCCCGCTGGATGCTTTATCTCAGCCACCAACTTCGAGATCGTGGCAGCAAATTTGCCGAGCGTGGGGCTAGCATATAGATGCCGAGGCGATAGCTTGTCTTGTAGCCCAGTAGCAGCACGGATGATCTTGACGGCTCGGAATACAAGGAGCGAGTCTAGGCCCAAGCTAAACACATCTGCATCGGGCGACGCGTTGTTAAGAGCTGGCGAAAGAGAGCCAAAGATCTGCCTGATCGCTTGGGTGATAGACTCGACAGAGCTTACGTCGATAGCAGTGAACTGCGAATCTTCTTCTTCCAAGCGAGAATCATAGAAGCGCTTGATATAGTCGGCGTAGAGCTCTAGCGTAGCACGTCGCTTGATGGTTCGTTTGTCGGTGCGAATGAACGGCTTGTCTGGCTCAGCGAAGGTGATGTAGTCTCTCTGAAGCTGGTTCTTGTGCATAGAGAGTGAGTTGGCTCGCTCTACAATAGCCCAGATGCTGTCCAGAAGTTCGGTCGTCTTTGAATATGGATCCTTCAGCTCGATTAGAAGACCTGCCTGAGGTTTACTTGAACCGATCTGCGATAGTGTCAGACATGAATCCTACGTGCTGACGACAACCAACAATTTAAGGCAAAGCTTGCTTACCATGATACAGCCTTCAACAGCAGGGTGGGTCGTGACCAGCGCCTCCGTGTCTAAGGGGGAAATTTTGTACCCATTAGAGAGAACGACGACGTCGTCGTTTCTCCCCTTGTACGCCCAGAGACTTGGCTTGGTCGGATGCTGCGTGTACAGATCCTTCAGATTGATACTCTTCTGATCGGGAAATGTGTGGAAGATTCCTTGAAACAGGGGGCCATGCTCGTTTCGATGGACCCAGTGCTCAAAGACACCAGGTTCGACTTCCTTAAGTTCAAAGCCAGAGAAGGGATGGAACGCAAAGTAGAGCCAATCGTCCCTGTCCACCCAGAGATTCCCAATGAAGAGACCTTCTGTTGTGCCCGTGAGGTTCAGGACTCGGATGACATTGTTGACTTTGGACGCGCTGACGGGACTGACAGGACCTGGAAACATGATTTCGTAAGCTTAAGATTGTGTAATAGAGGACTCTGTTGACGTGTACTCACCACCAGATGCACAAATGAACTTGGAGGACTGGAGCTTGGGCAAGACGTCTGGGGTCTCCCCGAGCTCATCCACCAGCGAGGGCACCATGCTCCAGATGTCAATATTTGCGTGTTCTGCAAGGGAATCTATGAGATTCATGTTGGGTATGACACCGGGCGGTCCCAAAATGCAGTGAAGATTGAAGAGCGAGGGCAAGAGAATATCCATGATGATACCGGCTCCCTAGGTTTGGTAAGCATGTGGACCACATTGACTCTGAGAGGAAATACTAACATGACTCATGGGAAATGAGGAGTAGATCCTATCACCATCGTTCCAGTTGTCTGTCCATGGGACCATGCCGCCGTCTCCTTCTGTTGGTGGAAGGAGGCGGACAGCATCCATTGTGCCGATCAGGGCGTGAGACCAGACAATGGGCTTTGGCAACCCCGTTGAACCCGACGTGTGGAGAAGGCAGAAAGGCTCTTGGCTTGCCTCGTCGAAAGTCTTGTAGAAGGGGTATGGCTCAGCACCTTCCGCATCAAGCAGTTCATCAAGCTCAGGCAAGTCGAGGACCTGCATGTCCCGCTGTTGCAGAAGGTCATCAACAAGAGGGTAGTTCGGACCACGAGGCTTCACCCAGATATTGCATTTGGCCGCTTGTAGGACAGCAAGAGCTCCCTCGGTGCTGTTCTTGGCGGACAGGAACAAGGCCTGTTCACACCCCATGATGTAAGTCACTTAGCAGTGGTCATAAGCGGAGTCTGACTTACAGTGCAGTTGGCCTTGACACAGGCATATGTCAACAGAATGTGCCGGAGGTCATCTGACAGACATTAGTTAAAAGCAATACGGTTCTGGGAGATCAGCACTTACGAGGTCCGATGTAACCGACGGGTTGGATCTGTCCGGTGTTTCCAACTTGTTTGTGAAGCCACCAAGCCGTCTTGTTAACAGCTTGGGCGAATTGCTGAGCATACACTTTGTGAAAGCCTTGACTGATGTCGGAAGACTTTGCTATGGAAAAGACGAGACGATTTGGCTCAGTTGCAGCCAAATCGTCAAGAATTCGAGGGATAAGCCTCTTGCCAACGTTCTTTGGAATTGCCATTGTGGTCAAAGATAAAGAGATAAAGTTGAAATGGCAAAGACCCGACTTGGTTCGAAGAATATTTTGAAGTGATAACTCACCCAGATAGACATGGGAGAGATTGAATGATATGGGAATTGCTTGAAAATGATATTATACAACTACTCCCAAACCAATATCTGCCAGGACGGCTACTGGAACCCCGAAAGGCGAGTAAGGCTACACAAAGTCCGTGTCAACACCGCCTCCGCCTATCTCCATGGTTCCTCATCCATGACGCATAGTAAGCTTACCTCGTTCGACGTACAAAAATGTCTCCAACCGTTCACCGTTTATTTCTAATTGCACATCACTGCTCCGGATGCGAGCGGACCAAAAGATGGACTAACGCCAGTTCTTGCGTCCACACAACAGCTGGGCAGAGGCACGACACCTTGGAAATCCCACCGGCAAAGCCCGTGTAAGCTGATATAATGTTCGTCTCATCTCAGAATTCGCATGCCGAACGCAGCATTAGAAGCATCGTACAGCCAGAATGGGCCCTAAAAGTGGAGTCGTCGTCCTTGGAAGTGCAACAAGAACAGACTTTTGAGCCGCAGGCGGGCTGACGCCCAAGTCGGTTTGTGCCGCGCCCACATGAGGCACCGGCTTGGCGGAGTCGGGAATCTCACCATGCCCCCACGGCCAACTTTCGCTCATGTCCAGTGGTAGGCACACCATAGTGATGGCGTATTGGAGGCGCAGACTGTTCCGTATGCAGCCTTGATCCTGTCTTACTGATCATGAACATTCGATGCAGTTGCCTAAGGTGGCAATGGTGAAACGCGCCTTCTAAGGCTGCCTGTGTGTTTGGCTATGTTTTAGGACGGCATTCTCGGGTATCTGGAAACTGCAGCATCTATCCGAGGGCTCTTCGACTCCACGTGGATATGTATATCTAGCAAGCCCTGCTCTTAATCGAGACATAGCTCAGAAGACATCAACAGGCAAGACACCAATTCGTCTCGAGCAAACCCTTTCTCTTCTTTACCAAGTTCTTTATCATCTGCTTTCATCATGCACCTCCTTGGTAGCATCCAGAGCCCCATCACCAGGTCCACCCTGGAAGAGTCCAAGCTCCCCCGTGCCCCTCAGGCTGGGTTGGAAGTGACCGAAGAGATGACCGAGACTTCCAAGAAGATCCTGGCCATCATCTTTGAGTATGCTCTCAACAAGTTCGATGACACGATGGATCGGCTCACCGTTGGTGTGCCCAAGTTCGTCAGAGTCATTGAGCAGTTCGTCGCGGCCGGGAGGCAGGTAGACATGTGTCTTCCAGCGTTTCCCTTCAAGTCGGCAAACAAGGTCTACAAGGTCCTCGGCAATCTTCCCGATAAAGCCGAGGAGCTGGCTCTTGAGCGCTTGAACACCATGTGTATCCGCATTGGTGAAATCTACACCCCAGGAGCTAAGCTGACTATCATCTCTGATGGTCTTGTCTACAATGGTTAGTGAACTCTATCAATAATCTTCGCCGTCAGCTTTTAAACTGATATGATTTGATGGCAGATTTGCTAAGCATTCCGGATCGCGATACGTGGGCTTACGGCGAAGCTCTGCGGGCCATGGCAGTCGAAAAGGGGTTCACCTACATCGGCTTCTCCAGGCTTCGGGACCTGATGAACTTCCCGATGCCGGATAGACTTGAGGAGATCCGCTACGTTGCCAACGCCACCAACTTCCGCCGCTATCTCCTGAACAAGTACGGCAAGGACGACCTCGACATTGACCAAGAAATCGCAAAGAACCCCGACACGCTGATGACCTATCGCGGTTATTGTCGATTCTTGGAATCTGACCTGCAGCATGTGTTCCCCACCGGCAAGGGCCGAACCAGCAACGGCTACAAGAGGGACGTGAAGTTCCTGGCCAAGCAAATGCTGATCCGAGGATATGTAAGCACACTTCTTTATCTCCTGCAGACGGTGGCTGGACTGGTCCATTGACCCATCATAGGCTTTCGCTGGCGCGGTCAAGGATGCTTTCCCCAATTACCTGCGTCTCTCCATCCACCAGTCCACCGGTGAGCACAAGGTCTCCATGAGCCTGCTTAACACCAAGACCGGGTTCACGACGCCGTGGCATTGCAGCGTTGCATTGATGGCGGATGGCGAGTGGACAAGTGCCCCGATGGGCGACTTCAAGAAGGACGCGAACATGGAGATTGTTTATGAGGATGGCCGTCCGAGTTACTTTAAGGAGAAGGTGCAAGTAGTTTGATTCTTCGGTAAACACTCTTGAAGAACGCCAACATTGTTACGATGGTATGATAGAAGGGGAGGATTGCGGATTGGTTGTTTGCTTGAAAGATTGCTCATCATTAGATAGCTTCACAGCTCTGTCACGAGGACCAATAGAATTGCAAGATCCGGCAGTTTCTTATACCGAGTTTCCCTGTCTTTCTTCCCCGTTGCCTGCTAGTTTGCGTCGTCAACGTGGCTTTAATGGTGCTTCATTCCTATCTTGGTTGATGGCTGTTACTCTCTGAAATTCTGATGACTGATATTTACCACATCTTGTTTATCATTCAAAACTCTATCCCAATGGAGTCGTAACTTTCGAGTCCAAACCACGCACCTACAACGTTGCACAGCTTGTTGACCCCTGTGCTCCGCTCTGCACTGAGCCCTCGGAAATATCTTCTTGGTCTAGCCTCTCAAGTCCAAAAACAGACGCGTCTAGGAAGGCATCTTGGCCACACGATCGGCTTTTCGCCGTTTGTATTAACGCATTCCGGTCTAGAGCTAGCCGTGATCCACCACAAAACGGTGCTAGGGGAACCCATTGCCGATACCCCGATTCCGAACCGATCATTTTACCCCTACTACCTACTTTTCGGGTTTGCAGAGAAGCATCGCAAGTGGACAACAGGCCCCGCCGCCGTCGAATTTTGCCCTCTCTGATGTCGGGATATCGTGGCAAATTGCCTACTTTTTTATTCTGCAAGAGGTTTATGCCATATTCACACAGTTGATGCGAGTCCGAGATTCCACCTTGAAGCCCACGTTGCATCAGATAAGTCTTCAGGCATCCGTCTCCATAACAGCCGCGCACCCGGTCGACGTGACAAAGTCCCCCAGGCTGGGACTTGGCATGCCCAACACAGGCGGGGTGCGATGAGCTCGGACTTTTCAAGGATGGACGAAGGAAGGAGATGGTCTAGACTATCGAAAGACGTTGTTGGGGTTCCTCGAAGGGGAAAAGGCGGCTGAAGACTGCAGCTGAAATCTGGGAAAATCTTTGGCGATCCCCTCGAAATCGGAGCTGCGTCCGGAAACACCGAGCTTTGGCATTGGTTAGATTTCAGCCTCTGTGGGGGAGTTCTCTCTAGCTCGCTGAGGAAACCTGATTTTTCCTCGCCCTCGAGCATTTTTCCCGACAAGTGGGCAGCATTTCTTTTTGTTCCTTTGAAGTTGACGCGCCTTGAGGAATTAGCTGGTGTCTTGGCTCGGCATTGCGCGAGACATCACACACCGACTGGCTGCAACTGGCAAGACCCCTGAATCGGCTGTCCTTAGTCAGAAAGTCAATCCTCCAGCAGAGAATTGTCATTGGCCAAGGCCCTGATATCATGTCCGAGAGAATGATTATGTAAGGTTTGATATGACGCCAAGCGGGAGGGAGCCAATGGGTGGCTCGGTTTGCCATGTGGACCGCAGTCGGCGGGTCCAGACCCACACCTTACGCGAGCCTACTATCGAAACGGGGCTAGCGTATCCCCTGTCATCATCTCGACTCTTTTCCTTTTTCCGCCTGCCAAACGTCCACCCGCCTGTCATCGCGCATCAATCACTTCAGGTCGTCCGAACGTATTCAGTAGCGATCAGACGTGGACGCCTATTGTCCTCCCGCCCTCCTCGGTGCTAGCCGACATCAGTGATCGTAGCGAACGACCACGCCATTCGGATTGTGGGTTTTGACACGCCTCGAGGCCAACAAAGGCGGCCGCAACCTGCAACGGCCAGCCACCGTCAATGATCCAATTCGACCACCCTCCACGCTAAGAGCTGCAAGGACGCGGGGGTCCTCTGCCGATTTTAACGAGGCGAATGCCCCCGCCAAATTTCCGTTCGTCTGACAGCATCCGTTAGCATCTACCGGGCCGCGACGTTGACGACATCGACATCAGCGGACATATCAATCCGACTGCGCCGCCGCGTTGGTACCTGCTGGGCAGACTCTTCCACGAGAGACATGTTGTGGGAGCACCGCCGCGATGAATATTGTAAGACACCCGGATGCACGATTTCCCCGGCCCGGCTTCCGACTGACCGCAAACAGCCCTCCGTCGATGGCTCGTCAGGTGATGGCCGAGTGGGATCCGCCCGGGACAACTCCACGGGCGGAACCCTCAGCAAACTCCATATTGACGGCTCTGACTCGTCATCGTTGATGTCGCTTGTCAGTACGCTTGTGCCCGTTCTCATCTACGCTGTCGTCTGTATCCTCGTCTTTTGGATCCTGCGACGCAGAAGTCATCGCGTCTACTCCCCGCGGACCATTCTAAGGAGTCTTTTCTCGCAGTACGAACCCTTCATGTCCTTATGTTGACATCGCAACTGACATGTTCGTAGTGAACAAAGCATACCCCTGCCCAAGGGTTGGTTGGACTGGGTCAAACCCTTCTGGAGGGAGCCTGACACCGCCATCCTGAATCGATCAACGCTGGATGCGTTCCTATTCCTGCGCTACCTCAAGGTTCTCGCTTTGATATGCTTCGTTGGCTGCTGCATCACATGGCCAACGTTGATGTCCATTCATGCCAGCGGAGGTGGTGGTCTCACGCAGCTGGATCGCATCACCATCGGTAACATCAAAAACTCGCACATATTCTTCGCACATGCTATCATCGCATGGATCTTCTTCGGTTAGCTGTACAGCCGCACTAAGCACAATCATGTACTAACACCTGCATCAGGATTTATCCTATTTACCATCTATCGCGAGTGCATATACTACATCAACCTCCGCCATGCCTATCTACTATCACCATACTATTCCAAAAGGCTGTCATCTAGGACAGTCTTGTTCAGCTGCGTGCCTCCGAAGTACATGGACGCTGCTCGCCTTCGAAAAGTCTTTGGCGACACTGTCAAGAATGTTTGGATTCCTCGAGATACCAGCGACCTGGAGAGACTTGTCAAGGAGCGGGACGAGACGGCTGCACGGTTGGAAAAGGCAGAGATCCGCCTGATCAAGATGGCGAACCAGCGTCGCAACAAACAACTGAAAGCTGCAGGGGTCACAGCTCCTGAGACCGTGTCAAGTCCGACTTCGAGTTCGCGATCGGAAGAATCTGCCGATGCCGAGAAGGGCTACCCGTACCACGAGAATACTGTCTTGCCAGACGTGAATGGCTCAGTTGCTGCACAATGGATCGGCGCTGACGAGCGTCCCTATCACCGACCGTTGGCAAACTTCTTCCGTCGCGTCGATACCATCAAGTGGACTCGGAACCGCATCAAGGCTTTGACGAAGCAGATCAACAAGCTTCGTCGCGGGTTCCTCAAAGGCGAAGGTCGACGACTGCCTGCCGCCTTCGTTGAGTTCTCTTCCCAGGCCGACGCCGAACGTGCCTGCCAGACTCTCGCACATAATCGACCACTGCACATGTCACCACGTCATATCGGCATGAAGCCCGACGAGATTGTTTGGAGCTCCCTGAGGGTGCAGTGGTTCGAGCGCATCGTTCGAGGGTTCCTGATGCGAACAGCCATCGCTACCGCTATCATATTCTGGTCCGTTCCTTCAGCGTTCGTCGGTGTGATCTCGAACATCAAGTTCCTTGCCGAAACTTTCCCGTTTTTATCATGGATTGTGCAATTGCCCGATGCAGTCACCGGCATCATCAGCGGTCTCCTGCCCGCCTTGGCGCTGTCGTTCCTGATGGCAATTGTCCCATGGATCCTAAGAGGTTAGTCCATCCCGTCCACCTACCTCATATCCGCTTTTCTTGCTAATCAAGTTACGTATAGGATGCGCTAGACTCGCTGGGGTCCCATCTCTATCCCTGATCGAACTCTTTGTTCAACATGCATACTTCGCCTTTCAAGTAGTGCAAGTATTCCTCGTCACGACGCTTACATCGGCGGCTTCAGCTGCGTTCACCCAAGTTCTCAAAGATCCTCTTTCAGCCAAGGACCTTCTTGCCGAGAACCTGCCAAAAGCCTCCAACTTCTACATTTCATACATCCTAATCCAATGCTTGGCGGTGGGAGCTGCCTCTTTAGTACGAGCTTTCGACGTCGTCCGCCATCATCTTCTTGCCAAAAGCTTCGACAACCCTCGTGGTCTTTTCAGGATATGGCACAGAGATCGCCCAATCCACTGGGGGGCGGTCTTCCCCGTCTTCACGAACATGGGTGTCATTGGTAAGCTAACTATTCGATTGCTTTGTTCGGAATGAGCTAACCTTTATCAGCAATCAGTTATTCCTGCATCGCACCCGTCGTCCTGGGCTTTGCGACAGCTGGGTTCTCTTGCATATATCTGGTTTACAAGTACAATCTGATGTACGTCAGCAACGCCTCTATTGATACGCGTGGTCTTGTCTACCCTCGCGCTCTCATGCACCTGCTGGTCGGCTTGTACCTGGCTACAATATGCCTCGTCGGCCTGTTCGTTTTGCGCGAGGCATACATACCAATGGTACTCATGGTTGCCTTCCTCGTCTTCACCGCGCTGGTGCACATCTCCCTTCGCGAGGCCGTCTCACCCTTGCTGTACAACATCCCTCGGGCACTGGCACTTGAGATGGAAGAGCTCGACGGTGGACCTATGACCCAGTACCCTCAAGACGATTTCCTCACGGATGCCGATATCAACATGTCATACCCCGACTTCCTAGATCCCATCGACGAAAGCGAAGGACCTGCGCATGAGACCCACGGTACCCGTGGCGTTGAAGGCGCAAGCGGACTGATGGTATCCGTCACCGACTGGTCCAGCGGCCAGATTCTCAAGAAAGCCCAAGAAGCCGCCAATAATTGGGGCCTAGCGCGTCCTCTTGGATATCTTACCTACTGGATTGCACCAGACCCGTCCATTAAACCTAACTTCCTCCTCCATTGGTTACATCCGGGTGTATTTGACGACTTCGCCACGCTTCGCCGTCTGATTCCCAATGATCTCCCAGACCCAACGACGACTTATCCTCCAGACTACGCTCGCCGTGCCTACTGGCCACCGGAAATGGCGTCTCCGCCTCCGGTGTTGTGGATCCCACGGGACCCAGCAGGAGTTAGCCGACAAGAAGTGGAACATTGCCGGAAAGTTGTGGGGTGCTCGGACGAAGGTGCCGACCTCAATGATAAGTGTAGGATAGAAGTCGACTTGCAGAAGGCCCCCTTTTGGGTGCCCCGTGTATTATACTAGATTTTGTCGTAAAGCGAGGCGCTTGGAGTAACATGAGGAATTATAAATAAAGATGCTCTGTACTTACCACTTCTCTAAGCTTGTAAAGTATTGTGCGGTCAAGCTTGTGCACCATACTACGTGTTACTACATCCGACGTCCGAAGGCACAGTATTTTCAGCCCTCGCATCCCGTCGGCTGATCACTCTCGGGCAAGGTACCAGTGCACAGTCTCCAGTTCTGTGCTACCCGGAAGCAAATCAAGGATAAACTCTAATAAGCGCTGGGGGTGCACGATGTCATTCCGGTCATGTCTAATTGGATGGATGCTCAACTCTTCTTCACGACACAGGTCCAAAAAATGCTGACACCGTGCTGGATCAAGCATGACCAGCCACCTTTCCGTATATGATGTTGGGTTGAGGGCATTTGGACTTTCCGAATGTTCCATGAGCTAGTACAGTGCCTACTGTTGTCGACGAAGACGGCATTTTTCAGTCGCAAAATTGACTCGAATTTCATACTGGGATTCGTAATGAATTAATCCATGTGACAACAGCTATTCTTTCAAAAGGAAAACGTGGTAAGTTGCGGTCAATTGGAAAATATTACAGCAAACGGGAATCGCTGAACATGTTGTGACATTGTGGTTGTGACAGACTATGCATGCAAGTGTGTCATCCTATCACCTGCGTATGCCTGCGCTGCAGGAGACTTGTACCTTTGACATCACTCACCACTACAGCGGTGCTGGGGAAAAAACCAAGACTCTTGACTCATCAAGATTAAAGTAGATGTAGCATACAACATTTGAATCCGGCAAGACGTATTGTTGGCGGATTTCATTGACAATAAAGGACGGCGAGCGGCGAAGGTGATCGTGCATCGCATGGGTTAATAAAGTGCTTCGAAGCGGAAACAAACCGCCACTCGAACGGGTATTGTCGGTCACTTTCGATCCTTCTGACTCCCTATCTACTACGTCCAGCACATCCTTGGACTAAGCAAAAAGCCTGCTTCCTATTCGCACCTCCGTCATGGCGGGATTTCAACCTTCACATATTCAGGCCAGGTAGGCAGGCTGTCAAGAGTCCTGTTCATTCCATTGCGATACTGACCATTGTCGGGAATCATGGCCTCAGTGCCACATCCCACACTCACAATCGTGGCACCAATGGTTCAATGACCTCCCAGCGCTCAGTAACGAAGGACAGCCAGATTAATGCTCATATGACCTGTTGACCCTGCAGTTTCCCGGCAATTGGGCTGGTCAAAGTGTGTGACTTCGCGCTGATCATGCCCAACGGTTGCCTCTTAGTTGCCTCGTATCGTCAGCCTAACCGAATTTGTCGAAAGGTTCCGATCGTCTCCCGCCTCATTTCACGTTCGCACCGCGTTCCCAAAATACCAAAATATGGGCGATCCAACAGCCTACTCGCGGTCTGGTCCTGTGACAGCGCACTGCCTCGATTTTCGTGCGGGCATGCATACCTCAATGTGTACAATGGAATGACAGACGCCCAGAGGTAGTGCCTGTCGTGGCAAGTGTGCTTCATTTGAGCCGCTATTAACCCATAGCTGGGTGCCATGTGTCTACGTCAGTTTTCCCAGCGCCCCAGAATCACACCGAGCTAACGACCTAGACATCAGTGGCGTGTGCGTTGGAGTCAGCCTGCGGGAGCGACCGATCCGTCCAAGCCCCGCCGATCGACAGCACATTAGTCGGATTCTGGTGCTGGTTGGACGGCAGATTTGGGTTGAAATCGTGTAAACCGGATTTCTGTCCATGCCCATCGGATGGCAGCTGATTGACCTCATAGACAGGACTACCCATGAGCGACACCGAGTGTTCTAGAAGCCTGTCATCAAAACCCAAGAGCAGAGATGAAGATTCTTTCGCGGAAGACGAGTGGCTGTTGCGAGGATGACATCCTGGCCAGTGGCGCGCTGGGCCGCTTCACTGCAGCGTACCTACTCCCTCGAAAGGGTCACGCCGCTGAACCCTTCACCACCTCATTCAGCGTGAGGCTGCCCGAGGCTCATAACCTATCAGTCGATGGGTTCCTTCTTCACTGGTAATAGAAACTGTGTATTTTGTCATCAACTTGCAGAAGGTCACCAAACTTACTATTCGCGCAGGGTATGATCAGCGGTGAAATATGTGCGACTGTCAAGTGCCAGTCTCCACTGCAACATTCCTCAGCATGGTTTCTCGCCTCCTGAGACAAATGCGTGGAGAGAGTACTGTCGTCTAAGAGGCATCAGATGGAACAATTTCACTTCACCGCCTCCTGAGACAAATGCGTGGAGGGAGTACTATCGTCTAAGAGGCATCAGATGGAACAATTTCACTTCACCGCCTCCTGAGACAAATGCGTGGAGAGAGTACTATTGTCTAAGAGGCATCAGATGGAACAATTTCACTTCACCGCCTCCTGAGACAAATGCGTGGAGAGAGTACTGTCGTCTAAGAGGCATCAGATGGAACGATTTCACTTCACGAGCAGTGACTCAACAAATAGACTTATGGCTTTGATCATGAATTTGAGTAAAGATTCCAAATAGTAACGTCTACCACCTTGCATTCTTGGCCTCAAGGCCTCATGACGAGATGGCAAGGTCATTGATCACATGATCCAGCAGCTAAGAGACGAGAGGCTGGCCAAACGAGAGACGATTCCGTCTGCGAACAAAGTTGTCCACAGCAAGCAGTGGCCCGAATTTCGTGCGTCCGTCGACTTGAAGCGCCAATGATTGCAGCAGTGGAGTGTAGCCAATCCGCTTTCTCCCTGGGTTCTTTGCGATTGGAATTCTCCCCTTTTCATCCATTGGGCACTACCGCCAATTCGAGCGCTACGAATCGACACCACCACCACTACTACCACCACCATCACCTCTGGTTTTTGCTCTGCGCATCTCGACAGCCTCCTTTTCCGGTCGTCCAATAAAGCTCAGTTCGGCTCATGCGAGTCGGCCTTAGCATTCTCAACCAGTCACAAGATCGACGCCGCGGGCGAATCGTGGTGGCCTGCGCCGCCTCACCATCGAAGAAACGTAAAGGATGGTCAGCTTCTTACCGATTGCACAAACACTTGATCTACGTCACTGACAATTGGTCTGCTGACAGCCACCCCGCAGAAAGTACGCTTTTATGTGGACATGCGTATGTTTCCAATATAACCCACTCCCCTGCCTACCGCTAGGCATTATCTGCCTGGACGACGACGACCCTCCAAACCCGAAGCTATCCCTTTATTAACATCAACCAGTGCTATTGCGGTCAAAGTGGCATGACGGTGGTGGTGGACCCGTGCCCCTACTGTCACTATCCTCGCTGCTCCCGTTGTCGCGTCGATAGGGTCCAGACTCGCGGTTACGATCACGAACGTTGCTCCGAAATCTCTAGCTTGTCGATCGAAGAACTCCTCAATGACGATTCCGGCACCGCGCCATCTTCGGACCCTGAGGAAGACTGAGAATGACAGACGACAAGTTTCTCGGCAGCAGTAAGTACGGTTCATGTTGTCATTTGCAAAAGATGCTGCTTGCAAAAGATGCTTCCTTTTCGGGCGACTGTGACTTTTCCTTCCGGCCCTTTTTTCTATTTCTTTTTTTACTTCTCTCTCCCTTTCCTGGTATGTGTCCCTACAGACGACGGTGACCAGGAACCAACATTCCCTGTTCCAACCCCTGACAACCGCCGACAGCCAGAGCCAGCATATTGTCCGGGAAAGACCGGTACGACATACAATAGTTAATGTCCGACATGTACATTGGCGTTGTTGTTTTCTTGATTCCCATGTGTTTATCATATTATTGAGCTTCCTTTCTAACGAGGACAATTAAGAAAAGTAGATGCCAAATATACGTAGCTACGGAGACGATGAATACAGACGAGTTGCTTCACGGTCATGGCCAAGGTCTACCGCTTACTGCAAAAGGTGGTGATATCAATGTTGCAGCAAAGCCCGAGGCAGTAGAACCCATACAAGGACTGTTTGCCTGGCCACCAAGGTTCTTTGAGCGCCAAACAATATTTAAATCCTAGTATAGGAAAACAAGCCGAGGGTCCAGTGTCAAGGGGCTGGTGTGTTCAATTCCCCCAAAGATAAGATCAGCTTCTTTCTCCGGGTAGACGATGAGTCAACGACTCTGCAACCGAGGCCGCGTCCGACCAATCCTGGACGTTTGTTCGGGTGCAAGTTTGGAGGATTTATCTGATGGCGATGCTCCCGGCCCGCTGGAGACGATGGCATGGTTGATTAATGGCAACAACTCCGGTGGGTTCTAGAGGTCTCGGACCTGTCTGGGTGCGTTGTCAGCGCGGCAACTTGCAGCCGAAGTAATCAATGATGTGAGCTGTCTCAAGTTCATGTTGGACACGTGTGACGGGCCTTTTTGGCTGTCTCGCCTGGAAGCTAATACGATACCTACTTAGCGGTACGCAGTGGCCGGTTCTGTTGACGACTTAGATGAGGATTCTTTACCTATCGAA
Organism: Colletotrichum endophyticum; assembly: GCA_027406105.1. NCBI lineage: Eukaryota > Fungi > Ascomycota > Sordariomycetes > Glomerellales > Glomerellaceae > Colletotrichum > Colletotrichum endophyticum. Next base: position 900,206 of record JANVYF010000010.1, on the reverse strand, counting down.
GCCGAACGCCGGCTGATGCAAGTTTCATCTTTGTGAACTCTGTTATCTACCTCCATTAACTCATTTCAGTTGCCTGACCGATGTTGATCGTTGGGGAATTCTTGCGCTTGTTCGAACGGCACCCGAATCTCAAGCTCGCATCCTTGGCGAACCCTTCCAAAAGCATCCATGCGCACGATCCTCCATCGGTGTGACATTTGCGGTAAGTTTTCTCAACCGTGTTGATTACAACCCCGTGCAACTGACATTTGCTGTTAGTCCGAGGGACCTGAAATTTACACCTTTGAGTTCCACCTGCCTGCCTATTTGCGTGTGGCACATTACTGATTCTCTCATGCACGATGACCGCGTCAACAGTTCTGATCAGGCAGTGCTTCGATCCACTCAGCTGCGGCAAGGATGATGCGAAAATGTCCATCTGGCACCCAAGAGCTTACTTCCTCAAAATCATGGGGATCAAGCCCAAACAAGTCAGAGACGAATGGGAATTCGTCCGCCAGTATCTCCACAACGGCATTGCCTCGTGAGTAATTTCTGTCTAATGCGCTTCCTAGACGGCAGCCTCTAATCCACATCACGTACAGATCTCGAAACAGAATGAAATACTCTCTAGAATACGTCCGTTTTCGACTGGGACTGATTCTGAAGAGTATGGACAAAAGTTCGAGGCGGTCGGTTCGAATGATTCCTCGGTGAACTGAAGCCAATTGTACACGAACTTTCGCGCGACTTGCAAGATACCCTTGAGGTCGGTGATTCATTCCTATCAAGAGATGTAGACATCTCGTTAAACTATGACGGATATCCCGGGGATGCTTCATATTGCTATCCATTTCTATTCGAAACACGGGGAAAGTTCAACGAATCGAGACAGCTCTGCATCGTCTTCAAGAGCTTGGAGGCGAGATGTGTAGACATGATGAACAACAGTGAAGCTGCTAGGAAAAAGGTATGTGTACTTCATTATCTCTCAATGTTGAATTTGTTGACTCTCCGGTAAACGCTGATACTTCACTTCTTCTGGAAGTACTTCTCTCAACATGGCGACCCTCGATCCGGCCTCCTAGATGCGATGGATATTTCGGTCAGTTCCTTTTTGGCAATCCTCTGCCCTTGCATGTCTAACGCAGAGTTTACCAGAGGTATTTCATTCAGCTACAGCTCAGTCTTGTTGAGATTTCAAAGGTCCTCGTCATCAACAACATCAGTGGGCAACGATGTTAACTTGTGAGAAGCAATTAGAAGAAGTAAGGGCTAGGCCAGCACAGCCTGCCACCGTCGACCAGGACAAGACTAAGGAAGCCCGGCTCCTTGCTTGGAAAAGAAATGATATGTCAATAGCCACATGCCACTCTGGTCTGGCGAATAATGTTGACTAAAGGGAGTCAAGATCGCCCTTCACCCAGGCCACTGCTGTCTTTAGCGCAGATGACGTGATTCCCTCCAAGAAAGACTGGAAATCATGTCTCCTGTCTAATACCGGTGCAGTAGCTCTGGTGTCTTTGATAAATAAGGCTTTGAAACTTTGGGTACAATAAAACGGCTAGAAACGAGAGAAAGGGTTGAGTCGGCTATCCCGCAGTCCAAATCGCTTCTTCCCACACACACTAACCACAACTTGACGACAAGGATGGAAAGCCTTGAATAAATACCGAATGAGGAGCAAATAGCCCAATCGGCCCTGCGTGTAGAGACTGACATAAGCTCAATGACAGTTTCCACCTGCGTTGAGGCAGCGGAAACACATGTCATGCCTCCCGAAGGTAGCGAGACCGTCGGAATGGGATACCTGGGAAATGATGAGAGTTTATCCTACTGCACCTGTATCAAGAGGAGCTTCTAAACCTATCTACGGAATATCCGCCGGAGATCTCCTCGGTCAGACGACCTCGAGCTGGGGCACATAGATGGAGGTGTCGCCAGCTGCCGTACAGACATTGATGGAACATGCAGTAGGGCATACTTTCTGTCGGTGGTTCTCACACAGGGCTTTTCTTTTTCTTTTTTTCTTTCAGATTAAATAGCAAGTTCCCTTTCTTCTCGTTATGAATCGAGGTGCGCATGAATCTCAAGTTACATTTGTGTGGTCTCCACGCTTGACCTCCTGCTCGATTCAGACCTCTCTGATACTAGGTATCTTACAACGATACCCCACTAGTTGCTGAAGAAAATCAAGCCTCCATAGCAATTGCTCGTCCTTTTGGATCCTACTCGCGCGAAAGAACGACATAATTATCACCTGTAACGATGGGGGCTCTGTCTCACAAGCAGCAAGTCCTTTCATCTACTTGTCGCAAACACTTCTATTTACGATCCATTCATTTTCGAAAGGCCCAATAATTCTTTCTCTCAACACCAGGCGATTAGCCTTTTGTGATAACGTGCTTATTACATATGCCGGTAATTATATTTATCGCCTCGAATCGCGAATGTGATCTATGGCTCAGCGAAATGCGTCTAGCAAATGGCCTGAATGCAAGAGCCTTTTGCTGCAAGACGCAACCTTTCTGGAGAATGGTGCCATCGTATCAGGTGAATTATCAACGCAGCCATCCCAAATCAAGACTCCAGAGGTTAGTTGCTGCTATAATTAATGGTGGAAGACGCAGGCAGCGAATCATCTGTGTGAGCAATGCAGCGAGGATCAAGCGATGGTCGTTTAACTCGGTGTTGTTCTGGTGCATGTATGCATCTCGCCTATTACGGGAAACATGCGGGCGCAAAGATGTCAGCATCACTCGCATAATCAGAGCCTTTCCTCGATCTCTTTTGTTTGGTTCCCCAATCAAAACTTCCTCTGCCAGCTTGAAAGTACCACGCCTTGCACCTCTACCTCATAGTATCGTTTGCAATATCTGTCGACAACTCGATTAGACGCCTTATGTTACTGCTTCCAGAGTCTTAGAATCAACTTTACATTTGGTTCGAACATATCCTCAATCTGTGGTTTACTGTTACGAGGTATTAAGGTCCGAAGAGCTAAGTACACCATCATTCGATTCACAGCCTGTCCGACTTCCTGTCTTATTGATAGCTTCTGCATGTCTTCCTCGACGGCTCCTCTTTTTCCACCCAACATTGTACTATAGTCAACTGATCAGCTTCAAATGTGCTCAGTATCTACTATGAGAACCTCAGCCTTGTGGTTCTTCGCTCGTGTTAGGGACGGGATAGAACGTATAGGGATTCTCGACATTCTAAGACTGTAGGGCAGCGAAGTCCGCCCTCAACATTCAGCCCAAACCAACAAATAGACGTTCCAGCTTGAAATTAATTTGAACGGCATACGACAGTGCTTAGGGCTATTTTGATAAAAGCTGGACGATATGTTAAACCCACTATTTATCTTGTGGTCAAGGATATGTTGCTGTACCCAGATACGCTGTGAACATCCGCGAAGGTACGGTTGAATCGTGAGAAATACATGAGGGATCACAGCCAGGAACTGTTTTGTGCTTGCCGTTGTCCATACTTCGTCGCCGCTGGCATTGGACAGCGGCGTTCATTTCCTTCGGGAATGCCTCTCTGCCGCACCCCTCCGGCCGGGGGGCTTGGCGGCGGGGTGGGGCCGCCAGCAGAACCTGCCAAATGAAGCAATGTGACATCAGCCAGCACTCTGAACAAGTGGGGTTCTCCGTATATATTCAACCCTGCGCACTGGCCTCATTTTTTCCTCCTGGCGCGGTGAAGCAAGTGCCCAGCTGCGGACGACCCCAATCTGCCTTTGGGACCAGCCCGTTGCAGGCTTACATCCACTCTACTGGGTAGAGCAGACCTACCCTTCAGCCACAGCTGCCTAGCATCTAACGCGCGAGCAGTTAGAAGAGCATAAGCCTTAAGAGATAGCATATAGAATAGCAGGTGTTAGGAGGCGGATTAATTACAGCAAGCGAAGTGCTTATGTAGACGTAAACGGTAGGTCTGCCATAGAGCGCTCTATGCAAAGCCGGGATCCCAAGGTTCCTTAATAGGCAGTATTGCTCCCTGTTGTGCAGGTAGAGCTGGGTATCTTGAGGTCTTAATTCAGCCCCAGGGTCACGAGGTGCCAAAACGTCACTACTTGCTGTGGCGCAGCGAGCAGGTCACCGTGCACCCGCACTGTGTTGATTGTGCACACGGGCTCCGTCCTTTCTGGCCGCAACGACGTAGCCACAATCAGTGTCTGATTCTTGGACGCCGGTAAGCACCTCGGAGAACGGGCCTGGGTCTGGAGTGGCTTCTTTGGCGTCTGTCATGGAAGACTCAATCGGGGGGGGCTTGCTGGCTGCGCCGATATCTGCCACCCTTCAGCACATGGCAGCCACAGCGTTGGCGTCATGTTCCACTCAGAAGCTGTTTGTCCCTGACGCACCTTGGATTGCCATGCAGGCACAAACCTCTACGCTTCTGATTCGAAGAGGAGAAACGAGATGTGCAGGCTGCTCAGGAACGGCATGCATTTCGAGGCGCCCTTCACCTACCTTGACAAGAAGAACTAAGCTGTGTTTCTCTGCGTACACCTCTTCTGTTCCACCCTGTACCTAGCTCGCGATGCCACTTTCAGACCCACTTTCTCCCCTCCCACCCGCTACGCACCCAGACGCCACTATGGTTTCCAGGTCGTAGCACGGCGGCGCGGTTCCCACGGTCGAGCCGGGAGCAACGACCTACTTTGCTTCTCTCGTTCCCGCGTCCCGTCCTCAAATTGTTCTCCTGATTCTCCTCCCCGAGCTCCGCCCAAGCCCAAGAACCGAAGCATCACTCGAGACCTACCTCCTGCTACTGGCCTCCTCCGCGAACATCCCTCTCTTAACCTCTCCACCGCTTGTGGGCTACCACAGGTGTGGCTGACGCAGACCTCAACAACACAACATTATCGTGTTCGCACCTCTCTTTCGGCTTTCCATCGTTTCGTTCGTGGCCCGAGTGGCTCGTCGCGTGTTCGAAGACGGATGCTGTCGCTGCTCGATCGTTGACTATCGGTCGAATCTGCCCGAGTCCCTCTGTCCACAATCCACAATCATCGTCAACCGCCCGTCGTCCATCGCTATCCGCCGTCATCTACCGTCAACCGCCCGCACTCCATCATCAACCGCTGTTGGCCACTATGGTGAGTCGCTCTTTGACAATCAGCCATGTTCGCGGCGACCTCCTATTCGGATCTGTTCCTAATCAAGACTCTCGACAGCCTCCCAGAACTCAGATTGTGTTCATATGGACCTGTGTACGTCTCTCCTTGTCAGTTCTCGACAACCGTCGCTTGTCTTTCGTTCGACGCTTCTTCCTCAGATCAAATCCCTCTGCCAGGTGCTGATCCGCGATCAATAGTGTTTCTGCGGTCAGGGCGGAATTCGAATCAGATTTGAAGTCTGCCCAAATCCGAACTGCAGACAGGAGCGCTGCAAGGACTGCCGCGTCGACAAGACTCGAGGCCGAGGTTGGTAACCAAGTCTTTCTTTCCTATGGTGTCAGAGTCAGCATAGACAAGTGTTCGATTCCTCCATCGAAGACATGGAAATGGTCTTACTGTTTCTCACACTGTTTAATGAAACTGACGCTGTCTGCAGTTGGCTGAACGAACCGACGATGGGTGTGAGTAGGCAGGCTCGGCCGGGGAACGCATCTCTATTATATCCATACCACCCTTGACGCTTCCATTGTTCATGCGGCGCAGCCATTGTGCAGAGTCGGTGGAGGGGGGTCGGGTAAACGCGCCTATGTAGGCTGCAGGCGGGATAATCTCAATTGCGAATCAGGCTGTCACACTTCTAGACAATCACATTCTTCCCCGCAGGAGAAATGGCGAATTGGGATACCTTCCCGCTTTTCCACTAGATATTTGAATTGTTTTGGTAATATCTCCGCAAATAAAACTGGACTAGGATTTGCTGGAGGCAGCCACTGATTCTATTGATTCTGTTTCCCATGGCCATCGCCACCATGATTGGCTTGATTCAAACCCCGAATATCAAGCCGTCTCTTTGATCCAAACGCCAAAAACATGGCTTTGTCTCACGTAAGAAGCGCGGGATATGAATGGTCCGATTCACACGTTGCTCAGAAAAAGAAGCTCAAGGTCATACCCAGCTTATCCACGCAGGGTCTTTGATTCCTTGGATAGCCCTTGGATCGCTCATCAGATAAATAGTATCATATATCTACAAATATGTCTTTCTCAAAGTTTCAAAACTACATCTCTTTCCAGGTCACGTGCATAGGCTTTCATGGAAGAAGGGGAAAGAATATCATCATCTCTGCAGGAAAGAATGCCGGAATACCTCGTTCATCTCCCGAAGGTTGAGACTCGTCCAGGGCACGATACATCAGCAAGCTTCAAAACATGGTCATGGCAAAGTAGAGGTTGAAGACAGTCAAATAAGTCACCGTAGTTCCCGCCGAACTCTCCCTCGATCGCCTGAAATATACGATCCAACATTGATTTGGGGATGAGATTTGAGCCAAGCAACCAAATGAATGACTTCAGCCATTTTTTGTCAGGCTATATTCCAGGCCTACCCGTGAAGAGTACGGAGGCATCAAACGGCTGCTTCAGAACGCATATCGGGTGAATCGGTGATTTGTGCCTCTTTCATGATGGGTTCCCTCTCCTTACCACCTTGCGGACGCAAAATCCCGCCCACCCTCTACACCACCCAAGCCACGCCGAGGCTGGTGAGACATCTGCCATCTCGGCTTCACTTCTCTAGCATTCTAGATCTCTCTACGTATGGCTTGCGGCCTTCTGAGCCTTCTACACAGCTGACTAAGAACTTCTGGGTGTCTCCTCCCCGCTCTACCTGGGCTCTCACCTGCGTCATGGCTCTCACCTAGGAACTCTCTCGGACTTGGTCACTTGCGCACTCTGGCTGCCCGCAGGCTGCAGCCCTCTTAATCCCTGACTCTGGTCCTCTCTGCTTTCTCCTAATGCTATCCCTCAGCTCTCATGCACGGGCGCGCCTAACCCACACAGCAGGGCGACTACCATGTGACGAAGCACGGGATACTGTACTTTGTTCATGCCGAGACCTAGCTTACCGCATGCTCACCGCGTTCTGTCGGCCACAGCCAAGCGAGCAGTCGTAACAGAAAAGATTCCTCATTTCCCCCTCACAGTTTTCAGGCCACCTCCTGGCCCTGATCCGGGACCGAACTTGGGGTACTCTAGTCTAATGAGGCACCCTACTGCAGGAGCTTCTGTGGCAGCAATCACGCAAGTTGTTGACCATTTCGGTGGGTTTCCTGTAAAATTCAAGCTCCCGTCGACCTCTTCAAGTGGCTGTTCCATCACGACAGTGCTGCCGTTGTGATCCGCGTTCCCCTGGTAAAGTACCCCCCGTGACTGCGAAGCCATTCATTTGTGTTTATTCGTCTTCTCCTTGATCAGCATAGGTAGGCAGAGTAGCAGAGGCGCGGCCGTGCTTGGTAGCCCCCATGTTCGGCCCCCGCTTTTACACAGGTCAGATGGCAATGGAGAAGGCCCAGACGGTAGGGTACATGAGTGACATCTAGTAACCCAAAATTAGCTACGTTGGGGTTGGAGACACTGTTGCCATATCGTAACCTGCGCCGTATTCCTGTATGGCAGCCGCTTCTTTTTGGCACGGCTGAAGAAAAACGATGAGCGAGGGCCATCTTCTCTTGTCACACGCCTGCCACCCTTAATGTGGAGACTCCACGGGTACAGCATCTTCGATCAGACACCATGGCGCCGACGTCATGTTCGGTGGGTGCGTGGGACACTCCAAGGTCGTGCGTCTTTTTCGTCATCTTCGTCGCCGTCTTCCGGCGTCCGACGAGCCTAGCCGAATCAGTGTGAAATTGCATGTTCGGCACTGCTCGCGCATCACTTTCCCACTGCTCATGATGATGGTTGCCATCAAAGCTGAACAACAAGAGAGTGCTGAATCAAGTGCACAAAATCAAACGAATGCCACAAAACTGCCTGTAAGTGTTAATTGACCGCGCGATAAGGCGAAGGACTAATGTGTTTGGCGAAGGACTAATGTGTTTGGCGAAGGACTAATGTGTTTGGCGTGAAAGAATAATCTACTTGGCAATCGAAGTCATGGTCACCAGCGAATCCACTGTAAGAACATGAAGTCGACCGGTCCAGTGAATTCAGCAATGGTAATTAGGTAGGTAGACGTAGAGGTGACTAGATGGGTGTTGGGGGTTGTCTGGGCTGCCGACGCTTCCCAACAGTGGGTGTATCCGTATTTCTGTTAGCTGTCGCTCTAAATCGGCTCCGTCCGAGCTACTGACTGATGTAGATTCCCGTGAAGCCTGGGCGGAATTACTGCCCAACCGCGGGACGAGAGGCCCCTCGGGAGCTGTACGGATAGATACGTACTTATTGTTCGAGCCGCCAGGAACGTTGTACTAACGCGCCCAGCCTGCACCGCCACTTTTAACACTCCCCCAGCCGGTGGTGACAGCCGTCATCTGAACGCTAACATCCTAGTGCGACGTCGTTCGTCCCATGACTTGTGTGTTTCGAAGCGATGCTTCTCCATTCGATTTACCACGCGGGATGCAGGAAAGACCGACTCTTTGTGTCGTAATTCGAATGGCCAGTCGAGCCTATCCTTCGAGAGCGTACTTCCCGCCTCAGTCAAGGTCATCCGTACTGGACAGTCAATTGCGAAGTCGGCGTCTGGTAGGTGTGTTTCACCAACACGCAAGTACCTCGCATTAGCGCCCAACAAAAGCCATTCCGTAGTTGTATCTGTACATATTCATGCGGCATGCCGTTTTCCCACGAACCGTTCACCAAGTAAGCACTAGCCAGAGCGTGAGCTGCAGACAGAGTACGACCACTGTTAGGCATTCGTCATTCGCCAGGAATGGTTCGTGGCGGATACGCCAGAGTATTTTACGCTGGCGCCATGTGCTTGGCGAAAACTTCTTGCCTTACTGCCATTCAGTCCTTGGATGTTCATGTTGAAGCTTCCTATTGACCGTAACGGCGGGGAAAGAAAAATGGACCTTTGTTCCAGTGACTCATTTAGGTTGTTTATCGATTTTCTTCGGTAGGGTCAGTCAGGGCGATGTGTACCCGATACAGATGAATGACTTGTTCCAGGAGGTCAGACCGCCGCACCCTCTCCCTGTTCCTACGGAAAATACATACTACGCGTGCTCCTCCGCTGCTGTTGCACTGTTTGAGTGAAACCGAATCAAGGAGCGGCATACCGCGTCTCTCTCAGCTATCTATCTTCTATTATTCACCTTCGTTGCTTGTCTGCTGAAGAGTGCAGAGTCCTCAACTCACATTCCTCGCAATCATGTTCAATGTCTTCGCCGAAAATATTTTGAAGTCCTTCGTCAGCGCAAGGTCGCGAACGCATGTTCTTTCCGGCTGGATCGGGGATGAAACAAGCTTAGTTTACAGCGCACATCTCGCTTATCACATCCCTACGTGAACGCTAGCACCTGCCGTGCTGCCCACCAATTCGAGAAGAAGTTCGGGTAACGTCCAGTAGATGGTGTATCGTGGGTCTGCATCTTTCTCTTTCGGCAATGCCTATCGTAAGACAAGGCTAGTTGCTCTCTCGGATTGGCAATCAACAAAATTTTCAAGAACCCGGCAATGAAGTTCTTTGTCTGTCCGTCGGGAGGGTAATGGATCGTGCCGTTAAGGACACTGCCTAAGATGGAACTCAGGCATGTGAGCTCACACTTGATTTGGCGTGGATACTAACGTCTTTGAGCTGTTGTCAACATGGATCCCGAAACAGAAAGCTCCATCCGGCCCTCGTCATTCCCAGTCGTTCTCCGCAACGTTAAGCAGTACCCTATACGGAGAGCTTCCGATTGTGCACATGAACATAGCTCCTGCCTCTCTGGGGTTCTCGCCTTCTTTTGGACCCGGTTTCCTCGTGGTTTCTTCCGTTAGCCCTAGCACCCCTGCTCTGATCGTGAAGATGTGATTTTTTTCCAAACGCCCAGCATGCTCCCTGTGTAATCTCTTATGGATAGGGCCAGCTCCATGTTGTCTCAGCTCCTGTTTGCACATCATTGAATTGCGTATCCTTCCGCCGTTTCGATATGTCACACCTTTCCATTGTTCCACATCTCGCGCCACGCCGCTGTCTGTTGATGTCAAATATCGAAGTGCATCTCCGCTATTGGCCCCCGCAATAACTAATGGTGCCGTTCCACAATCAGATTCTCATTGCTGTCCGTCACTGCCGACGGCGGCGCTGGGCCTATAATCAATGTCGGCCATTGTACTTCGTCTTGCTCCTCAGTCACCATCGCTCCTCGCACGTCAGAAGCTAGGTCTTGGACATTGTTTCTGCGATTGAAGACTTCCCTTCTGTCCAAGCTGTGTACCGCCTTCGGCAAAGACGTATCCCCGGGCATCGCATGTTGCTCAATGTCTTCGTCATCTCAGTCACGATCGGTCGATGGCATTCTTTACTTCTCTCTATCTCTATCATCATGGTCTACTATGGCCAGCTCATCTTCTCACATGCCTCAAGTGATTCCTGGTTCCCCATCGTCTGCAATTTTCTACCTACTAAGATCACAATACTGGCCGCATGGATATGTCCAGTACAGACTATGGCTTTTGGGATCCCAGTGGAGCTGCAGATGCTCTTCACGCCATACTTTAATTACATGACCCGATTTGTTGAGATTCAAGGTCGAAGGCGTGCTATTACGTGGGGGGCTGCGATAAAGATAGCGATGAGCGGTGCCTACGACGTGGAACGGACTCTGCGGAATATATAAAGCCTGTCATTTTGCTGCAGCTCAGAGACAACAATGCTGGGGCAAATCAAAGTGGATTCCATGTCTCTTTTGGGTACCAGATCGTTGGGTTGATGGCTCTCTCAACATAAAGTCTTCAGGGAAAGGGGATTTTGGTCAGACGGCTTTCAGAAGGTTCGGGGGGCGGTTCATCCCCAGATAGATGGACTTCTTTGAGACCGAGACTTGATATCCTATTATCCAGGAACAGGTTTATTTCAAGAATGGAGACAGAAATTTGTTGAGAGACTTCTGCAGCTTGCATTATTGGCACCCAATGATGAGCTGCATGACATGTTAGGCACGGCACAGTATCCCATGACAATTGAGCTGGAACTAGAGTCGTCGTCAATCCGCATTGCCCAATGATCTTGAATTGCTCATTAACCCAAACCAAAGCGAGTCTTTCTGCGGGACCAACTGTTTGCCTTGCTGTGGGATCTGACAGTACGTACGATTGGCCCCTTTCTGATTCGTTGCTCACGTCGATGTCAAAAAAGGTCGCGCAGCCTTTCGGTTCAACTTCTATCGTAGATGACTTCGTCCTTCATACCGAATTGTCACGGTGACCCCAGTACTTACTTATTTCAACATGCAACTATCCCACCCATGCATGATGATCGAATTTGGCTAAAGCCCTAACTCCTTCGCACCCGCATGAAGTACGGGTGGGCGGATCTTCGTAAGCTTTAGCTTCGAAAAACCCTTATAACAGATTCTTTCCCCCTTCTTGTGGCAGTCTTGACTAGTCGTCTTGGTGTGATGGATGGGAAAGATGCCGTCTTCATCAGGTGTTTTGAGATGCGATGTATACCCGCCCTACAGTAATCAAGAACTCATCATTTAGGCATTCCTTACCCGTAATTTACAAAAGGTTTGAAGCCTAATGGCTCTAATTCAAGACAATGCATTCAATAGACAGCAGCTCTTGTAGGGCTTTTGATAAGAGCTTTTCTTTCTACTCTCGTTCATTCTATACTCGAAGCTAGTCTTCTTGGGCGATTTATTCCTAAAGGCAGTCCATGTACGAAGCTCGATAAGTTTAAGTAACTTGGGTGGAAGCTTTGGATGTCAACACTTGAGATGTTGTAGCACGATGCACAGACAGTAAGGGTTTTAGTGGTAACGTTCTCTCCGCTCATTTCTTTTCTCGATCATTGCTGTGTGAGATCCAATGTTACGTTTCGGTAGCCCTTCCAACTGCATCTGCTATGTAAATCGGTGCACAATAGGACTTGGATCACTGACCATGCTGTCTAAAGCCTTGGTAGTTTCTGCAGTCATTGATTGAGGACCACTAGTGGCGAGCCGAGGTATCTTCATGCAGTAAACCAATCGCTGAATGTCAAGATCTATTTCTTCTGACTCCTTTTAAAGGACTCCTCATTTTCATAGACCATTTGTCGATGTTCTTCATCTAGTAGGCAACCTAGACCTGTGACCAAACACGAGATCGTTATCCAGGGGGGGAAATCATGTTACGCACCAGAAACTTATCGAATACCGTGATATTGTAAAATATATACGACTAGAAATAGGCAACCAAGAACACAGTTCTTTTTTTCGGGAATCGTTCGTCACGTAACATGGGGGCTAGTAGACATGGATTTGTGCGCGCGTGGGTAGCTCACCAAACACAACAACTGGGGTCGATCGTTCAACTATTCGTACAGGTCGGGCCGCAGTTCCCACACCCCCATTCCTCAGTCTGCCATGTTGTGGCACTCGACAAGGCTCTCTGAATGAGTTATTTACGGCGATGAATGATGCAGAGCAAGGTTGCATCGCATTGGCAACGGCAAGTGATCATGCGGACTTGATACCCCGCTGAAGTCCCAACATTGAGGAGACATTAAAGCTTCCAGCCAAAGTCTTCCATGTCGTCCCCAGTGATGTTTCAGATGTGACGCATGCCGCCACAATGCCCGCAGCCGACGGATTCTGGCCAACACATTAAAATCAGCGAGAATGGATCACACCTCGATGTTGAGGTACCACTCTTCCCGACTTTACGCCTCGCCTCCGCCAGGCTGCAGGCTCCGACAAGGAATCTTCATGTAGACTAGTGGCGGAGGCGCTTTTCGCGGGATGGACCCGATGGAGTCGGAGGGATGGATGTTCACCTTGTCACCCTCGGTCCACGGCTATTTCATTGGCTCAACTCCCCGAGTGGAGATCATGCAACGCCCCCTTACCTAGGTTACTCTTAACGTGTTCTTAATGAGCTATAACCCCCGCCTCAATCAATCGACTGTTACCCCACCTCCATACACCAAGTATTCTTCACCAACGACGAATGTTCTGAGTAACTCTACAGGGGGGGACATTTCCGAGGACACAGGTAAAGTTCGTGACAGGTTCCTGTCATCCTCTCACCCATTAACATCCGAACGTGCGTCATGAGCTGGCCACAGAGGCATGCATTTAGCTCTATGACGACAATCGCCGAGTCAACCAAGGGATAAGCACGGTCCGCTACGCAATCCCAGCCATCGACAGGAATTAGCACGGTGGCGCAAGTTAGAGAATCAATTCCAAAGGAAACTCGGGAAAATTTGATCTTGGGGCGCCTGTTCTTCTGGCTTATCCTCTCAACACAAAAAAGCCACGTAGATTATGGCGGGAGAAAACCAGGTTCGTATGCTTCCAGCGATGATATGACGGGCGTTGGAAGTCATGGGCAGTATGAAAACTGTACTGACTCTTCAATTTATCATTAGGACCTTCCAAGGTCTTCCACGACTTTGTTGGCCGATACACTTCTGCAACGTCCAGGTGTCAGTGGAAGCGGACCGAAACTTCCTCCTCGCGCGAACATTGACCTGGCGTCAGGGGCTGAGTTATCCATTGACACGAAAAAACAACAACATCAACGGAAGGAATTTTCGATGCCCTGTCGGTTTTACCGTCGGCAATGCATATCATACCTCTCTGAAAACACTCCATGGGTGAAGAGATGGAATGAGGGGAATAATTTGTCAGAGCTTGACGACATGACCTTCTTTGTGCTGACGGACCTGAATTCTCCGTCGGACAAGCACCGCATCGATACCATCCAAGACATTTTATATGATACTGGTGTAGAGGAACTGATAAACCGAGACGAAAATGCAAAGGCAGCCAAGAAAGCATTGCTGATTGATGGGAACAATTTTGGCAAGCATCAGGATGAGCCGAAGCTCCGCCCCTTCCACGGGGCCTTGACAGCAAAACAACTTTTCGAAGAGTTACTCGAACCCGTATGTGATAACGAACGAAGAAATCGCGCAAACACAGCTGATAGACCACAGCGTTATCAAACAGATCCATGTGGTCCTGAGATTGTCGATGCGGAAAGAAGACTAATGTAGGCTCCTCCCAGCAAGTCACTTGATACCAATGGACTCTGTTTAATTGTACACCTCTCAGCTATGTGACCGACCTCGATGCGCCTGCGCTACTTGCTCTAGTTCTATCAGCACCAGAGTCCCTGGGAAGACTATTGGGTGATTACATTCTAACGCATCTGACAGCCAGAGTTTCTATCGGTATAACTTTTGCTGTACGCATTCCTTCGGGTGTTCTTACGAGAAACGTCACTGATCACAAATATCACAGACTGATGGCCCTGAGACGTTTTCAATGGAGTTTTCTATCCCCTTTCGCGTCTTGAGGTCGACAAAAGAACTCATGATAGATCCAAGACTCAAGCAGTCCAGCGGCAAGCCGCTTCGGTCATCATTAGATGTCACATATCTCTTGGATCCTGGCCGTCCGGACCATAGTTCAGAGGGTGTTGATGGCATCTATTCCGCGCACTTGTCGTGCATTGTAACAGGGTACGACCAGTGGCGATGGACCGGGATTGTCCTCGTTGATACATGGTTCGAGGATCCAACAGAAACCTCGGACTTTGAGCCACCCTCTGATTCAGTCTTACGGTATGAGGTTGAGAATAGCATGTGCTGTGGCATGAGAATGGATCCATTGAGTCGTGGCAAGGATGATGCCAAGCGATCAAAATGGCACCCGAGACCCTACTTCCTGCGTGTTGTGGAAATTCGTCTAGGTCAAGTCCGCCATGAGTGGGAAGAAATCATTCACAATCTTATCAGCGCAGTTGATAAATATGTGAGTAAACCTTCCTTCGTAAGAAGCTCGAAGCTTGACACTCACTTTTAGGCTCATACTGTCAATTTTGTTTGCAAACAGGTCTCAAACGACTCGCGGGGGCTTTGTTCCCTGGGATGCCGGGAGAAGTCCTTATCCGAGCTTGCGTTGAAGTTGACGGGGATTATTGGCATAATTTGCGAACTGTCCAGTGATCTGCGAGAAGTCAACAGAAGCGGAGAGAAGTTCCTAAACTATGACTCTCGTTACTTTCTGGGTGGACCTGATACAACGGGGTCCATGGACGAAGAACATTGTGTTCCTCATCTCAGACAAGTTCGGAAACATTTTGTCGAGCTTTATCTCCTGAGTAAAAGGCTCGAGGACATAGAGAACAAGTGCCGCGCACAGCTTTCAGAAGTGGTAAAAAGGACAGAGGAGGTAAATAAACCCGATTGTTCCTTCTTCAGTTGACGCTTCAGTGTTATCGTTGACACATATCAATATTCCACAGCACCAACGTCTGCCTGAAAATGGAAATGGCCCTGCCGACGCAGTCCTTTACCATATATTCTGGGCTATTGTCGTCTTTGGGGTACTGAACACTGGCGCTATTGGCTTTGAGACGCTTCAAGTTCTCTTCAGCATGATGTCAATCCCATTAGCAGCACTTTTGTTTGCCTATGGGATCAAATACCCAAGTCACGGTCTTGAACAGTCAGTTGCGTCCCCGTCCAACTTCTGGCATCCTTTCTCTTGGTCTTGGAGTAGAAAGCTAGCCGATGCAGCCTTTCTTCGAATGAACGTGGCCCTGGGCAATCAGCCAGCTACTTCTTATAGGACCAAGGATGGAAAGCGACCGTCCAATGATCCACCACCTGGAAGATTCAATTTACGGTACATTCAAAGGGTTCGATATCTGAATAAAGGAGACAGGCCTTATAACACATACCTTCATGATGGCAATGGAGCCACGAAGCTCATTCCAGTTTGCGTCCGACAGGAGACGATACGACCCTCAAACGTACCCGAGACTGCATTCGATAGATGTCATGACGACACCACGTTCTTAGTAGCGTTGAAAAACATCGTATCGCCTAATCTTTGGACTTGGTCAGGAGTCCTCCGAAGCTTTGGTCTGAAAAGGGTTGTGGCTGTGCACTACGTCAAGGTTAGCGGGTTCCGTGACCATATCACGGGTTTTAAAGAAGCTAATGATGTGCAGTACAAGCTTCAGCATGACAGCTCTGTCGTTATAGTTGCGCGGATACAGTTTCCGTCTTCATCAGAGGCTGGAATTCACCGGCCCGCTGCTGGAACATTCAATCCGATCAGTTCTTACTTTTTCGACGCCGCCTATGAACAGCGACCCAACCTGATGAGCGGTGCTTGCCAAATCCTTGATGATGTCGTCCACAAGATCGATCAGTCAATAAGGGCATCAGGTCTGTCGCACGCCGGCTATGCCCTCGAACTGGAAGAAGAACTCGACGGCCGTCTTCTAGCAATCACAAGGCTCACACTCGTCGTCATCTCATTCACCATCGGTGTTACCTGGGGAGCTGTGACTGGAGATGTTCAAGGTGGAATTAGCGTGGCGAATCTCGTCATGATTACTGGCTTGGTGTTTATTATAGCAATTCACAGCATCGAGTCATCGTACTCGTCCTTGTGACTGTGATGACGCGGAGATGTACTTCGTGCAGTGCTTGAGTGGAGGTATTGTAAGAATAGTCAATGGCGTACTACAGAGACCCCAGAATGTGTATCTGTTTTCATAAAGACTTGTGTTGGTCGCCATTGTGAGTTGAATTACTACCTACACTTTAGTATACATCTGAAAGTACTTCAAACGAGAATGGATCATTTGAAGTCATCAACATCATCTACCTACGTGTACTCAAGCCTTATTTATTTACATAAAGGCGTCATTATTTCAACCCTTCAACAAACTGTGAGCCTGAAAGCTTCAACTTCAGAGTTATGTACAGTAAGTCTTAAACCCTCTAATCAAATGATTATCACCATGTGGCGTAGCCTACCTCTAGGGAAGCCTTCGTCAGACGTTTGAGTTCTTGCAACATGGTGATCAAGACTTGAACTCTATTGTGTTCTCAGAAAGTAATTAATGAGTAAAGGCTGACCTCAACAGTGAGATCAGTCATAATTCTCGTCTCGCACTCTTTCTTTTGATGATGGAGAGAAATCTCTTTGGCCAAGTTCACATGACCATAGTCTTTGCATCAGAGTCAACCGTTTGGCAATTTCTGACTACTTGACCTGTGTACATCCAAAAACGGACAAGTCTCCACCACGGCGACCGAAACTGACACTAGAAGACTTACTAGTAGTATACGAACTATATTGGAGAATGTACCTATATAAATTCGAGCTGCATAGCGTCACTACTCGTAGTGGGGTGACGAGAATGCTTGGAGAGAAAACTCGACATTGGAGAGAAATCTCAATATGGTTCTGGGCCCAATGGGAGGGAAAATGCAGAAATGACTGCGCACGAGTTAATGCAGCCTATATCGCTTCTGAGTTGACAATCCGAGCTTCGGGACAACCTTCGCCAGCCCCAAGATAAGCTGCGTGCAGGATGCATTTCTGATGGCCAATTATCGACCACAATGAATGCATCACGGCCCAACAGAACTTGAAGGGATGCAACCACCACGAAGAACAAGCCACTCGGCTTGGAAAATGATGATCATATGATTTCGGTGTCTTCTGCCACATGCACACATTTTACATTTTGGACATAGACTCAAATAGCACCTGGGCGGCCAATGGAAACGAAGGAGCCGCACAAATAACATAGAAAAAAACGAGCCGCTCCCTGGTAACGCTTTTTTTTCTCTTTTTCCCTCGATGTTCTCAGGTTTCTACACATTAACAAGCTGCGTGATTCTTTTTTGAGGCTTTCTCGAACATTGAAGATGTAACAGCTTTGTAAGATTGGTTCCAGACGTATGACTTCATGTGAGTATTAACAGCCATTAAGGCTTTCAACGCGGCTGCTAAAATTGGTCCCACTAAAACAGCACTGATACGGTATCTAGAGTCTCAATTTGGCTGCCGTCTTCAGTTATGCCCTTTTCCGACATCGACCATCTGGTTATTTGAGTTCAGCAATGTCAATGGACGGTGCGGCCACATTGAAACTTTCGCCAACTGTTTGAAATAATATCCCAATGATTGGAGAGCCCCCAATAGGCCCTTCATCGGTCGGCATCTTGCAACGGCCCTTGGACGAAGGCAATGAGACGGCGATCAAGATCTCCGCTCAGAACCAAGGTCGAGAGTACCCAGTAACTTTCATCTGGCCTAGGCGCTTTTTCGAGAAACATCCAATCTCTTTTGAATGGGAAAATACGCCGTGGATTCGGAGCAAAGAGATTTTTGATTCGCCAGAAGATGATATAACCTTCTTTTTATCCACGGGTGAAGGCTCGGTATGTCATCAAAGCCATATCCAACCCATTCTAGACTTTTGCCATGGATTATCCTTGCAAGATCTTCGCACCGTTGGCTTGGACGGCCCCGAAAAGAAGATAGCTCTCCTCATCGATGGGCAGATACGAGATGAGGTCATGGAGCTGAGGCCTTCACTGGGGCCTCTTTCTGCCCGTCAGCTAGAAGAAGCATTGATCAAAGAGGTACAGTATGCGTCATTTTGTATGTTATCAATACATGACTAACAATATTTGGAAAGAGATACGCTACAGATGCAGCTCCAGCTGAGTTTATTAGCGCTGAGAGAAGATTAGTGTACGAGATCCTCGCCACACATGGCCAGAATTGAATTGATACTGACTTATGGCTCAGATACATTACCGATCTCGATGCCTGGAGCATATTATCTCTTGTTGGCTCTGTCCCAGAGTCTTTGGCTCGGTTGATGGGTGACTTTTGGGTGCAATACTTGTGCTCAAGATCCTCGTTGAGTGTCTCATTCGCTGTCTGTAATGCCTTATCTTCAGCGCATTTTCTTTTGCAACTGTTACTTACTAGGTAAAGACTGATGGGCCAGAAACCTTCGCACTTGAGTTCTCATTGCCATACCGAGTTTGGCGCACCACTTCGGTATTGATGGTAGATGAGCGTGTAAACCCTCTGGACCAGAAGCCACTCAGAAAGTCGAAAGATGTTACCTTTTTAAGAAGATGCAATAAGACTGGCTGTATACCCAACACCACGGACGGGCTGTACACAGCACACATGTCTTGCTTGATTTCTGGATACGACCAGTGGAGATGGACAGGAACCTTCGCAGTGGACACTTGGTTTGAGGAAGATCTAGAGGACTTCGCAGAGGATAGCGTCTTGCGCTATGAAACTTACCGTCAGGATGGAATGCTATTGGATCCATTTTCCCGAGGTCGAGAGGAAGCCCAAAGGTCCCGATGGCATCCGCGCGGGTATTTCCTCCGCATCCTTGAGATACGTCTGAGCCATATCAAGAGAGAATGGGATGCAATCGTCTACAAACTTCAAGCCATCTTAGCAAAAGAGGTAGCCAGAGCATGAACATCCCCTGGTCATCCGGTCCTTTTGCTGATATCTCTTACAGATCCAACGACCAAACCCACATATTGCTCGTCTCCGTGCTTTGGGAAGAGAGGCTCCGCACCCGAATACCCACAAAAGCGCTCGAGAGGGCTTCAACGAATTTGAGTCGTACATCATTGATTTAAAAGAGCTTCTGCACGAGCTTTCACGAGATCTCCAAGAAACCTTCCGAATCGGCAACGCGTTCATGCAAACTGAAGCAAACTACTTCGCAGCAAACGACACACACCCCGGCAATGGCGCGGATTGTCGTCCATCGCTTACACAAATTCGCAAAACGTTCAATGATCTCAGTGGACTTCAATTAAACCTTGCCGAAATGGAACTGGAGTGTAAGGACATTCAGACAGATTGTGAACGAGCTAGGAATCACGTAAGTTTACATGTGGTCTTAACTCCGAGATAAGCTCAGGCTCATAAAAACAACAACGCAGTACTTGTTTCAACGTCAGCTCGGGGTCTTAGAAGGTGATGTAGGTCGATTCCAACTCCTTGATTTGCCCTAGAGGCTCATGTAGTGATTATAGTACGAAACGCCTATCGACGTAAGGCCTCGCCCGACCCATCTGTCCCATTTTCGGCGCACAATCATACTTGCTTCTGTCGGGGTTGCAGTGTTGTCTCATTCGATGCTTGCTGAGAGCTTCAGTAATATGGCAGCTACCGTTGTCTTCGTCCTATCGCCACTTTTGCTGGCATACGCAGGTGCACTTCTTTATCTCAGCCGTCCCGCACACCCAATACTCCCCATACAGTCGGCAGTAGCTTCCGTCCCTGTCGATGATTTTCAGAGAGTTGATAGAACCAGCAGTCAGGCATTGATTTATTTGCATAGGATACTCGGATGGCCTTACCCATTGCCGTTTTCTCATTTGTCTGATCGAACCCCTACGATGAGTACGTCCGACACAACTCTAGTTCCGTCAAATCCCGATTCAACGTCAGAGTCGTCGATCACGAGTCGGCCGGATCGTCGAAATCGTATTTTATGGTGGCTCAAACGAGTCCCTTCTGGTACATTGGACGGCGCTAAAAGCACGAGCAAGCCAAATGCTGACTCCAGTGACGAAAACCCGGAATACATTCCTCTGTGTATTCCTATTGAGGGAGATGCATTACCACATCTTGATCACCTATCCGAACCTACGTGTCATGATGACAAGACGTTCTTCGATGCAGTCAAGAAGATTATCAACGAACAGGGGATGACCACCTGGAAAGGCTTCCTCGCCTGGTGGGGTCTCAGGAAATTGATCGGCATGCATTATGTCAAGGTACACGAACAATGCCGAATTTCAATCAAATCTGCCTCAGCTGACATTTCAAAAGTTTGAGCTATACAGCGATAATTGCGTCTGGATATTGGGTAGAGGCCTCTACCCGACTGATGTGACTCTGTATCGTCCAATCGACAATGCCAACTTTCGACCCATTCCATCGTCGGTATTGATCGGCTATTTTGACCGCCCAGCAATTTTGAAGGACAAAACAGACATCATACTGAGTAGCATAATCCACAAGAAGAATGGAAAAATCGATGCCAGTGCAAATAATTGCAATGGCTTTGGCATGGAACTGCAAATGGGACCGAACGTTCACCGTTTGGAAGTAATCAGGTTTTGCTGGGTGTTGATGTCAGTGTTTTTTGGATTGTTCTGGTCCTTGAAGACAAAGGACATTCAAAGCGGTTTTGCCATTGCTAGTTGCCTTGGTTTAGTGGGCGTGGTAGGAGTCTCAACTGTACAGCATACCGCATCAGATACCCCCTTTTCCACATCTTTGGAGACAAGTAGAACTTCAGTTTAGAGCGTAAAATTGGAAGGTATATCGAAGGTTTTTAGCGGCTATTAAGAGTAATGATCGATTTCCCTCTGCTTACGCTAACCACATGTACACCTATGCCACAATAATAAAGGCTAAATTGGTTGTGAAGAATTTGATGCAAAGTGGACCTTCCCAGAGCTCAGCAGGAGGATGATCGACGTAGGGCTTTGCAGACTCCCGAATTTAGTGACGATGGGGTTCATAGGTCTTGAGAATTTCTACTGCATTGTCGCGAGCAATTTCCCTGGCTGAACACATATCTGGTATGATTAAATCTTACTCAATGGCCGTCCTCACGGGAGCTTCAATTTCATTATTTGGAGAGTCTGCTGTATTCTTCCACCTTCCTCCGTCTTTTGAGTCTAGCCTTTCACTTAGGGTTTTCTAAGCACTTTTAATATTGTGTGACCGAGGAAACAGCGTTTCTCAGAATGTGGTAAGGAGTTCCAGCTGGGCCAAATCTTTGTCGCTCTCCTCATCAATGCCGATTCATCCAGCTGGACCACGCTCCTATCATCAGCAGGCGCAAAGACCACGCATGTACTCATATGTTCCAGTCCATTGAATGATCATCAATGACTAGTGCCGTCAGACAATCAAACCTCTCCTGACTAAAGTAGATATCCGCCAGCGTAACTTCCGAGCTTTGAACAGAAACCAGCCCCTTCATACCACATTAGTCTCTCTTTAGCATGAGACCTTTCGAGCTCTATTGCGCCCCAACTTCTACACTTTTAACATGGGAACAGGATATTTCTCCAAAACGCACGTGGATGAATGCCGGAATGCTCAAGGACGTAAACCATTGAATATTACCAGGCGTGGCCTATTTGGGTGACGGGAAACCACTTGTAGCCTGCACCCTGCACGCCTATTGACTGGGATTTTGAAAGCTCAAGACCGTTACTCTTCAACTGTGTTGCTCTCTCTCTTGATAGCCCAGCTATGCTGAACCCGTCTCTTGGCGTCCAGAAACTGCCACTGCGTGGCAGATTCTATAGCATATCTGCTAAAACTTTATCGCAAAATACCAGGGTGGGTCGGCACTTTCAATCTCGTGGCTGGGCAGGGTGTTGTTTCCAGCCTTCTTCGCCTTTGAGCCTTCAGCTCTCTGTATCGCTGCGCAAAAGAAAAGTGTTAGAGGCAAGGATTCAGACTTCACGCTTCGTTGGGCTCTCCAACTGTCTTCCAATAACAATGACGTTATTGCACATAGAACCCGACCTTGGCAATCAGGTAATTACTGCCAATAGTGCCAGTCAATCATGATCTAGCGTGGTATCCTGATTGGTTTACGCTAGAAGATGTCTCGGGGCCGGCATTTCGGCTTTTCTGCTGTAAACGTACCCTACGTCAACGTCATTTGTGTGTTGCCTGTATCTGCAGGGCTAATGTGCTCGGGCTTGCGATGATGGCTCTGAAGCTGTTGATCGGGAGATTATTGCACTTTCTTTCCGTGTCCAAGACCAACTGAAACAGGCGTTTCCATTTGGCATCACATGTCATCATGCTTGGATTCATATGCCTCGGAAATTGACTTGCCTGACGACAACAGCGAGAATTCGAAGTAAGGCTTTGCAACACTTCAGACAACACTCCAACGGCACTTCTGACCGTGTACACACAGATGATCACACAGCCTGTGTAGCGTTGGACACGAGATTGTGGTGGTCTCAGACACCGTGACGCCTGTACCTGGGGGCACGATGATAAATTCCTCTCACCGAAAGCCACTTGCGCTGTGGAAGTAACATTTCAATGCGACCAGCCATCTTTGGTAGATGGTGATCGCCAACCTTGTCACCAAATGATGTTCTAGACATTGCTTCAAGCAACAATCTTGGTAGGCATGGCTGCAATCTTTGAAGCTTGCGCTCAGTTTTGCCGTGGACGATAGCCGGACATGGGGGTGTTATCCGGTAACAACCTACTGTAAAGTGACCGCGCGTCTGACGCGTAGCGAGTTCATCTGGTATTATTATGGGTGGGCTTCATAGGAGCCGCCCCTAGTTAACATGGATGGTATCTAAGCTTCTTTAGACGGCAACCCGAGGTGCACTGCTGCGAAACTACTAGGTAGTCATTCAATTGAACACCGGAAGAGTGATCGACATGTTTTCCCAGCTGCTAAGAATGGCAAGCAGGGGTTCCTACTCGTAAATTATTCCAAAAAGTGATAGCTACCCAGCCTCCAATTTACCAAATAGCAAAGGTTGATGCTGTGTTAGGGTAATTCTCACCCCTTGCTTGGACACCCTTAACTATCCGTCCATAACTTAGGTACCTTAGCAGAAAATGCGGGATCTAGAAGACGGTGCCGCCACAGTGCTATGGGGCGCCGAGTGCTAAAAAATTCCTTAATGCGCTGACGGTGCCATACTGGGTAACAGTGCTAAGGGGTGCCGGGGCCGCGCGCACTAATCAAAAAGTAGGATTACTACTACTAATTGACTTATATCACGCGCAATCGCTGCAAAAGAGAATTTTTTATTGCGCCCGCGCATTTTTTTCAACTCAAACCTATAATCTTTAGAAGTTGGGATTATTACGAGCTATGGGCTTACTAGTAACGCTGGCAGGTTTGGTGGGAAACCTCTAGAAGTAGGCGCTGGCGGACAAGTGGGGTCCACTCCAGCGTTCACGCACACCATTCCAGGTTAGCACCTAGGTAGGCCTCTGCCGTGGCCCCTGCCCGTCTGTGCTGGCACCTGCCCTGGGCTGGCACCTCCCCATACCTACAAGCGGCAGCTATGGCACTATGTCGGCACCGTTACGAGGGAAGGCACCGTGCAGGCACCCAAGTTACCGTGAACCCATCGTTCGGGCACCGTCATCTAGATCCCGCATTTTCTACTAAGGTCGTATGTACCTTCCCCTGTAACAATGCCAACGCAGTGCTATAGGTGCCGCTCACATAGGGTGCTAGCCCGCCCAGGCCGGGTACTGCTACAGAAGGGCAGGTACCACCTCAAAGGCCTCTTTGGGCGACATTGCACTGCATCCATTCCAACCTCTCCCTCATTATCAGGTGAGAATGCAGGGAAAGACAGAGTGAGTACACGAGAGCTCAGGTGGAATGAACGTCAGAAGGCTGGGAGTGAGTTAAGAGCAAATGGTCACCGTAGAATGAGCTTAAATTATTATACCATACTTCGGTCCCGTGGCTGTATTCGCATCTCGATGATTCGATATCAATCCCCAAACACAAACGGCGATAACACGTGATCCTACAGAGTTGTAACGCCGGCGATCTAAACGTCAAGGAGCACTCTGAGCAAATCCTTTTGCGGGGCGACAAGTCAGAGAGAACGTAGCGTGAGGGTGTCGTCAACCAACCTTCTCCGCTGGACAACATGGTATTCTGACCCCTGCATCGACTTGTAATTCGCAAGGGCTCGCTCCACCACTCACCATTGCGTTCTGGCATAGGCACGGAAGAAGTATGCATTTGTATGGACGTGTGTCAGTTTTATTCCAAGTTTTTTCCCCGGTCTTTTTTTTCACTTTGAATCCCCAAGGTGGTCTGCGTGATGGAGCTGATGCCCAATAGTGTTACTGCGGGCATGGTGGCATGACCATTTCTACGGAGGTCTGTCCAGTATGTCAGTACTCGAGGTGTTCTCGATGCCGAGTGGACAAAATCCACGTCAGGCATCAAACACGCCCTACTTTGGAAAATGATCCCTACCGCTCGAGATAAAAGGGATACGGCGGAACGTCCTCGACACATTACCTCTTCATCAATTTTATCACGATTCATTCTCCGACAACGGATCACCCATCTCTCGAAACTTCTGAACAAATTCCATTGCCCTTCAGGGCTACGGCGACTCGTCAACTGCACGCGTATTTAGGAGTACAAAAGCGAGGGCTTCGGTCCATTTTTAGGTTGTTGGATTACTTGTCAAGACTGTCACGATTTCCAATCACGATTGATGAACACGGCTTGCTTGATGTTTGATAGATAAAATGACGAACAATATGACGAAACAGCACTCGGACTTAGCGGTCACCTCCCTTGCGAAGAACGCCTCTTTCTATTATGGCGTAGCGATGTACCTGGCCACTTACCCATGTGTCTTACTATTCAGGAAGGGGGTAGGTGTGTGTTTTCGGTTGGGCTCATATTCAACCGCCAGCGAAGAACGGCGCACCAGAGAGTAATACCGGCAACCGCAAAATCTCCTTTGTTTTCAGCCGAACCTATTTGTCTTTCGGCGAAAATTGCCTCGTCTCCGACTTCTACAGCTGATTACTACGGTGCTGAGAACCGCGTGGCAGTCGAGGTACTTCATTGTAGGCGGCGTTATTGCCACTTAGCAATCGTCTCATCCTGACGCAGAACATGGAATTCCCTGGACAGCCTCAAAATACAGATGAAAAGAACATGTTATATTTTCCGAATCACGGAAGTTGCCTTGGTGCAATGCTTATTTGCTCTCACCTATGTATAAAGCTTATTATTACTAAACCTTTCTTCCCTTCTAACTTTTCTTCTATAGTTTGCCGCCTAGAGGCGTACCTTATTAACTACTATATAACTCTTAAGGAGAAATATTTAAAAGCTAGGATAGTTTATAGAGAAACCTTTATAGCTACTTATAGGGGTATATAAAGAGAGCGTAAATTACTTTAATAATAGGGGGTAAGTATCTCTTTTTTTATATTACTATAACTTATTATTCTTTTAATATTAAGATATTATTACTATACTATATTAATATTATTTATTATTATTTTAAAAGTAGTAATAATTTCTTTATAATTATTTAAAAAAAACTAAAATAAAATATATAGACTTTTATATATATAACTTAGTTTTCTAATATAAAGCTTAATAATATATTAAATATATTACTACTTTCTATTAGTATACTTTAATAAAATAATATATTATTAAACTAAAGTATAGAGATATTTTAAATATATTAAAATAAACTATATAATATTAATTAAATTAAATATTTTATATTATTAAAGTATAACGTCTTATTAAAAGAACTTAAAGATATATATATTATTACTATAACATAGTAGTAGTTAATAAAGGTAGTTAGATATATAGGGGGTAGTTAGAGTAAGGGGGACCTCTTATATATCCCTAGTGGTATAACATAAGAGCTTAGCCTTAAGAAATATGAGAAGGTATTATTATTATTAGTCTTATCTATCTTAGGCGTCTAGTACTAGCGTTATTATCCTACACCTTCTAATTAGTATTATTATCTGCTACTATTACTAGTATTTATTATCCTTAATTAGTATTATTATTATTATTATTATTACTATCTAACCTTTATAATACTCTCTATATTATTCTAATTAAGCTACTTATATTATATACTCTTAGGTAATAGATTAGGAGTAACTTACTACTAGAGGAGTTCTTAAATAGCTAAAGGTTTAAAGTAAAAGCTTTTAAGCTTTAAGCTAAAAAGTTACTTTAGTATCTTACTACTACTAAATAGTCTAATAAGTTACTTTTATTACTAAGTAAATAG
This sequence comes from Colletotrichum endophyticum, assembly GCA_027406105.1. Taxonomy (NCBI): domain Eukaryota; kingdom Fungi; phylum Ascomycota; class Sordariomycetes; order Glomerellales; family Glomerellaceae; genus Colletotrichum; species Colletotrichum endophyticum. Next base: position 873,483 of record JANVYF010000010.1, on the reverse strand, counting down.
ACTTTTTTCTAGTATTTTATACTCTAATTAAGCTAGCTAAGAGTTTAAAAGAGAGGTATTTTAAAAACTTATAAATACTCTAAAAAGTATAAAGAAAAGTATAGTATTACTTAATCTACTATCTCCTTTAGAAACTAAAGCTTCTTATTAAAGTACTCTAATTAAAATAACTACCTACTAACTAAGATATAAAAGTATAAAAAGTATATTAAAAACTCTATATAAACTATTACTTTATTCTAATTATCCCTCTTTAATTTGCTAAGTATTTTATACTATAAATTAAATAATTATAGTAAGATATATAAATCTCTTAAATTATAGCTTTTAAGCTTAAAAACCCTATTTAATCTAAGTAAAAATATTAATAAAATTATTATAAAAAACTCCTAGAAAATCTACTCCTTATAAATAAAACTACTTTATTATATTTAAACCTCCTAATTAGCCTTCTTTTCTAATTACTAACTGTAGCCTTTTTAGGTATTATAGTAGTTCTTATATTAGGATTATTATGAGGATGCTAACTAGTTATTAAGTATGTTTTGCGATCTAGTTTGTAAAACTAGCTATTACTAGTAGGTATTATAGTAGATATAACCTTTAAAGTTAGGAGCTATAATAGGTAGTAAGAAAGGTTTATATTAGATAGTCTAAGTAGTAATTTATATAACCTTATTATAGTAGCACTTAACTTAATCGTTTTAGCTATAGTTTAAAAGGTTCTCTTAAAGGTTTATAGCTTATTAATTAGCTATATTTTTATTAGTAAAGTACTTCTCTATAGCTTTAAGATGTTTTATTTTATTCTACCTCTATACTACTACCTTATCTATAGTTAGATTAAGCTTCGCTCTTTTATAATAGCTAGAGATTAAGTTTATTAAAAACTTTAAACTTATATTTAGATTAAATATTAAGGTAGCTAAATATCTAACTTTTTATACTAAAGTACTTTAATTAGTATGCTAAGTATAATTACTTTAAGGCTTAAGTAGCTTATTTTTATTATTTAAGATAATTTCCTACTAGTTATTTTTATTATTTATAAACCTAGAGGACTAATTAGGTATTAGTAAGTCTTATAGTGTAAATATAGGTAGTATAAATATAGCTAGTTAGAAGATAGGCTATATAGAAGTTACTAATTACTCTTTAATAACCTCTACTTCTAAGTTATAGTCTATAGTAATAACTAATTATTATGACTAGTAGTATAAATTTTAGGTTTAGGTAAGCTGTTTATATAAAATAAAGTTAATTAGCTTAAATTAATAGAATTTTTTAGAAATCTTTTTGATTTATTAGGTTTATATACTTTCTAAGAAGCTATAAGGGTTACTTATTATATTATTTAGCTTACTTTAAGTCCTTATAAACTAATAGTTATACTAGCTATCTTAAGTTACTAATTTAAACTACTTATATATTATAAGCTTATACTCTTACTTTTATAGCTATTAGAAGCTATTAACTATATAAGTAGTTAGATTAATAGTATAAAGTATATTATTACTAGCGCTAAGGTGCTTATATAGTACTTTAAAAGCTTAGATATTACTAATAAAGTACTTCTCTAACTCTTTATTCTATATAGAATTATACTAGAAGACTATACTATTTTACTAATTTATAATTATTATAGTATAATAGTAGTAATTTATATTAAATAGAGGGATAAATATATAGTTAGTATACTTAAGATTATACTATTTAGCTAGGGGAAGGAGGTTAAAGTTAAAGGTAGTATAATATTAAGAGGAGGTATCTTAAAATCTTAGCATAATATAAGCTATAATAAGTAAATACTAATTAATATCTCTAATTTACTAATAAGCTACTTATTATATCTTATTTATATTAATTTAGTCTTTATACTAAAGATAACTTTAGAAATTATAGAAGTTTATAATATACTCTAAAACTTAAGCTTTTAGGAGTTTATCTTAGAAATCCTTATAGTTAAACTTATTACTTTAAGTTTATCTAATTAGTAGTTTATTAAGGTTACTTTCTATTATAAGCTAAAGTAATCTATTAAATATACTTATAAGGGTTTAGTTACTAAATATTTTATACTTATAGAAGTTTAATAAGAACTAAGGTAATCTAATTAGTACTTACTTATTATTTAAAGTATAAAACTAAGAGTTTTTTATAGTTATAATTAGCTAAGCTTTAGAGAAGTTATAGATTACTTAATTATTATTAAAGTTACCTTATAGAAGTATTATGTTAGTAATAGGGATCTTCTTAGTCTATATATTAGCTAAAAGTGCTAATATATAAGTAAGAGTAGTAGAAGAAAGGCTTAAGTATAATATAGTAACTAAGAAGAAGGGTAGGAGCTATTTAGATATTAATTAAGGGAGTAAAGGTAATAGTAATAGTTATTAGTTTTAGTAGTTAGAAAGCTATAGAGGGGATTATATAAACTATATAAAGTTACTATTAATTAGGTAAAGTTATATAAAAGGAAGGCTTAATGCTTAAAGTAAATATAAAAATATTATTAACTTATAAAGTAGGTTATTATAATAATATAAAGTTAAGAACTAGCTATTTAGGGGAAAAAGGCCCTCTTTTTATACTTTAGAGGTAGTAGTTATTAGAAGTATTAGTAGCTAATACTAGCGTTAGTAGTTTATTAGTTTAAATAAAGGTGAGGTTATAGTAGTAAATATAGCTATTATTTAGGTAGGTATAGTAAGGAGATTACGCCTTCTTATTCTTAAAATAGTGATTTACCTCCCTTTTAAATAGAATTTATTTATTTTTTAAACTTATTTTAGTTAAAATAATATCTCTATATAACCTTTTCTTTATTATAATTACTTTAAATAGCTACTATATTACTACTAGCTATTACTCTTATTTATTATCTGCTAATTAGTTATGTTATTTAATATTATTTAAGGTAGGGAGGGTAGGTAGTAATATACTTTTACCTTCTTATCTAATTAGTATTAATTTTTAGTCTATTTAAGAGATCTCTTTTTCTTTTACTTTATTTTTCTTAACTTATTAGCTTTATTATAACTTATCTTTAATAATCTCTTTTTTCTTTATTTTTATTATTTAGCTTATTATATTTTACTTAATTAGACTTTTATTATTATACTTCCTTATAAAGTTTATAATCTTATTACTTACTTTAAAACTACTAAAAAGCTATAGTATCTTATTAAGTTTATCTTTTAAGAGTTAGCTAGTTAGTATAGCTATATTAATATAAGCTTTATTTATATAGGTTTTTCTTAATCTTTTTTTAAAACTATCTACTAACTTTCTCTTATATTTTAGTTTATTATATATACTAGCTAGAAATAACTTAACTACCTTTATAAGGAGCTTTATAATAAGCTAGTTCTAGTTAGTTTTAACTTCTAATATAATTAGATTAATATAAATATATAGCTTTAGAGCGCTTTTACTAACTTTAAGAATATTATTAAGTAGCTTAGTAATATAAAAGTAGCTTTTAGCGTTTATTTATCCTTTAGCTTACTTTAGGCGTATTAAGTTTTTATTAAGTGTTTATATGCTAGCTTTTAAAGTCTTTTATACTAGAAGTTAAATTAACTATTAAGTTTAATTAGTTTCTTAGTTTATATTTATAATATTTATAACTACTCTCTTTATTCTTATTACTTTAAATATTATAAGGAGTATAATAATAATACTTTTAATTAAGCTTAAGTAATATAGCTTTATTTTAAATATATCTTTTTATTTAGTATTTAAAGTAATTCTTATAGTAACTACTTATACTTTAAGGTTTATTATGATTTTAAAATAAGCTAAGCTATATAGGAGGATTATAGATCTAATTAAGAGGATAAGTATAATTGTTATAATAGTAGTAGTAAACTTCTTTCTGTTATTCTTAGTAATATTAGTATTTCCCTTCTAATATCTTTTAACTTTTGCTATACTATTAATATTAGCTTTAATTAGCTTAAAGCTATTAGCTTTAATAGTAGTCTGCTTACTATCTTTTTAGCTAAAGTAGTAAACTAAGATTTTAGTCTTTTTAGAACTTTTTATCCTCATGAGGTTCTTAACTACTATACTAATAATATTTAAGCTAATCTACTTAGTATATAGGGGGTATAAAAGGTATTAGTCTTAAGAAGGGAAAAAGGGAATATATAGTTATTACTATTAGAATTAGATAGGGTTATATATATTTCTAGCTTTTTTTTTACTACTAATCTAGCTTCTTTTCTCCCCTTTTTTAACCTTTTTCTATTAAGAAAGTTATAAATATATAGCTAGATCCTCTTTAAATTAAATTAAATTTTACTTAAATTATTTATATATTATATATACTTAAAATATAAAACTTTATAAAAAATAACTAACTGCTTAGGTATCTAAATAAGCTTAATATTAATTATAATCTTCTAATAATATTTAAAGTAGTATAACTTTAATTTACCTTTTTTTTTCTTTTTACCTCTTTAATTCCTTTTCTAACTTATTATTTTTATTTTATAACTACTTTTCCCTTACTTATAAATAAGTTAAAAGTATTAAATTAGCTTATTTAGGTTTATTTAGCTTTTAATCTTCTTTATCTTTAGCTACTTAGCTTTAAGTAGGGAAGATAGCTTATACTTTATTTTTTAAGGTTTTTATAGCTTAGTTAAGGTTTTCTAACTTCTAAAGTCTATCTTTATTTTTAAAAAAAGGCTTTAGTTAGCATCTACTATAAATATTACTAACTAGCTCCCTTCTAAGCGTTTTTAGTATATATAAAGAGATAGTTTTAAGCTAAAATTATATTTAAAAAAGGCTTTTCTAGTAATATTAAAACTTCCTTTCCTTACTTTTATTAATTACTTATTTCTTATTATATAATAATACTAAAGTTCTTATATCTAGCTAAGCTTTATATAAAGTTTTAGTATATCTTATATTATATTAATCTATCTACTTCTATTAAACTTATATTACTATAGCTACTGCTACCTCTCTATCTTAGTTAAGTTGCTTAAACGCTTAAACCTTTATTAGATATTCTTATTTAAGAGTTTAAACTTTATTTTAAGCTAATACTTATTATATTAATATATCTTATTTAATTAGAGTGATTACTTTCTATTTATATATTAAGTAAAAAGGTGTGAAATTAGTAAGCTTTCTTAAAGTTATCTAATTAGTAAAGAGGGTAGTTAGAAGTATTAGCCTTTAGACTTTATAATTTCTATCTAATTAAACTAAGATTATATGAGTAATTAGTTAATAACCTTTTTCTTTAAGCCTATTTGCTTATATGTTATAAGTAGAAATAACTTTCTTTTAAGCCTTATATTACCTATTTAGAATATCTACTATTTCTATATTCTCTAAGCTTCTATTTACTATTAGGTGCTTAAAAACCTTATATTAGTAAATAAAGTCTTTAAAAATAAATTTTATTATTATATCTAAGTTTACTATAATACTTTGTTATACTTTTAGCTATCCTATTAGGTTATAGTACTTCTTAATTAAGGTAAACTTACTAATCTACTAAATATTTATTAAGATCCTTAAAAAAGGTATTACTTTTAGGTAGATTATTATATATTAATTATCTTAATAAGCTAGCTAAGCTTTCTAATAGATATAGTAGCTTTATATTAGTAGATAAACATCCTTATATATCTTATCTTAAAAGTAGTATATAAATAAGTAATAAAAAGTTATATCCTTACTATAATATCCTAACTTAGTATAAGTAGCCTTAATAAGGCGCTTTTATAGTAGATCTTTATTAATTACTCTTCTTAGCTATAGATATTTTTTTATTAGCTATCTAAATAGTAAGCTATCTTTTATTAAAAACCTCTAGGCTTAGTATTTAAATCTTTTAAATTAATACTAAGTAATACTATATAGGTATAGTAGTGTCTTTAGGTAGTATATAATTTATTAGGAATCTTAGGACTATTTTTAATTAGCTTATAGCTATCCTATTAGTATTATATATAGTATTATCTTATTAGAAGTATTATACCTAAATTATATCGTATAGATCTTTATGTAGAAGATATTTATATTAATAAACTCTTTAATTTTCTTAGGGGTTTTATATTCTTTATAATCTAATAGTTTTAAGGCTTTTCTTAAGAAGCTATTAGTAGTAGTATTTAATTTATTAGGAATATACTTAATTTTAAAGTTAAAAAGTTAGATCTATATAATCTATTATATAATTAGGGCGCTTAGTATATTAGAAGTAGTATTATTTAGCTATATTACTAGAACTTAGGTATCTATTTTAAGCTTAAAGTATACTCTATAGATATATATTTAAAGCTTCTTTAGCGCTATAAGGATTACATAGAGTTCTAATTTGCTTATATTATAGTATAACTTTAAGCCTTTCTAAATCTTACTTTTATATCTAGCTACTACTTAGTTACTATTAATTATCTAATATAATATTATACTTTAACTTTATAGGCTTATATTTATATAAATAATAATAATCCTTATATTTAAGTTGTAGTTAAGCTTAATTAGGACTAGTAAACTTATAAAAGCTTTTTTTAGTTGTTCTATTACTTCTACTTATATTAGTCCTTATATAAATCTTATAGCTTTTTATAAAAGTTCTATAAAAAGTAGTATAATTACTATAAAGTCTTTTATTTATACTTAATAGAAGATTATAATTCTAAAGAAGGAGTAAATATTATTAATATCCTTATATAGATACTATTCCTAGATTTTATAAACTTTAGCTTAATCTAAGCTATATCCCTTAAGCCTATATAAATAGCTAATAATAACTACTAATTCTTAATACTATTATAACTTCTCCCCTAAAACTATATAGCCTAAAAGCTTTATATTAACTAGCACTTTATCTAAGTTCTAAAGATATTTATAAATAAATTTCTTAATCTTAAGGTAGGTTAATAGTTCTTTATTATTATAGCGTGAAGTTAGCCTTTTAATTATAATATTATCTAAGAAGGCTTTATAATAGTAGGAAATTAAGTTATATAAGATTTATATTATAATTTATTAGAATTATACTATTAAGTTTATCCCTCTTATTAAAATTAAATAAAACTAAAGAAAGCTAAGAGAGGTAGTAAATATTATATAATTATAGCTTTTCTTATCTAATAAAACTTAATTATATTTTAAGAAGAAGTTTAGAAGTAATAATAAAAAGTAGCTTCTAAATTTTTTAGCAAACTTATTTACGCTTAGGGGAATAAAAGTATTCCTAATAGTAATTACGTTAAGTTTTATTACTAAGTTAATTAGTTAATAGTTACTATCTTTCTTTTATATTAAAAACTAAGTATTTTAATAAGCTATATAACTCTCTTCTAGTATACCTCTCTTAATCTATTCTTATAGTATTTCTAAAACTTTATCTTTAAGTACTCTTAGAATTAAGATCTTTTTTATTTACTAAGTTTTATATAGTATTATTTTAATTTACTATAGGGGGGCTATTATTAAATTAAGTTAACTAGCTTTAGTTTATTCTTAAGCTAGTATAGCTTCCTTATTAAGTAAAATAGTTTATAGTAGTTCTTTCTCCTCTAGCTAAAAATAAATATACTTATTAAGGATACTAATTAAATAGTTATTAGTTAAGTAAAATCCTTTTATAATTATTAAAAATTTTAGTATAATAAGTCTTTTAAATTTACTAACTTAATAGTAGTTCTTTAACTTTAAAGCTTCTATTTTTTTTACTTTCTAAAAGAAGTTGCCTTCTAATATTAATCTATCTATTAAGTTATTATCTATTAGATAAACTTTCTTTATTTTTAGCTTATATATTATAAAGACTTTTATTAATCCTAAAAGTAGTATTATGTAATCCTTACTTAATCTAGCCTTCTTCTTTTATAAAAGATAGTTAAATTACTAAAATAATATAATTATTATCTTAACTACCTTTCTTTTTACTTATTCCTTTATATAGTATTCTTACTTATTTAGAGATAATATAAACTAAACTTATATATTAAAGGGTTCTTAATTAGTCTAATTAGGTATATTATATATTCTTAGCTAGTATCTTATATAATTATTTCTATATTTACTTATTATAGCTATTATTATATATAGAGCTACTAACTAAAGTTTAAGCTTTATTTTTACTATAAAAGTAAAAGCTTCCTCTCTAGCTATATTTATAATTAAGATTACTTCTTTATTATTTTCTTTTAGTTTAAATAGCTACTTATTAGGTATTAGCTTAAATTAGTTAGCTTTAGTTACTTACTTCTTATTTTCTTCTATAATATTCTTAATAAATAGCTTAAGAGTTTGCTTTAATTTAAATAGACTTCCCTTAGTTAGATATTTAGAAGTCTTATTAAGCTTTAGTTTTCTAGAAGTTTAATTATAGCTAAAGCTTTCTTATAGTTCTACTAATTAGAGAAGAAGTTTTTTATATTTTCTTCTACTCTTAGGTAGGTAAAGCTTATTAGGATATATATTATTATATTACTAATTTAAACTATAGTATAAATTAAATCTATAGTATATTCTTAAGTTTATAATATCTAAGTACTAAAAGGTCCTCTTAGTAATATTAATATTACTAAATCTATCTTATTATTATCTATAATAAAGAAGCTAATTAGCACTTTAAAGCTAGTAATCTAGTAAAAGATAATAATACTACTTATAAAAAGGAACTTTCTTAAAGAGAGAGTTTATATACTTATTTTTATTAATATTATTAATACTTTATATTATTCTATAATACTCTTCTAAAGGATATTTATTTAGGAACTATTATTAAAGATTATAAAGATCTTTTTACTTTATTTAAGGCTATTCTTATTAACTTTAATATTTAGCTTAAAGTATAGTAACTACTAGTTTATAAGAAGGAAGCTAGTATTTTAATTTTTAAGCTTTATACTTATTATATAAACTATTTTATACTAAGCTAGATCTTTAACTATATTATATTCTTTTAATACTTATTTAGCTTATAATTATAACTTTAGTCCTTATACTATCTCTACTAAAGCTCTTAATACTTTAATAAAGATATATTCTTTAGTATTTATTACTACTTACTTTATTTCTTCTACTTTAATTAGGTTTAGCTAGTATTTCTAAGTAATATCTATAGGTATAATAATAGTTCCCTTATATATCTAATTAATTAGCTTTATAGCTTATATATAACTATAATCTCCTTATACTCTCTTAATTTCTTCTATATCTCTTTCCTCTTCTAGTAAAGAGGTAGATATTTTCTAAAGATTAAAAGCATAATAATTAGCTTCTATTATATCTTATTATATTAGTGAGGAACCTTATTACCTTTTTTATTTAAAGTAATTAGTAATATCTTTAATCTTTACTTATAATATTAGCTTTTAATATACTAATGTATATATAACCTACTTATAAATAATTTATCCTTATTAAGGGGCTTATTTATCTTAGTTTATATATATTAAAGTAGTAATAGTATATATAAGAGCTGCTTATTAGTTTATTCTAAGGTAATAGGATTTAGAATAAATTATAATAATATATAATATTTTTATTACTACTAAAGTAGTATTAATTAGCCTTAAGGGCTTTAAGTTTACTTTAAATAGTTAACTAAGTTATCTTTTTATAACTAATATTACTAAACTATATAAGTAAGAGTTTTCTATATAATTTCTCATATAGATTAATAAGGTTTTATAGTTAAGTTTATTATTAGCTTAACCCTTAAAGATAATATCTTATATAATTAGGTAGAAATACTCTCCCTATTTATAACTATATTATTAAGCTATATACTTAATTAGATTTATATTAATATCTATCCTTAACTAGAGGTATTTCTAGAAGAATAAAGCGTTATAACTATTATACTAGTAGATATTATTTAGACTAAGTATAAAACTTAATAATAAGCTAGGGTTTGTATTATCTATATATTAGCTATTATAGTTTAAGTTTCTAAAGTATTCTACTCTTACTATATATAATCTTAAAGTACTTATTTAGCTTTAGTTTACTTATAGATTAGCTAGCTCTTTATATATTATAGTCTAGATGTCTATTATTATTATAAATCCTTAAACCTTTATTTATTTAGCTAATTTATCTATCTTATCTAGTATATAAGAGGCGTCTTATAGTTTAAGTATATTCTAAAGCTTTAGTAATATTATAACTTAACTAGAGGTACTATCCTAAATAAGTATGTTTAATATAAAAGGGCTTACTTTCTTAGGTGCTCTAACTTATAAGTAAGAGGTCTCTAAGTCTCTAAATATTAATACTAGCTATTATTTTTAGCTAATCTAGCCTAATAAAGCTACTTTATAGTCTTTAAAGCTGCTTAGATTAAAAAGCTTTATGATTATTATTTTTAAAGCGTCTAAAGCTTTCTCTATTGCTTTTTTTAAGAAGTGTTTTATAACTAGCTTAATTAGCTTTAGATTTAGTATTACTACTTAGTTTTAAGTAGCTACTTAAGCTTAGATATTCTTAACCTTAAGGAAAAATTTATAAGCTTCTTTAAGCTAATTATTCTAAATAAATAGCTTTATAGCTAGTCTTTATAGCTAGTAGTTTAGGTATATTATATAGTTTATATCTAAGTGACTATATATCTTTATTATATACCTCTTATAGCTTTCTTAGTTAGTACTAAGTAACCTACTCTTTACTATAGTGTAGTATTTAAAAGGTATATATAAGTATAAAGATAAAGCTTTTTGCTTAGCTATCTATCTTATTATATCTATTTAATCTTTATAAGTTTTAAGAAAACTAACTATATTAGTATTTATAAACTTTAGTACTTTAGCTAATCTAGAAGTAGGTATCTTTAGAGCTTTTATCTCTTCTTCTTAAGGTTTACTTATATTAGCTATAATATTAGTTTTAAGTTATAGAGATATATAAGCTGCTATAATCTAATAGAAGATCTCTATAGTTATAACTATAAGTAAAGCCTCTAGAGCCCTCTCTTATAAAGTTACTAAGTACTTAGCTATTAAAGGAATATTATTCTAATATTATTAATTAGATCCTCTAAGTTCTACTAAAAAGCTTCTTAAGGATAAGCTTGCTAGCCTTAAAGTTAGTAAAGTTAGGGATTAGTCTTAACTAATCTTATTATCCTTAGAATTATAGATAACTAAGTTATAGAAAGTAGTAAATATAGTATTCTTAGAGTTTATTATAATTAAGTTAATATATAATAAACTTTTAAATCTTAGTAAATATAATAGCTAGTATAATATCTAAATAAGTAATTTATTATCTAAAAAATAAAGAATTTTAAGGCTATCTAACGTATAGAGGATTAAGTATTTTAATCTTTTACTCCCCTCCCTAATAACCTATAAGGATACTATAACTCTAATTAATAAGCTTCTTTTATAGTAACTTAAGGCTATTACTATTAGCTACTAAATTAGCTATTAGGCTTTTATACTTATAGCACCTTTTAATTAAGTTCTAAAAGAGATTTCTATATAATAGATTACGTTTTAAGCTTTTTAGACTTTTAGTAATATCTCTAAATTATAATTTCTAATAGGTTAATAAGAAGTTTAAGTAGATATAAATAGATCTTTATATCTTTAGTTTTATAGTATATTTAGTTAGATTCTCTAATCCTTAGCTTTATTAGCTTATTCTATTTTTCTTATTTAGTTATAGTTATTTATCCTTTACTTTAATCTAACTTTTTTCCCTTCTTATTATATTCTTTTAATTTTAGTCTTAATCTCTTTTTTAAACTTTATTTTTTAGCTAAATTAGTAACTTTATATTATATTCCTTAATACTTATGAAGGTCTTTTTTAATTTATTTAAAGTCTTTTATAATCCTCTCTCTATAGCGTACTTCTTCTTTAGTTTTAGTTAATTTATAAAAGTAGTAATAAAGAGATTAAGTATTTAATTTACTTATAAGGTATTATTAATATAATATAGAGGTTTAGCTTTAAGAAATATAAGAAAGTATTATTATTATTAGTCTTATTTATTTTAAGCGTTTAGTATTAGCGTTATTATCTTATACCTTCTAATTAATATTATTATCTATTATTATTATTAATATCTATTATCCTTAATTAGTATTATTATTATTATTATTATTACTATCTAACTTTTATAATACTTTTTATATTATTCTAATTAAGCTACTTATATTATATACTCCTAGGTAATAGACTAAGAATAACTTACTACTAGAGGAGTCTTTAGATAGCTAAAAGCTTAAAGTAAGGACTTTTAGGCTTTAAACTAAAAAGTTACTTTAGTATTTTATTACTACTAGATAGTTTAATAAGTTACCCTTATTACTAAGTAGATAGACTTTTTTTTAGTATTTTATGCTCTAATTAAGCTAGTTAGGAGTCTAAAAGAGAGGTACTTTAAGGGCTTATAAACGCTCTAAAAAGTATAAGGAAAGGTATAGTATTACTTAATCTACTATCTCCCCTAGAAGCTAAAACTTCCTATTAAAGCACTCTAATTAAGATAACTACCTGCTAACTAAGATATAAAAGTATGAAAAGCATGCTAAAAACTCTATGCAAACCACTGCCCTGTTCCACTAGTTATATAAAAATTCACAAAAGAATTCTTTATAAAATGATTATTACTAAAAGTCTCGCCCCACTTCGCATTCTTAGGCTTCCTCATTCCAACATGGTGAATGCCGAATCTCGTCTTTCAGAGCCATACACCCGCCTCCTTATAACGATTCTATGAAATACCAGGAGGACACTCCCTCATGTGTCATATTCTACCTACCTTTCCACATTGGCCAACTCAAAAACCCAACCCTCCTCTCATCTTAAGCGTCATAGTAGTGGCAGGGCACTAATGAGTAGATTCTCTCATAGGTCTGTTGAAAGCTTTTACCCTCAGTTCCCGACGACTCTCTATCAGGAAAAACAAAGTTCGCGTCAACACCTTCGCTGATCACGACATCAATTTCACAGGCGGAATTTGGGGGCTTTGGCCGCTTCATAGTCGAAAGAATACTAAGAGGAATGGTCAGCTGCTCGACGAAGCCTCGAATTATCTGACACACATCACTAATGACTGCCGCCTCAACAGCTATTTTGGAAAAGACATTCCTTTATGTGGACATGCGTACGTTTTCGAGATCTCACTTCACTGCCTATACTCGCTCTCTGCCCGACCGAGGACGATATCAACCCGTCCGAAGCGATTCTTTTCAAATATTGATAAGACCATAGTGCAACTGCGGACAAAGTGGCGTAACAGTGGTTGTAGACTCGTCTCCGACATGTTTACCTTCTTCCCTTCTAACTTTCTTTCGCAATTTGCCGCCTGGTGGCGCACCTTTTTCGATCCGCTCGCTGTCGCGTTGCCCGGGTACAAACTCGCTGTCAATCATGTACGTTGGACTGCTAAGTCCAACAGAACACGAGCAAGTGGACTGGCGGTAGGCCAGCTCATCCGTTATTGCCCTATTCTGAATTTTTCGGTGTATGCAGTCCTGCCATGCTGTAGAGGCAGTGGGAGCCGAAGATTGCGCCATCCTGCAGACAGATGATGCCCAGCGATCAAATCAGGCGAAATGCATATGCATGCCTTCAATATATGAAGCGCGTTCCGCAACTTGACAAATCATCATGAGCCACTACTGCCGTCAGCTGCTGAGAAGCCCAACAACCATGGCTCGTTCCCCATGACTGGGGCAACGTGTGATCTGCGAGGCGACGAATTGCAGAACTTCCCTAAAGTACAGGCGTTCTCAAGCAATGGAATTTCATGGCAAAACTCGAAAGCCGGTCCCTGCACGCGTGCGAATTACTGTCTGCCTAGTAAGCTGCCTAGCCTGATATCATGGTTGCCTTGCAGTACCACAGCCCCTCCGCGGGTGAGAAGTGACAGACTACCTAGCGACAGGAGTATGTCACCCACCAAGCATGTTCTGTGCGAGGGAGGCCCCGGACATACCACCAGGACAAGCCATGGAGCTCCTAATAGACCCATCTTTCTCTTCCCAGAAATGCTGTCACTTTCCATGTCATTGATTCTCAGCTGTGTGTGCAGAATTGAGGTCTGCCCGATCACTGTAACTTACAAGTGTGCACTTACAAGGCAAGTTTATCTCTCATAGATATCCATTATTTTGCATCGATCCGTGTCTTGCTTCGCATTACTACCCACAGTTTCAGGCATACTTCTAGATAGGGCAAGACTAACTGATGGACACGATGCCTCTAGTCGGCGCAATGCTTAAGTCTAGTGCCTCTAAAAGCTTGCCTCCTCGTCGCCGTCGCACAGCAGCCTTGACCGCGAGCGAGGCTGACATCGCCCCCAAGTCTGAGTACGAACTCAATCATTCAGCAGCAAGCCCATTCGCATGGCCTTCTACCTTTTACAAACGTCAGGAAGTTGCATGCGAGTGGGAAAACACAGCGTGGGCTCTCAACAGGAAGATCGAGTATGGCCTCGAGTCTCTGGAAGATGTAATGTGTTTCATACTCCGGACAGACAAAGAGTCTGCAAGATATCAAGGACGAATACAGCCGATCCTCGATGTCTGCCATGATGGCAAATTTCAAGACTTGCTTTTCGGGAACTTGGATGGACCGCTTCGGAAAATGGGATGGATCATTGATGGTTACTATCGGGAGGAGAAAAGGAATCCATGGACGTTAAGGAGACCCCGCGGAGCCCTCTCGGCACGAGAAATGGTCAATCTTCTTCTCGAAAAGGTAAGAAAGACCCCCAAATGACTAGCCACAATGGATGCATTTATCTCAACTGAATTTGGCTATCTCAATTGAATTTGGCTTACATAAACCAGAGATATACAAATTTCCTAGAGGTCACTGATGAGTTTGACGACTCTGAAGCCGTTGATGCGGAGCGCCGGCTTATGCACGTACTGCTCTGATATCGACAGCACACCGCTGGCGCTAACATCACATAGTTATCTCACTGATATCGACCGTTGGGGTATTCTTGCGTTGATTATGTCCAGCCCAGAATCTCAAGCTCGTCTACTGGCCGGATTTCTTCAAAAGCATCTGTGTGCCAGATCATTTATCGGGGTCTCAATTGCTGTAGGCTTATCTATTTTCATTCCATCGCTCGCCTTGTTACTTACTCTTTTCAATAGGCAGACGGCCCGTCTATCTTTGCTCTCGAATTGCATGTGCCGTTTCATGTCTGGCGCACAACTGGTCAATTGTTGTTTGATCCACGTTTGAAGGCATCGACGGGGATGCCCCTCAGAAATTCACGTCGCATGAACTTCCTAATGGCCTCCACAGACAATTCGTCAACGACAATGGTTCATGGCATCTACTCAGGTCATGTTGGCTTCTTGGTAACTGGCTACGATCAGTGGAGATGGACTGCCACCTTATTCATCGATACCTGGTTCAACACTGGAGAAGATGCCGCGGATAAGGTTGAAAGATACCAACTCGACCTGGATGATGGGATGCTGTTAGATCCTCTTGGCGGCGGCCAGGATGATGCCACGAAGCCTATATGGGAACCCAGAGCCTACTTCTTACGAATTTTGCTACTGAGGTTGGGGCAAGTATCAGATGAATGGGAGTTGGTTCGAAAAAATCTGGAATTGGGGGTGGACAACTTGGTAACGTCCCCGAAATCGCCGACAACTTTGATCAGTGTTTTAACATTTCTGTTCAGGCTCAAAGGCAGAAGCATTTATTCCTCCGACTCCGCCCTTTTTCAATAGGTTCTGATCCTGACGATTATGGACAAGAGTTCGAAAGTTTCGAGGCGCATCTTAGATATCTCAAGGAAACTCTGCAGGAGCTGCTGCAAGATTTCTATAAGACGCTCAAAATTGGGGACGATTTTCTTTCTACAGATTTGAACTACTTCCTCAATGATGAAGGACGTCCAGGTGATGCGTCGGAGTGTTATCCGTCTCTGACTGGAATTCGACGAGTTTTCAACGAACTGGCACAGCTGGACGCCGTTTTCATCCGTCTCAAAGAGAGATGTGATGACATGTCAGAAAACTGCGAGGAGGCTAGACGGAAGGTGACACAGACTTCCCAAATCTCACCGTCTTGGTAACTTATGCTAACGAAGATCGTTGCTCGATCAGTACTTTTTTCAAATTAGCAGTTATGCATTCGACTTGCAAAGAGTGAGAAGACTCCCTGCAACTTTGATTTGTCTATTACCTTTTGGGTCCTAATGCATTATGGCAATTCGTAGACAGGGCGTTCACCACTCGCATGGAGCAAGATGAAGGCTCCACAAGTATGTTTTCTTTAATTCTGTAATGTGTAGAATCAATATTGACCTTACAGAAGGAAATGACACAGGTGCAGCAAGTTTGCACAGAGGAAACAGGATATGTTACATCAATCGTTCCTCACTGGCCCCAACGATTTCTGCTCCGACCATCAATTGCGCTTGAATGGGAGAACTCGCCGTGGATTTCAAGGCTGGAAATCACCGAGCAGTTCTCTGCAGAGTCGATATGTCTCTTCCTCGACCCCGACGAAGATTGGATCGCAGACAGGTCTCGCATGGGGGCTCTCATAGACATCTTCCACGACGCAACTTTAGAAAAGTTACGGCACAAAAGTTTTGATGTTCCATCAACCAAGAAGGCGTTGCTTATTGAAGGAGCATATACCGCCAACGGAAGCCGGTTTCGACCCAATCGAGGAGGGCTTTCAGCACGAGACCTCATGGAAGAGCTTCTGAAAGAGGTACGCAGGTTGACCACATGCATCTCGTTTCCAAGATTTTCAAAGCTGACCTTTACAGCGTTATTGCGTGGATCCTGCAGAGAATCCGGATGCTGTCGATGCTGAACGACGGCTGATGTAAGTTGCTTGAGTCCACGCGGCATAGCACCCACAGCAATCTTAACAAGAGATTTATTCCATAGCTACATGACAGATATCGACGCATGGGGCATGCTTTCCTTAGTTTCAACAGCTCCGGAATCGCTTTTCCGTCTCTTGGGGGATTATATGCTCGACTACACATGTTCAAATTCGTCAATCAGTGTGTCATTCTCAGTAAGTAGCACGGACAACGTGAAATCTGTTTTTAATTTGCTTACTTTGTATACATAGACGGAAGGACCGGAAACTTTTTCACTGCGCTTCTCTTTTCCATTTTATGTGTGGAGATCAACGAAGAAACCTATTTTTGACGCCAGAATCAAGCGGTCCACGGGACAGCCACTGAGATCGTCAAGAGACGTAACGTTTTTGAGTGACATGAGCAGCTCACAACTCCGACAGGATGGGGTCGACGCAATATATGCTACTAACATTAGCTGTTTGATAGCCGGATTTGACCAGGAAAGATGGACTGGAATCATGCTGGCGGAGACTTGGTTTGACCAAGAGCAAGAAGGAGACATTCCGTCCCCAGACATGATAGCTCGGTATGCGAGCGACTTCGAGGATGGAAAGCTCCGAGACCCTTTTGATAGAGGGAAGACCGGTATTGATATTGGAAAGACACACGTCCACCAGGATAAGTGGCATCCCAGAGTTGCTTTCATGAGGGCATTCGCAGTTCGTTTCTCTCAAGCACACAAGGAATGGGCTTCAATTCTTCACCACATCAATGACAGGAGTGATAGAATTGTAAGTTCTCCTACGCCGAGTTGAATTATATATGCTGATTACGCTCTATAGGGGAAACATCACGCAGAGCTTCTTTCTCAAGTACGAGCTCTAGCACACATACAACTACCGAATGCCTCTCTTATGTTGAAGCGGGAAGGTAGGGAACTCGAAGAGTTTCAGGCCTCCCTTCTTAAATTTGGAGAGTTGCTGAGCGACATCACACCAAGATTACGGGAACTCATCAGGAGTGCAGAGTCGTTTATGGGCGGCGACTTAAGATATTTCATGGGTACTGAACGGGATACAACGGAATGTTTACCCTACTTGTCTCAGGTACGGAAAACCTTGAATGATTTTCGAGCCTTGGTCTTTCGGATGGACGAGCTCCGAGAAAAAAGCAAGTCATGGATTCAAAATGGTCAACGAACACAACAGACGGTAAAGTTTCACGAATCCAAGTGTTGTTCAAACTGACAGCTGCAGCATATCGCTTGGACAGCAATTGGCGAGAGGCCCCCAGTGAGCAGCAAACCCAAACCCAACCCCCCTCCTTCTAAAAACAAAACATACGACTAACATATCGCAAGCCCTTTGCCTTTGATGGATCTGCGCCTATCATCTTGCCAGGGGTCACAAACGCGAGACGAATTCCCTTATGGTCGCTCTTCTTCAAAAGTCCGATACCATACTTTTGGATAATTGCCGTTCTAGCGGAGAACTCCTGGCTGTTTGATGCAATTTCGTGGTATCAAATAAGACTAGCCATCTACATTGCTGTTCCAGCCTTCCTCCTCATGTATGCGAGCTGGCTTCATTGCGGCCTGTTCCCGCCTCCTTTTGGGGTTCGATCTGGGTCTAACGACTTGCGTAATCGCCGAGCACATTGGCAGCGAACTATTGAAGACCCGGGCGCGACAGCCTGGCTGAAGGGGAAGTTGGATCTACTAACGGGTGGTTTATCTGACATTAGAGCTGCCCGAGATAGCAACCAGCAACCAGAGCAGTCACCGAGAAGTTCCCTTCGGAGAATACTGACCGCGTTGTCTCTGGGCAATCGTACTGATTCATGGACCCCCCTGGTCTCCAATGAGACTATCAAGGAACAAATTCTCGTTTGCCTGGCAGACGAGAAAGATTGTCTTTGGAGACTAAAGCAGATCTCGAGAGCCGACTGTCAAGATGCAAAGTCTTTCTTCATCGCCATGAGGTCCTTCGTCAAAGACAGACCACAACAACCGTGGCATCGGATGCTGTCGACTTGGGGGCTTAGGCAACCAATAGGAATATATTATGTCAAGGTGAGATTTCGCTTGAGGTGTCCAAAGTTGCCATCTACAGATCACTAAATATCTTAGTTTTCCTTACGCGAGGGGGGTTTGGTCCGTGTAATTAGTCGGGAAGCCAAATTTCCTCCTAGATCATTCCCCGCCACTTACAGACCAACCGAAGCTGACTCTTGCGAACTTGTCGGGTCTGATCTTCTGCTCAACTGCTATCACACGCTACCAGAATGCGATGAGCTGGACGCAGATATTCTAGATCGAATCACTCACAAAATTGACGGTCCATTCCCGGATAATCAGACTAGGGGAACTGGGTATGGTATAGCAATTGAGGAAGGCCCGAACCTCAGTCGGATTTCAAAAATTCGGCTTGCCTTGGTTGTACTTTTCATACTTTTTGGCATACTATGGTCTTGGATGACCGGGAATATTGAGCATGGGTTTGCAATTGCAAGCGTGCTGGGATTCGCCTCGACCGTCGCGATGGCTACATTAGAACATTCAGCAACGAGCCGGACGTCCATTCCGTGCCCGTGAATTAACGTAGAAGCCATTTCACATATCAATTCTTCGCCACACACACATGTTTCCAGTATCGCAGCATATCATCCGTCACTGAGTGATCTGGCATAAATTGCCTCATGATTGGAATTAGCGATGGTGCGTTCCTTTCACCACCAAGATTGGGAGCCTTGATACTCTACAAATACAAGCACCTGGAAACTCGTGCTAATTAACAAAAGCGATTGCAACGGTTCATGGCTGTCCCATCCTGTTGGGCTGCCACGTGTTGGGCAGACAGTACATGGGCGGCTTACATTTTGGTGATTCTGTTGTCACTTTCCGGGCAAGCTTATCTTAGGTCAAGTCACTACTTCGGCTACGGCCGAATTAGAAACCGTTGAAGATATGCAGCTGGATACCGGAACGAAAGCAGGGCAGCCTATCAGCATCGGCAGCTTATTTCCCCCCTCCAACAGAATCAATCCCCGAGACGAACATAGTCATAGCCCAAACCCAAGCAAGCGGCCTGTCACACATCGATGCAAGCATGTCCAATCTAATCATGCCGCGTCAATTGAAAAGTACACTGCTTCATGCCCGACGACACCCAGTTGATTAGTGCACTCAGCCTCCCTTCAAGAAGGACTTCCAAATTCCCATGTCAATTGTGACAATGTTCTTTCTCTCTTTCATCTCACGCACCAAACCAGGCTGTGCTGAAGGGAATGTAGGAAGCAATCACTATCACACACCATGGCGACTCTTTCCATCAACGGTCTTCACTCTTCTCTCGAGAGACTGAGCCTCGACACTCCTCTTCCCTCTTTTCCCCCTGCTGACGTACTAGTACGTCCACTTGATATCTTTCGCTCTTATATTGCGAAAATCGTTGCCGAGGTCACGGGATGTGATCCAGCTCTTGCGTACGAGGCGATCCAGACTACTGCGGCGATTTCCATGGGCGACTTGGCAGTCATTCTGCCTCGGCTCAAGATCAAAGCAAATGCAGAGGTTGCGGCAGAGCTTCTGGCGAAGGTAAGTAGCACTGCTCGCTTTATTGAACTGGACCAGGCTAAATAGATTGTGCAGTTCCCCAAGTCTCCCCTGTACACCTTCCCATTTGTTGACGGCATCCACATCCGAATCTTCTCCTCCCCCTTCACCCTCCCCAGACTCCTCCTCCCCTTCATCGCGGACCGAAAGGAGCTGTACGGCGGCGATGAGTCATTCGGCCTCCGGCCCGCTCCTGACTCTGGAAAGCTGAAGGCCATCGTCGAGTTCTCCTCTCCCAATATCGCCAACGAGTTTGAGGGTAGGCACCTGCGCAGTACCATCAACGGCGCTGCCATCGCCAACCTTTATGAGCGCATGGGGTGGGATGTTGTCCGGATGAACTACCTCGGCGACTGGGGCAAGCAGGTCGCCCTCCTCGCCGTAGGTTGGGAGAAGTTCGGCTCTGATGAGGAGTTTGAGAAGGATGCCATCCGTCACCTTCTCGACGTCTACAACAAGATCATGGAAGCCTTCAAGCCTGAGCTCGAAGCCAGCCACAAGGCCAAAGCCGACAACAAGAGCACTGCCGAGATCGAGTCGCAAGGTATTTACGCTGAGCGCGATGCCTTCTTCAAGCGGTTGGAGGATGGCGACGCCGATGCGATGGCTTTATGGAAGAAGTTCCGTGACGTCTATGTCGAGGACTATACCAAAGCCTACGCGCGTCTCGGTATTAAGTTTGATGAGTACAATGGCGAGTCACAAGTCACGTCCGAGTCCATCGCCGAGGTCGAGGCTGTCCTCAAGGACAAGGGTGTCCTCGAGGAGAGCGAAGGTTCCTGGGTCATCGACTTCAAAAAGCACGGCTCCAAGGGACTGAGCACCGCAGTATTGCGCAACCGTACCGGCACCACTATGTATCTCCTCCGCGACATCGCCAACGTCATCGACCTCGACAAGAAGCACTCCTTCGACAAGCTGATCTACGTCGTCACATCCGACCAAGATGCCCACTTCGCTCGCGTTGCAAAGGCCATCGAGCTCATGGGTCATGTTGACCTGGCCAAGAAGCTCCAGCACGTCGGCTTCGGCAAGGTCCAGGGTCTCTCGGCGCAGCTTGGCAACGCGCATCTCTTTGGCGACATGATTGATCAGTGTGCCGCTGCAGTGAAGACAGCCATGGCCGAGCAAGAAGGTGGTGCTCCAGCTGCCGCCGCTGAGCCTTTCGGCATCACCTCTTTGATCGCGCAAGACATGCACACCAAGCGCGGCAACGGCTACGCATTCGATAGCAAGAAGATGACTGAGTTTGAAGGAGACACTGGTGCTGCACTTCAGTTTGCATATACCAGACTCAAGTTGGCTTTGGGCCAGCTTGAAGCCGATCCCACGGCTCTGGCCGACGTTGACTACACACATCTTCAGGAGGAAGAGTACACAAATCTTCTCCGACTCATGGCGCAGTATCCCGACGTCATCAACGCTGCGTACAAATCGGTCGAACCTTCCGCCGTCCTCTCGTTCCTGTACCGACTGGTCGAGCAGCTGATTGAGTGTCTTGATGTCGACGAAGATGAAGAAGCGCCTGAGGGCCCGGAAGTGGACCTTGCGAGGGCCGTGTTGTATGAGAATGCGAAGCAGGTGTTGGAAAACGGAATGAAGGTTCTGGGTATCCAACCATTGGCGACCTGACTTGTACTGTATTGTTGTGCATTTATGGTGATCATCTGGAATGTTTGGCTTCGATGTTTGGCTTGTTTTGGTTTTATGTCTTGAGGACAACAACGCCTTGGAACAGTGGGCGGATTTTACTCTTTGTTCATTGGCCCAGACTGATGATATGATGATCTGACGACTAAATGAGTACACCTCAACGTATTGGCTTTAGGGTTGTAGTTTACCACGGAGCATAACAATTTGAAGATACTTGTAATCCAAAAATTTGCTTGACGGGAATCAATTTCTTTTCGTGACTGGCTGGAGGTCTTTTCGATCACATATGCTCCATTTCTCTCCACGATTTCATTATCGCTGATTGTTTACAGCTGGACAAATATCTTTTGTCTAGTACTGCTTGGAACAAGTTTGGTGGAGTTCCTAATTTTCGCAACACTCAGCCTTGCAAATTCTTCTTGTGCTGGCCGTCTCCTCTACCTATCTAGTACCTAGTGGTGGATGTTTTCAATCATGGTCTCATGCACTTGGCAGTTCGAATACTCAAGGAATACATTGGACCTCCGCTACAACTGAATCACGGCAAGAGCAGTCCACCGGTGTGACTTCCTCCATCAAAGTCTCACTCAGCTGGGCTACAAAAGGGCCTCTTCACTCCCTCGTCTCCAACGGAAACCAACTTCCACACCTCATCATCTTCATATCCATCCTTCAGCGTCGTCATTTCTGCCATCGTCGCCGCCTTCATCATTCTTACCGTCGTCGTCCGTCGCCGTCGTCCGTTGTCGTTGTCAGTCGCTGTCGCCCGTCACCATCGTCCGTCACCGGTGACCGGTGTTCCTTCCTCTGCTGCTCAATTTGATTCACCTTGACGCGTTGCTCACCACCTTTTTCCTTCTCGTCCCTTTCACCTTTGTCTTCCCAGCTTGGTCAGCACATCCTAGTTATCGCTCAAGCAACAGCGCGTCTGCCAATCACTCCTCATCTCCACGCGTGGGATTTCATCATAATCAATCTTGACACCAACATCAACACCAACTTGCAACTATCACCAGCTTGTTTCGCTGAACAGACCCCCTTTCGTGTCGCAGCAACGCAACTAGGTGGGTAGCTCCTTTTTGTTACTCTTCTTCCTTCTACATCGGCTGATTCTGAACTATAAGAGCACACCACCGGACGCCGACACCCCTCCACAAACCTCCCCCTTAACACATCAAAACATCTTTCTAACGACACAACAACATACATCAACTTCTCTCTTCACCTCGCAATACCGTAACTGAGTGGATAGCTTCTTCCATTTCCATCTTTTCCTTGAATACCAGCTGATTCTGAACTATAAAAGGACACCACCAGACGCTGATAGACCTCCACAAACCTCTCCCTCAGCACATCACAACTACACAACAACCATACAACCATACGACAACTTCTATCTTCGCCTCACAACCGTAATTGGGTGGGTAGCTCCTTCCTTTTCTTCTCTTTCCTTGCGCATCAGCTGATTCTGAACTATAAAAGGGCACCACCGGACGCCGACAGTCCTCCATAAACCTCTCCCTCAACACATCACAGCCACACAACAACAACACCACAAGTCACTGGACCTCACCCCTCTTCCACCATACATACATACACATCACACAACAACGACACCCCCACTACATACCGTCATGTCTGGCCGACGCGATAGAGGAACGGCGGTCATCACGCCGGTGGAGCGCGCCCGCCGCGCCGAGCGGGCTAAGGAGAAGATCCGTGAGGAGGTGACCTTCACCCCCGCCCTTCTCGGCCGCGTCCAGTCACGCGTCGACGCAAACGCCTTCCGTCGCTGCATCTCGGACAACACGATCTACCAGTCCATCTGCAACTCGCTCAAGGACCAGAACCTCCCCGAGCGCGAGCGCCGCCCCGACCTTGTCGACTTCCTGGCCCTCGAGGCCATTCTTCCTGTTCAGTACAACGGACAGTACAACAAGGTGCTTAAGGATCTCTTCGTCCGTTGCCACACGATCTCCTGGGTCAAGGAGGCCATCCTCAAGGCCAACCACGACTGGTTCCAGGACCAGCTGAAGGAGTCGAAGGACTTCATCCGCACCATGATCAACAAGGTCGACTCCCAGCTTCTGGAGATCATCCTCGAGGACATTGAGACCAGCTTCTGGCGCGAGAACATCAAGGACCACGTTCTCTACAAGAAGGTCTACCACAAGCTTCTGTCCGACACCGCCCTCACCCAGCGCGACGTCCTCACTGTTGTCGCCATCAACGGAGGCAGATACCCCACCGAGATCTTCCGCCACCTCGTCATCAAGCAGAACTCCGACATGCTCAACTTCGGCAACAACATGCACGCCCGTCACGATCTCTACGAGGATGAGGAATACCGTGGCTCGGCCCCGGCCTATATTCCTCAGGCCACTAACACCTTGCAGGGCCTGGCCCCTAGCGCCACCGCGGTCCCTCCTACCGCCGCCCCTACCAGCTCTGCTGCCAGCGCCACCGATAGCATCTCTGACCTTGAGGCCATTGCCGAGGCCATGGGAGACAAGAACAAGAGCCGCGAGATGCGCAAGAAGATCCAGGAGATGAAGGCGCTCATGGGCGGTGACAGCCTCCGAACCGTCCGTGGGGGCCGCGTCCAGAAGCCCCAGAAAAGCACTCAAGGACGACAGGTCATGCAGTCAATCGAGGAGGAGGACGACGACGAGGACGGCGATGATCCTGTGGTCACCAAGAAGGAGCAGGTCAGCCCCGGCACCAAGGCGCCTGCCCGTGCTAAGGGTGGTCGCAAGACTGGCTAAAGGGATCTGTATTTCTCGAGCGAATAATTGCAACAAAGCACACGGGCATCCATATGGAAGGAAGAAAAGGAGAGACTGTATGATACAAAAAGGAGCTTGAATCGTCTCTTCCAGCGGTAGTTAGCAACCGGAGCCCATCATTTCTGCTCTCTGGCGTCCCAAGCGCCCTCGTCCGGCCTCGCTGTCACAAGTGTTTCTTCGTGGCTCTATGATCTTTGTCCTTCTTCCAGATGTTTCATTGTCTCTTCTGTTCAGCACTGCCCTTGTTCCTTGACCTGTCTATTGTCCTTGTCTTGGGGATGCCTGAGTACTACGTCTTTCTTGACTGTTCGACATCTTTAGACTCGTAAAACTCTGGAATCTCTGCAAAATGCTTTCACATAGGCAACAGGCAGTGTCTACAAGACCGCGAAACCGTTTTTAAAACAAGCGGTACACTGCGGCCTGCGCTGCTCGTGTCCGTACGGAGTAGATTCATTCATTAAAGTAGGTAGTCATGTCATGTTGCGATCAAGTTCCAACTATCATCCTCTCTCCTTCAAACCTGCTCAGGTTCCCTCGGATTGCTCGTCACCACGAACTCCGTCTTCTTGACGATAACCGGGGCATCCAAGTGATAATCCGTGCTCCCATCATCAGAGCTCTTCCCCCTTCTTGACCCGCCCTCGATGCCGACCTCCGTCTCGTTGCGGTCGATGCCGCTGCTCAAGGGCTGCATGCCGCTCATCCCCGGCCTCCAGCTCTGCAGCGCGTATCTGCTTCCCACGTTGCCGTTGCCAGTCGCGGCGCTGCGTCCGTAGCCGCTTGCGCCTCCGTACTTGTTACTCCTGCTCCCTGACCTGCTCTTCTCGTTGAAGTACTTGACTAGCGGCGCGAGGGTGGGCACGCAGGTGACAATGATTCCGAGGTTGTTCTCGACGGTGGACCACATGATCAGAGGGGCAGAGTCGAGGTAGTTGGCGAGAGAGTGGACGGTTTGGATGCGGATGATTTGGATGACGGTGATGAAGGCGCCGAGGCCGAAGAGGCCGAGCAGTACGAATTTCTTGCGCTTTTGGATCTTCGAGGTTGCGAGAACGGGGAATGGTAGGAACATGCTGTTGGATATCTTGTTAGCTGCTGAGAACAAACCGAAGTCGGAATTAGCAGGACTCACACAACGATATCAAAGACAATTGTCAGGGCAGCCATGCTGGTGTAGAAGGGGACACCGGGGATACAAGAGCCGTTGGTGATTGTTGGATCCCACTGCTTAGCAATCTATATTCTGTTAGCCTTGGAATGAACAGACGACTTCAGCGAATCATACCGGTGTGCACAGGTTGATCTGAACAACCAAGAAAGCAATATGGTAGGCAATGCAGAGACCGATGGTCGCAAATGTGCTCCATCTGTAGATGCCCTTGGGGATAAAACGCAGGTATGAAAGAAGCAAGCTGAGCTTGAATCCAAGAATGCTCGAGATGTAGCTGTCTATTGTCAGAAAGTAGTGCTTCGCGGTGACGATGGAGAACTTACAATGGAGCACCGGCGTATTGCAGAAGGCCGAACTCATAGAGATTCTCCTCCGGCATGTCGGTCAACTTCTTCAGGCCAAGGCCCCATTTCGTTTCTGCGTTAAAGTGTCAGAAATCCATTCGATCTCTCTTTCAGGGAAAATCAACTTACGCATGATGCTCACGACGGCAAAGCCAGCGGCGCAAAACTAAAGCGTCATTATTAGTTCAAGCCCCTTCTTTCTTCGTAGACTTTATCTTACCCAGGTAACAACGATGACCCAGTCATCTGCATCAATCATCGTCAGCACACTTTCCTCTCAGCAGTCGAGTCGATTGCACTTACCGGACCCAGTTGCCTTCAGCATCACCATGCGGACGTACAGCCGCAAGGCCATAATGACCAACGACAAGGCCGTGAACACAATCGCGATAGTCGCAATCTTAGGTCCATCGGTATCCGTCCCCGGCGGGGTGTTGTATGTCCATGGCGGTGAACTCATGGCTGTGATCGACTCTCAAAATACCCTCCTTTGGGAATCCTTGAGGGCAACTCGTTGTTGCGGTGAGCTATAGCCAGCGGGTAAGGCTGAATATCTGGCGTGCTGACTATCTCAAGAGGAGGTTGAGGGGACGGGAAGTGGGAAGCAGCCACTGCTAGCCGATCGAACCGACGCGTAGCCCCGGGTAGGGAAGAAGGAGTCCAGGCGCAGAAAGTGGACGTGGACGGGAGTGGCGGAGCCCGGGTTGGCTTTAGACCGCTTTATCTGGGCAGGCCTTCGTTCATAACTTCATCAGACGAGGATTTGCGTTCGTTCTTGCCAGTTCTTCATTAGACGCGCCAAGAAGGAGAAGTGGAGGGTGTGGGAGATAAGAAGACTAATATTCTTTCAAAGTTCAGCATGGCCTACCTTCCCCCCGAGCAACTCTCTTTCCTGATCGGTTCCGACGTCTTGGATTGGGCTCCAGTCCCGACCGTTTGGACGAGAAAGGGCGTCCCCTGTCGGAGGACAGGCAAGATATCACACTTGCAGTAACGGCCAAGCCGGCTGCAGGTGCGAACTCTGTGTGGTATCTAGCCCGAATGTATGAGATGTGGGCTGCGCCATCTTGCTCGGCTTCATCCCTCGGATCATCAACAAGGTAGGAGGTCCGTTCATCCCTCCACTCATGCTCGTACTATGCCATTCGGTTCGCGTTTGTAAGCATCTTGGGCAAGAACCACGAGGACGGATCATGGAATACGGGGTACGAGGGCAAAAGGGCCATGAGAGCAGACCCTTTGCTCTTCGCCCCCCGCCGGAGACCGTGCCGACGTTGCATTTCAGGAGCACGTCCTGGAGACGAGCCGGCCCCGGCTTGCATCTTGCAAAACACATCGAGTTGCGACCAGTCACTTGAAGCTTCGCCTGGACGAGGAATTCTAGGGTTCTAGAAGCAAAGCAGGCCGCGGCACGCCGGAACCATGCACCGCTGCAGGTCCCCTGAGGTGCACTATGCAGTACATTACATTGTACGCGGCACTAATTAGCGCAGGTCCAGGGATGGTGGTGATGGGAAACTTGATTTCTCCCACTCCGGAGCTTTGTGGGAACGCCGTTTCTGACAGAGAAAGCTGTGACTGGCTGCTGGCGGATGTTGGCAAAGCCACCTACGGATGGCGTTGGCATCTGAGTCCCAATCACGGAGTCCTTCCGAACAGACGAAGTTGCAGTTGCCACATGACCAAGATGAAGGGACAAAGAGCCTCAGTCTAAGCCAGACTCGGGCGACAGGTCCTTCCCAGTCTCCTGGACTCTTTACGACACGGGAGTGATATATCACATTGGGGGCTAGAATGGCGTGTTGAACAAGTGCGCACAGGTTCAGAGGTGACAGCCGGGAATTTTGACAACTTGGCGGGCTAACTTCACTCAGGTCTAGCCTCCAAGTCTTCAGCGTGTAGCTTGCATAGTGGATCGAAGCGCACCCGAGGTAGCCCGAGTTGGTCTGTGTCGCGATGACAACTCAATTGTGACATACGAGGATATCCCTGTCCGAGACACGCCGGTTCGGGCAATTGTCCATGTGTGGTAAAGTTCGTCTGCTCCGGTATCGACCAGCCATCCCTATAAAAGCAGGTTGTCTCAGTAAAAAGGCTCTTCCTTGAGGGAAATTCTGGTCGCAACGTTTCAACGGCGCGTTAGTTGGCGTTGAATAAGTCTCATGGGTTCCAGAGAATTTGCTTTTGTTCATCAAACATCAGGTTCCAACACACAAAAGTTCGCTTGGTTGAAGAAGTTGCTGTGCCACCACGTGGGACCTGGAGTGCCGACTTGGCCTGAGCCCTTGGGGCAGCCCCTGCTGCCGGTCCACACAGGAAAAAGAAGTTCCAGAAGTTCTCCGGAATTCCGCTTTTCAGGTGAGAATACAGGGTGAAGGATGCACTTTGCAGGTGAAGGACTTGCAGTCAGCCCAGTCCCCCCAGGCTCCCACGGAGCAACCCCCAACTTCGGGGTCCAGCGGAGCCAAGAAATTAGCTTTTAGACGTGGGCTGCGATATCAGGGGATGGAAGCATCCCGTGAGAGCCGTCCATGGCCTCGACTTTTTGCGAGCGCTTTGACGGTGGGAGATTTGCGGTCGTATGCTCCATTCTTAAGGAAATCATCGTGGTCTTCTGCGGATTTTGCTTCGCTTTCGGATCCGAATGCTGACGGTCAGATGTTGTGGTGGTCAGCCACACAACACGGGGTGGACCGAAAGATCGGGACGGGACGAGAGTCTGTGCTGTTGTTGTCAATCTGACTTTACCAACGGTGTGGCTGCCGTTGCCTCTGTCTGTGCATAAACTCTCACTTGCACAACTCCTGTCATCTCTTGTCGTCCATCTCAACCATGGATGATCGTAGACGGGTTACTCCAGCGCAAATACCAGATTAAAGGCAGCATCAAGCCCGTCTGTTTACTCCACGAAAACGCAAATCCTCGAACAACTCGAGTTTGGACGAATGTTTCGATTGACATGGCTCGCTGCCTCATTCGTCAGACCAAAAGAAAGCATCCGTTGGGAATCTGGACTACCAGCGAACTATGTCACCCAAAGCCAGGAACTGGAGTCGCAAATATGTCGCAGTTAGTCAAAGATTGACCAGATGTATCGGCTCCGATCGAGGGTTTTTACCAAGGTATAGCCGGCCCTCCCATCATCCATGGGCCATGCGTAACGGTCGCCATCCGCGATGCTGCCCCCCGCTCTCGAGATGTGGCGCCTCGTACGATGCGGCTTGAACCGAATCTTGGAAAGGACTTTGTGTTGCACGGCTGATGACGAATTTCAGGTTAGACCACCGCGAGGCCCCTGCCATTCCCCTGAGAAAAGATGAGGGGCTTCTTAGTGATCCCCTTCTAAACGACCGGGATGTGGCTCGCAGAATCCCCACTGCCGGCGTGGGTTCGATTAGACTTCGACTCAACACATCCCCGCAGCTTCAATTTCCGACCGAGGTCGCGCCCGACGATAACACGCTAGAGGCCTCAAATTCGCCGAGGCAAACTCCGGATCTTCTTGCGTGCGGGCAGTCTCTATCCGCACCAACGAAAGACGCAAGATGTTGTCGATCGAAAACCACCAAGAGAGAGGGTGTGTGGACGATGCCTCACGCTGGTAGCGAGCGGGAGTCTGCAAGGACGCCTGCGAGTTCTGCAGCACTTGGGACGGAAGCGAGAGGACCAAGCTTTATCTGCCGGGGCACCTGACTCCTTTGATCTGCAGCGGCTCGAGGTCCCGCTGAACAAGACTCTTGCTCGACGCAAGCCCGCGGCGTGGAGCTTCACCGAGGTCAGCCAGACCAGGCCCAAAATCCACCATCATACCATGAGGACGGGATTCCCATGGTCCGAGGCCCCAGTGCGTTGATATGGGCGGAAGTCGGAGCTCAACAACGCCGCCCGATGCGACAAAGAACGAGCAGCGGAGACTGGACTTTACAGAAATGTCCACCGAGGCATCCAGCATTCACCGTCCCCCCTTGATTTCCGGTCGATATCTAGGTCGGTATTGTCCTCGTTCCTGATCCACCGCCCCCAACGCTTAGCCTACCCAGGGACAAGTCCAGGCAAGGGGGCCAAGGAGACCAGCCACAAACGGCACTGCATTAGCATCGATCCTGGGCTTTCGATCCCTCTCTATCATGGCGACCTTGCGAGCAGTATGGATTCATCAGCACCAAGTAAGGCCGTACGCGGCAAACTTCCACTAGTTCGAGGGGGCGAAGTCGTCTTATAGGTTCCCAATCTCGGGTCAGCCATCCCAGTCGGGAAACGACTTCACTAGGATATGAGCGATGGAACCTACATGCCGTAGTCCCGGAGGCCGGGTAAACGCAGTCTGCAGACTCGCATCGTACTAAAATGGCCGCCCTTGGCCGCCGGCGAGCAGAAAAAAAACTCTCTTTTGATGAAGGGATCCAGCGGCAATACACTCTCTTTTACTCTCCCTAGCCGTCAAACGTGCCGATCTTGTGCCTCTTTGTCACTCGTCGCGCGTTGTCCTCTCGTTTCCCTCCTCCCACCTTCCCACCTCACGGCCGAAAAGTCAACATGAAGAGCTTTGTCCTCCAAGCGGCCCTCTTCGGCGCCGCTCTCGCGGCCCCCAACCGTCTCGGCTCCGGCTTTGCTCCCTTCGCCGAGCGTGCCACGGACTGCAAGTGCTTCCCCGGTGACAGCTGCTGGCCGTCTACTGAGACTTGGAATGCCCTCAACACCACCGTTGGCGGCAGGCTGATCGCCACCGTCCCTCTGGGCTCCCCTTGCCATGACCCTACCTACGATGCTGCCACTTGCGCTACGCTGCAGAGCGAGTGGCAGGACTCTGAGATCCAGTATGTCACTGCCCTTGACCGATGTTTAATGATAGCCACTAACAGTCATGTAGCATGGAGTCCTCCTCTTCCATCATGGCTCCCTTCTTCGCCAACCAGAGCTGCGACCCCTTCCAGCCGGAGTCGCGTCCCTGCCTGCTGGGCAACTACGTCGTTTACGCCGTGAACGCCACCACGGCCGAGCACATCCAGGCCGCTATCTCCTTCTCTCAGGAGCACAACATCCGCTTTGTTGTCCGCAACACTGGCCATGACTACCTTGGTCGCTCTACCGGTGCCGGTGCCCTCTCCGTGTGGACTCATCACATGAACAGCGTCGACATCGTCGACTGGGCTACCGCTGCCTACACCGGCAAGGCTGCCAAGATCGGCGCCGGCACCCAGGGCTTCGAGGTTATGGAGGTTGCACATAACGCTGGTCTTGCCGTCGTCGGCGGCGAGTGCCCTACTGTCGGTATCGCCGGTGGCTACACCCAGGGCGGTGGTCACTCTGCCCTCTCGACCTCCTTCGGTCTGAGCGCTGATAACGTCCTCGAGTGGGAGGTCGTCATCGCCAACGGCACACTTCTGACTGCCTCCAAGACCGAGAACGCCGACCTCTTCTGGGCTCTGTCTGGCGGTGGCCCCGGCAACTGGGGTGTTGTCACCTCCATGACCGTCAAGGCTCACGCAGACGCCAAGGTCGGAGGTGCCACCCTCGTCATCATGGCCGCCGACAACGACAACGACGCCTTCTTCAACTCCATCGACGCCTTCCACGAGGAGCTCGCCGGCATGGTCGACAACGAGACCATGGTCGTCTACTACTTCGGCGCCACCTTTTTCCAGATCGCGCCCCTGAACGCCTTCAACAAGACCTCCGACGAGGTCAAGACCATCATGGCCCCCTTCGTCGCCCGCCTCGACGCCCTCGGCATCACCTACACCGTCAACTACTCCGAGTACGACAGCTACTACGGCCACTACGACAAGTACTTCGGCCCCCTGCCCATCGGCAACATCCAGGTCGGTATCGCCCAGTACGGCGGCCGCCTCATCCCCCGCGACAACATCACCAACATCGGCTCCTTCTCCCGCAGCGTCGCCGCCAAGGGCGCCACCTTCATTGGCGTCGGCACCGACGTGAGCAAGTTCGGCAACAAGGACACCAACTCCGTCACCCCCGCCTGGCGCAACACCCTCGTCCACGCCACGCTCACCACCGTCTGGAACTTCACTGCCCCCTGGGACGAGATGCTCGCCAAGCAGACTCTGATGACCGACGTCATCATGCCTGAGATCGAGGCTCTCACCCCTGCTGGTGGCGCGTACATGAACGAGGCTGATTTCCAGCAGCCCAACTTCCAGAAGGAGTTCTTCGGCAGCAACTACAACTCCCTGGCGTGCCTGAAGAAGAAGTGGGATCCCGAAGGATTCTTCTATGCTCGCAACGCTGTCGGTAGCGAGTCGTGGAGCGTTGCCAACGATGGCAGGATGTGCCGTGTTTAAGGTGCGAAGGAACAGAAGTACTATGTAATGAACAAGAAATAAATTTGATCCATCTGCCAGGATGCTGTGCCCGATGTCTTCAATTGTGTCTCTTTGTTCCCTGCAATCGTGAACCTCTACCGTTAACGACGTTATCCATAGCCTCCAGTCGCAAGTGCCATGACCACATGAAGCGAACAGAACGAAACGAGCAACGACAACCGCGTGTTATGAACATCATGCTACATCCGTCCACACCGACTACCACATTCTCTTCTCTGTAATAATGTCGGCATACCTATAGACCAATCACTGATTACTCCGTACTTCAGGGCCAAATGATGAACGCTTTGCTGCAGAACTGTCCACACCCCACGCAGAGCGCACTCTGATCTCGCAGGTCTCAAGTAACCTACAAACAAAGACGTGATTAAAACCTGAAACAAGAACGGCTTTTCGACAGTTATGCTCTGATTAACATGCTTAATCCCCTTTAAACCCACCGTCAAAAGCTGGCATAGCTATCTGACCAACTTGAACCGATGTTAGGTTCACACAGAGAAAACACACTGGAAGTCAGTTGCAGGATGCTTGCGAGTCGATCTGCTGTAGATAAAGCATATGATGTATGCCTTGTACTTGATATCTATGGCAAACAGATAAAGTCGTTGATTCGGTCGGCTATGAACTCAAAGGGGCTAGCCCAGTCGATTTGAGG
Source organism: Colletotrichum endophyticum (assembly GCA_027406105.1). Classification (NCBI taxonomy): domain Eukaryota; kingdom Fungi; phylum Ascomycota; class Sordariomycetes; order Glomerellales; family Glomerellaceae; genus Colletotrichum; species Colletotrichum endophyticum. The sequence goes on along the minus strand of JANVYF010000010.1, from coordinate 840,117 downwards.
TTTTTATGTCTCCGGAAGAGTTAACAATCCACCTAGGTATTTTTGGAACCATTCAGGTAAATGGTGACAGCGTGAATGACAGGGGTAAAACACACAGCAGACGATAATATAGGACAATGCAACGCAACGGAGACGACGAGGGATGACGATGGAGTACGGCGACGACAACGACGATGACGACGACGACATGGGAAGCGCTGAGGTTCTGAGATGAACTGGCGTAAGATTGAAGATTCAGATGAACAGCGTTTGCGGGTTCTGTTCAGCGATTTCTACAGCGCGGTCTTTAGTCACTCATTGTACTCAATGTTGACTTTCTTTCGTTTCGTTTTGTTCTTCCTTCAGTAATGTTCATTTTCCCACATCAAAGGCTTTTTTTCCCTAATAAATCACCGTCTCACATTCCGCCTGACATGACTTACATGTAAATGTGAAGACTAGCTAAGACTTTCAACCACAAAAGCCTCGGACTAAGCCACTGGCAATCACTTATCCTTTGATGAAATTCCCACACTCTGTCTGTGTAGTCGGAAACATGCGAAACCATCGCGTTCAGTCCCCATGCAACAAAATTGTGGTTTTCGAAGGGCGGGAACGGAAACTTCTCGGTAAACCCGATGACGACGGGATTTGTGGTTTCGGGTCCCTCGTAGTTTGGCAAACAATCATACTCCCTCGCTCGGTCTTTGTGTATGTTGTTGCTCTCAGCCTTCTGGCCTTAAAATGTTGTCGGGTGATAGAGTGTGGTAAGTTATCCCTGATTTCCTGAAGCCTACTTATGTTTCTCCTTTCTTACGGTCTCGACATCACAGATACAAGCTCAACTGTCAGCAAGCCTCGCTGTCCAATGGCCATAGTCACTCATTTCCTTCATCATTATGATTTGAGACCTCAAGAGGGCATTACTTCCAGCCAAAATGATTGTGGAAATAATGGACACATGCCTCGATGTTTTCTCCCGCTTTGATTGTCAGGATCTTGCTCAGGTTTGCTGAGGCTCTTTCGGCCGAGGTCTTTCACTTCGGACACAGCTTCTCGAAAACTGCTTTTCAGTGTCATAGGAGTTTGATCCATGCCAACTTTTCGACGTCTCTCTCAGTTTTTGACTTTTTATTCTCATGGTTTGGCTACTAAAGTGAAAGTCGACAGCGGCTTTAACGTACGGAACCTCCGATACCCACAATGGAGTTGGATGTCCGTCGCTTCAACAGTAGCCGAAATGGAAAGGGTGGATCTTAATTACGCATTCTGAGTGGACGGAATTGCAACTCCATCATGGGTCCCGCCCCGGTCCTCACCGGGCATCGCCAACAACTTGCTTCCCTCAACCTTGATCATATGCTTCATATTCCGATGCGTCAGAGGACTCGCCTCTAGTTTGTCTCCGATATCGCTCCGTAGCATGACTATGAACGCGTCCTAGCGATCGCTTCCAGACGACCGTCAACGGCCAATATGGGATGATGACGAGCAACGGAGATCGAACTCCACGGCTAGTCGCTCGACCATCTTCCACATACGAGCCAGCAAGATAATGCGATATAAATACTGCAGTTATTATCTAGACCTAGTTTCCTCATCTTTCACCCTTCTTTGTGACTGCAGCCAAAATTCCAAACCATGGCTCCTTCTAGCGTTCAAGACCTGTTCGATGCCGAGCCAATGACTCCCACCAAGGTCCGGAATGGCTCAGTTGCCGCTATCAATCATCACAAGGGGGACTTCGAAATCTTCCGCCGTCTGGTTCCTCTAGCATTCGATGGCAAGATAACACATCTTAATGCCGGCTTCATGCCCCCGTCAAACCTCATCGTGGACGAAGCCATCCGCCGCTTCTGCTCGGAATCTCTGCACCATCCATCGCCCAAAGCTTGCTGGCGTCAAGACGTCGAGGCCGTCCGTCAACTTTTGGCTCGGTACATCAACACGGATCCATCATCAATAGCCTTTGTTCGCGACACGACAGAGGGCCTGGGAAGCTTCATCCACGGGTTGAAGTTCGAGCCTGGAGATAACGTAGTCATTCTAGATTGCGAGCACCCGAACCAGGCATTCGGATGGATGGCACTTCGTCCCCTCGGCTTGGAGGTCCGCCTTGTCCCGACGGACCCTGAAAGACCTGCTGCCGCCAATGCGAAAACCTTCGCCCCCTATGTCGACGACAGGACCAAAGCCATTGGCTTAAGCTCAATCATGTTCCATAGTGGACAATGGAACGACATCGCAGATGTTTGCTTTGTCTACAGACCTATGGGCATCCACGTCCTGGCAGATTTAACTCAGCAAGTCGGGTTCGCAGACGTTGATGTCCAGGCCCTGGGCGTCTCGGCAGCTGCTTTCAGCTTACACAAGGGGCTCAACACACCAACGGGCTTCGCAGCCCTCTATGTCGATTCAGCCGTCATCAAAGAACTTGACCCAACGCCTCCACTTGTTGGCTACGGAGGGGTAGCCAGCGTGAGCGACTCAGAAGACTTCATGATTCCAGAGGGACCGGTCGTCTTCCATCAGACGGCTCGCCGATATGAGCACGCTAACATGAGCTTCATCTCGGCCGTTGCAGCTCGGGCATTTCTTGAGTTTTATCTCGAGGTAATGCGGCCCAAGAATGTCGAGAATCATCTTTATGGTCTTGGAGATGCTTTACGCGAGTCTTGCGCCGAGTTGGGTATCAGCGTCTTGGGGCCGAAGGAGAGGAGGCAGCATGCGCCGCATCTTCATGTCCTTCAGCTTCATGATCCTCGTTGGCTTGAACATTTGACCGCTTCCAGTGTGGCTGTGACGAGGTTTAGGTCAGGAATCAGGGTGTCGTTTGGGTTCTATAATAACCTGAGTGACGTGGACAGACTGGTAGCAGTTCTCAAGTCGGGGATTGCATTGGGCATCTCTTCAAGTTCCGCCTTCACAGACGGTCTATCATGAGCTCATCCCGACAGAAGAGGGACAAAGGTCAAAACTTTGGTTTGGGCGTTGTAAGGTTTCTGTCACAGCATCATCCCCACCGCCTTCCCGTCGTCGTCTACCGCCATCTTCCCTATCATCGTTCTTGCTGTCGTTTCCCATCATTGCCTGGTCAGTTTCACATCACATACCACAACCAACACAAATTGTAATTGAATTAGAAGGCCAATAAATAGTAAGACTATCAACAGATCAAAGTTTAGTCTCTCATTACCTAATCGTCTCTTTTTCTGTACGATAGGTCCAGAGTTGTATCTAAGTAGGCGCCATATATGATTGTTCAATAACTGTGCAGATGACAGAAACTCAAGCTGCATACATAGTTTGACGCTCAAAGGAAACGGGAATTGTTTTGCTTTGGTCTAAATCGAAATCTCTGTGCTCGACTACGGCTTGTTGGTGCTAGATGTTGCTCATTCTTGAGGCCGTGATCGGATGATGACCTGGGTGGCTCCCTGTTCATGGCGGCATTAGCGCTGTTCACGCCCGTACTTCAGGCGGGACGCGACCGCTACCCCCGCAACTTAGGTTCTCCTACTTTCAACGACACCTGAACATGTTCGTCACTCATTCAAGCCTTTCACATCATGCCCTCCCCGAGCAAGCCGGTGAAAAGAATCTCGTGAGCCAAGTGACTGTCCAAAGCTTGTATCCGAAGGTTTGCTAACACACCGCAGGTGTAAGCGATGCCAGTACCGAAAGGTAAGTTGCTTCATCACCTCAGCACAGCCGTACTCAGGGATCTGATGAGTCTTCCCCCAAGTTGAAATGCTCCCGCACAGAACCATGCCAGAACTGCGTCACCTCCAAGACCGCATGCGAGTACCGCGAGGTCGACCGTAAAAGAGTTCCAGTCTCGCACGAATACGTCGCTAGCCTAGAAAGCCGCCTATCCTGGTTCGAATCATTCGTCAAGAACCTGCGCGCTGCGTCTCCAGAACAGCGGGAGGAGATGCTCAAGTCAACCGCCTTGGACGACAAGTTGCCCAAAAGTGAGACGCAGGCCCCTGGAGAGTACATTGCCCAGATCGGAATCCACGCAGGTAACCAAGCCAACCTGGAACTCGGGCTAGAGGGATCGCTAGTCTACCACGGCGCGACGAGCATCTTCCGCGCCGAGGCAGAGTATGGGCAGAAGGACGTTGCCGACCGCGTTGGTCAAGGTTACTACGACGGCGTCGAGTCGAATTTTGAGAGCGTCATGGAGCACTTCGGGATCGGAATGCAGGATGAAGTCGTCATGAAGTCCTTAACGCAGTTTTTCCGGTGGCAGTACCCTCACTTCATGTTTATCTATCGTGAAGCCTTCCTAAGGGACCACTTTGGGAACAGGAAGAACGGAAAGTACTGGTCTTCGGCGCTGTTACTGTCTATATGCGCGCTGGGAGCTCTTGTGTCGCTTGATACGAAGGATTCGAGCGATCAGTTCTTTCTGGCGGCGGAGAGCATTGTCATGGTGACTGGTCTGACGCGGCCATCCATCGCGACCGTTCAGGCGTTTCTTTGCCTGGCCTTCTATGAGATTGGAAGGGGTAATCTGTCAAAAGGATGGGGGTACTCAGGTGAGATCGAACAGAAAGCACCCCATCGCCTGCTCTGGGCTTGCCCAAGCCGAAGATGAAAGATGTACCTAACACCAGACTCAACAGGCATTGCCTTCAGGATGGCTCAAGACTTGGGCTTCCAGAGAGACCCGAAGGATTGGGTCCAGCACGACTCTTCCCTAGCCACTCCCGAAGATGTCGAGATCCGGAGACGCATCTACTGGGGCTGCTACATCTCTGATAAGCTGATTAGCCTCATCCTCGGTCGGCCGGTGTACCTCGTCTACGACGAAGCGGAAGTGCAACCCATGGAGACTCTGCCGTATGCCACCTGAACCCCTGGTTGTTTTCATGCTAATTCGGCCAGTGAACCGCCCGAAATGGCGTCATGGCGACCAGTCGGTTTCGGCGACGAAGACACCCAGTCAACAAAGGCAACTTCCATGATTCCATATCTCCATGAGCAGATCCGCCTGTCGCGAATTATCGAGCGCATGATGACGACCCTGTTTAGCCCTCGTTCGCATCTAGACGACATCAGCCGCCGGCTATGTTTCGACAACCTCAACCTCGAGCTGAACCGCTGGCGGGAATCTCTCCCCGACTTTGCGAAGTGGCTTAAATGGGGTCCTTCATCAAAGCCGATACCCGGAGTCTTTGCCCTGCAGTGAGTATCTCCATCCGCCATCGGATTCAAGATGGGCGACTGAAAGACCGCAGCCTCCTTTTCCACAGCGCTCGCATCGCTTTAAACTACGACCAGGCTATTGCAACACGCGGCAGCGAGTCGGAGGAGCGGTCGCGGGTGTACTGCAGCACCTCCGCAACTGACGTGACGTCGCTCCTGCGCACCTACCGAACCCAGTACGGCTTGCAACATGCGCCGCTTGTGTTCGTTTACGGCGCGGTGCAAGCGTGCCGTTCGGCAAAGGCTTTTGGGATCGCAGAGGAGTTGCAGTATCTGAACCAGACACTTGGAGAGTTGTCATCGATCTGGGGCCTTTCTCGGGAGGTTCTCCGGCGCTTGGGTTGATGGTTTCTTGCAGTGGGCGTAGGAGAAATACAATCTTGATTATTCCCGTGATTCAGTTCGTTGCCAGACTGTCCTGCTTTTGGGGCCTTGATATTTTGCAGGCCTTCCTGCCAGCACTACGAACCGAGGATGACTGGTTTCGACACGAGATGACATGAGTTGTAGTTCGAATTATCACACTCACGATTGACCCGGAACACAAGACTATTCTGGTCCTGATCTTGTTGTCTCACAAAGCTCTCTTTTGGTCGCGATCGGAATGTGACATGATTGAAGAGAGTGAGGACTCCCCTCAGCCAAGATGGGAGGCCGGACAGGGGTGTCGTATCCCGGTCTATGGGGACCAACTGCCTGGCTGTGTTACCTCGGCGCTTATCGTTGAGTTCTGACAGATGCGATGCGATCCGCGGGATTTGTACCCGTCTCTGTTTCTCGTGCTGTTATTGAACATCCAATCTTCACAGAAAATTACATGATGAAGCAAAGTATGATTCAGGATAGAAAACACGATGCGTGGCATTGCCGCACTTGACTCGAACTCGAGTACCCGGATATCCACATCCTCGAGATCCACAAACCCCGAGTTCCGGGTACAACATCTCCCCCCGCCAACTGCGCATGTCAAGCACAGCCAGTGTCTCTCATGGTTGTGAGTTTGTCCACCTCCAATTGGCCGCCGTCACGACCGCGCACGTAGGACCTGTGGACTTCTCCCCCAAGAGGACCCAGAATCGCATCGCCGTCGGATGTGAACCATTGGAGCACGACGACCGCGAACAAGTCCTCCTCTGCACACGTGGCCGTATTTCGAGGGACAAGAACAGGCTGGTAATCTATTGATCAGCCTTTCCAACGGGCTTGGTGTGTCCACGATCTGCTTGCCATGATGAGGTTGGCAGGCTGTCCAAAGTCCCCAACAGCATCGTCCAGGTAGCAAACAGACGAAGGAAGCATCCACTTTGGTATGCTAATTGGCTGAAAGGCCCCTGATATCACCGCTCTCCAGTCGACTTTCGTTGGCGCTAAATCCGGGGAGGTTAGATACGACGAGGATCCCCAGCCGTTCAACAGAAGCAAACACATCGGAGCCTGCCTCCGCCTCCGAAATGTGCCTCCTTACACCAGGCCTAAAAAGCAAACATCGTTTGACAAGCGGGGTGGGAGGTCCACCACACACGAGAGAGCGGCCCTGTGGCAAGCAAACAGCGTTCCCCGAAACGGCAGGACTCCAAGAGCCTCCAACGGTCGTTGAAAGGAGATGCAGCCAGATACCCAGGCGTGGGGACTCGGGGCCAGGGGTTCATGCGGTTTGCTGCTCCCGCGGTGCGAATCGCGGCTCTTGCTCTCGACCCACGCGGCCCCCGATCGGGCATCTGAGTGCGCTTTCAATGGAGCAGGACGTGAACTTGCTGCGCCTTCGAGACGCAGCTATTGTTGGTGCTAGGTTCAACTATTATCTCGCAAGAGCTGGTGAACGACGAACCGAAACCCGCCGACCCCTTGCGCCCGTGTAGCTCGCACTTCGCGGGGCCCCCGACAAGAGGTCTTAAGCCTGGCCCCGTCCTCTCCATACCTATCTGGTGAAGTTACACGTCCCTGTTTTCCTTGATCCCTCCAAATCGGACAGATAGCAACTATGGCCGAAGTAGACAACCTCATCGCCAGCCTCAACGACATCCACGTCCAGGACCTCCCGGACAACGCGGACCGCGTGCGCGTGCGGGATGCGCTCCTCCACGCCCTGAGACGGATGCAGACGCCGTGGGACATCGCCTGGGACCACGTCGTGACGCGCAGCGGAGTCAACGCCGCGATCAAGACGCTCATCGACGCCGGCGCGTTCAAGAAATGGGACGAGGCCGGCGGCGGTCCGATTACCTGCGTCGAGCTCGCCAAACTCACGGGCGCCGATGAGACGCTCATCCGTACGTTCACCTCTTTGTTCCAACCTTCAAAAGCTGACATCTCCCACCAGGACGCCTCATGCGCTGCGTCGCAGGCCAATACCTCGTCATCGAAACCGACCTCGACACCTACACCCGCACCCCCTGGGCCGCCGCCCTCGCGACCGACCAGGGCCTGCGCGCGTGGTACGCCGGCTTCTACCACGGCCTCGTCGCGCCCATCCTCATCTCGCTGCCCTCCTTCCTCAAGGCGTCCAACTTCCGCAACTCGACGGACAACACGCAGTCCAACCTGCAGCACTGGCAGGGCCGCCCGGACGCCATGTTCTTCGACTACATCGGCTCGCACCCGGACCTCGCGCAGGACTTCAACGACGCAATGGAGGGCAACTCGCGCGGCAACCTGACCAACTGGCCCGAGATGTTCCCCACGCAGACGCTGCTCGACGGCGCGCGGCCGGGGCGGGCGGTGGTTGTGGACGTCGGTGGCGGCAAGGGGCATGATCTGGTCAAGTTCCATGTGCGGCATCCCGAGGTCGGCGCCGAGGCGCTGGTGCTGCAGGATCTGGCCAGCATGTTGAAGGATGTGAAGCCCGACCCGGCGTTTACGGTGCAGACGTATGACTTCTTTACACCGCAGCCGGTGAAGGGGGCGAGGGCGTATTTCATGCATGGTGTGCTGCATGATTGGCCTGTGGCGAAGGCGCAGGAGATTTTGGGGAATGTGGCGGCGGCGATGGAGAAGGGGTACTCGAAGTTGTTGATTCATGAGAACATGGTGAACGAGAGGAATCCGGTCGCGAGGGTGACGTCGTTGGATATGCTCATGATGGCGGGGATGGCGGCGGCGGAGAAGACGGAGGGGGAGTGGCGGGAGATTGTCGAGGGGGTGGGGTTGAAGGTGGTTAAGATCTGGACGGGGATGGATCGGGGCGAGGCCATCATCGAGGCGGAGTTGGCGTGACGGGACATCGGGTTGCTTTATTGCTAAATTTTTAGGTATCGTAAACGGTGTTCGTAGTTAACTGTTCTTGGTCAATAAACATCACGATGAAATGTCAGCACACCGCCCGTACAAGAAAAGAGATCGATCTAGATATTTGGTCAGTTGAGTGTATTCAGGGCCTCACGCTAGCGGTGAGTTGGTTCACCACCGAGCTGTGAAGTCCTGTGACGGCCCGCATGGGCACGATTAAGAACTATGTGTAATGTGTAAGAGATATTACTCTTTATGTCTTATGGTATAAACTCTAGGAACCGCGTGATAAATAGTACAAATGATGGTGTTTATGGAATCTAGTGATCGTATCCTGCGCCGCGCTGCCATGGACTGTATGATGTGTTAGCTCATCATCGTAAGACCAAACCTAGGACGGAAGGAAGCTCACCTATTGTTATGTTTCTGCCTAAACTCGTCCATTGTCGCAAACGGACTTGCTGGGGGATCTTGCGCACCCGGTGTGCGGGGTGTTGTGGGCGTCCGTGGCCGCAGGGACGGGTCTGCCGGGAACAGCGGCATCGCCGGGCTGACGGCGGGCCGCGTCGTCGGCGACGGGAGATACGACATCTCGTGGCTGTCCGCCGGGCCGCGCGTCCTGCCGTCCTCCATGGCCTTCTCGCCGCCGTATAATGACCGCACCGAGCGGACGGACTCGCGGCGGTACAGGCCCTGCTTGTCGTCCTCGTCGAGGTCGAGGAGCGACTTGTTCTCGGTGCCGTCGCGCTTCGCGAGCACGTTCGGGTCGTGCAGCTGGCTCGGCACGATCGGCTGGCCCTTGACGCGCCAGAAGACGAGGATGCTCGAGATGAGGACCATGAGCAGCAGGACGAGCGAGAAGACGACGTTGACGACAAAAAGGATGACGCCGACGACGCCGATCACCAGGCCCGGGGTGCCGAACACGTTGGTGAAGATGAGCATGAAGATGGAGTTGATGAAGTTGATGGCGGCGATGGAGATGTTGAACGAGTTGGTGCTCTTGTCCATGAAGGGCTTCAGCACGCTGACGGCGATGAGGGCGCCGGCCTCGATGATGATGAGCGCGACGGCCTGGGCGACGCCCGAGGCCTGGCCGAAGGCGATCACCGCGGCCTTGATGAAGATGTACGCAATAAACGGAATGATGAAGTAGTACGCCGACGCGCGGTACTGCACGTACAGGAACCCCCACTTGTTGATGATCTTGGGGTTCGAGAAGAGCACGTGCGCGGGGTTCTGGTGCGTGAGGATGGACTGGCGCGCGATGCGGATGACCTTGAAGGAGGCCCAGATGAGCGTGAAGAGGGTGCCGAAGAAGAAGAAGACGGCGAGCACGACGACGGCGGGCGAGTCGCGCTGGACGAACTCCCACAGGCACAGCACGGCGATCTGCGGGAAGCCGATGAGGTTGAGGCGGAACATGATGCCCTTGAGCGTGATGGACCAGTCGCGGCGGAACTCGAGGAAGCGGTCGGCGCGCATCCAGCCCTTCTTGGCGGCGAGCTCGGCGCCGCCCTTGAAGGCGGCGACGCAGGCGATGGTGAAGCCGACGAAGATCATGTAGATGATGAGGCCCGTGAGGAATAGGTTCGTCGTCTCGATCTTGGCGCGGAAGGCCACGCGCTGGATGCCGTAGACGACGTAGGAGCCGTTGTCGAGCTTGATGTTGGCGCGCTTGGCGATGGATGAGAGGCCGCGCTTGAGGAGGGGCCCCGGGCCGCCGTAGTTGTCGAGGGCGTCGAGGGAGCGCTTGGAGACCTGGACGGAGTAGGTCTTGAGAGAGCTGAGGAGGTCAGCGGCCTCGCCTCCGGTGGAGCGCTGGTACCAGGTCGCGAGGGTCTGGATGAAGCCGATGCGGACGATGCCCATGGACCACTGGAAGTTCTGCGTCCAGCCCTGGACGATGGGGGGCATGTCGACACCCGTGAGGCCGAGGAAGGCCTGGGCCTGGAAGTAGCCGAACAATGACAGAGCGTTGGCGGCGAGGTGGGCGGCGGCGTCGGTGTGGCCCTTTGCGGAGATGAAGCCGGCGGAGATGAGGCCGATGCCGGCGATGATGGCGGTGGCCCACTTGACGCCGTTGAGGTTGACGGTCTTTCCGTTGGAGAAGTCGGCCTCGATGCAGGCGACGGTGGTGTCGGTCTCTGTGAGGTTGATGAGGGCGTGGACGGTGGCGTCGAGGTCGGGGATGGTGTAGGCGATGCTGGGAACCTGGTCGAGGGCGTCGCCGAGCTCGAAGGAGAACTCCATGTTGATCTTGCCGGGCTTCATGGGACACAGGCCCTGGAGGTCCATGCTGCACGGGTCGATGGTCTTGCGGATGTACTCGTAGCCGTAGACGCGCAGGGCGACGTCGAAGACGGCCTTGCCCTCGACGGAGACGACGGCGGCGACGTTGCAGGTGACGGAGCCATTGTTGGCGAAGACGATGATGTTGAAGAGCGAGGCGGAGAAGTCGGACTGCTTCTGGCAGCTGTTGAGCGACAGGGACTGGAGGATCTTGTCGGCGCAGACGGAGGGGAGGAGGGCGGCGAAGGAGAGGTAGGTGAGCAACGGGGCCAACCGTGAGAATCGCATGATGGGCGGCGGCTCGGGGGCGGGCGAGGGAGGGGGGGTTTCTGTCGTCGGTGTTGTCGTCGGTAGTAGTCGAGTATCTCGAGATTCAATCGGAGCAGCTCTTGGTGGGATGTTAGCTGAGGGACGTGGATGGCGTCAATAGGGTCTGTTTTTCTTCAAGTCGCAACTCACGATATTAGGCCGTGACGCAGAATGATCGTCTGCTGGCTGGGGGTTCAAAGGAGTGTGATGGCATAAAGACGCAGGCCGGAAATTGAAGAAGAAACAGACAAACAGCAGCTGGCATAAAGCAAAAGAATGATGATGAAGAAGAACAATGACAACGAGTACGCAGGGCTTTCTCAAAGAGTGGACGGATGTAGAAAATCCAAACGATCAATAGCTTCCAAAAGGCGAGCGCGACGTCACGTCGCTAATTGGGATCGAAGTCGAATTCCAGGAAACATCAAGATTCAAGACGCAGAAAACGGAGAACGAACGGCAGCGGATGGAGAGAGGAGCGGAGCCGCGTTGCTCTCTGTCTCGCTGGGCTGGGCTGACTGGGTTGGGTCGGTTGGTTCGCTCACTCAATTCACAGACTCTCTCTCTCTCTCTCTCACTCATCCACTCACTATTCGTCAATGCTGGCTGGCCTGGGCGTGCTGCTCGAGAAAGGGGGCTCGCCATGCTTCTATGGACCCTCATTGGGGACTGATGTGCAGGCGTACCTGCCAAGAGATCTGCCTCACGCCCCTTTTTTACCGCTAAACGCGTACATGTTTTCCCAGTTCGTGATGATAAGATTAGTCGACGAGGCGAAGCAAGCTTGGGGTGGGGATCCGGCCAATTGGGCCAAGCGAACCAATGTTGCACAACTCGTGCACTCGGGCGCCTAACCCTCTGCACTGATTCAGCACCATTGGTTTTTGGATGTGCCAATGTGCCAAATGTGCCAATCAGTTCACTAGCCAAAGAGTCAAACGTCGATCGCCAATCCTGCCAACGTCTCAGGTGTTGGAGCGAACGCTGCGCTAGTTGGCCAACGGCCCGTTCCAGGCGTTCCTGAGCTCTTGGGGGTTTCTTGGAGAAGAATGGAGGGGGGAAATAATAGGGGATAGAGGGGAAGGGGGGAGGGAGGAGACGGAAACATGCAGAGAGAGCCACTGCAGCAATCAAGCAAGCACTGCACTGCACCTTGTCCAGCTGAAGAACCCCTTCGCTCTTGTCTTGTCGAGCCTTGCACTGCCTCCCGAACGACATTTGCTTTAATGGTTTTGCGGATGCCTAGGACGCCGCGCTGGGTAACGAATCCTCCTGCCATTCCGCTAAGACGGTCCCGAGTGTGCCGAGAGAGCGCCTTCATTCCCCCTTGGGGTGGGAAGAGGAAGGAGTCGAAGGATGGATGCAGTGCCGTTATGTTCTGTCAATGAATACCCGGCGGGGGCAGACTAAGGTGAAAACTCCACTGTATTTTCCCGAATCGTGCGGACGGGTCGCCGGAATACGAGTAATTCCTCTCCCACTTTAGCGAACCGGTGGTAATGTCGTCCAAATGCAGGGTTGCATTGCATTGGGGGTCCAACAGCATCTCGACTAGCGGGAAAGCGGCAAACGTCTTTCTCATGATGAAGTCTCTGGCCAACGATCTCAATTGAAATCGAAACAGCGGGCACGATCTCGGGCCAAGACACAGCAATGCCTCAACGCCATGGCTGGTTTTGATTGATTGCCAGCAAAAGCGTCTGGCAGTTTCAGGTTGTCCGCCAATTTTTTTTTTTCCTTTACAAAGGGATAGCAGAGGGTGGAGTATGGAATGGGCGCAGCAGAGCGTTTTACGCGTAACGGACGCGCCGCCCTTTCTTGGCCCAGCGGTTGTGTTAGAAGGGAAGGTCGGCCGATGTTGAAATCATGCCTTCCGGAACTCTGTCTCATCTCAACTTTTCCAGACGGAGCGGCGGCAGACTCGACGGCACCGGACGGCCAGTCCAGTCCGCCCTCCCGACCGATGCCTACTTTCCCGAGGATCCACTTTTCATTCCGGGATGCCGGTCGGTGCCGACTGGCCGCATTGCTCCGTCTGCTAAACAACAGTGAAGGGATGCGACTCTTAGGCATTTGATGAGGGTCATATTTGGTAGGAGAGGCTGTGGTATTGAAGACTTCCTTCGGCAGTGCTGAACGAACTCTGACCGCCAAGCCCCGAGGATGTGGCGCCAATTACATTGACAACGAGGCCGCATGCACATCACGTTGCAGCAAGCCCGAGCACCGACTGCCCCAGCAAGTAACATTGAAACTGAAGACCAACAGCATCTCATTCCACTTAGGCAATCCAATGCCTCCTTTCCCGTTGCTAATCCACCCCAGGCTCTCAAGACTCCCACTCACTCCCAAGCCGCCTCCCCCCGACCTCAACAGTCTCAGCCGCCGCCTGCACAAACACAACCCACCTTGCCACCCCGCCATCCGGCGTGACGTTCACCCACTTGTGCTTCGTCGCCCGCTGCACCACCGAGTCCCCGGCGCGGAGCACCCGCGTCTCCCCCGAGTCGAGGCGCAGTTCGACGGCGCCCTCCAGGATGACGACGACGTCCAGCGTCATGGTCCGGTGCATCGGGCTCTCGGCGCCGGGGTTCAGCGTGGTGATGAGGGTGGCGGTGCCGTTCTCCGGGCAGATGATGCGCGTCCCGGGGAATGAGGGCTGGGCTTGGTCGATTTGATATTGCGTGATGTCTGATTCGGTGGAGAGGTTTACTGGGAAGGTGTGTGTTGACGAGAGGACTTGGATAGAGCCCAGTGGGAGGTTCGGCGATGGGCGGGCTGGAGGGAGGGGTGAGAAGACGGCTTTGTTGGAGGCGTCGTGGGTTGTGATGTAGTGAGACATGATGATATATGGTAGCTCTCGATGTAGATATGACGATAAGTTGGCTAGAGTAGTTCCGAGTCGCCAAAGCTATTTTGTGTATCTTTTCGGGACCAACGGGGAAGTTTGCATAGTTGCAAACCTTCTGAGTTTTATGACGTCGATTGGAAGCGTTAGCGGAAAACATATTCCTATCCATGTAGGTTTGCCTCTAGATTTCTAAGCTTGGATGAAGTTCTGCGGAGTTGACTTAACCCGTCTCATATCCAAAAGTCTACCCTACCCGAGAACTAAATCGGCGAAATAAGCATAGTATCGTTAAGTAAAGTGACCAGTCCCAATTTTTACGTTGGAGAACTCTGATCCAGAGCCTTAGGTCTATATGCTCGATATCACATCACCGCCCAAGACTGTAAACATATCGCAACTCACCGTGTTCACGTACAAGAGCTTGGGTTCCAACACCTCTAACTCACATGCCTACAGCCAAGCCGTACGAATGGACACCCAGATCTGGACATCAGGTCAAGGTCAAACCCAAGATTGTCACCCCATAAACAGAATGTACTACATGCTCGGGCTACTCCGTAACTGGGGTATGCAGACGTCGCAAATAAGCCCGTATGTTACAGGAAAATTGACCAGGTCTTCGATAAGTTCGATTCGTGTTCAAAGATGAGAGGATGCCGGTTGGGATTGAGGTTGTGGTGCATGATTTTGTAAAGAGGTAATGTGCTGGATTTGAGGGATGTTTGACAATTTAGAACCGTGTTCTTTTCGTTCCTTATGGCCTGAACGTAAAGCTACCAAACCGTTGCATATGTCTTTGTGAACAGATCGCAGTTTCGAGCGCAATGATGATTCTTTCTTTTTTGTTAACCTGTTGCTGACTTTATTGATTATGCCTTTCATGTTTCGGCATCGACTTCTCTCGTGTGACTAATAGCTGAAAGTTGAGCGTTAGAAAGATATAAGTAGCATATCTTGACGCAAGGCTCATGCTTTCCGACTCATGGCACGTAGAGGACGAGAATAGAAATGAAATGCCTGTAAAAATGCTCAGATCTACAGGGTGATATTCATTCTAGCGTCACAATTGAATTCAACTGGACACGATATCGAACGCTTTCTATGAGAATTATCCATTTCCCTAGAACAATCTATGTAAGGGATTATGTATGTATGTTTGATTTATGTGAAGATGTCAGGGCTTTTATGTTTCTTTTTTTAATACAATACTAAGAGATTTACCACAGACATAGGCTTAGCTTGGAAGGGCTATGCCAGTTTTATTTGCTCCAAGTTTTGGTGTCAACAGCACCTAACCTCTTCCAATTGATAGAAAGCCAACATCGCGTGTTCCCTTTGTCAGCTTAGGTTGAAATTACGGAGACGTCGAGTCTAAAGTGATGTTCTGAACAGGGTCTTTCTCATCGCTGCTGTCAAACATCAAGTTCGGGCAGCTGCGTGACGGATGCTTGCATGTTCGGGTTACAATGCATGAACGGTTGCTCGGGAAATGCAGGTCAGTGAAGAAAACCACAAAGTATTTTCCGAGACTAGAGACATGATTCAGAAACTCCCAGGAACAGCAATGACGAGCTCAAAAACCGCATGGCCTGAAAATTATCGTGAAATCCTCAGTGACAGGGAACATGGAAAATTCAGTGACGCACTAACGCCGCGGCCAGGGATGGGAAGGGGAAGGTGGGATTGGCCAGAGCACCGGGTCTGGGCACTTTTGAGCTCTCTCATTGGCCAATATCATTTTTGAGCAATGTGATTGGTCCAAAATGATCCGGGTAGGCGGCGAGCTCCGACAGCAGCAGCGGGTGGCAGCCACTGTAAGATGACGGGCATGCGGGGCGCAGCGCTGTGATCCATGCCCAAGTGGGGCCTGCCCAGCGCTTTCATCGCGGGGCTCGCCAGCAAAATTTCTCCCCTCCGCTGGGCTGCTACAGGGCCACAGCGCATTTTTGAGGCGGTCATGCAGGCTGCTGCGGGTGCCTGAGCCAGTGATGGCAGCCGCCTATGATTTTGGCAGGAAGGGTTAAAAAAAAAAAAAAAAAAAAAAAAAAAGCTGGATGGCGGGGTCCGATGGAGGGGTCACGTCGGTCACTCGGCCAGTGACTCTCTCTCCTTCGCTCGCCCCAGGCCCAGGCTGCCGGTCCTTTTTTTTTTTTTCCATTCTCGATCGTGAATAGCGGCACCTTTGGGACCCCTCCCCCCCTCCATCGAGTCTACTTAAGCTTCTCCTTTCTTTTGTTCTTTATTTCTCCCCACGTCTTCCTTCCCTCGGTATATCCCACACCCGTCATCTCTCGCGTCTCGTCCTACCTCTCGTACCAGCGAACACGAAGAAGAAAAGAAAGACAAGCCCGTCTCCAAATCTGCAGCATTCCAGCTCTACCCCGCAGCCACCCGGACAGACAAAAAACCATCGAATCCAAACCCCTCCAAACAAACCGCCAACATGGTCGAGAAGCTCTACGTCACGTATAACGACGTACGTTCCACCCCTGCCTGTCTCTCTCCGTGTCTCTCTGTCCGCACGAGAACACGCCGTGCTCCCCCTCCCCTCCCCATCCGACGACACCCTCAGTCTCACACATCTCCTAACACCTCCGTCCCAGGTCCACAAGCTCTGCCAGGAGTCCGCGACCGAGATCCTCGAAAAGTTCCAGCCGCAGCTGATGATCGCCATCGGCGGCGGCGGCTTCATCCCCGCCCGCATCCTGCGCTCCTTCCTCAAGCAGCCCGGCAGCCCCAACATCCCCATCCAAGCCATCGGCCTCTCCCTCTACGAGACCCTCCCCGAGACCCTCGGCGGCGTCGCCACCCCCGACGGCGCCCCCGAGGTCCCCGGCACAAAGGTCACCCGCACCCAGTGGCTCGACCTCAGCGCCCTCGGCGAGATGGAGAACCTCATCGGCAAGCGCATCCTGATCGTCGACGAGGTCGACGACACCCGCACCACCCTCGAGTACGCCGTCAAGGAGCTCGAGAAGGACGTCGAGGCCGCGAGGCAGCGCATGGGCGGCAAGGGCGAGAAGACCCAGTTTGGCATCTTTGTCCTGCACGTACGTTTTTCTTTTTTTTCCTTCTCTCTTTGTTCCCCTATTTTTCTTGTCTTTGCCGTGATACTGACTTGCCGTAGAACAAGGACAAGAAGAAGAAGGGCGTCCTGCCCGAGGACATGATGGCGTCCGGCCAGTACTTCGTCGCCCGCACCGTCAAGGACATCTGGATCAACTACCCCTGGGAGGCCATCGACATTGACGAGCACGACCGCCTCGGCGCCGGCCAGGCCAAATAGACGAGAGCGCGACGAGGAGGTGCATATATACACATATAAACGAGCGACACGAGAACGTGATTACGAGGGCGGCGCTGGGAGGTAGAGGCGAAGGGGAAGACTAGACCGAGGGCGGGCGAGGGGGCCACGGCCCGTAAAAAGGATACCATGGGGCATACCGTCGAGTTGCCTGAGCATACATACCAAATGACATTTCAAAGTTTTACATGCCGGATCGTCTGTGAGTCTGGTCTAACGCCTGTTGTCGGGCGGGTTTGTATCTTTGGCCGAGTCGAGTGCGGGAGCCAGGATGAACATGGCGAAGGCGGCAATGATGATTTCTCGATTTGGCGGCAGCCCATTTGGTTTCTTCCAGATCTCAACAGGACTGCATGGTAAGGCAGGCGACGACAGCCGGTCGACATCCCGGTCGAGATTCGGATATGGAAAGATCGAGGCTGGCGTTTGGTTTCTAGCATCTCGTATCCTGCATGCTCCAGTGCTACCACCAGTTCTGTCAGCTCTGATTGACTGAAAGCTGTCTACTCATTGCTCACGCCCGAGGTACCCGACGCTGGCCGAGGCGTGATGACCAGACTCGTCGAACCTGGCCAGCTCTGCTTCAGCGGTACTGCCTTCGTGGGGCGCCGTTCTTGTCTACGCGCTGCTTTCATAATATGAGAGCAGCTGGTCAATTATCACCCCGAGAGTGCATCCTTGAAGTTCTCAGCAATCGCTCATCGTGATGGCCGGACTGAAGAGCTCAGCGGGCGGGTGCGCACCCAATGCCTTGGAGCCTGCCATTATCCAACGACAGTCGTAGCAATGTATGTAAGCGGCGACGACTATCTCCCTTGCAAGCACAACCTGTCTTCTGCTTCAACGCCCTCCAACCGCGTCAATGCGCGTATGTCGAGGATCGCGCATGTCAGCCCATATCCAGGGGCTTGAAACAATCCGCGAAGCCAGCCTTGCTGTTTCAAAGGGAACCATCCATCAGACGACGACGTCGAAACCAGGCTGCCAAAGTACGGGTATAAATCGCGGAAAACGCAAACATTCAAGGCGAAGACCTTTTCGCCGTGAAGAGAAATCCACCATACTTGCCCGTCTTCATTCTGACATGCCCGACATGCCTCCCCCGCGCCGAAAGAATCCTCCCCGGGAAGGCCCCACTTCTTCCCGAACATCCCGGGCGACATCCGGCCAACACCCCCGGCCATCCCGCTCTTTCCCAAAATCGCGTCTACAACCGCTCCCACCGCCGCCAATACCACAAAAGAACGGCATACATATATCAGGCAGCGTCAATCTCAAGATAAACCAGACCCTGTCCATCGCTATACTGACCACCCCGGTCATCCCGCTCTCGCTGTCGACCCTGCTGGGTGTGACCCTGGCGGCGGCCACCGACGCCGTTCCCAAGGCAGATTCCAAGTCTGGAAAGTGAGCTACCGAAGAAACTCCCGAACGATTGGTCGAACGCACGGCGGCTCTTGTGGGATGGCACGAGATAGCTTGGGCTTGGTGCGTGCCGCGGCCCATGCCTGAACTCTCCAGAGTTCGGACCGAGCCGCGGGTGTTGGGTTGCGACGACGGCCGGTCGTGTGCCGAGGAAGTGAGTCCGTTTGGTGAGAATGGTGTAAGAACGTAGTTTCTCAGGTTGCGTTGAGAGGGCGGGCTGGGTCGAGATTTGATGTGGGAAGGCAGCGTCGTCTAGGGTAGAGTAGATGGATATCATGCCTTCACATAATTTTGCAGTGTGACTATCTGGGTAGATGCGAACCAGGCGATCAATCACGCCGCCGACAATATTTCTGTTCACCCGTAAATCGAACCGATCACCTTGAGGTCGTAGATGGCTTCAACATTTGACTGCCCGAACGAGACCAAGATTCTCAATAGCATTATATCAACGTATCAAGCGCATAACAGCGCCACAAGTCCTGTTTTCCCTCAGAATCTGAACGCCAAAGAGGCTGACACAGGGTATTGTCTATGCACCAGTCAACTCCCGAACCCAAACACAACCCCCCCAATCCCCAACACAGAGAGGGCTCTTACTCAATAATGGCCATCTCCGAAGGACCGCCCTGGAACCACCCCATCTGGTACATCGCCATCCCGAACCCGCTCGCCTGGCTCACCGTCAAACACTTGTCCAGCACCCACAACTTCGTATCCTTATCCGCCAGCGCCGACTTCAGCACCGCAATCATCGGCCAGAACATGCACCACGCCTGGAACCCCATGCCCTGCTCCTTGCACACGCTCTCGCGCCCGTCGAACCCGAAAATCACGCGGATCTGCTCGCACACCTGCTCCATCGCCGTCAGCCCGTGCGGCAGGTCCACCAGCGCGCGCAGCTGCTCGCGCGTCGGCTCGCCGAGCGCGATCAGCAGCGAGAGGATCTGCTCGACCATGTGCAGGCGCACGGTGAGGTACAGCCCCTTGGCGATCGCGTTGCTGGCCGGCGAGTCGCGCCGCAGGAGCCCGTTGAAGGTGTTCACGCCGGGGTCGGGGAGGCCTGCCGCCGGGGGGGACTGGCGCGGGGCGGGGGCGGCGACGCGGTAGTTTGCGGCGGCTTCGAGGTCGCGGATGATTTCGATGCCTTCTTTGAAGACGGCCGTGACCCTGTCGACGGAGGCGTCGTGGATGTCGGGGGAGGATGTGGTTTTTAGGACGGTAAACTTGTAGTCGATGGCGCGGGCGATGAGAGCCTCGACGACGCCGCCTTGTCCCTGCGCCCACGTAGCTTGGGTTAAGCCTGTCAGTATTGGCGACCGGCCATCTTGGCCGATGAATATCTCGAGAATCTAGAGTTGGGGTGTTCAGCGGCGTGACCAGGAAGAAATCTGGTATAAAATGCTTACCCCCAATTGAGCGATGAACGCCAACGAGGCCTTGTCCAGCCACGTAGCAATACCCTGCTCGGCCCTATACCTGAGCAGCGCCAACGACCCGCGGCAGTGTGAAGCTATCTTTGACGGAGTCTTATCCGGTATAATCGCCTGAATCTCATCAGCATCCTCTCTCACTCTCACTCTCACACTTTGCATCTCACCTCAAAAAGGCCTAAAGTGAGAAACGCCACCACGACAGAATCCTCCTTCGCCATCTCCGGATCCCTCAACGCCGCACTAAGCTTCATCATCGCCCTCCCGTAATGCTGCTTCGCCTGCGCCATCATGCCCGCCTGGCACACCTGCAGCGACGAGCTCGCCAGCGCCGTCGCCTTCACCGCCTCCTCGAACACGCCCGGCGAGTTCACCGGCGGCTTCAGATCAAACAACAAATCGAAGAAGCCGACCTCGTTGCCGGACGTGTAGTTCGACCGGAAGTGCCGCATCGAGTAGATCTCCGAGTCGTACTGCACCGCGCGCGGCATCACCGTGATCCGGCGGATCAGCTCCTCCTCCTCGGACGAGTCGCTGCGCTGGCTCTCGGGCGAGCTGCCCTCTGCCCGGGCGAGGAACGTCGGGGCGTCGCCGCGCTCCTTGAGCCGTTTGGCGACGCGGACCTGGACCTGGTGCGCCGCGGAGGCATTCTGCTGGCGGTGGACGACCGTCCACGGGTCCGCGTAGCCTGGACACTGCCGGCCTAGGGATATGCAGCGGTTGCAGAAGGGCTTTTGCAGGTCGCACTGGGATCGAGTTAGTTCAATCCAAATTGGGACAGAAGGAGGATGATGTATCCAAACCTTGACCTTCCTCGCCTTGCAGGCGAAGCAGCTCGCCGACGGCCGGCACCCCATGATGCGGCGCAGCGCTCCGGAGGCACGCCCCGATACGTACGTCCAGTCCCTTCAGTGCCCGACCGCCAGCCCCACGTCAGCTAAGCTAGGTCGGCGCGCGATAGCTTCGGGGACCTGGAGTGAGCGCGGAGGGACATAAGGAAACCAAGCAGGGTGAGGATCTTTGGGGTGATGCGGTCTCGATGAGGAAAGTAGTCGCCGTCCTGGGACGAGGTCGGGCTTCACTTTCTAAACTGTCGTCGGGCAAGACGGTTAATGAACGACGTTTTCGATTCGTAAGAAGAGAGCTTGTGCAGCCGGTGGGCTGGGCTCACTACGTCGTCCTAGGCGTAGCGCGGGGGGGATTAAACCTTCCCGCTAGAGATGCTACTACGCCAGCGATGATGAGGTAATGGGCGCGTCGAAAACGGCGTATGTTTAGGGGGGTAGGGTGATGCTTAAGGTGCTTGTAGCGAGTCATGGTCGCATTCACAGGCCTTTCAGAGCTTCTCCTGCGACAACGACGAGTCGTGTCTCATCACCGCCATAGCGCCGAAACTCTAAAACCAGAGACAACATGGAAGAGCTCCCCTAGTATGGGCAGTCTTGCTGCTCTAACGGTGGGACATGGGAAGCTGTTCCCATATGCCTGTGAAGTCCAAATAAGCTTTTGCTGAGCATGTTCGCGGAGGAAAGCTCCTTTCCACACATGCAAGGGTGAGAGTGCATCATGGGCATGGCCTGCCCCCCATCTGATGAGACGAGCGGTGAGACATTGGGAGAAAAGGCAACTCTAGCCTCTGCTTGCTCGAAGCTTATGTTCTAAGCTAGGTTTTACAGTACGGAAATCCCGAAATTATATGGTTAATTGGGCTGTAGTAGACTTTTACGGTCCGAGAATCTGGAGAGCGGCTGAATTTGGAGTCTAGACATTGGATAGGATAGAAACTCACTGCTTTGGGAGCGTCTGTGCGAAAATACAATGTCTCTGGTCTTCCGAGGTGAGTGATGAAGAGCGTATAGCCTGATTAATGATACTCGGAATTTCTAGTTGCAAAACTCTGGAGTTGGCCGAGGATATGGGATACCGGCCACGTAGGCTGGAGACGCTGCACAGCCTACCCAGTTCCTACATTAACTCCATGTGAAGCCTTGGGTTTCGCTTCTTGGTACACTTCACCTGAAGCTTGGCCAATGAGCATTGCCTCACGGTTGCTTATAATATGCAAGAAAAGATTGGGCTGGATGATTGAGTTCGTTGTATTTCAAAGTCGAGATAAGTCTCATCCCGTTGACCAACGGCTCGCTCCCCTGCCAGACCGCAAACACCACGACTTACACCCCTACTTCAAAAGCAACCGAGACTGAGATGATTCCAACGTTCGTTGTAAGCATGTATTCAAAGACATTATTGCCTAGCTCTTCTGGCGCCAGTTGCTGGAAGCCAGAGACCTTAGTGGCTGGTCTGTTTTGCTACTCGATGAGTTCGGGGTGCCGGAGCCCATTTTCTTCCACGACGACCTGTCAGGTTCCGACCTTCTTTCAGTCCTGGACACGGGCCAGGAAGGCTGGCTGATATTTGCCGAAGACTGCGCAGACATGGTCGGCCAGTCATCTTTCGATTCCCTCGGGGCCGGGTTGCGGGTCCATCCCGTGCTCGACTGATCGTCTCTTGGCCTGTCACTCTGAGGAGGAGGTTTCCCTCTCCATGAGGAGTCTTCTTTCTGCAGCCTCGACGGCTCCCGGATCCTCACCGGAATTCGTTGGGCAACGCTTACTTGCAAAGCCCCTCCTGCATACTCCTTGCCATTCAGCGCCTTAATTACCGCCGCTGCTTCCTCGACCGTTTCGAAATCAACGAAGCAGTAGTGGTGGTTTCCGGGCTTGGATCGAGTTTCCATGTGGGGTGTGACTCGTTTCCCTATCTCTTTTCTGTCATGAATGATGCATTAGTAAAAGGTCCTGGCATTCATGACCTCTCGGGCCTCGAGTTAGGACTCACGGATTGAATCCAGCCAGGATATCCTGCATCTCCTCCTGGGCCTGTTGTTGGTCAATCATCCTCGTCAACCCGCCAATATACAGCCGCCTGCCGTCACCATCCGTGCCAACGACTTTATCAAAGTGGCCCATCGCCTCGTACGGGCTGTCCCCAGTCCCTTCAGCACCAGGCTCCTGCTGGCCTGTCCAATTACCCCATCGCTTATCATTCGGCTCCGCTTCCCTCCCCCAGACTCTCTGCCGCTGCTTCTTCGGCTCGCAGGGCCCGACCTTGACAGGGCGACCGCGGATGTCAACGCATAGGGAAGCGAGGGCCCGCTCGGCATCAGCCCGCTCGACGAAGTCGACAAAGCAGTAGCCCGGGTTTCTCCCATTCACGGGATCAACTGAGATGACGATCTTCTCAAAGTTGCCAAAGTCGTTGTCCTTCAGCGTGTCCTCGATCTCGACCGGACGGACGACGTAGAGCAGGTTACCCAGGTAGATGCGGCGGCCCTCGAGGAGCGCCGCGGGCTGCTCGCGGGATCCCATGATGGGGAGAGCGCGATATCGCTGCGTGAAGTGGCGGCTTTCGCAAGCCGGTTTGGTGGAGGAGATTGCAAACGCTCCGAAGAAGTCGGGCTGGACCTTGAAATTCAGATCAATGCGGGGGAGCTGCAACGATGCGGCAGTGGGGTAGATTGCCCTAACCAGCTTATCCCGGCATATTTGGGCCGAGCAGCTTGCTTTTTCGAGATACCCAAAGCTTGGCTGAGTTGCAAGCTTGGGATGAATTGCGTGCTGACTGTGTAACTGAGTTGTTGTGATTGTTGCACTGGAATTTCACGACTGCGGGCAGCTTGTACACATCAGAGAACTGCATCTTCTTTCAACATAACCCTAGATATCTATTCTTTCCAATAGTGAACACCGGCATTAGAGACTGGTCCTGACCTCACCAAAACATGCTTCCAAGCGCCTGTACATGACCTGGTACGAACCGACCAAAACATTCTGCATAATCTGTCATAACCTCGTGGGCCAACCGCGGCCTTTAATCAATATCTTGTTCACATGATGAAGACAGGCTGCCGATTACCAATGAGCTCACTCTTGGGTACCTGGACATCCTTCTTGTCAAAGTCATGGAGCGTCAGCCAGCAGATCATTCTGAAAACCAACGTGTACCAGACTGTGAGTCTCTGCATCTCAATCTGTCTTGTCACCGTCTTTGTCCAATCTCTCTGTGCCACCATGCCACGAGATGACCAAGTCTTTCTGTGCACCAGACCAGGAGACGGCAGCCCGTGGGGATGGTGCGCTGTGGGGAACGTGGGTTGTTGGACTTGAATTCGAGGCGATGGCATGGGCGAAACATCGGGATCATACGCATCTTCGTTCTCTTCGCGAACCGGCGATCGTTTGCGTGCTTTCGTGGTGTGATGAATCTCCCTGGTGACTTCCTCCTGATCTCCTTCCGTGATAGAGTCAATAACACGCCACAGAATTTGATCAAAGTACGTCTCCATGAACCGCTGCTCTCTCATTTCGAGGGGTATGCCCAGCAGATCGCCGAACGAGATGTCCTCAGATGCTTGCCTGCTGCCAGCTGCAGCCTCTCCATTCGTTTTGTTGCTGTCTTTGACGTTCTTGTCCTGTCCATTACCGTTGATGGCCTTGAGAACAACTTGCAAGTGACGGCGGAGGACATCCAGAACGATCGTCTGATCTCTTTTGAGAACGATCTCATCCAAAGTCGTGATTGTATCGTGCAGCTTCGTCATCCGATTGTGACTAATGGTGGCATCGGTATTGAAGCTTTTCTTGAGAGATTCGGCCTTCTCAAGCATCAAGCGGATTTGATCGACTTCTCGCGTAATTGGAATATTCGAAGGCTCGTCGTCTTCCGTTATATGCTCGAGTATATTTTGGATGCCACCAAGGTCCCGCTCAATAAGCTCCGTAAAGGCGCTGAGAAGTCGGACAAGCGACACTGATTCCCTGTCCCAAGGGAAAATCGTCGGGTTGGGCAAGAAGCGAAAACATCTGCCTTTAATGTGAAAGACTCGAGCAACCATCCCGATGAGTTCGAAAGTCACTTGATGATCCTGTTAGCTGAAGGTTTACTTGATAGAGTGGTATACGTACCAGGAAAGATGTGCCTGTGTTTCTTCTTGTCCTTGTAGTAGAGAATTGTTTCGACGTTGCAACCAATCTGCGTGAGTGTCTCGGCAATTTCGCTCTCGCTACCCAACTCCAATATCTCAACCTTCAAGTTATCGATTCCGGACGACGTCTTCAACGGATCCTGCCACTCGACATCTTCATCGGAGGTTTCTTCTTTGGGACGAAAAAGCGTAGGAACCCTGCCAAAGCACAACTCCTTGACTTCTGACGTTGGAATCAGCCGTCTTTCGCCGAAACTCGTTCTGCCTGTCTTTTCAAAGACAAACACGATACCGAAGTCAGTAATGCGAGAGCCGGTCAAGATGTACCCGTTTCCTTCGGCGCGGTACTTGTTGTCATCACGATCGAAGACCTTCCAGTAGATTCCGAGAACGGAAGCAAGCTCAACCAAGTGCGAGATGGTCGTGATTGCGTATGGCTTTTTGATGGCTGGGTTTGTGTCGAAGCTCCTCGTCTTCGCCTGCATCTTGACTGTAAGGGTCGGAGGGGGCAGCGGTGTTTCCACAGGCATGTACTTCTCATCCGATTCCTTTCCCCGCTCTTTGGCCTCCCATTCCAGGGAGTCCTTCTCCATGCCTTCTATGGCAGTGAGGAGGTAGACCCATGTTGCAAGCTCGTTGTCGACCGTATGCACGCTGTTGTTGTCGGAGAGATTCTCGAAGTCGACGCGAGTATTCTTGCAGCTTTCCTCGGTGCCCTCCGCATGCCACGCATCGCCTTTGCCTGGGTTCTTCTTGTTCTTCGGAGGGGCAAGAAAGATGATGGGCGCTTCGAACTCGACCTCGAGTCTCAGCTGTCTCCACCTGATTTTGCTTTTGCTGTTTCTAGACCACCCGCCCATCACTCGCTCGTCACAGTTGGGAAGACCCCGAGCGGTTGCGAACACTGCCTGGGCGAATTGAAGAGTCGCTGCAAAGAGGGCGACGATAGCAATCACCAGGGCTGCAATGGCCACCGAGACATCCTCTCCGGCCATTCTGATATGACGGAAGCGGGCAAAAGCTGTTTCAGGGCAACGGGCCGGCGCGTGGGCTTGGGAACGTGTATCTCCGCTTGCTCCAGCGATCGGATCAGCGCGGTGAAGTGGAGCTCTCCCACCCTGTCGGTGGTCTTATCGTCGGTCGGTAGGCCGGTGGGAGACTATTGCTCTCACCACCGTGGAAACTCCAATGCAGCGATACAATGAGCGTTAACCTTAAGAAACCGTGGCCGATTTCAGAAGAGAGGGGAAATTCATTCCTCACAACGGCGAGGTTCTGGGGAATCCTGCCCTTATGGCAGTCCAACGGCCCGTACCGCCTGAAAGGGAGTCGTGACTGCAGCTGACCTTCGCTAATGCAAGACCCCTGGCGATGCGCCCCGAATGGCTTGCATCAGGCGCTTTTTTGCAGTTGCGAACCATTGCTGCGGCTCAAAGACGCCAGAGCCTGCTTCAGACCTCAAAAGAAAGGAGAGCCCAATTGGCTGCCTGCTTTTAA
Source organism: Colletotrichum endophyticum (assembly GCA_027406105.1). Taxonomy (NCBI): domain Eukaryota; kingdom Fungi; phylum Ascomycota; class Sordariomycetes; order Glomerellales; family Glomerellaceae; genus Colletotrichum; species Colletotrichum endophyticum. The sequence goes on along the minus strand of JANVYF010000010.1, from coordinate 813,604 downwards.
GGGTCGTCTTTGTGCAACCAATGAGTGCTGGATGGCTCCCCTTCCACGTCATGATGTCTTACTTGGTGGGAGACACAGAGGATATCTTGGGTGCCCAAAAGAAGAGCTGCGCCAGCGCATGTAACTCCCCGCGTATTCCCCAAAACAGGCTGTGGCAGAGCCTCATGGAACGCTTTTCTCGGCCTCCGTCAGTTGGGCATGTCTGTGATCGTTGCAATGAGGCCGGCTAAATCGGCATCATATCAGCCAGTAGCGCGTTGAGCCGGGCCAACGTGGCAGCGTCTGTGCAGAAAATCTATCAGGAAAGCCTGAATTAAATCTTCACAGTGAAAGAAAGATTTCCATCATCCGTTTGAGACCTGATCGTGGTAACATAGCCACAGCTGGTAAAGCCACATTATTTCAAGGGGCCGCCCACCAGCAAGACTCCGAGATCAGAACTGCCGACTGTCATCAACCCCTATTCAATCTTTCAACATTGCAAATGTTTGGAAACCATCTTCTTTGCATTTCGAATTAATAACAACTGCCATATTGCCAATGTCTAATGAGGATAAAGCCCCTGAATACCGGTGATTGAAGGTTGCATCTTGATTGCTCCCGTCTTAAGGCCAAGGGTTCACCTTGGAGTCGTGTTCGTCTGATGATGCCGATCCCGTGTCGTCTGTGCGCTGAACTGCGGGAGGATCGGGGCCTTAATATCGGGAGCTAACCAGCTACTCCATGGTAGGATTTCGGACGTCTCCCGAGCCTAAAAAATTCAAGCGCGATTTTTTCTCTCTTTCTTCGCCAAATATTAATCAATAATCAAGTACTGTGAAAGATGAAGAAAACTTGGGTCGTAATGCCGTCATATTATTCTACTCTATGAAATTTCTCATTACTTCTTCAAAATGCCATGTTGGCTTGAATGATTGGAGGCATTCTCCACATCATCCGGGAGATTCTCATATCGTCCATTTATACGGTGGTCTCCATCTTGCCGAAATTCTGAAACGATGACCTCTTTTGTTTGCATGATTCCCTCCATGGGACCCATTTTGCGCCTTGTGGAGTTCATCGCGAACGACTCCTCCGGTCCCTGGGCTCGAACAGTCGATCGATGAACCGTCGATGCGTGGGTGCCGCCGCCGTAGTAGTGAAGACCTGATGGGTTGGTCGATTTGCCTGATGACTTCTTCTGCCTCCTCTTGTTCCACATGCCGTAGATTGTCGGGGCGTTGACGACGATTGCCGCGGTGAGCAGCTCGGTGCTGGCCCATGTCGTGCGGTTGGTTTGCAGGTCCTTGTTGTTGATGTTGATCGGCAGGCGGATGACAGTAATGGCGATGATGAAAATTCCGAGGGTGAATAGGGCGTAAAGTTGGATCTTTCGCTGCCAAGGGGTCTTGAGGGAGACAACCAATGGAATCGGGAGGACGAGAAGCATGAAGTCGGTCACAATGTTAAGAACTCCAACGACAACAAGTTGAAGCTGGGCCTTGGAACATGATCCTGCAAGGGCGAGTTGTCAGTCATAATGTTCTCTTGACAATCCTCAAATATGACTAGTCACATACCAGGGTCAGGCAGAACCTGCCAGTATAGGTGAAAGGGGTTGCATTCGCTGAAGGTCGTCACCTGGCAGGCGACGTAGGTACCAAAGAAAACAAGGGAAAAGGACCAAATGGTAATCTTCTCATATCGCAAGTTGAGAATGAGACGACGGTAGACGTCCAACAAGACAAGCTTCTGCAACCAAAGGCTTGAGTCGAGTTAGTATATCGATCGCAACTCTAAAAACCTTCCTGACTCGATTGCGTGCAGAAGAGGGCATACAAGCGAGAACGCAACATGGGTTGTTGCAGTGCACCAGGGGGTTATCAAAGGGGAGAACTGACTAAGAGTTGTAAAAAACCCGGTTGACGAGAGACAGTTTGCTGCCGATCTCCCGTCTGTAGATCTCTTCGTCTGTAAAGTTGTGCGAGTCTCGATATTTCGGCGTCACGTTGTTCGTCCCCCAGGTCAACACCACATGAATGAGGCCAAGTCGAGTCAGTGCGCAGACGCAGGCGGCGATAGTGAGATAGTCGCCCAGGTTGTACTCCTGCCTGGCTATCTTCCTCCAGACTAGCCTGGCGAACATGACCGCCAAGGCCAGGCAGCTGAAGAGCCAATGGATGAGGAGCGTCGGGTCATCCATGGCCGGCGAAGTTCCGAAGGGGGCACTCGCACAGCGACGTGGGACGAAAGGAAGGTCAAGAGAGAGGAAGAGACGACGAAAAAAGGGTCCTTCGAGAGCAGTGCAGACGGGGCAGTTCATGAACCATTATTATCCTCTTTGCCTCACCTACACTAAGAGATAGGGGCCCTGCTTAGTCCCAACCGTACGTCTCCTCATCCCGGCGCCTTGCGAAAGGGCATCATACCATTCCGAGAAACTCTTGCGGCGTGACCAGTTTCCAGACCTTGCGAAGAGGCCGGCCCAGATGAAAGGATCAGGGCTTGAGACCTCCGTTCTTCAACCCCAACTTTCCCTGCGCCTTCGGATGCACGTCGGCTGCAGACTCCCCCATCCCAGGACAGATGTGTGATTGCGATCCACCGTGGGGCTCTGTCCGAGGGGGAGGTCTTTAGACTTCTAGAAGCCGAGGTGACCGGACTGGTTGTTACGGACTTACAAGAGGTAACGTAAGATCCAGGGATCCTCTTTCTTTTTTTCTTGTGCCGCAGCACCGCATGCAACATCGCTTGCCGAGAGGATTTAAGCGTACCGAAGACGATTCGAGTGTGGAGCGGATTTCTTGATTCTTCAACAACAACCGGCATGAACAGGCAGCCTTCGCTTAGATCTTGTTCTTCAGCGACCGGAACCGGACAGACCCTTTCCTTCTTTTTGCCGACGGAGTTGAAAGACACAAAATACGATATCAAAATCTGCCCCCCCCCCGTGGCGGGCGTGCGTGCGTGCGCGTACCTTGCAGGGATGCATCGGAGGAGCAAACGTCCACTAGGAAAAGACGGGGATGGCCTGACGGTTGATCTGGGCACTAGCAAAAGCTAGCGGTAGATACAGCCACAGCCGTCTTGCCGTTCTGAAAAGCCGGTAAGACAGTCGGTCTTGGCCACCACTTGGAGTCGAGCAGGTTGATTCCTTGATTCCCCAGTGAATTTTGGGCCCGATCAACCGATTGTCCACGGCCGATGTGGGAAGATGTGGGAAATGGATCAAGATCATCATAATCACCACTCTTCGACCCGCCATAAGATCACCAAACTCCCCCACCAAAATTGCAAGTCATTGCTTTTCTCTCTTCAAGCACACAAGTTCCCTCTTCGGCACTTGTCCTTTTGACAGAACTTAGCCCCCAAACCCGAGCTTCCCATTGCGTTTGACAGCAACCCAAGAAAGCGATCCCGAAGCAGTTTTTCTCTCCTCTTTCCTCTGCGCACGGAGATTAATGCTCGGACATGATCCGCATCCAGCCCTCTAGTGAAGGTTAATATCCATGGTTGTTCGACGATGCTACCGCGGCCCCGTTCTATATGAGACCCTCGCGTGTGTTGAGGCCCTGGTCCCTGTCGGCGAACTGACTCGCGCCCGGACAACACCACTTTAATATGGGCAGGCCAACTTCTTCGATGGATGGAAATTAGGCAGTGCTGAATAACCCCCAACTATCCCCTATTGTCAATTGAGCCCCCCCCGAGTTCCGCCGTACATCGTACGCCGTGAAGTTGCCCAGTCTCCATCCCACGATCGGGAAGTGGCCGCGTGGCGTCTCGGTCCATCGGGCGAGTGCCGCTATCCAGACTTACAGACCGAATCGAAGCCTTGGAGGCGGTGGCGTCCCGCTAAGCTCACCGGCAAGCCATGTCTCGACGTCGTATTACCTCATTCCTTGGCCGCTCCATCAGCCCTATCATTGAAATCACTCGAAGGATGGGACCCTTATGCTAGACTAGCGGAGCTCGCGGCAAGGTGATTTTCGTTCAATTAAAAAGAATGAGTTGCCACCCTTCCGTCGCGTGGACGGAAACTTTGTTGATCCCCTGCCCAACCACTGTCGCTCTTTTTCTCAGTCACTCTCCGTTGGTTCGGTTCTCCCTTCCCCCTTCCACTCCTTTTGTTCCAAAGGGTCTCCCATCTAGTCAATTGCTAGCCCCCCGTGTCTCATTTGGTATCAAGGTGACACACGCCGACGCAGCACAATATGCAGTTCCTCAAGCTAGCTTCTGTGGCCGCCGCTCTGCTGGGCCAGGCCTCCGCGTTCCCCCAACGCGGCGGACCGCCAGGCTTCCCGGGACAAGGCGCGCCGCCTACACCGGATGAGGGATGCGTTGATTCGGAGGTCCCCTACATTCGTTCTTACTTCTACGTCGGAGGCGGTTACGTCGACGATGGCTCCGGCGGTCACATCTTCCGTGACCAGATGTACGTTGAGAAGTTGCTCCCTACCTTTGGCGTCACCCAAGAGACGCCGATCGTCCTGATCCACGGACAGGCCCAAACGGGTACCGTAAGTGCATTGCAGATCCCAAAGAGGCCCTCTTCGGAAGGTCACAATCTTTCTCGGCCGAGCCTTGAACCTTACTGATATTGTCCCCAGAACTTCCTCAACAAGCCCGATGGCGGCCGTGGCTGGGCTTCTCACTTTGTGAGACAGGGCTTCGAGGTCTACATCGTCGACCAGACGTTCCGTGGCCGCTCCGCCTGGATGCCCGCCTACGGCGCAACCAAGCCCTCGACCTACTCCGCTGAGATCATCCAGCAGCGCTTCACCGCCGTCAAGGACTACATGCTCTGGGCCCAAGCTGCCAACCACACCCAGTGGCCCGGTACCGGCACCATGGGCGACCCGATCTTCGATGCCTTCTACAGCTCCAACGTCGAGTTCGTGAACAATGCCACGTACCAGCAGAAGACCGTCCAAGACGCGGGTGCCGCCCTGCTCGACAAGATCGGCCGCCCCGCCGTCGTTCTCGGTCACAGCCAGGGTGGTCTCATGCCCATCATCATCGCCGACGCCCGCCCCGAGCTCACCAAGGCTCTCATCCTCCTCGAGCCCACGGGCCCTCCCTTCCAGGAAGCCATCTTCAGCACCAAGGCCGGCCGTCCCTATGGCTTGACCGACATCCCCATCACCTATTCCCCCGAGGTTACCGACCCTACCACCGACCTCGTCCAGGCAACCTACGCAGCCAAGGGCGAGAACTACGTCCAGTGCGTCCTGCAGGCTGAGGAGCCCGCGCCCCGCCAGCTCGTCAACCTCGCCAGCAAGCCTATCCTCCTGGTCACCTCTGAGGCCTCCTACCACGCGCCCTACGACCACTGCACCGTGGAGTTCCTGCAGCAGGCCGGATGCAGCAAGACCGAGCACCTCGAGCTTGGCGAGGCTGGCATCCACGGCAACGGACACATGTTCTTCATGGAGAAGAACAGCTACGAGATCCAAAAGGTCCTGCGGGACTGGATCCTGGCGTTGTAAGGGCGGTCATAGCGGTGTGTGGGGAGAAAAATGCGTGCCCACGTGTGCAAATATGTCAATGCTAGTCGAGCGGATACCCATAGATGATGACAATCGTAATCTGGTAATGATGTGCGCCCTCCCAACACCTGTCCTAACTTGAAGTGGTGATATTGGCCCATGCGTCTTGTGTTATTGGGGGCGATCAAAGTATGTGATGCGATCTTCCAACAACTTCCTGAACTCGAAGCATGCTCGTGGCACTGATGATCGAATCGCAGACGGCGTTTAAGAGAAAAGAGACCCCGGCTACCGAGCACGACTCATTCAAGATCGGCGCCTAATTCCAGCATGGCTATATCACCGCTGCAAGTCATTTGTTAGCCGTGATATCGCCTTGCGTTGTGTCTTTGACGTCTTTTGTGGACCTTCACGTGTGCCTCACTCATCATCCTGGCCGGCAGAAGGTAAGGCGGACGGCTGGACAGCTCTCGTCTACTCATCACAACGTCCGTGTCCTGGTCCCGAGAACGAAAAGGTCCGCCTCGGATGGGGACTGAGAGAAGAGCCTCGGCTCATGCCCGCCCATATCGTCATGACAGCGGAGAAACCAACGAAGGAAGAAAGCTTGTCCTTGCAAAGACCCAAAAGTCGCGATGAATTGAAGGCTAGTGTGGGCTTAGTCTTCCGGAAACCTGGCTGATGGCGCTCTATATCAAATTGACTATCGTGATAAGATCTTCCGTTTCGCAAACGGTGAACTCGGACTTCTTTGATCAGTGAATCGAATTGCCTTTTCAATCTGTTCTTGTGCCGAACTCCCGGACCTCATCGGACACCGCCTAGTTAAATTGCCGTGGAGCGGCAACGGGGTAGTCCCGGAAAAGTGGGGGAACACCCGGGTCACACGGGGTTCAGGCTCGGGGGTTCCGAATGTGAAGCGAAATTCACATTATATCCTCACCACTTCTCTGACAAAGTTCCACAACAATTTGGACATGATACAAGTGAAGGTGCGGTAGGTTGTTCGAGGTAGCCGCCCCCATAATCCACTACCTCGAGCGAAACTTCATCCCGAGAGCCAAGAGTCTGAATCTGTTCTATCTAAGAACACAGCAATTGGTTGGTAAGTACATTGGTAGTTTTTCTACCCTTTACACCAGGATAAAACTTTCTAACTCCGAGCTGCCTAAATCACTCACAAGACTCCTCCATGCCTCCCCATTCATGTACCCATCTGCAAAGCACTCGCCAACAAATTGGTAATACTCTGGGAATAAAGTATGCCCATCGGGCGATTCTTCCTGCACCCCTTCGTCTCTCTCGTCTCCCTTGTCGTCGTCTTCTTTTCTCTTTCCAGGAGATCCACAATCGGGTAATCTGCGTAACAAATACGGTACGTTACCTCCCTCAAGCAAAACCACAACATCGTAAACTCTGGCATTGTGTGGGCACAAGCCACATACTGAGTCTTCTCCGTCTTCTTTCCTAACTCGTTCACATTTGATTCCACGAAAATGGCAGGGACTGCAACATGGAACGGCACCACCTGTTTGTCTCACAAACTGCCAGTGTGCTGAATAGTGCTCTCCCAATCTATTCAGAGAGTCTTGGTCTTCAAAGACGTTGCTCGGTGGCGGAATGGTCTGCTCCTCCCTGTTCCAAATCCATGTCTTCTGCAGTCCTGTTGGGTCGAAGATCCGGAAGAAAGCCTTCTCCATCTCGCTTGTTGATGTTCTTCTGAACATTGGATATAATTGAATGCTTTCGATCGTGCACACACGTACTCCTCGTAGACGTAAATGCATTGGCTCATCAACATCTTCTGCCAACAGTGCCATATCTGGGACCGAATCGCCCGATGATCGGTACGGCGTTGTTTCTGAGAGCGCCAGAGTGGCCTTTGCCCAGCTAGAGGCGCCGCCATGCCAGAAGCACCATGTCGGTCGGTTTAAAGAATCAAGGTCTACTGGTAGACCAGAGCTCATCTGTTGCCACGCTCGATCCTTATTCGTGTGTACCGCAGATAGGACTCTCAAAGACTTATGCGACATGATCCACCATCTCGTGAAGTCGGCAAATACACGCGCTACGGACTTTGTGTAGTCTGGTCGGATGAGAGATGGCAATCGCTCTAGCTCAGAGGTCTCCCTGCCGAACTGTAACAGAGCAAAGATTTTGTCCTTCGGATCGCTGGCCTCAAGGTCATGGCCGGCAACAAGGATTTCAAGGATTCCGCGGCCAGATATCCGAGGTGCGTCTACTACAACGTTGTTTTCCAACCGAAAGAGCGATGTGAAGATAGGAGGCATAATGGAGTACCTGAAGAGGCTTGTGATCCGCTTGGCCTTGATGAAGCAATCCGCCAGTCTCAAGATGACGGACCAGGGCACCACATCGCGTCCGCAGTGAACCACTGCCGACTTCGAATTGGCAACTTCTTGAAGGACCCAGGTACGCCTGAACCAGGCAAAGTCACAGCTCCGCCAGTCGGACACAAAGGTCAGCATCCTATCTTCAAGATGTCCTGGGAATACCGGCCCATGTCTTTGCTTGATTTTCTCTGTTTGACCTTCGTCAGCTTCAATACTACCGTCATCGTATCGAGAGGCGACGTCCATGACGTCTCTCATGACTCGTTGAGTTACTACGTCGCTTGATCCGAGCCAGACATGGACCTTCTCCGCTCGGGAGTAGATCTTGGGCATGATGCCCACCTGAGCAGCTCTCTCTACAAGGTCGCTTTGGTTTATACAGATAAAGTCGACCCATATTAGCTTAGGGTACCCTGTCTGGGGTCGAAGATGTCGCAATGCTTCGAACAAGGTTGTGGATAGAGCCAGTTGATGTGCTTCCCCGCCTTCGCCTGAGAGTGATTCGACATCAAGTTCGATAAACTTGTCTGCTGGCAAGTTGCCCCAACAATAAGAAAGCGCATCATAGCTTTGGATTTTGTCATCGTCCAGTGACATTATCTTGAGAGAACAGTGTATGGGTTCGTCAAAGGAAGCGGGACTGATTGCGAGAACTCGGATGTCTCGGGAAGACTGATTCAGCGCCGTATAAACGTTCGGACTCTTGCTGGTAACCGAGGCCTCAAATGAAGGACTGATAGTATCGCTGTCAACGGCGGTACCGACTAATTTTATCTCTGCCTTGTAGCAGTAGTTGACCCAGGTCGGGAATTCCGCACGCATGACCAGCTGAATGGTGTCACCTCCATGGATAGTAGAGAGCCAGCGTCGGGTGTCGTCGTCGTCGCGGACGTCGTACACATTTTCATGACGCTTCCTTTCTCGCGATGCGTGAACATTTCTTTGCACATCCTTGGCAGGCGATCGCTCGTGGTTAGATTCCGAGATCGCTACCACTTCGAACCAGGTAAACGACGAATTGTACGTCCCGCGGTCGGCTTCCTCTGTGTTGCTAAAGCCTGCGCACATGATCAATGAATATCCGCGCCATCGCAGTGGCATAGTCTTGCGGCTGCAAGTATCAATCGTGACAACGCACCTTGGTCGTGTGAGACGGTGACGATGGTCAACTTCTCAACGGACATCATTTCATGGGGGATATCAATCTCGAGATACGGCCTGGCTGGACAACACTGACAAGACTCGACTAGTTCCGATCTGTTGACGATAGCTGTGACTGTACGTCCATCATCACTATTAACAACCGACTCCATAACTACGCTCACTATCAGGAAGAGTGGGTTTTGAGAAGGTTCTAATGTGAGGTCTGTGGATGGCGCTGGAGTCGCATGCTGGTTGACAAGTGAGTATGTAGTCTACAACAACCTCATGCTGCATCGCAAAGGAAACGTCAGCAGCACCTCACGCGGGAATGACATGAAGCCGGCCGGCTGCAAGTGAGCAACCCCGCGCCAACCCCAGTCTATGTGCGCCATTTGATTGGTCCTTATGGAGATCCCTGTCGCAATCCATGAATAAAAGTGCTGCCACTCATCTGGGAATCGGGAGCTCAATTACGGGAGAGAAGACATTGGCAAGAACCAACAATAGTTAGCTTGATCCCCTATATAGCAAGCTCAGCATCGTTCGAGCTTAAGCCGGGAGCCAGCATCGTGAATTGCAGGTAAGACGCATGCCCCTGATGCAAACGACCTGACGGCGAGGCAATACTTGATTCACTCCCTTGGCTTTGGCAACACAGACTTCCACAACTTGTTAAAACATTTAGTGCATGTCATAATTTGAAAGCTACAGTGATTCGTGACTAAAGCAAGCCTCTACGCAATTGCCCAGATAGCCAGGTATTTGAAGACAGCCTGTACCTACCAAACTCATCCTTCCATGGGGACTGCGTGTTCTTGTTGACCATCTATCGTTAGCGGATAGAAGAATAACGCAGTGTGCGCGGCAATAGGACCATCTTCAACAGCTCATTAAATCTCACTAACTTCCAGTGTTTTCAGGGGGGTCTGATCAGATCCTTATGGCTGAAGCCCCATGTTATGTTCCTCTTACTTCAATGTGCTGCACTCGGACGGGCTTGATCCTGTCGCAATTTGTTATCATCCTTGTCATTATATGACCTGCCATCGGACCTCATCCCATTTAATGGCTTCCTGGAATGGTGGAGGTCTCAGTTTACGTTCTTGATAGATCGATATATCAACCGATAAACCGTGATTTTCATACGAGATTTGCTATTCGGACGGATAATCATCTTATAATGATGGCGACAACAACAACGACAAAGCAGCAACAACAACAACGACGACGACGGCGGGAGCACGGGTAGGGATATATCATGGATTTCGATTTTGGGTTTCGCTTTTTAGAAAATGAATAATGAAATGATATGCAGCTAGCACAAAAAGCTTTGTACTCGGTCACCTGGAAGTATCCGCTAGCAAGACTCCATGAAGAAAGATTTTGAATCCGTTTTTCCCCAGTGCAGCTTTGCAGTAAAGATGAACCATCTATTTTGTACGGCCCCAGACGCTAGAATAAGTCCACCTGCCGTATCTACCAAGATAACCAAGTTTTTCATTGGAATCCCTTTTGGTACATGCCAGCTTTTGATACAAAGTTGGGGACAGATCGCATTCATTGAATTGCAAATAACCACGTCCCTCTTCAGGATCACTCTTAGGTGACAGATACCGAGCAATAAAGCGTTTTAGGGGATGAAGGTACCAAGGTTTCCATAAGGCAGAAACCAGAGTAAAAGGTCGCATGCGCGATTCCCCACTCTTAATGTCCATGAGATATTCGTCGCTGATGTGCGTAAAAAAATCAAGTCCAGGGACCCCGTATTCAGCTATTTCATTCGGACTCAATCCGGTGGACTTTGAGACCAGGTCGTTGTGAATGTTCCGTACTTGATGGAAGGAGAGACCATCGAGGACATCTTCGTCTTCAATGATGATCAACTTGAAGTTCCACCCCAGGCGTGCGTGGCGTGACAGCGATTCTTTGTACGATTCCCAGAGCTCATGATGTCCGTAGGAGGTGCGATAAGCGATCATAAAGGCTTTGCCGGTCTGAATCCATCTTTTCAAGTCGTCTCCATGCTTGCTGCAGAATTGGGACACAGTGCATGTCGTTACAGAAGTGCCTCGGGCCGCTTTTGATTCCCTCTTAGTTGGCCCGCTGGAGGCGAACCTCTTGATGGTTGAGGGGCCAAGAACTCGCTTGAGGGCAAAGACTGGGTGACTGTTGGCAGGCCTTGCAAGAAAGGATGGAATAAGTGGTTTCGATGCCAGCCATGCGCGTGGGAGCATGCTCCGCCCAATGGGCAGCTGGGAGGCGGGACGAAGCATGATGGTCTGATGAATTGGGTCGCTGGTGTAAAGATGAAAGGTTTCAAAGGAGGTGCCATTGGGTCATGATGTGATTTATATGCGCTCTTGAAGCCAGGCGTTCTGTAGCTGTTTGTTGAGGCTTCATCGAAGCTGTTGGCGCAAGAACTGCAAAATTGGAGAGCTTCTGCAAACACATCCCCTGCGCCAACTTGAAAGCAGAGTGGCTGTCATGCTGCGGCATCCACTTCTTCCTCAGCTTGCATTTCCCAAAAAGAGGAAATATTGCTACCTTCGTCTCACCGCACAAACCTTGGACGTGTCCATCAATTTGTACACTTTGTCTGGTCATCGACACGCGATCAAAAGCTTTTCTATTCGGCCGCATGCTTCGAGTATCCATATATAGCGGAACTCAAGTCTTAACCAATGGGTGCGACAACTAAAGGGAAGACACGAAAAGAAGACGGAAGGAAATGAAATGAGAGCTGCATAGAAATATGAGGAAACCATTTCTTCAATTCACAGATAATATGTGTTTTTGGGTCTTTCCCGAGAAGGTCCTTGCTTATGTTGTCACACTGAACCTGGGTCTCGTGAAGTTCAAATAGCAAACACAAACATCCCAACTCTTATGATATTCTTGCTTTTGAAATAGTCACTTTACGGCGCAAAGCTCAAAAAACGACCAAAGTCGTGGATCAAAACAAGACCCCAAACGAATTCCAACACTCAAAACAAACCCAGGAGATGTGTCAATACGCAAACACCACGAGCACTGTCATCCCGTGCGAGGTTGGGTTAGGATCAAACGCTCAGCAGCATCTTCCGCTTCAGGATTGACCCCAAGTCAGTTGAACCATCAGGGCTCAGGTTTTCGGGGTCGTGATAAGAAGCATTTATCTCCGCCTCAATCATCACCCCAACCCCAGTTGTATCGAGAATTTTCGCGATCTGGTAATGAGCCCTGAAAAACTCCGGCTCGGGGAGGGGGTATCTGTTGTCGAAGGAGGCCAGCGTCATGACTTCACGGTGGCCTTGCGGGGGGTTGACAGCGAAAGGGGCTCCTTGAAGGTTCTTAATTTCGTACTTGTTGATCTATCCATTGAACGTTAGATAAAGATTGAAATACGTGGCGGATATGAAACTGCAAAGATGACCTACCTTGCCATCGACGGGGTTGAAAGCCAACCGGTGGTCGTCGTAGTCTTCACGAACACCGGTGTGAAAGGTGACGAGGTTTTGGTGTTGATTCAGGCTGTCCGGGCCGATTTTCCCCTCCAATCCAGGGAAGTATCGGTACAAAGCGTACCAAACATTGGCCACCGCGTCTCCCTCCACTTGATTGGCATTATTAAACTTCCCAAGGGCTAACGGCAACACATATGAGAGATGAGTGCCACCGGCGGGCATGCCTGCAGGCGGCACAAATAGCCCCTTCGTAATACTCTCATAGTCGCTGCAATGACTGTATGCACAGCGAAATCCGTCACGTAGGAGGCATTCATCCTTGAGGATTTCTCGTCGGCCTTTGGCTGGCAGCTGTGTATTACCCACGAGTTGGGTAATCGAGTTGGCAGCATTGGGGTTGGGCGACGCGGGTGTGGATGCCAGTGCGACAGAATCGACCATACTCGCAAGCTTCACTATTGAAATCAAACTTTTGTCAGTACAAGTTCGACTTAGATAAGAGGTTCCTAGCCGGGCAGCGCCAGGTGGCTATCCGGGCAGTGTCCCCTGTGACTTCGATCGCAGCGTACCCAATAATTCGACGAGAACGACAGTAGCAAAGAAAACGATAGGAAGAGGGACGGCAACGACGACAGGCGACGACAACAATAACGAGATGAGTTCATAGGAAAGGTTGTCTCTTAAGAGTAGTATGAGAAAAAGAGGGCGAATTAGTAGGATATACGGATTGCACGCGTGTGTGGCGGACACTGCCCGGATAGCAAACCTTTCAGATAGAATCACTACTAACTTGGCTTGAGGATTGTGTCAATCAGGTAGCGTGAGAATGCCTTGAGCTTCACTTGATCTCTGCCGATGGTGTTGATGTCGGTCATGAGAGCGATCGCTCCGTGTTTCGAAAGCATTTGCCGAAAAGTCGAAATGATCATGTAGGTATTGTCAGACAACGGGGTATAAAACTCCATGACCTTGTCGGTGAGTTTCCAAAGGTCAGAGAAACTATCTGAGTCCGTCCTGTCATCCGGTTGCTGCTGAGAAAGAGGATGAGCGATGACGCTGCTGAATACAGTCGACAATTTCGGGCCAGTCTCTGCCATTTTGAGAACTGTTGGTAAGAGACCCCCTACTTTTCTTGCGCTAGAGCGACTTCTTTTCCGGTGTGCTCAATATCGTCGTCGCCGTCGCTGTTGCCGTCGCCTCTGATGGTCTATGTCTTTGTCGTCTTTCGTTGTCATCTGTCGTCATCGTCGTCGTCTTTTGTCGTCGTCTTTTGTCGTCGTCTCTATCGTCTTCTCTCCTGCCGTATTCGTAGCCTCCCTGACGCAGGAAAATCAGGCGGTCTTGTTGGGGAAAGGGGATTAAGTGCTGGAAGAAGATCGGCGGATTTTTGCAGCTCGCAAAACCGGAAATGTCCAAATGTGAAAATGGAAGCAATGAAAGTTGTCAAGGTGCATACTTGAGCAAACGGGTCGAGGGCACCGAAGAGACCTATCAAACCAAGAATCCACTATTTCTCAAACAGTAAGATCTTATTGGTATAATCATTGCTGACATAGCTGAGTTTCCATTTTCACCCAACCAAAATTTTGCTACACTTATTGGGCGGATTCTTTTTTCCACAATTGAGTAGATACCTGTACCTAGGGAGCAAAGCCTCTTGGGCCAGTGCAGAATCAACAGGCAAACAGCATACCCTTATGTGCCAACCGACTTGTCAGCAAACTGAATATTAGACAATGGCTGATTCATTGACTTTCCTTCGCTAAAGAATACCGACTCCCGCAATTTGTTGAAGTATTGTGCGCTGTGCTACGCAGGATGTCGAAGTTCGACCAGCTGCCAAACGCCCGCCCCACAACAGCTGTCACTCTCAGCCAATCAAATTCCCGCTGCCAACTCCACAGGCGTCACCCACACCAAAGCAGGAACTCGGGCAGGTCATCCCAAGTCCAGTCCGCGGCACCACCACGCAAGCCAGGAAGCAGGCAGTATCCAATCACGAACACGAACCGCTTCAAGTTTCCCGCGAGGGGTGCCTTTTCTTTTCATCTTCAAGATTAACAACTATACGTCAAATCCCGAGAAATCGACAGGAGAAAACAGTCATTGGACTTGTTTGAGACAGCAGCACAAGAGAGAGACACTGGTTCACGCCTCCGATGATGCAGTCCTCAGCCAGCGTCATTGGGGTAGACGCCATCGAACACATTCTGGCCGACGCCTCGTCATGGGCCAACCCCGGCGCCGAGGACCAGGGCCGCACTCACAGGACCGCCCTGCTCGGCGATGTCTTCTCGACCGCGCAGCACATGTGGCATGCGGGCAGTCAAGAGATTGATGTGGTGGCAGAGAAGCTGGGCGACGGAAGCCGAGATGGTAAGTTCAGCCTTACAAATCCGAAGATGGATGAGAAGCTGACATGTCGACAGCCTCATGGAGACTACCATATGGTGACTCTGGTATCGTGGACTTGTTCCTCAAGATCGTCACCACACCGAACCTCCGCCCGGCGTTGAAAAAGCACACTCTCCGCATCATCGGCAACTCATGCGCCGACACAGGTAGCTCACTCACCTTTATCTACTCTCGTCACAGCCACAAGCTAACACGACCCAGATGAGAACCGCGCCCGCGTCATCTCCTCAGGTGCCCTTCCAGCCATCATCGGCCTCCTCAACGACGACGACGTCCTCTCCTTCACCATCTCTGTCCTCTACAACATCCTTGTAGACTACGAGCCAGCCCAGCAAGCAGCCTCATCCGCCAACCTGACTCTCTCTATCGTCAACCTCCTCACATCGCCCCGCCTCTCCCAAGCACAGAGCCTCCTCTCGCTCATCGCCAAACTCGTCGCTCTCCTCGCAACCCACGAGTCCGAAGCGACCCTCGCACCCCCTCAAACCCCCTCCCTCCTGCTCACCCTCGCCCTCACGCCGACAACAGAGCCAGAAGACTTCGTCACCCTTACGGCCGTCGCCCTTGCCTACCTCACCCACGCCCCTGTCCAAAAGGCCTTTATCGAAACCGGCTCCGTCCCCATCCTCCTCGCCACATTCTACCACCTCCAAACCCAGCTCGAGGCCATCCGCGTCGAAGACGAAGACGCCGCGATCCAACTCAAGGCCCTCCCGCAGTCCTTCGTCCAGCTCCTCTCCGACATCTCCTACGACGACGCCTTCACCGCCCACAACCCCATCGGCTCCCCCGTCATCCAGACCCTGCAATCCTGGCTCGCCCTCCCCAACGTCCACCTCCAGTCCGCCGCCTGTCTCTGCCTCGGCAACGTTACCAAATCCGACGAGGCCTCCTACGCCCTCGTCAAATCCCACGCCGTCCACCTCCCGCTCGTGCCCCTCCTCCGCATCTCCACCGACTCAACCCTCCTCCACGCCGCCCTCTCCTTCCTCAAAAACCTCGCCATCCCGCCCCAAAACAAGCCCGCCCTCGGCGACGCCGGCCTCCTCGACGCCGACATCCTCCCCCGCATCTGGGCCCTGGACGTCAACCCGCAGGTCCAGTTCTCCGCCGTCTCCCTCACCCGCCTCCTCCTCGTCAACACGCCCCCCAACGTCCGCCGCCTCTGCGCCCCGCTCAACCCGGACCCCCTCTCCCCCTCCCACGACACCACCCACCTCCACCGCCTGCTCGACCTCTTCGCCCGCACCGACGCAGAACACACAAAGACCGAGGCCGCCCGGGCCGCCGCCGCCGTCTGCCGCGTCCTGCACACCACCCCCATCCCGCCCCTCCTGCCCGACTGGGACCCGACGCAGGACGGCTACGTCTTCCGCCCGGAGAAGCCGCTCGCGCCCACCGCGGCCGCCGAGGCCGAGGCCGACGGCGGCGCGCGACGGAGAGAGCGCTTCTACCGCCAGCACGCGCCGCTCAACAAGGCCCTCGCGTTCCTCGTCACGCAGGCCAAGTTCCCCGTGCTGCGCAGCGAGGCGTGGTTCGTGTTCGCGCTCATGTGTCGTGCGAAGGACGGCGCCGGCGTCGTCATTCGTGCGCTGCAGGTGCCCGGCGCGTTTGAGGCGCTGACGGAGGCGATTACGGGGCGGACGTTCTCCGGGGAGGATGTGGAGGGGAAGCCGGCGGCGGTGCAAGCGGGTTCGAGCTCGGAGGCTGCGATTGTTGGAGGGGAGGGGAATAGTATGGCGTTGGTTGATGGGCTGGGACTGGAGCCGCAGGCGGCGGACCCAAGCCAGGCGGCGGGAATGAAGAAGGTTGATCGGGAGAATGGGCTTGTTATGGTTAGTGAGCTTGTGAGGAGGCACGCGGAGGAGTTGCCTGCGGTGAGGAGAGCTGCGTTTGAGGAGATGTTGAAAGAGGGCGGGGAGATGTTGGCTGGTGAGAAAGGGAAGGAGACATGAGATAGCATATAGCAAGCAAACGGAAACACAAGACAGATTTACTTAACAGACGATGTCGCAAGCACCAGGAATAAGTCACTGCAGGGGACGAAGAGGCAGAAGAATCAATCCATAGTCTACTCCTGGAACACATAGACCCATGATACACGTCACACATTTCATCATATGCGCGTCCTGTCTCCTTCCGTCGTCGAGGACGACACGACAGCAACACACAAGTCTGGGCGTGATCAATGCAATAGTTTCTTTATGACCTTGTCCTGAGTTATCTCTCTTCTCTCATTTCCACCGAACCCGCCAGGCCCAGCGCTTCTAGACTTTTTTTTAATTCCCTCAAGCCCAGAAAGTTGTGATTGTTTAACGTGTCGAAAGCAGCAGCCGAGTGAAAACCTGATTCCATTGTGCCGCAGCAGCAAACATAACCCCCCGACACCACAAGAGACGGACGACACCAAGAAAGCCAGAGGAACATGCATAAGAAAGTAAACAAATTTTTCCCGTTGACGGAATCAAGTTGCTTATTTCTTGGCAGCCTCGGCCTCGGCGGCGTCGCGGGCACGCTTCTCCTTCTTGCCCAGGTTGCGGGCCTCGGCTCTGGCGAGGCGGAGCTTGCGGTAGGCACCACCCTCGACGGCAGCGGGGACGTCGGACTTGGAGATCTCGGAGAAGCCGCTGACGGTGTTCTCGACGGGGAGGGCGGCGGAGAGGTTGCGGACGGTCTCGGTGCTGGCGAGGTCGACCTTGGAGTCGCCCTGCTTGGGCTTGTTGGAGCGGCGGGGGAAGACGACGAGGCGCTCCTTGTAGGCCTTGAGGCGGGCGACGTTGGCGGCGAGGGACTCCTCGCTCAGGTTCTGGCGGCGGCCGTCGACGGCGATACCGATGGTGGGAGCGTAGAGGCGGGGGATACCGGCGGCCTTGGTGGACAGTCAGTTTGCTTGCTCGTGCCTTCCAAATCTTCCCAGAACGAATTTACCTTGAGCTCAGCCAGGGAGAAACCGCGGCCCTCACGGACCTTGCGGTTGTACTTGACGGTAGGGCATCGGACAACCGGGCGGAGGAGGTCGACGGGGCGGGGAGCGACCTTGGCGGCCTTGGCCTGACGCGCGACACGGCGGCTGTGCTTCTTGCCGGCCTATTGTGGTGTTGTTAGAAAATTTCGGGTTCCCAGTTGATGTTTTTTCCCATCTCGAATTGTCGCCAGTTTTGCGACGGGACCAACTCATACCTGGTCGAAGTGCGTCCTAACCCGGCGCTGCCAATCCTTGCGGAAGTCTGTGGTGTCTCTGTCAGTTGTCGTGCTCTTCTCGATGTGCGTTCTTCTCGTCGTCGCTGGATCGTGGGGGAGTCTCACGGTTGTGGGGGATCTGCTGGTTGTGTGCGATCGCCTGGAGAGAGCCAAAGTCAGTAAGTCGGCGGCGGCGACGGGGACGCGAATGCCTTCGATGGCGATTCCGTAGACGAGGGCAAACGTACCATTGTGCCTGTGTCGCGATCAAAGGGTTAGTAGTCCTAGGCCGGGTCGTCGAGATGCTGCTGCGAGGCGTGGACAAATTTCCTGGAGGTACGACGAGTCAAAATCTCTGGAGGGCATGAAAACCCTACGAAAAGCCCGGGCGTGCGGTACGTACTTTGGGGGGGTTTGGCGGTGCGGGACAGCAGGCGCGAGGCGATTGGCTGTGGGCAGCTTGCTGTGGCAGGGCAGGCGGGACAGGCGACGGCAGAACCTTGATCCGCGCAAAAGGTGGCCGCGGTGAATTTTTGCGTCGAGGTACGTATCTTTACTGATTGTGGACTCGGCTGCGGACGTCTATTTAATGGCGTCCACCTCGCGCATCTTCCTCCTCTTCTCCTTTTGAAAGGCATACTTACCTTGTCTGGCCGTCGGGGGATCAAGAAATCCTGACGGCAGAGAGGGAGGCCTGCATTGCACATCGCGGCGTCGACCTCTCTCGATTGCCCTTCGGGGCCATCGTGGGCGCAATTTTTGATGTATGCCTTTTGTTTTCATTGTGTGCTCTGCCTTGCGCAGGGTCATGAAGAAGACTACTTCTGAGGTGTGAAGTCAGACTCGGCACGAACTGAGGTTCTTGGACGGTTGCTGAGTATGCCGTGAGAGGGGAGGCCATGTCGATGGATTTGTAGTAACGCACGCTCATAGCTTCGCGCAATTGATACTGTAACTGCCCGTCAACGTTCGCGATGAACGCCTACCTCCTACTGCCGCGCCGTTGACCATTGACGATAGCTTCACCCACTGCCATGTTCGTCGATTGATGACTTCCTGCCGTAGACGTCGAAATTCTGCATCGGCTTCGGATTGAGCTTAGCTGGAGTCCTCCAATTCATCGATTTCTATCGTCCCTATTTTCTGAAATGAATTATAACCCGCGTCCACATCTCCTATGTATGTCCAGTATGCCATGATAAACCACCAAAGATACCATCACCAATGCTCCCTCCAACAATCGTCCATCTCATCACCACGTTCCTCACACCCAGCTGCCAGCCGCACCAAAGCTCCCTCGTACGACAACGACCCCGGAACATCCCGCACCAATCACAACCCCGCAAAAAAGCCCAACACCAAAAAAGTGCCGCCCCATACCCAAAGCTCCAAAAAATCTCATGACGCTCGCCGACCCGTTCTCCCGACTCCGAGTCGCCTCTCAACCTCGACCATAGAGTGAAACCGCCAAAACCACTCACTCCCAACGATCACCCCCCGAATCGTCACGAGCAAACCCCAGCCCGCCCACAACCATGGCTTCGAGAGTATCCCCCCGAAGCGCCTCCGACGCAACGCGCTTCACCTCAACCACCCCGCACGCCGCCTCCAAAGCCGCCGCTCCCTCCACGCCGAAACCAAAGCAGCAGCAGACCTCACCACAAGCAAAGACACCAGCAGCGACGAAGCTCTCCTCAACACCGAAAAACTCTGGCGGCAACAACAGGCTACCCGGCGAGACCCCCGAAGAGCGCGTCCGCCGCCTCCGCGCGGCCCACGAGGCGGCGCGCAAGGCGCAGACCAGCAGCGTCGACCGCGTCCTCGGCGGGAGCAGACGGTTCTTCGATGTTGCGCACAAGGCCACCGTCATCGGGCTGGTCGGGTTCACAGGTACGTTCAGAGAGCACATCTTCCGGGGGATCCTGCAAGGCCAATTGAGCCCCAAGATCGCCACCCAATATCACAACCACTTGAACAAGCAAGAAACACAATGCTAACTCTGCCCCCTCACAGCAATCGCCGGCCTCGTCTCAATCTACTCAGTCTACGACATGGTAACCTACAACAAACAGCGCCGCGCCGACTTCATCGAGGCCCAGCGCAAGATGGAAGAAGACTCCCTCGCCGCCGCCCGCCTCGCCTTCATCAACGGCACCGCCACCGACGCCCAGGTCTCCCTCGTCGAGGAGGCCAACGCCGCCGCCCGCGAGTCCGGCACCCGCCTGCCGCCCCTGCTCTCCGCCCCCACCGTCACCACCCAGGCCGAGAAGATCTTCGGCACCGGGCAGCAGCGTGCCGAGACCGCATCACCAGAGGCCGCCGCCGCCGCCGCCGCCGCCGGCTCTTCAGCACCCGCAGCGGAAACGCAAAACAAGAGCAGCGGCTGGTGGCCCTTTTCGTCGTCTGCCAAGCCCACCACAGAAGCGATTCAGGACAAGGCCAAGGCCGCCTTCGACCAAGAGAGGGAGAACCAGCGCCGCGGGGGCGCGTTGGACCAGATCGGTCTGCAGCCGGTGGAGGAGAAGAAGAAGGGGTGGTGGTAAAGAGCAATGCAGAAGAACGCATTCTCTACACATATCCTCTTCTCTCAAATTCTCTCGGCGCGCGGGGTGGCAACACTGTTATAATTTGATATACACAACAACCCAAAAACGGAGCATGCGGTATTGTGACGATATGCATAGACACGCTACAGACACACACAAAGACACGACGACACAAAAGCTGGAAAAGAGGCGGAAGCAAGGGAGGGAGAGAAGAGGTATGATAATGGTGGGACCAAGGACGGAGTGGATGAAGAGCCGTGTATGGAAGCTGGTGATGGTGTCCTCTCTACCTCCCTCGACGCCGGGGGAGGCATCATAGGCAGACGAAAACGACGAGGAGGGGAAGAAGAGTGCCACTGTATCATAGTGTAGACTTGACTGGATGTGCATTAGACGGCGTCCGGTTGAACCTTTGCATGCGGGAAGGAAATATCACCCTCATCTTGGCATTGCTCACTCATTTCGTCCTGCGCTAGAGGAGGGGAGCAAGCCACGTGCAATGTCCGTGCCAAATATCGGCCATCTCCTTCAAGCCACAACCATGGAGATGCAATCACGCCAACATCACCACACAGACTCGCTCGGGAAGACAGTGCGTCATGAACAATGCTCAGCTTTCGCTGTCAATTACGTCCGCTGGACTGGTATTATGTACACCACCTCAATCGCTCCGAATGCTTGACCATCCGAGTCCGCCACGCCGGGCAGTCGACTCTCCTCCCAGGATGCATGCCCAAAAACCTATAGACCGAAAAAGAAAAGAGTCCGCCTATCCCCGGACCCGAGCGAGTGGATATGTATATGCGCTGAATGTGGTATTAATCTCAAGACAGCCCTTGCCGTCGTCAAACCCGTGCACTCCGAAATCATAAAACTCCGTGAAACCAGAAGCAGTTGTTGCACCGCAGTATGCTTTGCCGACCAAGCTTTTACACCAGTAGATATCGCGGCCGAGGCGAGCATTGCTCGTCCAGTTCCAAATATCCTTTTCGCTTCTGTAAGAGATAGCTCTCTGCGTTGGCAAATTTATTCTTGCCCTTGGGCAGATTCTCGAGCAAGAACTCCTCCCCATTCTATGAGACGACAATGTGATTGAAGTGGCCTGGCACTTTGAGGCGACACTTTTCGCAGTCGGCTCTGTAGCCGATGCTAAAACTCTTCTTCATGCCAGGCTGCCAGGTCCAGTTGTTGACCGTATGCCTGGATCGGATGTGACCCTTGCGCCCGGGAGATGGCGTCGCAGGGGCTGAGGTCGTCTCTGTTGGCTGGCTATCGATGGTCGTGGTGATGGAGTCTTCACCCATGTGACCCGAGTGATCGTCCATCATGTCCATATCATGACTCCCATCCAGCGACGACTGCTCCATGCGCATGGCAAGAGTAGATTGGAAGCCGTTGTCGAGAACCATTCCTGGGGGGCTGAGACTTCCGCTACCGGCAAGGCTGGTTGAGTCCTCGCCCTCGCTTATAGGAGAAGGCAGGCGGCGATTCTGCACGGCATGCCAGTCGTCCCCGCCGTCCATAGAGCGGGGGATGCAGCGGGACTCGTCACTGCTGAAGCCAGCATGCATATGGCCCATGTTAACGACGCCGTTCAGGTGGCTCACTGCGGGTCCCGGTCCGCCCCAGCCGCCGCCGCGCACCTGGGCTCCGAAGCTGGGCTGGATGGGGGTTGGCATGCGACCGTTGACGGAGGACGTCGGATCCGGGTGGATATGTTGCTGCGGAACTGGGGGTGGCGACATGGTGTCCATCATGTCCATATCACGATCGGACTGCTGTGCGAAAGGCGACGGCTGGCAGGACATGGTTGCGGGTGATGAGGACCAGGGCGAAAAGTGCGACTTGGGCTGCTCCTCCGAGTCGGAGTCACCGGGGGTGAGTGTGTAGGGCGTGGCATTGAGAGGTATGACGGGCGCCGACCAGCGCTTCGAGTTTGGCGAGGTTCGGAGGGGCAAGCATTGCAGGCGTTTCTGGGAAGGTGAAGGTCAGCAATTGTCCGGCTTGGTGGTGTAGAGTATGAGTTCAACATACATTTCTATGCTCGCCGAAGCTCAATGTGCCGTTCATCATGTCGTCCTCCTCATCCCGGCCCCTCTTCCGAGTAGGGTCCGGAAAATGCTGCTGAACTCCGAACATCATGAGACTGTCTTGAATGTGTATTGTTGGTGGTTGTAGAAGAAATGCAGCCGACTAATTGGCGGGTAGCGGGCGAAGATGCAGCAAGCAGTGTTAGCGATGTCGGCTCTATGTCTGCGTCTCGTGGGGATTCGTCAAGTCTGGCAAATGTCGTCAATGTCGTCGTCGGATGGATGTAGAGGGAAGAAAGCGACGTCGTGCTGCCGAGTCGAGTCGAATGGATGTCCGAGTCTGATGCGCAGGGCAGTGGCTGCTGCCAAGTTCCCCCGGACTGAAGGTGCCGGGATTGGCGGGGGTTGGGACTGTCCCTCGGAGCGGGCTGGCTGGGCTGGATGGGCTGGGCTGGGTCGTGGTGGCAGGCGCAGACAGGCTGCAGGCAACGTCGGGTCCAGTGGAGGTGGAGGAGGTTGCAGTTGCAGTGCGGGCACGCGCACACAATCAATCTCTCCAAGGCTCCAGCTGCAGGGAACCTGGAATATGCGGGAAAGCAGGTTCCACGGGGGTCGCGAGAGCGTCGATCTTTGCCGGCTATATTGGGGCGTTGGCCGTTGCGCGGGGCAGGCGAGGGAGGCTGAGTCGAGGGATCTTGTAATGATGTCGGTATCGCAAAGGAAGGCGAGTAGTGTCGACTGTCAATACCTCCTCAGGCAAGTGAGATAGGTAAGATCGAGTGTCGAGGGATTCGAGTTTGCGCGGTGTAAGTCGTATAAGTAAGTCGCACCCAAAGAGGCAAGGTTGGGTCCGATTTGCGCAGCTGCTGCGGGTTGGGGTTTTCTTGGCCAGGCAGGCAGGCAGACAGATGATGATGTTACTCTTGGGGTAAGCACCTTTATGGACAGCTTCCTTCTTGTTTCTGTTCTTTCTTTCCGAGACTCGAATCGGCGAATTGGAATCTCTTGGAAGGACAGGAAGCTAAGAAAAAGGCAAACCAGATTCTCGGAAGGAAGGGTGTTGCAGATAAAGTGGAAGCAGGTGGGAAGCCGCCGAAAGAAGAAGCAGCAGCTGCCGATGCTTAAACAGGCAGGCAGGAAGCACCACAGCACAGCAACGACAGCAAGCAGCAGCAACGGCCTCGTCAGGCAGGCGCAGGTAAGAAAAAAAAAAAGATTGGAGCAGCAAGAATGCTAGGTAAGGTGCGCCACAAAAGGGGGAGAGGGGAGAGGGGATCCAGGCCACTAAAAGAAGCCCCCCGTCAGTGGTAAGGCAGGGAACCGATGCGCTACGTGCCCCGTGCAGACGAGGTGCACAACCCGGCGGCGGAAAGCCAATAGATCCCAACGCTCAAGCAGCCAACACGCACGCCGTCCAGGTCCTTCCCGGGCTAACGGCTTTGGGGCCTCGCTGCGTGGACCACTGGAAATCGGAATGTCAATGATGGCAGTCTGGGCAGCCTCTCACACAGTCTGGGAGTCGAGAGCCGGGCAGACGGGAGGGAGGCTAACGACGCGCTAGTTCCACGCTGCTGGAATCCAAACCGAGAGGGAGGGGAAGGGAGGGAGGGGTCCCGGATGACGGAATGCAATGCCGCCTTGTGCTGAAATAAGGTAACGGTGAAGCAAAGGAATGTTCAGGGCCGGCTTCCAAGGAATGTGAACGTGGTGTTTCTGTTGTTGATGGTCCTTCTCGAACCCGACGAGACGAGTGAGTCGTGTGCTTGCTCCCGTCGCGTGTTTCGTGGCGAGTCGTGGCGAGGAGGTTGGTGTCTCTCTTTATTGTGTCCCAAATTGGGAGGTTGGAATGGAATAATACGTCGTCGGCCAGCGGGTGTGTTTTTTGGTCGGTCGCCAAGTATTCAACCGCCGTATTACAAGGATAGTAATTGTCGAGCAAGACGATGCTTGACGCGACTTCCGGAAAATAAAAAGGAGCGTTGGTTCGAGACGTCAAAAAGGACTGATGAACGGACTTCCGCTGAAGAATAACGTCACACAAGAAAAGGAAGAAGAGTTGTTGACAGATGGATGACAAGTTCTGCAACAAGCACCGCGACACCAGCACCAGGCAAGGGAGGGGGGGCGGCAACGGCAAGGACGCGGGGAATAGGACGTTGATCGGAGAAATAAAAAGGAACACACCCAGCAAAAAGGAAGACGAGGAGCGTTGTGAGATATAGGGCAAGGTGGCGTTAGAAACGAAAGAGGGCGACCAAAGGGCTCTTATTCCGACCCAGCTAAGATCCGAGGGGGACGGGGGGCATGTCTGTCGCCTTGACACACTGCAACAGCGTCGTCGTTGTAGCTATCGTTGTCCTCGTCTTCCTCAGATCTTCACTCACCAACACCAAACTCTCTCTCTCTCTTTTTCTTTTGACTCTGCTCTGCCTCAACTGCCGCTGGGAGCTATTCCTCCTGCTGTCCAATGCTCGTCACATCACTCCAAAGCTGTAACTTGCTCGCGCTCTTCGCGCTGACCCAGCAGCGAGGGCCAGAATGGGATCTGAACCGGGACAGAGAGAGACGTTGAACTACTAGGTCTACCCTATCCACCCAGCAGGGCTCGTTGTCGTGTGTCGCGGAATGGATGCCACCACCGGGCCTGCCAAATAAAGGATTTCTCGACTGCCAGAGATCTGTGCGCCGTCGCGGGAGCAAGGGTTATGTTCGTCCACGGCAACGACAGCGACAGCGAGCGACAGTGACTGGTGATGGATGACTAGCCTCCCCGACTGATGGGTGTGTGTGTGTGTGTACGTGAGCGTGTGGGTGGGTGGACGGGTCCGTGGACGGACGACCTTGCCGCTGTCCGGCCATTTGCTGGTTCGTCCCGCCTACCCAGCGCCCGTCACATGCGGAGGGGCCCTGTCGTTGGTTGGCAACAGCGGACATTCATCCAGCAGACTGAGAAGGGAAAAAAAAAAAAAAAAAAAAAAAAAAAAAAAAGGAAGGAAGAAAAAAAGGTGAGGTGGTGGTGAGGGCGGTTTCAGGATTGCTTCATGAGGTGCCGGGGTGTGGTGGTGGGATGAAGAGTGGATAGGGCCCAAAGGGAGTTTGAGCGTTCGCCTACCCCAATCTAGCCTTTCTGGCTGCGATACGTCCAATTGTGATCTGCCTACCCGCGGCCATGCTTGAAGAGGGGTGCGTAGGCAGGTTGTGAAGGCATAACAAGAGGCGAACTGTGAGTTGTGATGGGAACGGGGGGGACACGCAAACGCTGAGGTCATTCGTGATGGGCGCCGGCAACTGCCACCGAGATTGGGTTCGCGGCCGCAGTCAGCTAATATGCAATATCGCCTCGACTAACACACCTCTTGCGGATGGGGGAATAGGTATGTCACCAATACCATCAATGACTTGCAGCTCGACGATCATCTCTATTCTCATCGCACCCTGCGGCAATCCACAAGAACCAAGGCCTTATCCGCACACCGACCTGTTGCTCTCCTCTCCTCCCGCTGCGCCTCCCGTTACAGCATCCCGTCTCCTTCAACTTCACATCATCATCAACCTGCGGCCGCCCCGATTCTCGTCTCCTCCCCCCGTTCCTGTCAGTCTCAGGCCAAATTCCCCCAACGGCAGAAAAGCTTGCAGGATACGAGCGAGTCACGCCGCCGTGCGTATCTTGAGTCGACGTGTTCTCGGTCCAAGCCTGCCGTAGACTCTGATGCCAAGAACTCTCTTTTTGCCGTTCACTCGCATCTTTCCGCACAGAGCAACCACTCTACCGGAATAAGCATACCCAGCGAAAGCCAGCTAACTCCGACCCCGCTAAGTGGGAGGACCTGGGATCAAGAGCCGCAGCGCGTGTGCCCTGTCCCCAAACCACGTCCCCCCCGCAAGTAGCATCCCTCTCCTAATACCACCTACCGGCTCCAAGGAGCTGTCTCACAAACGGCCAAAACGGGGGCCCAGCCCAGCATGCCTGCCGCTTCCCAGCTACCTGGAACGCCTGCAGACGAAGTCCAGCGCTTTTGTGAGCTCTCGGATTGGAGGTTTTACGATGTGATGCCGTCCTTCGTTACTACGCTACGCAGTAATCCAGCAATCCAGCGCGCGCCTCCCGTCCCGTCCTCCGTCTCCTCGGGGTGCATCCTTCGGGACCGACTCGCCCACGGTTCGAACCCTCGAAAATGGCAAACGTTGAGACTGGGCACCGGTCCAATCTCGCCAGCCAATAGATTGAGCTTTGACTTTGGGCGAGGGGGCCGTGGAGTGCGCGAACAGACGCTCAAGAGAAAGAATTCAAAAAGAACAGCAGAAAAAGGTCGTTATCGTTTGCCGAACCCCGAAAAGATGGTGGCATCTCCGCACTGCGAAGTCAAAAAAAATGTTGTTGGAGAGACAGAACAGCGGGTGGGTGCGCCGGAACTCTCCCCCCTGCTGGTGAGTTTGTGAGTTAGATAGCGGGTTGACGGACTTGACAACGATCCAAGGGTCTTTTCCACGCCCGGAAGTTCTAGACTCTCGGACCCTTTGCGCCAAACCAGCGGCCCTTGGGGGAAATAATCTGCCTGCTCACTTGCTGCCGAACCTACCTATCCCCCCGAACGCTGGCATCTGCGTGACGAACAAGATTGTTGATGATGTAAAGAGAGTGCTGCTAATTCCGTCCACACAAAGCCAAGACTGCTGATCCGCGAAACCGAATGAAGTCTGTCGATCTGCGTGGCCTGTGGCCGCGGGTTCATTCAAAGTCGGGGCCAAGACCGTTTCACGTACCTTTTTATCGCCCTTCGTCCTTGGATGTGACCTGCAGTCAGAGAGAGGCTTCAGGGTCGCTGGGGTGGTTCTACGGCGGGGGGATACTCGGAGTGTACTGGGGGTAAAGGGCGATCAGGGAGACGGACAGGCGGTGACTGGCATGCTTGGCTTGTCGTGACATGATCCGACTTGCTGACGCTCGGTGGACCTTTTCTGCCCGCACTGATCTTCTTGGAGGCCTTGAATTTTTTTTGGGGGGGGGGGAGAGTGTTGGTCGGGGTTCAACTTGGTCCGGGCGGGATCCACGTCTCGGTGTGTCGGTGAGGCTGCGATGGGGGTGGGTTATGGGGCTCTTCCTCGGTGAGGCGTCGGTGAGGCGTCGGTGAGAGTGACCACGTCCTCAGTCTCTTGTGGTGCCATAGTAGTTAGGAAGTTGTAGACGCATTTTCCGTACTGGGGGTCAATAAGCCATATCTCAGGTTGAATTCACGGGACAAACTGACACCGGCTCGGGAACAAGCCACCTAACTGTAGGAAAATACGACAGACGTCAACTACAGCCACATTTCTCCTGACCAACGAACTACCTCAAGTGATCATCCCCTGATTGGTACTTATGTTTCTCGATTGTATTCTGAACTTTTTAATTCATGGAGGCGATCTCTAATGACCATTAAGTGTTCTTGTGGGACGCATTTCTTCGCTACGAGCATTAGGGTCCTGGAGGCGTGCTATACACCTTGGGGATACTCAAAAAACTACTTATATCATTTAGATGACTGCTTGAAGATCTTTACCTTCGTTAAACTCTGACTGAGCTTTAGCGCAAAGTTTGGTGTAAATTTGGTCGGCTCCGCATGATGACTTGCTTTTGGTAATCATTTTAAATAATTAAAAATGGCAAAAGAATAAAAGTTCCTTGAGTAGTTGATACCAGCATTTCGAATAGTTTTCTTCATTCACCCAATTCATTTAATTACAGGCCACCAATGCTAAGATCACTAACCCGTCTTCGATATTAAGGTCGTTCTGGTCACTTTTAAATATGTGCTCTCCATCCTGAACTGATGGCCACAGAAGCAAAACACCACCACTACGCCATATCAGTTCGATGGTCCATTTGCCTCCTACTTACATATAATCTGTTGTGAAACATGATTTAATGTGAATTTTGGTAGCTGTGCGGCTTGTCAGTTTTATCAACCTGTTGAAATACGTTGACTGCGTGTCCCTCGGGCCTTGAAGCAGCCAAGATAAGAGTAAATGAAAGGTAATAAGAAATAATCCCAAACATTCCCTTGATCTGAGAATTCCTCTTGCCAAGGCTGCTTGGAAAATACGCCGAGCTTCGGGGTTTATGTTGGCTACTTTCGTTTGGTTTCGTGCTTGAACCTCACAATGACAACAAAAAGCTATGACAATACTGCATACTAAGTATTGTCCACCTTCAAAGAATATCAGCAGACAACTCAATGCTTGAAACATGTCGAAAAAATAAATTGATTGAACACCTTTCCCGCAGGCTCTCTGTCCAAAGCAATACCCCGGAAGCTTAATGAGATCATAGAGTTCCGTATCAAAGCAGAGTCTGAACCCCGCACCACTCCACGAGCGCCGACAACCTCTCAGCTCATCTGAACAGCCTTCGGCATCCAACCTCAAGCATCCTGCAGCTGCTAGTCTGCAGCGCAAACCGTCAACATGGGCTGGGGCGGCAACCTCTATGTCGTCAACGCAACCCCGTACACATGGACGCGCGTTTATCAACCAGCCCCGGGCGCCGGCGACATGAGCGCCTGGCATCTGCCATCAGTGATTGACCCAGGCAAGTCACGGCCTCTGTAGTGCAGGAACATCACCTAACATGCAATCAGGGGAATTGGTTAAGGTCTATGCCGAATTCAGAACAGCAACAACAAACGACTGGGGCCTGACACAATACTCCGTCGGGACCGCCTCCTATCCCGCCATCGAGATAGGCATCAACGGCCGCGACTTCGGTAAGGGCAGCTACTACCTCCACCTCATCTCCATCTCAACCCTCGGCAACCCAAAAGGCACCAAAATCACCACGCCGTTCGTCCACAACGGCAGCGCGTTCCTCTTCCTCGGCGGCACAGAGGGCAGCTACGTCTCCTCGAACCCGCCGGGACGCACCTGGATGCGGGACACCCTCCCCGTCATCGGCCACCAGTCCCTGCGGACGACGTGCCTCCTCGCAGCCCACGACGCGGGGATGAGTCTGCATCGGTTGGCAACCAAGACGTCGCCTTTCGTCACGCCCGCGAATGTGCAGACGCAGACGCTGGATGTGGGCGCCCAGCTCATCAACGGCGTGCGGTTCTTCGACGTGCGGCCGGTGGTGTCTGGCGGGGCGTACTTCACAGGGCACTACAGCAATACGAAGTCGCCGCTGCGGTGGCAGGGCGCGAACGGGGTGTCGGTGGCGGAGATTGTGGCTCAGGTTAACGCCTTCACGGCCGCGTGTGCGGAGCTCGTGATTCTGGACATTTCCCACGCGATCGATACGGACGATAGGTACGAGAACTTCACGCAGCGGCAGTGGAATGTGTTATTCGACATGCTCGCGGACCCTGTGACTGGGTTGAAGAACCTGTTCACCGCGCCTGCTGGGACGAGGGATCTGACGAGGTTGTCGATCAACCAGTTCATCGGCTCTGGTAGGGCGGCGGTGGTGTGCCTCATCCAAGCGGACCGGCACATCCGCATTCCCAAGAAATACGACGGTAGGGGGTTCTACATGAAGCGCGCCTACTTCCCGGTCCGCCCGTCCGTGGCGTATTCGAACACGGACGACGTGCGGTTCATGATGTACGACCAGCGGCGGAAGCTGGAGCGGTACAAGACGCGGAGGGAGGACCCCGTTGTGGAGACGAGCTGGACTCTGACGCAGGTGACGGGCGCGGAAGCCGCCGGGTTCGGGCCGTCGATCCTGGAGCTTGCGTTCCGGGCGAGGAATCAGTTGTTCCCCAACTTGTGGGGGTTTTGTACGGACGACTCGTTTCCGAACTTGATTGCGCTGGATAATGTCGATTCTACGGAGTATCTGGCTTTGGCGATGGCTGTCATGTGGTGGTTCAGTCTAGGTGGGAAAGGGAGGAGGGCGGATCATCATCTTTGACGACGGGTGACTGCGGATCATACGAGCGGAACAGCAGTTGCGATTTGGAACGAGTCCTTATCAGGTGCCTTGGACGATGTTTCTCGAGGATGTAATCTCACCATTTCTCTCACATATTGTCACTACTGCCCTGTGATAGGTTCTTGTAAGGAGCACTCGTTGATTTTAGGTATTCAACGGTCCCCTACGTCGAAGGAAGAACTGGATGAAGTGCCGTTTAGATTTCGCGAATGAGATCCCTCAGAGCGAGTCCACATCTTTCCGAGGGCGGAATATTGCCGCACATCTTGAGGGCGGCACAGAGCGGAGACACCAAAACTGCTCACCTCGAAAACTCTGGGATTGGCCCCATTTATTCCGGTCTATTTCGCTGAGTCTCGGTGAAGAAACCTCAATTGGCCAATCAGGTGCGTCTCATTCACAAGCGGTCTCGCTTCCGTCCAAACGGCCCAGTCTTAGACCCTGGATGCAAAATATGGACTCCCACTGCCTGCAGACATCGAAGGTCTGTCTTGTCCAGCAGGACAGCCTGGATTCGAGTAAGCAAGACATTGCCTAACGTTGAAATTGAGATGCTTCCATGAGTTGTGCTCAACGGCCAGAATCATTGGCAACCTTCCCGATGGCAAAACCAAAAGGCGCAGATAGGCTTTTCTCATGCCCTCTTAGCGGCCGAGATACGCCCATTGCCCCTCCATCTGCCCCGCCATCGGCCAGGCGTCCTGACTCTCGCCCTCGCCCGTTGTGCGTCACCGCAGGAGGCGGAATGTCCCAAAATCTTCGCCAACGGCGCATCTCTGACGTCGAGGGGACCCAGGGCGCGCACAATTGCCTCAATTGAGCCAAATCATGCCACCATACAGACGAGAGGCATTTGACATTGTGCCCACCGCAAGGGCTGAATCTCGACAGCAATAGTGACATGACCGGGACACACGTGGAACCGCAGAGACACCGGAGACGCCCTTTCAGATACAGTGTGCATTACACCGCATATTGGAGCAAACATTGGAGGAGGAGGGGTACCTCTCCGCGGAAGTCTCGCTCAAAAGATACTTGGCCACGCAGCCAACTGCCGGCGGGCGTGCCTCCGAACGTGCCCCGGGAGGACTGAGGGAGAGAAAAAAAAAAAATTGAGCAGTTCCCCCCCAAAACTCCATACATCACACAAAGAGCGGGAGGAAGGGAAAAAAACAGAGGCATCTTTTAAATTACATCCTCACACACAACAGCTCAAGACCTCCCAATTATTGCAATCCACTTTTCTCTGCCTACCTTACCCTCTGAGTCACACTCCCAGCTGCTTCTCCCCCTCCAAAAAGGCAGCCCCCTTCCCCTGTGGACGAACATTCATCCTCCCTCCTCGGTCACCGACGGCTCAAGCAGCAGATCCCACCACACACGCATTTCCGCACCCACGGCGAACCGGTTCCGCACGAACAGACGAGTAGACGGGCCTGGTTAATTGTTTTCGCAAGTCCAATGTAAGCCGTTGCCTGAATTCTGACCTTTCCGATTGGCTTTTGGCCGAAAGCTGTTGGCTCTGCTTGCTTTACCCCGGATTCTCGTCTGTTGCCGCTGTCTGGCGTGCCCGGGGATGCGCGGGACGATGTGCCACTCTCACGATACCCCGCGATGGGACGAAGAAACGACGTGCGGGCGGGCAGCAATGTCTGCGCCTTACAACTGAACGAATTGACGGCTAATCGACCTGCTGCAGTTTTTAGATACCCCTTTTTCATCACCAAAATCACATCAAAATGCCTGGTCTCGACCTTCAGCATGAGCCCCTCGCGGCCGACGACGTGAGAAGTGAGTCACCTTTTTTTTTTTTTTTTCTTCGTCGCTCTCGAAATCTGATGGAACCCACTTTCCAACGTCACTCCCTTCATCCTTGCCCGTCTCTCTGCCCCACACCAATCACTCTCATCATCAACATCCCAATCGTCCTCGCGACGAAACAAACACCACACCGGACTCAACTCCGACAACCTCACCCCCAAACCTCACCGTCCGCAATGGCTAACACACCACCACCACGACAGTCCTGGGCCAGGACCCCCTCATCCCGCCCGCCCTCCTCTCCTCCGAGATCCCCATGACCGACACGGCCCTCCAGACCGTCGTCCGCGGCCGCAACGAGGCCGCCGACATCATCATGGGCAAGGACGACCGCCTCCTCGTCGTCATCGGCCCTTGCTCCATCCACGACCCCGCCACCGCCCTCGAGTACTGCGCCCGCCTCAAGGACGTCTCCGCCCGCCTCGCCGGCGACCTCTGCGTCGTCATGCGCGCCTACCTCGAGAAGCCCCGCACCACCGTCGGCTGGAAGGGCCTCATCAACGACCCGGACATCGACTCCACCTTCAAGATCAACAAGGGCCTGCGCGTTAGCCGCACCCTCTTCCGCGACCTCACCTCCGCCGGCATGCCCATCGCCAGCGAGATGCTCGACACCATCTCCCCGCAGTTCCTCGCCGACTTCATCAGCGTCGGCGCTATCGGCGCGCGCACCACAGAGAGCCAGCTGCACCGCGAGCTCGCCAGCGGTCTGTCCTTTCCCGTCGGCTTCAAGAACGGCACCGACGGCAATCTTGGTGTTGCCATTGACGCCATTGGTGCGGCGGCGGCGAAGCACCACTTCATGGGTGTCACGAAGCAGGGCCTGGCCGCTATCACGCGCACCAAGGGCAACGAGCACGGCTTCGTCATCTTGAGAGGCGGCTCCCACGGCCCCAACTTTGACAAGGAGAACGTGCAAAAGGCCAAGGAGACGTTGACGAAGAAGGGCCAGAAGCAGGCCATCATGATTGACTGCTCCCACGGTATGTTCTCCCTCTAATTGTCCGGTTTGAAGACTGCGGATACTGACTGCGACAGGCAACTCCAACAAGGACCACCGCAACCAGCCCAAGGTCGCCGCCGTCATCGGCGAGCAGCTCAGGGAAGGCGAAAAGTCCATCATCGGCGTCATGATCGAGTCCAACATCAACGAGGGCAACCAGAAGGTCCCCGCCGAGGGCCCCGCCGCGCTCAAGAAGGGCGTCTCCATCACCGATGCCTGCATCGACTGGGACTCCACCATCACCGTGCTCGAGGACCTCGCCTCTGCCGTCCGCGCCCGTCGCGAGGTCAACGCCGGCACGGCCAACGGCAACGAGGAGAGCCACAAGGTCACCCACCTCGAGGAGGAGTAAAGCGTGAGAAAAAGGATGTGTGAGGCAGACAAGGGGAAAATGTGCGGGAGGCAGAAAAAAGAACATACCAATGTGTGCATATGGCATTTGCATTTCGAGGCTTCAGGAGGGAATAGTTACAAAAGTCATCTTTTTGAGTTTATGGGTTTTGGTGCATGGGTAAAATGATGCTTGCATCCCCGGTGGTCTCCGGGACGTATGAGAAGATAGATAGCTTTGCTCAACATGGCTTGCATTTTCTCCATTTACTCGACTTTGCGTGATGTACGATACCGTGACCGAAAATGCCTCTGATGCCCGTAACCGTACCCCGACCCCATGACCGCGGTCCCGTTCCCATCCATAACGCCAGATCCGAACGCATGTAAAATCAATTCGTCGCCGGCTGCAAAGGGCTGTAGTCGCCCCGGCCCCTCCCCGCCTGCGCCGCCTCGGCCTGCCTCTTGCCCTCCCGCAGCTCCTGCGCGCGCTTGAACGCCGCCCAGCCCAGCAGCCCCGTGGTGCCGAGAAGGAACCCCCAGACAATCACCTTGTCCTTGTTACTGTCGCGCTGGAAGCACATGGTCTGCACGTTCTCCTCCGTCGCGTCGCGGCAGAAGTCGATGCCCCGCGAGAGGCAGAAGGCCTTGGTGCACTGCGAGCAGGACGAGGAGGCGGCGCGCTTGGAGTCGCGGTGGAGGTCTGATGGGGGGAGGTCTCGCGGAGGGTTGGCGGCCGTGTTGTCATCGTTGTGCTGGGGGCCTAGGGCGACGATTGTGCTGTTCTTGAAGCAGGTGCATTTGCAGAATGTTGGTGCTGCTTGAGGGGTGTTAGTAGTCATTGCGCGGGAGCGGAACGCGGGAGAATGTACAGTTTGCGCTAACTAGAGCGACAAGCCCGCAGAGGAGCAGAAGTATGAGTGATAGTCGGTTCATTTTGGCGGGGTTCTGGTCGAGATGCCGCCTGCGTCGCAAAGCAGTCGGGGATTGAGGTTGTCGCCGTCAAGGGTTGAGGCTGATGCTGGTCGCTGACTAGTGCACAAGCCACACACTGCCCGCCAACAACCCCCCGTGGCACACCCAACTGTGGCTGGAGCTCTAGCACTCTGATTCGCCAGTCCGACCCAGCAAAAAAGTTCAACTGCGAGCTCCCTCTATCACGATCGTGCTGCCACCCGGGAGACCTCCAGTTGCTCAACGCCGCACCCATAGCACAAATCGCCACGATGCGCAGGGCAACGCGCTTCGG
The DNA here is from genome assembly GCA_027406105.1 of Colletotrichum endophyticum. NCBI lineage: Eukaryota > Fungi > Ascomycota > Sordariomycetes > Glomerellales > Glomerellaceae > Colletotrichum > Colletotrichum endophyticum. The sequence continues at coordinate 778,713 of JANVYF010000010.1, read as the reverse complement.
CCAGCCTCTGCTGACCGTTGCATCAGCACCGCAATGTACATGCGCCCCCGCTACACTCCCCATCGCTGCCCGCCGAGCGCTCTCGACGACGTCCACGCTCCAGGCGAACGCCGTCCGCGACCGCATCCGCAAGGCCCTGTGGAAAGGCGACGCCCCTGGCCCCGAGGATCCTTACGCCGTTGAGGATTCCCAGCTGTCGAAACAGGAGCAGATCGAGGCCGACATCGCCGAGGCCAATGCTCAGTTGGCCGAGTTCGAGGCCCAGTCCAAGGCCCAGCCCAAGAACAGAGTCATCCGGACTCCTCGGCCGCGCAAGTTCCTGAAGCGTCGCCCAAACAGCAAGCTTCGGACGGATTTTAAACTATCGACGGCACCGACAGAGAGGGACCTTGAGGACATGAAGGACTACAAACCCGCTATGGAGGGCGGCGGCTTGGAGACGGTTGGAGGCATGGAAGGGTGGTGGGAGAGGAACGGCCGCTGGGGCAAGGAGAGCCAGCTGCCTTCCTTGCCGCGGAAAAAGGTCATCAAGAACAAGGACATCTGCGAGGTGTTTGCCAGGGTGGCCATCACCGAGGCGCTCATCGTGGCGCGCGTGGACCCGGCGTCGGCGGCGGGCAAGTGGAACCCGTTGACGGCCAAGGACATGAGGCGGGCGTTTGCGTTTGGCATCAAAGTATCCGAGGACGGCACTGGAGTTATCCTCGGAGGAGAGAGAAACCAACAGTCTGTGCCGATGAAGCTGCATAAACCGCAAGAAGGAGTCGAGCCAAAGGTGAACGTTTCTCCCGAGGAGGCCAAGAAGCTGGTAAAGTCCTGGGACAGTGAATGGAAGAAGGTCTCTCTTCGGGACGCCGTCGTCAATTTTGCAGTAAGTTCTGCCTCGTTCTCAACAGTTCCTCACAGAAATGCCTGACTGTCTTTAGTTCAACAAGCGCTTCAACCAACTGACGGGCCACTCCACCCACGACGGCAAGCTGGTGCAGCTGAAGACCGTCGGCAACTTCCTCGAGGATATCGCCAAGCCTCCTAAGCCCGTCAACGTCAAGGTCGCCGAGGCGGTCCAGCAAGAGGGCAGCCTGCCGGCGCTGGCCAACGTCGCGCTGCACGAGCGCCGCGTCACGCCGATCGACAAGGAGACGGCGATTGGTCGGTGGAAGGTCATCACGAAGGAGCTCGAGAAGAGATCGCTGCCCGTCACCGGCCACGAGCACCTCCCGAAGCCGGTCCAGAGGAAATGGATCCTGGGCCAGGCGTAGGGGGCGGTTGGGTGTGGTATCCTGGGATGACGATACGAAAAATAAGGGAAACACAGCGGAGAGGAATGTGTCTGGCATAGACCCTTGTACAGATAATGTACTCTTTGTAACATATGGAACATCATCGATTCTTGCTCTAGATCTGCCATGACGGTCTTTGCTGTGGTATGTCGAGTCGAATGGTGCTTGTTGTGGCAGCTTGTGGGCATCAAAGTGCATTGAGTAAGGCCCCTCGATCTTGATTAGATGCCTGATCTTCCCGGCAGGTGCTCTCTTGCCTCACAGCACCATCGATGACCACTGTTGCCCTGGACATATGTGACTGGGACGCACAACAAAGGCACCTGCCAAATTGAAGCCGCTCCTTCTGTTTCTTACACCTTCCAACTCCCGAGGCGAGCACCTTGTGTTTCGTCTCTCGATCGAGTCCTTGTGAGGTACCTCACTCATCCCTCCTTCATTCTTTCTCTCGCCTTCCTTACTTTCTACCCCGGCGGGTTGCCACGCAGTTTCGTTTTCTTTCATCTCCTCCGCATCCTCCTCCTTCCCCGCGTCGTGGTTATCATTGTCATCATCGCCCTCTCCCTTAAGATGCCAACCTCGCCGCCGTACCTGCGCGGCTACCCAGCCGAGCAACGACGTGATGCCTGGCTACAGTGGGCTTTTGAAAACATCAGCCCAGTCTTTAAGCGCTTCCCCGGAGAACGCGCTTACGTCGTTTTCCAGTTGGAAAATCTCGAGTGGATAGGAAACTGCTCCCTTCCTCCCGCCAACAGCGACTCGGACGCCTGGTGTCGCCTCAAGCAAACTTGGGGTCCCTCAGAGCCGCCTCCCAAGGGAACCATTCCCTCAGTGGCCGACTGCGAGGTCGTGCGTCTTTTGAACAAGGGCTACGTTCACGAGTACATCGAGCTGAACCTGAGGAAGCACGGCTGGGATCCCTACAAGTGCTGCGATCCCTCTCTCAAAGTCGAGCAGAAGAGGCTCAACGCTCCTTCCCCGGCGAAACCTTCTGCCTCGGCGGCGGCGACTCCTGCTTCGACTGGTGTTCGTTCGTCTGTGGCGGCTTCTTCCTCCAAGACAGCTCCTTCCTCCACGACAGCTTCTCCCTCCTCGACAGCCCCTGCCTCGAAGACAGCTCCTTCCTCAAAGACAACAGGAACTGGGGTTCCCACCAGTGGAGCGACACCCGGCGAACTACGTGATCGCTTGATACGTGCCATGTCTTCGCCCTCCCGAGGTGCTTGGGCACCTGGACGTGGGACTTCCTCAGCTGTTCGAGGCACCCCATCGCCGGTTCAAAGCATTGATTCACCCGAACGCGCATCCCCTTCACCCATTCGTGGCGGTTCCCCATCAGGTCGCGGTGGAAGAGGTCCAGGTACCAGTGGACGGGCTTGCTTCGTTTCTGGACGTGGCGGCCTGTCACCAAGACCGTCTCGGCCTACGGAGACTACTCCTTCTACGCCAGTGTTGCCGAAGCCAACACTTTCTGGCCCTTTCACGCCCCGGACAAGACCGATTGTCAAAGAGGAAGGCACTGCTCGACCCACGCCTTCTCCTGCTGTGCCAGTGAACCGGAACGCTGGTGTCGGATCCACTCGATCTCAGAAGCCTGCCCAGACAGCCCAAAAGGCTCACGCGTGGACACCCACGTTTGGATCGATGCCGGCTTCTTCCCAAGCCGCACAATCCAACTCGACCAAGTCGACGACACCTCCTGCAACCGGCTAGAAGCCGTCTGGAAGCACGTTCGGCGAAGGGAAGGGCTTTGGTGGACAGGGTTGTCTGTTCGGGCGGCCCGAAACACCGAGCCTGAATAAACCAACAGCCTTCAACACGTCTGTCTCTGAGGGTAGAGTCTCTGGAATCCAGAATGCTGTTGGAAGTTCCACCGAGAATCAAACGAAGCGTCATGCCTCTCCGGGACACGAAACCGGCAAACCAACGGTCGGGAAACACAACACTCCGCCTCGAGGGATACCTTCGTCTTCCAAGCCTGTTGTCAGCAGCGGGATTACCGTTGGTGGCAACAAAGGTAGTGTTGGCGGCCGTGTCATCACGAGCCCACCGCCTGCAGTTGATCCGTCCAATGCTGTCCAGGATCCTGCCAAATCATGCGATGAGCTGGAAGGAGACTCGTTTGGAAGACATCCCCGCAGCGTTCCTCTGGCAAACGACTCGACTCCGCAGAATGTGAAACGGAATCTCCAATCTCATAACAGCCAGTCGCGGCCGGCGGCCGAGAAGGATAGTAAGACACAGTCTCCAGCCAGCGAGAATCTTCAGACGACAGTCACACCGAAGGAAGAGCACCTTCGTGCGAATGATGATCTACACAAGAACAACATCGAGCGAATGTCGGCCAAACTTTTCAAGAGTTCTCGCCCAACTCTCCATGCTTACCTCCGTGACGAGATTGAGGCCATGTCGAAAACCGTCATGGGCAACATGAGAAAGCGCACTGTTGAGGTGCTCGGCCGTCAATCAAACTCTCATCTCGGATTCGCTACTCTCCGAGACGTCGAAGACATTACGCTCGTAACGATGGAAGCCGAGATATTCTCGGTGAGGAAAGCTGCCTTGGAACAGATTGACAAGCTCGACAAGCCGGGCTCAGATGTCCCGATCAAGCGCGAAGCTAGCGAGTTCGAGGAAGGAGGAGTCGCTGAACATGCTCGAGAAGCCAAGCGCCAGCGCACCTCCAACAGTGCCAACTCGCAGGATTATATTCAGTCATGATAAAGCCTGGGGTCCAGGGGTGTGTAGAGATACAGGGACTTGCACCATGATAGTCACTTATGTATGATACTTGAGAGCGGCGAGACGAAAATTGGGGGATGGAGTTGCAAGGTCGGCCGTATTAGCAACCGCAACAGCACGTTGGTTGCTTAGATAGTCTACAGGAAATCAAAGAATCTTCTCAGATTCAAATTCAGTATCCATGTGATCGTTGTCAACCGTCACTAACGTTCAGCCCAGGGACCTGTGTAGTCTCGTTCCATACCGACGGATCCGCCGGCCTTCAGTTGTCTTGCCGCCTAGTGGCAAACCTTTTCGGCTTCCAATGCAGGTAACAAAGGTGAGGAACGAGACCATATATGGCCCAGCACTGTTGATATCAAGGCTTGTGACAATGGTCCCCAACTCGCTTGTACAGCTCAGGGGACGACCAGCTAAGTAGGCCGTCATTGACCCTGCGCGACCCTATCTCTCGCACCTAGATGGCCGTCTATTCTTGTCGCCGACGGGATAATCTTCGCGCGACGGTCCTCCTTGTGGGTCCACATGACCGAAACGTGCCGGCACCGCCGGCTGGGCTTTGCAACGCCTGTTTCGGCCGGCTGTGGCTGGTCAGCAATTGATTAGCCAAGACCTGGGAACAACTAAATATAATAAACGGCAAAGCGAGAATGGGCAGAATTAAGGTCCGCGTTTAAGTGATCTGGAGTACTCCGTCAACGCGAGTACAGATGAACACCGTCGCGGAGCGAGTACAATTGGTCGGCGATCTCAATGTCCACAATTTAAAAGAGTTTGTCTTGAGTCAGTGGCACATAGCATGATAGCAGGCGATTATATCGCCGCCGAGTTGTATAACTCTCTTGGAATATCTATAAAGCAAGACTTTCCTTTTTGTGTTCATTTCGGTTGCTTGCCACAGTTGATCACCACAAGTCAATCGTTCCAATAGACAGTCAAGATGCGCTACTTCTTCGCCCTCGCTACCCTCATCACCGCCGCTCTGGCGGTTGCCATCCCTGAGCCCCAGGGCAAGTGCAACCCCGACTTCAACTGCTGCACGTTCTCCGAGTCGGCGTGCAGCGAGCGCCTCCAGGCGTGCACCAGGACTTGCAACGTAAGTTTGATGTTCCGCCCAACGGTGGGAATCACCCAGACTGACTGTAACATAGGGCGTCACCACCAAGGGTATCTGCAACGACTTGGGCGCCGGCTCCCTTACCTGCGATGCCGCTTAGATTCAAGTCATTGGTCCGGGGTTGGTGAAGTGTTGAGATCTTCAGCATTATTTTCAGCATTAAGCGTACATATGGGAGGGTTTTTGCATCAGCGGCATCATAGCATGAAATGAAATACCGTAAAACCCAACTTTTGTTTGTTTTCTTAATCAATTTAGCGAGTGAAAGTAGAACCACTTCCTGATGGTTCAAGTTAAACCCAACCCAGAGAATCGAAAGCCCCCAAAACCATCACATCGCTCCGCGCAAACTCCCGCCCAACGCATGATGTTGTTGATCGCAGCTATCAGCAGCTGCATCCGCACTTCTCACAATTCCCCTGCCCGCAAGCCGCATTCTTCACAGGCTCACACTCCCCCTTGCCCTTGCACTTCCTCCAGTCGCCGAACCCGTCGCCCCACGCGGTCCAGCACCAGTGGCCCTTCTCGGGGTTGCACTTCTCCCAGCAGTGACCATCGGTGCAGCCGTAGTTGTCGCCCCACCAGCAGTCACGCGCAAAGACCGTGGCGTCCGTGGCATCCGCGGCGGTGTCGCGGGGGCTGACGAGGGACAGCGGGTGTTCCTTGCACTTGCGGATGTCGGCGGGGCTGATGCCGGCTTGGGTGGCGGCGTCGGTGGAGGACATGACACCGAGGGGGCCGCATTCTTCGGCTGCGGATGGGGCGGGGCCGACGGAGGTGAGGGAGAAGTGCGCGGTGAGGATGAGGAGGGCGGTGGTGGTGAACTTCATTTTGGGGTTATGGATGCTCGGGGTTGCTCCTCGGTTAGAGATGGTTTGCCTCTGGGAAAGGGACCGAGATATGGTCAAGATTGGTTGAGGCTTGCTTGTACTGAAGGCGTATCCTGCTGGCAAATTTGTTCAGCCTGTGGCAGGAATACCATATCAGTCTTTATACGTGATCTCTTTTCTTGTCCAGCAGCAGCTTTGTCTTTTACTCCCTGCCGTAAGGTGATGCACAAGTTCTTTATCGAACGAACGCCGAGTCTATGGGCCGTTTCTAGCTGTCTGCATCACGAGTTGAATAGCCTACTGAAGTGAAGGCGTGGCATATTGTAGTCAGACGGCTGTTGTGGCTGGTTGAACCAGGCTCCAGGTCTTGAAGGAAGAGTCGTCCATCCGGGCGACATCTTTGGCTGACCAGGCAAAGCAACACATTATTCCTGTCTTTGCTATGCTCAACTCCAAAACTGGTTAGCATATCTACGTGCAAAATAGGTAGGCTATGTAAAAGCCAGTTAAAGCTCTCTCAGGTCCGTGGAGTTCTGCGGTTTGCCGAAGCAACATATGACAACATGACCTTTGCAGATGACAACATCGCTCGGGGAACTTGGATCGATGGCTTAGGTATGCCTTCATCCACGGAACTCTAGGCGACCTTGTTCAACGTCGTCAAGCCGTGAACCAAGTTGCGGCGAGCCTACCACGGTTTTGCCGCTGAAGGTCTCTCAAGGTTTTCATCTAGGACGCAGCTGCACAGCAGACCGCGGCATCTGCTCTCAAGTGCTCCAGTCCGTCGGAATACCCTAACCGAATTCGACGTCCAGCGTAGCTACCAGAGCCAGGCAAAACTAAACTTCAAATCCAGCATCACCGGAGATCACTCCGGAATACGCAAAGAAAGGCCTCTTTTATGCAACAAGCCCAGCCCAGTGCATCCACACTGTATGTCAAATCAGACCCCTGGCTTCAGCTGCCCGCTAGCGCAATGTGATGTGCTGCCCACCCCCAGCACTGGTGAAGATCCCATCTCGTGTCGCACGACGCACCGCTAGGCGCACTTGGTAAGGCTCGTGATTGGGCCCCGGGGAGGTGTTTGCACCCCAACGGGCAATGGGGCAGAAAAAGCAAGTAAAATGGGGAAAGGCGTCGACGGCCGCGTCAGGCCCCTTTCAGCTCTAGGCCCTGTGGTCGAGAAGGACGAAATGCACCGGACACGAGATAGCGAGGGGTGATTGACAAAAATGATTTGGTCTCCCACGTGGGAGAGCTATTTAGCGCAGTCTAGCTTTGACAGGATCACTAATCTGGTCGAAGAGGAAGAATATCGAGGAAATGCGTGGGCAGACTGATGATGGACTATCTCCAAGTCCAGCAGGTCGTTTGAGCGTCTGTCGACATGCTGTAGCCACGATGATGCCGCAGTCGACTGTAGCACGCACAAAATGCAAAGTCTGAGCAACAATGCCGAATACTGTGTAAGGCTCATCACAGGGGGACAATATCTATCTGACGGCAGTAGCGCGGTCTAGCCCCAAATCAAATAGATCCAGGCTAGCTGGAAACATGCCAGATTTTCGACTGTCTAACCCAAAAGTGCAAATCCCTTGTTCGGGAGCCAAGTCCGAATCCCCGCGGATTCGTCCTCAGCCCCAGGAAGATCTGGGACTTTTCTCCCTGTGCTTTCCCATCAGAATTTCCGCATCATCTCATCGAAAAGTCATTGGATTCACATCTTGAGCAGCATTCAATCGATCGCGATGTCTGCAATCACCAGCTCGTACCCGGCTCTGTCGAGCATGGTGCAACCGGCCGTGAGCGCCGTGGTCTCGAGCGAGGACAACTGGAAGGGCAAGACAAGCCCGGCCGAGAGGAGGAAGATCCAGAACAGGCTCAATCAGCGGACGTGGAGTAAGTGGCACCCACCACATGCAACCTGCTTACGGTGCCTCCCTTCGTGGTGCCCCGCCACCGCATGCCCTCTGCTTATCACGGCCTCGAGTTGGAATGGGAGTTGAAACGGTTCACTAACGCGGACATCGAAACGTATTAGGACAGCGACGGAAGGTGGAAAGACTGCGCCAAGGCCAGGGAGCGGCCCGCGGCGCTGGTGCAAGCATCTCGCCAACCGAGTCCACGGCCCTTGTCCCGCGCAAGACCTCGTCGTCTTCCACCGCCTCAGAAGATACCTCTCCTTCCAGCGACGATGCGGAAACGTACATGTACACCACGGCCATGGAGCTCTCGCGCCCCAGCGCGAGGCGCTCGAGGGCCAATGGGGAACGATTATATGCCAAGCATGCGACGTTGATGGCGCTGACGTATATCGGACGCAGGCGGCAGCTGCTGGACCTGCAGGACGAGGACATGGATGAGCTGTACGACCTGTTCCTGATGAAGGCGATGCATTCCGGAACGGACCCAATGTCGGACTCGCTGATCCCGCTGGTGCAATTCAACCTCTTCCGGGGGCTGATGGAGAACATGAAGACGCTGGGGATCACGATGCCGATGGTCTGCGACGAGGACTGCGCGTCGCCGTTCGGGACGGACCCGCAGTATAACGTGCGGACGGTGTGGAGCGTACCGGTGTATCTGCGGCCGACGGAGACGCAGCTGACGGTGGTGCACCATCCCTGGCTGGACTTTTTGCCGCTGCCGCGCATGCGGGATAACCTCATCAAGGCGGACGGGAGCTATGACGACGAGGAGCTGTGCCTCGACATGATTGGCGACGGAGACGCGCCGTCCGGGAAGGGGGAGATGATTCTGTGGGGAGACCCTTGGGACCCGATGAACTGGGAGGTGACGGAGCTGTTTGTCAACAAGTGGCGCTGGGTATTGGAGGGGTGCGAGGAGATGATTCGGTCGTCGAATTTTTGGCGGGCGCAAAGGGGGGAGAAGAAGATGCGGGTGAAGCTTCGCGGGTAATGTGGCTCGCTTCGGATGGCCGCTCTTGTACCAAAATTCGACCCATTGTGTCGCGAGGCTCTGGGGCTTTCTTGTTCGTTTTTCTTCGAGAGACGTCTAGACTTGGTCAATGTATTGGCTACCTATGGAATGGAAACTACCTTGTCTCTGCGGCTCAAAAACCACGTGGGTGTGCGGTCGCTTTGTTGACCTCGATCGAGACCGCAGGGTACCTTATGGATGGCAGAGAGACCTGGTTTCTGCCAGGAAGGGTTGATTCATATACCGGATGGTACTTGACTTCTCTATGCTTTGCGTAGGTCTCGATATCCGTTGACTTGCATGTCTTTTGCGGTCGGTGGTGTTGGTAAAGGTCATCTCTCATGGTGCGCAGCTGGATGACCCCTTATCGTGTATTTTGGACCATCCACCAAGTACATATTTGATTTTGCGAAGGATCTTTGATGGGCAAAAAGCTTGTAAGATGGAAAAGGGAAGTTGCCAGCGAGACCTCCCCAGGCAGGTGGCTTCCTAAAGTGACAAGAACCCAGCAAGGCAAGACCTCCAGTCGCGACCGCGACCTTCCTCCTTCCCCTTCTGAATTTTCGTCGGTGACTTCCTCTATCTCTGTCATCTTTTTCTGTCTCTGCCTGTGCCCATCGCTGCCTCTATCCATCACCTCTACTCCTCGTCACCACTTCCCACCGCCGCCTCTGCCTTTGCCCGTCGTCCTCTCTCTCGCCTTGCGCGTATTCATCGCGATCTCTACACAGTCTTCCTCCTCGTCGACGTAATATCCCGACTCGGCTTCTCTTCTCCTACCAACGCGCTTTTTTTCGTCTGCACAGTAGTCGACGTCTCGAGTCTGCTTCTTCCACTCCAAGGTACTATGGCCTGCCGCCTTTTCCTTCTACCTACCTGCTGACCACGAATCTCCTACATCAGACTACCCTATGCGACCGCCGCCACCATGAAGAACAACTCCCTCTCCCGACTGCCCAACGAGCTCATCTGCTGCATCGTCAAATGCGCAAGCCAGAATGCCTTCCAGAGCAAGAGGGATCTTCTCAACCTGTGCCTTCTCAATTGGCAAATGTACCCTTTCGCCCAGCTCGAGTTGTACCGCAAGGTCGAGATACACAGCATGAAGGGCTACGACCTCCTTACCCGAAGCTTCATCGAGAATCCGAACCTGCGCAACTGCGTGAGGGAGGCGCACATCTCTGTCGCCGGCGGCCGTTTCGATCGTTGGGCTCTGAACGTTTCATCCTGGACTAATGAAGAGCTCAACATGACCAACCTGTGCGACACCGACCGCAGCCTCGTCATTCTTTGCAAGACCCTGTGCGGCATCGGATCCCCCAAGGAAAACTCGCGCAGCGTTCTTGCCCTGCTTCTCATCTTTCTTGATCGGGCTGAAGAGGTTAGGCTTGAGGTCAACTCCTATTGTCGCCCGTCAACTCGCGTCGTTATCGCATACCTGGATATGCTATCCTCGTCCTTGCCGTCGTCGTCGTCCTTGCCCTTGTTGTCGCCGCCGTCGTCGTCGTCGTCCCCGGCCGTCGTCCCTCGCAGAGCTCTGTTTCCATCTCTGAAAAGCTTCTCGCTCACTGGCTTTAGCCTCCCGAACCATGCGGAAAACGTCTTTGGCCAGCCGATCAGCGTCCTCACACCTCTCCTGTCCGCTACCAATCTTACCGACTTGCGTCTTATAGGCGATACCCCTATATGGGATGCGCTCGCAGACCCCGACGTTGCCAACGTCCAGCTTCCCCTGAAGACATTGACACTGGACTCAAGCAGTGCTGACGGAACCGGCCTCTGCCACCTGCTTAAGCGCTGCCCGAATCTCAGAAGACTGAAAGCCTCCATCAAGAGCCCTCGCCGGAATGGAAGATCAAACATCAACACAGTCCTTCCACAATCATGCCCTCAGCTGAAGGAACTGTCTCTGAACACCCAAGGATACAACCGCTTCTTTGGAAACACGTGGGTCATAACCCCAGGCTCAACTAAGCACATCACTTGCCTGCCTCAGATGAACAACCTCAAAGAGCTCCGTATCACTCTCGACTGTTTCTTTGACACTCCAGCCAACATTGAACTTTTGGGATCGAGCTTCCCCGACTTGCTGGCTCCTCGACTGGAGAAGATTTTCATCGACGCCACGTGGTCCTTACTCGGGGTCAACGGCAGGATCACAGCTAGCCACCCGCAAGTCATGGCCTACAAGAAAGGGATCGAGAAGATGATTACCGCTCTGTGCACTGCGTCCAAGAGCCAGCTACCTTGTCTCAAGGTCATCGCCCTGGGTGCCAAATACGGAAAGCCAAGGCAGTGGACAAAGGATGCGCGCAAGCTGCTGGCTGGAACAAATGTTAAACTCAAGCTGGTGACTGGCAATCATACAGGGCAACTTTGGCATCAAACTTGGAAACAGATGCTGGAAGTATGAGGACGAGGATGACGAGGGGAGGGGAGGAAATGATACGTATGTTGCTTATTCACCACGACAACTTCGGGTCGTTGCTCTAGATATAGACGAATTCATTGCTACCACTCAGTTCTGAAGCACTACTCTCGTGCCCCGTGAAGCCCAAATCTAATGCTGAAGGACGGCGACAACAACAAGGAGGATGACAACGATAGGGGACAACGACGACGATGACGGACGACGACGACGACGACGACGACAGGGACGACGACAGGGACGACGACAACGACAATGACGGGGGACGATGACGGGGGACGATGACGGGGGACGATGACGATAGGGGACGGACGAGGACGATGACGGACGACAGAAGTGACAGAAGTGACAGAAACGATAGAAACAAAAGGACCGACAGGGACAATCGAGATAAAAGAGATATGAGAAGAATGACATAGACCAGAGAGACCGCAGGGACGATAGACAAGATTATCACAGGCATCATAGACAGTAAAGTACCAGCCCCGAAAGCCACAATCATGACCAGACTCGGCGTCAAAGGGGTGACTAATCGCCATGCATTCAAGCCACTAACGCCCGAATTTTTGACTCAAAGTTAAGCGATCCATCCCTTCCAAGCCAAGCCCGCTTCGACACCCTTTTCAAGAAGGTGGAAATGACAGGATGCGGGGTTCTGCACGGAAGCGTAACCGAGACTGTGCCGCAAGGTACGACGCAGCGCGACGCACGAAATACGAAGGATTGGCGAGGCGCTGGTTGGTGGGCTGATGTGTATCCCTGAGATCGCACTTTTATGCTTTGGGTACCCTGATTCATCGTGAAAAAGGACAATATTGAAGCATTCATCGGCGAGGTTACAGTCCTACTGAAGAATCATGTTTGGAGTATCGAACTGGCTCATCGCCTTTTCACTCGGGGTCGCGTCGGTGGGATACTTCATCATCCGTCTCGTTCAGGAGCGCGGGTTTTACAAGGACAAGGTACGCACGGGGCGAACATTCACGACGAAGAAAGATGAAAAGCTGATTTGGAGAAAAAGCCATGCCCGCCGGGCCACTCGTTCATATGGGGCCACCTGCGCCTGCTGGGCGAGGTCGCGGCGACGATGCCGCCCAACTGCCACCCGCAGGTGTACATGGCGGCGATCGCGCAGCGGTATGATATGCCCGGGGCGTGGTATCTCGACTTCTGGCCGCTGGCGGACCCGGTGCTGGTGGTGACGGACCCGGACGCGGCGCAGCGGCTGCTCACGGGGACGCCTACGCTGAAGCACCCGCAGGTGGGCAAGTTCATGGGCCCCGTGCTGGGGGAGGACAACATCGTGAGCGTGAACGGGGAGATGTGGAAGGCGGGGAAGCGGATGATGGGGAGCGGGTTCAGTCAGGGGTACGTGAAGCCGATGCTGAGCATGTTTTCGAAGCATGTGCTTGTTTTCCACGAGAAGTTAAGGAAGAGGGCGGAGGAGAGGGGCGAGGAGGAGTTTGAGCTGGAGGGGGAGGCGGCCAAGGCTATTTTTGACGTGATTGGAAGTATCGTGTTTGGGATGTCGTTGGATGCGCAGGGGAAGGGGTCGGTGTTGCTGGAGGACCTGAGGGCGTTGATTCAGTATTTGAACTTTGTGATTACGAGCTGGAACCCGGTGAGGAAGGTTGTTGAGTGGTGGCGGATCCGCGGGGTGAAGAGGCGGAGTGATGAGGTTATTCGCAAGGCGGTGCTGGAGCGGTGGGAGGTGATGAGAGACGAGGGGGAGGTGCCGAGTCGGCGGCTGGCGAAGAGCATCATGGACCGGGTCATTGCGGACTGGATCCAGAGCGGGGAGGAGGGACCGCCGAAGGGGGAGTTTTTGGACTTGTTGGTTGTGAAGTGAGTTGGTTGGTGATGCGTGGGAGAAGACGGCGTTTGCTAATGGCGGGCCAGTTTAAAGACGCTGCTCCTCGGGGGCCACGGCACGACGACGGATGCGTTCACGTACACGGTGATGTTGCTGGGCCTGCACCCCGAGGCCATGCAGAGGATGCGGGAGGAGCACGACAAGGTGTTCCCGACGGGGCTGCAAGAGAGCGCGGAGATGCTGCGGACGAACCCGGCCAAGACGAACGAGCTCGAGTACACGACGGCCGTGATCAAGGAGACGATGCGCTTCTACCCTGTCGGATTCAGCACGCGGATCGCGCCGCCGGAGCTCAAGCACCTCGACTGCGACGGTAGACGGCTACCCATCGAAGGCTTCATGCTCGCGCTATGCCAGTTTGCGTCGCACTTCGACCCGGCCTACTTCGCGGACCCCAAGGCGTTCCGGCCGGAGCGGTTCCTGGGGGCGGAGGGGGCGGCGCTGCACCGGTTCGCGTGGAGGCCGTTTGAGAGGGGCCCGCGGGCTTGTATGGGGCAGGACCTGGCGATGGACGAGCTGCGGGTGTTGTTGTTGCTCACGGCGCGGTGGTTCGATTTCGAGACCGTGCCGGTGGGGAAGAGGGAGGCTCGGACGACGTTTTTTGAGCTTGACGCGTTGGTGGGAGACATGGCGTTCCAGGAGATGAAGATGGGGGCTGCGGTTCGGAGTGGGATGAAGATGAAGGTGAGGCTGAGTGGGAGGGAGTGAGGTGCGTGGCTGTTGATCTCCGTGCTGCTTCATGCCGTGGCTTTGTGGAAGACTGAGCTGTAATCGAGATGAGAATCTTGCGTGTTCATTCGATTGTCGATAGGCTGGCACCAGGCAAGATCTGGATGTGTTGATTGTCCATCACTGCGACGTCTCTCCGAAAGCGATCCAGTTGGCGGATTTGATCGTTTGCTCTCGTAGAGCGATCGTTGTACCAACAAGCTGGAGGCTGCCTTGTATCACTGCTGATCGATGAACTCAGAGATTATTCTGGAAGCCTTGTCTCCTGATGGCGTCTGGCGCAGTGTTGCCTTCCGAAACAACGTCACAAACAATGTCGTGGGCGTCGATCTTGTCGATGATCATCGGAGAGAGCTGACAGCGGCCCGCACGTGACTTGCAGACATTGCTGACATAAGGCAGTGAACCTGCACGTGGGGCGATGTCATCAGCCGATCATTACCCGAAAAGTCTGCCGACTGGCGCCTGCCCTGGAAATAGTTACACAGTGACACTCTGCTCAGCAAGACGCGACACAGATGACGATGGCAGCTGTCGACGGCTTTCTCCCGACTTGGTCCAATATTCTCGATACATTCGCGGGTTGCAGTGACTGGATCAGCCAATGGAGACGACCGTGTTTGAGCAAGTTTCTCTCCCTTGTGCATCTGCACACGAAGCGAAGCGAAGCGAGATGCAATACAGGCCTTCCTACGGGGTCCAAAACGACTCCCGCAGCCAGTTGAATGCGATTGTATGTCGAACATGATGCAAAGTCACCAACGCGGTACGGAAATACGTCGCGGCAAAGGGGTCCATCACACGTGTCTATCGCTAGTCGGCTGCTGAAAGGCAACCGTTCCCGACAATTGCCTGCCCGCCGACATCACCCGCGCGAGGGTCCGTCAGCCTATCTCCTGGGCTTACGCCGGCAACATGTCGGTCAAGACAGCGCCGGCCAGAAGCTAGCAACGCCGCCGCCTGGGAGATACATACCGCAGTACACTCCGACGCGGACGGCAAACTCAACTGATCCCAGAGTGGTTGGGACGGCCAACGGGCGACGGGCGAAGAACAAGCCGCAACGCGCCGGAGGTCAGTGCGACCCCCATTGGAACGCAACGTTAACGTTGGCCGTGGGGACCGGCAGTGGGGTTCTGGCTGAGGTGGCTGCTGAAGAAGCGGTGATGAAGAATTTCCCCTTCCAGGCGGGACATCCGACGCCTTTTCGCGAGCATCTCGCTTGGAAGTCGCTTGAAGACTCACCGGACACGCCGTCACGCCGCCAGGGCATTGGAGTCTTTTTTTGTGTCAAGCATGTGCCATTTGCGCCGTGTCGCCGTATGCCGCAGAAATGCCTCGAAGAGATTGACGAGTCGCCCAGTCTCAGCTAGATCAAGAGGCCCGAGGCCAGAGGGCGACGACTGGTGAAGATTCACGCACAAAACCCGCAACTGAGACGGCCACAGCTGCCGATAGACGTCACAGCCACGGGCCACACCACCCCTCCCCAGCAAGCTCGGAGGCTTGGGGTAGAGTTGGTGCCTGCTTGGGATACCCCTCCTCGCCCCCAGGTGCCCCGACGTCAGCCGCCTTGGATAGATTCAGGGTCCTGCCTGAACGAGTGTGCCGCTATCTGTTGTCTGGTGCGCCGTCGAGGAGAGCCTCGCAGGTGCTAGAAGATACCATCGCTGCTGTTGGCGAGTGTCACGGACGCCCTCATCTCATCTTCTGCCAGCCAGCCAGGCCAGGCCAGGCTAGGGTCATCTGCAAACGCTGCATGAAGAACCAATTCGTGGAATCCTGGCGCGTGGAAGCACAAAAGACGCAAACCCACCTGCTGAACCTTATCAGCCAGGCCAGCGATAAGAGACAACCTACCGCCGTACGCAGAAACAACACGACGATGTGAGGGGTCAGCGCAGCACCAGCAGCCGAAAGGAGATGAGGCGATACGCCCCTCCACCCGCCATGGGACATGCATTGCCCGGCGGCGGACCAGGCCAAGTCAGCCAGACCACCACCCGCCCGTCCTCTCGCGAGAGGGCGACTGGCTGCCGTCAACGCACAAAGGCCGCAAACCCCACCCATCCACCGTCACAGCACAAACGGCGCCGAACCACCAATGACGGCCGCCCGATCCGGCTCCATCTGGCCACCCTCATCTGACATCTGACCCCTCCTCCAGCGTCCGCTCCCCTCTCTGCCTCCTGCGACGGCCGAGTGCCTCTTCGGATATATAAGTGCGCGGTTTCTTACCCTTCTCTTCTGAGTCTCAACTACTCCACAACGCGATCAATCAACTCCATCACATCATCTTCAACAAACAACCTTTTCAAACCTCTTCCAACCAACCAAATCCATCAAAATGAAGGGTGACTGTGGCTGCTCCGGCGCTTCTACCTGTACGTCTTCACCCCCATGTGGCTGCGCTGCTGCTGCATCGTCGATTACGACATCGGCGCCAGCGCGCTTGTCTCTCCCCCTATGCCTTACCATGCGCTAACCCCCATGTCTCAGGCAACTGCGGCTCCAGCTGCTCTTGCTCCGGCTGCAAATAAGCTGCTCGCCTCTGTGCGTTCAGCAGACAACCCACGAGCCATGACACACATTTCCGTTTGACGGCGGTCTGCGGCGGAAACGTCCAGGCGTCTCTCTCGACTTCGACTACGATGATATGAGTTTTGTTTTGCGGGAACTGGGGTATGGTTCTGGGGATGAGCCATCGGCGGATTGTGTTCTCTTTCTGACGGAAGGACCTGTTGGCTAGTTTAGTCACTCATTTGGCAATTGACTTTTGAGACGCCGATTTTGTTCTCGTGCCATGATATTCGTGTGTAGCAATGACGGGAATGGTTTGGTTGCCGCTACGACGATGACCCCACCATGGAGATGTCCGACATGTGTCTTCGCAACAATCGACTGCTACAACCGAAAGATGATGGTTTTCGAGCTGCTCATGATGTCCTGGCCATCATCATCCATTTATATACACCGTCAAAAACCCTCAAGGTGCTCAAAACGATCACGCTCATCAACCACGACCCCAAACACCAACTCCCTCTGACCGCTCCTATGATGAAGCACAACCCCGCCCCGCCCCGCCTTGGCTCCCTCCAACCCCTCCATCCCGACCCTGTAAGGCCTGTGCAACGACAGATCACCACCTCAACTCAAAACACACCTCACCACTCCTACGCTGGCCGTCCTTCACAAACCAATGTCGACGCGCGCCGTCCCCCCTTTGCCAGACGCAAACGACATCGCCTCAGCCCATTCACACACTCGTGGCTCAGCTATTGCCTATTAGCAGGCTCCCTCCGACGCCCCGCGCCGCCGAACAGAACAAAACACGCTCCTAAACGGCAACCCGGCCCAAGCCGCAACCCGTGGCCCCCGTCCCCGCCCCTTTAGGCCATTCCTCCTATCCCAATAGGCCGGAGCTCCCGTCCCTCCTTACCAGGGGAGGGGCAGAAAAATAAAACAAAGCAGAAAAAGGACGGGGCCAGCCTCCAGCCACTACGAAGTAAGGTAGGGTACGGATACACCGCATCTAAATCGACGACATGCCACATCCACGGACCTCGAACTCCCCGCCTTCCTCTGACTCTCGCTCTTTCACGTTGCCAGGTCTCCAGTCCAAACAAGGAAAAAGAAAAACAAGCCTATCCGTAATTATTCCCACTCTAATGGGGTCCATTGAATGGAACCGCAGGTGGTCCAAGTCATGGGGCAATCCGAGACGATCCGTGGGCAAAACACCACCTCAGCTTCGGCTCTGAGGACCCCTCATTCTGCAGCTCAAAGGAGACAGAGAGGAGAGGGGAGGGAACCACTCGGTGGGCTTTTCGCGTTTGGCCCCCATGGAATGCGTGATCATGCCGTCTCGTCCATCGCCTCACACCTTATGTTTATTTTCGGGACATTTTCGTCTCGCCTTGCCTGGCTCAGGTCTCACATCTGCGGCCGCGAGGGGAGGGCGACGGGGGCTGCTTCTCACTAAATCATGCAAAGAGAATGTCCAGACGCCGTCGTCCGTCTATCGGTTCGGATTGTGGTCTCGACCGCCGTACTAACTAAACAAGCGCGCGGCAGCCCGGACGTCATGAATCATCTCATCATTCCTCAGTAAGGCCCAAACTTTGGACCTACCTAAACGAACAAGCCACGCCGTGAATAACCTTCCGGATTGTAGCACCTCTCAATTGCAGTTGGCCCCCTTCGTAATCCGTACAGAACACGATGAGATGCAGAGGCACAAGAAAAAGGGGTAGGATATTCGGAACCCCCCTCTGGCTAATCGGGACCCCCCTCCAGCCACCGAAGGTGGCGCGCGCGTACGTAGGCCTCCGAGAGTCGGCACCAGAGGGTAAAATGTACTGCCCTGCCAAAATTCGCAGCGATTAACATAACGACCGCGGTCAAATCCCTGGCCTCTGATTGGCCCGGATTAGCCGGAGGATTAGCCGGGGTTTCACCGAGTTGTTGAATAGTTCGAAAACTCCTCGGATTTGAACGATTTGAGGCCTGGCAGCCAGTTTTTTCGATTTTGATCAAAAAGCCATTATATCACGTGATCTCTGGCAGCTGCGAGCGAGTGTAGTATTCAAATTGACGGCCCGGCTAGCCCTGGCACTCGATTTCTTGTAGTTCAGCGTCTTCCTCGGCCTGGGCGGCCTGCCCAGCCTCCACGGCGTCAAGTAAGCGATCCATAGCCCCCTCCATCTCGGCGTCGATCTCCGGGTCGATCTCCGACTCGACGTTGAACGCCTCATCGTCCCACAGATCAAACGGCGCGTCAGACTGCGTGAGTGGCCCCTCGACCTGTGAGATCGTCTTCGTAGGCGTGGAACCCCTCCCTGGCGGCGCCGTCGAAGCGGGAGGGGCCGTGGCGTCGGACTCGGAGTCGGTGATGAGGTTGACGAGGTCTTCGGCAGGTGGGGACTCTGCGGCGGGCTCTTCGGCAGGCTGGGTAAGGTCAACGACGTCAAACCCCTCGGCGGCAGCGGCGCGGGCGTAGCGGCGTTGGTGCTCGGTGCCAGGGTCGTACGTATCGCGTCGACTGACCGCCTCGAGGCCTTCTTGGGTAGTCGTAGCCTTGCCGAGGGCTGGCGGCGCTGTCGACGGCGGCGGCAGTGCCTCCGAGGCCTCGGCAGCCAACTCGTGCTCAAAAAGAGAGGGCTCTCGACGCGTCGATAGGTCTGGTGCCTTCTCTTTTTTCTTAGGCCTGCCCTTGCCGCGCGTGATCTCTTTTGGGTTGAGAATAACTGGTAGGTCGTTAAGTGGCGCGGCGCGTACCCAGAACCAGTGGCCATGGATTTTGGTGGGGGCCAGCGACTTGCCAAGGGTTAGGTGGTCCCAGAGTACGTGCCGGCAGGGTAATCCGTGTGTTTTTTTCATAGGGCAGGGGCCGCAAGCATCCTTGGGCTTCTTGAACGAGCCGGTTTTGCCCTTGATTGCTAGCCTACGTAGCTCGTCAGAGAGAATAACCAGTGACTTGTGGCAGACGTGGCGGTTGATCTTTTTGAAGAGGAAGTGACAGGAAGCCGTCAACACCTTGGCCCGACGCTGGCGCCGCTCGTTGTCGATGGTATGGCGCTGGCTAGCCCAAAAAATCACCAGTTTTTCGAATACAGTTTTGAGGTCGCCAGTGCGGCAGCAAACGCGTACTTTGAGGCTGGCGTGAGACGACTCGACGATGGAGGTAGTGACGTGCCCGAAGTGGCGGTGGCGGTTAACGTAGTAGTCGACTAACTTCTTGTGCCACGGGCCAAGCCACGTATCGTAGGCGTAGTCGACTGCGGCAGCAGGAAACCCCGACTTCCGAAACTTATCGAGCCGCGCCGCGTACGTATCGGCAGTATGGCTGCGGAGGACGTCGTTCCACGCGTCGAGAAATTCCTGGAATTTTGGGTGCCTAGTAACGCTGCCATCCAGATTCTTGGTAGCTGCGGGGAAGTGCTTGCGTGTCTTGGCAAGCACGTTAAGGTTGACGTGCCAGCGGCAGAGGAGATGGGGTACTGAGTGGAATTTTCTGCTGGCATCGAGGGCTCGAAGTAGGGCAAGTTCGCGATCAGTACAGGTGACTTGTGGAGGCGGTATTTCGTGTTCCTCGAGTAACTCGGTGAGGCAGTCAATAGCCCACTTGTAGTCAGCCTCCTTCTCACTCGATAAAAAGCAGGAGGCCACCTGGAAGGCAAGGCGGTCGTTCGTAGCCCCGCACACGTTAAAAAGCGGCATGTTGAAGCGGTTGGTCTTGTACGTAGAGTCCATCAGTAGTACGTCGTGGTGTTGTTTGAGAAGGTCGATCCCACTGCGCGGGGCCAAAAAGAGGGCAGTAACGTGGCCCTCAGCGTCAGTTTGGTGCCGATACCAGTACTGCGAGGGGTCCTGTAGTTGATCAAAAAGCCACTCGATCGGCGTACGCCCTCCGAGCTCTTCGCGGCGGTGGGCGGCGAGTAGGTTGAGTACGTCTCGCGACGTAACTTTGGCGTAGTCGGACCCTCTCGCGCGGAGGCTAGTTAGGATCTGCGCTGGCCGTATGCCCTCGTTCCACATCTTAACAACCTCCTGTTTAGCAGCGAGGAGAGTTTGGCGGCGGTTTTTAGCATAGGCAGCCTCGTCGTTGAACTCGTGGTTGTGGCAGTCGCGGTACTGGCCATCGATGGCGCGAAAAACCCAGCCAGTAGTCGTCTTGTTGAGGGCCACTTGCCAGCGGCAGTCAGTCGACAGTGAGGAGGACTTGCGCTTTTTCGACGCGTGCGTCGAGGCGGCGAGGCGGCGTGCCTTAGCCCCATCCTTCCGCGGGCCGTGGGCACAGTCGTATACGACTTTGGTGGGTTTAACGCGTAGTTGTCGAATAGCGAAGCCATCGCGACGCGCCGCGTCGTCGAGGGCAGCCCGCGCGGAGTCTCTGGTACTGAAAATACGACCCAGAAGTGGGCAGGCGTAGGGTTGGTGCCCGTGGTCGGCGTAGTCGATGGAGTGCCGAAAATACAGCTCGTCGTCGGAGATCTCCTCCTTGAAGGTGATCTCCTCTTGCGACGCCATAGTATTGTTGACGATGACCTCAAAAATCGGTTAGCAGCGGCAGGATTGATAGGATACGGACGGTAGTACCGAAAAACTGGTGGTGGGCAGGGCAGAAGGCCGGTATCGGAGTCTGGGCGAAATCCAGCCACAGAGGGGGGTCCCGATTAGCCAGAGGGGGGTTCCGAATATCCTACCCCAAGAAAAAAGGACGCGTAATAACCTTCCAAACGCCTCTTCCCATTCGCGAGAGCCCTGCATGAGCAGCACGCACGCCAAGCACCGCGCATCGTGAGCTCTCGGCATCATCTTGCCGGCGGGGTCCTCACCCACGCCATGGCAACCTCACGACAGGTCTCGACGACGGACGACAACGACAACAACACCAGAACGAAACAACAAGCTTGCCTGCTCCGCCCCGCCCCGTACCTTTTGCCCCTCCATCCCACTTAAAAGCTAACACCCCCCGGCCCGAGCCTACCCAACCAAAAGGAAGCTCTCACCCCTGTCCATGGCGGGGAGCTGCCCTTTTTTTTCCAAGCTGCGGCTCTTGGCTCCAAGCTTCCACGTAGCCAGCTTTCCTGGAGCTCAGGTGGGAACGGACGTCCCGTCGCATGAGAGAGTGACATGCGGCAGAAACAAACCGAATCACCGCGAGGGAATGCCTCACAACTGTCCCGGCACAGCTTGCCTGCCTCTCCTTATAGGGCAGGGCCAAGACTGTGCCAGCAAAGACACGGAAAGTCAATGGGCAAGACCAAGACGAGGCAACCCGCCCCAAGATGCAAGCTCAAGCTACGTGACCTCCTCCGTGACGCGATCGCCAAGCAGGAACCCTCTTCCCCTTCCCCCTTCTCATCCCATGTCATCCCGCAAAAGACAGCTTCCAAGACCGCTCTTTCCTACCATCGAGGTAGCTCTCCCCTTCCACCTGCCTCCACGTGTTTGATCCTCTCTGCCTTGAATGGAGGCCTCTCGCCCCTCTTACCCTGAACGCCCCTTTCTATTCTCGGCCAAGCCTGTGCCCCTCATCCGTGATCCATAGACCCGGTGGCAGCTAGGTAGCTCACCTGTCCTCTTAGTTACGGGTCCCTGACGTATATATAAACCCAATTCCTCCTCCCAACATCCACTCCTGTCTTCCTCTCCCACTACAACCTTCACTACAAGCTACAAACCACAAACAAACCTTTGATACCCCCTTCCACCACCACAACCAACCCACATCAAAATGTCTTTCCACGTTTCCGCCGAGAACATCCGCGTCGACGACGGCCACATCCTCCGCGCCGCCCTCCGCAACGAGAACGGCGACCTCAACGAGACCGAGATCGACCTCAACAACTGCCTCGGCAACAACGACGGCCACTTTGAGTGGAACGGCAACGGTACGCTGCTTCCCTCCCCGTCCTTGTCCCCCTTCACCGGATGGACCCTTCCCTCCGTGACTTCCTCTATGTCCAGCACGTCTGCCCTTCAGAACAATCATCACTAACAAGACATTCCATCACAGGCTACTCCAACTCCGCCGAGGACATCCACTTCTCCATCGAGGGCGGCGACAACGTCCCCATCCTCCGCGCCCGCCTCTTCAACCTCGGCGGCGAGGCCATCGACGCCGACTGCAACCTGTCTGAGCGCATCGGCAACGACAACGGCAACTTCGTCTTCAGTGAGTACTTCCTTCCCCGCCCGGCAGGGACAAATATGATGAATGGGACAATTGCTGACGCTGGAATGATTCAGACTAAACGGATGACGACGATGACGATGTCACGGGGCAGGTGGGGGAAAGCATGTTGTTGTGCCGCTGCATGAGCATGGTTTTTTATGATTTGATGAAAGGGATGACGCGGGGTCATAGATACACCTACGAATCCTAGGTAGCGAATCGAGCTACGGAGCCGTTTTGAGGCTGAATGAATTTGCGATGTTCCGTTGTGAAACTGCGTGGTTCATAACCAGTCTGAAGCGAGAGGACTTGTTTTCGCTCCGATCCCAAAGTATCTGTCGAGGCAGAAGCCAACCCATTGCCGTCCTTGCCTATTCAAGCCATTCTCATTCGACATGTCTTTCTTAGGGCGTGGTTCACGGAGAGACTGAAACATCGAGGCAATCCTGTCTTTATTTGAGCTTCCAAACGTCGAGGTAACCTGATTCTATCCGTCCCTATCCACTAAGAGTGTTGAGGCAGAATACGACCTAGTATCACCCATTGCGCTCCATTGAAGCTATCCACGCGATAACGATATCATTCCCCCGTTCCTCCACTCAGTTGTCATCGTCATCGTCATCAGAAGCATCCTCAGATCTGAACGCGTCGATTTCACGGACCATATCGTCCGACAGGGCGAAGTAGTAGCCATACGTCACGCGAGGGAAGCTGCTCATCTCGCGCACCTCGTCCATGATCTCAGCCGCGCTGCGGTGGTAGTCAACCGAGAACGCCTCAAGCAGTTCATCCTCCGAAGAAGCGCCCCCGAGGAGGTGGATGGGGTGAGGCAGCGGAAAGACGGGGAACTGGTGCTTGCGCCAGAGGTCCTCTGCGGGGTTGGTGTGTCTCTCCTAGAGATCTCCCGGTCCCTTCAAGAAGAAGTGGTCGTTGCTGTCGATGTAGATGCGACGGGAGTAGTAGTCGATCATCTTGAGGTACGGGGCGCCGCCGCCGCGTCTGGTGGTGGTGTTGTAGGTGCCCGGGAGGGCGAGGCGGAAGACCACGCGGTGGGAGTCGCGGACGGAGTGGTAGTGCAGGCGGGCAACGTGGAAAGCCATCTCTTTGGCCAGGGCGCGGGCGGTGGGGAGGCCGAAGGCCTTGACGACGTCGTCGGCGTAGGCGATGGGGCCGTACTTCTGGCGGATGGAGGCGGCTTCGCTGGGGATGGGGCGGGCCATGCCGAGGAAGACGAGGGGCTCGAGGGTCAGCTCGCGGGGGACGGGGGCAGTGGTTGTGTCGGGAGTGGGAGGGGAGGCAGTGGCCGAGTTGGTGCCCGAGACGTTGACGATGTCGAGGATGTGTGCAGAAGGGATGGCGGCAGCGATAGGACCGATGTTGCTCTCGTCGAAGGAGAGACGATCAAGAGGCGATGAGATGCTTTCAGTGTCAGAGTCCTCGTTGTCTTCGACGAAGCAGGTGTTGGGATGGCCCTCCTGGCCGGTCTGGGGGCGGTCGAGGTCAGCCATGGCGGGCGTCTAGCTGACTTGCGATGGTGTTGCGAAGAGGAAAGAAGTTTCAAAACAACACCAGTTGAATATTTTTGGTAAGATCTTTTCCAGTGCCTTGCTTAGTCGTCGATGAGGGCTCTATCGTGAAGTCTTCCATCGAGTCAGTGAGGGGGCTGTCTCTCAGGGGCGCGGGCTTAGTGCGTCGACGATGTCCTTGGTCTGTGGCTCTTACAGCAGCCAAGCTCACTTGTTCTCGGACTCGTCCTAGTGACAAAGACACTCTCATGATGGTGCTCGTCTGTGTGCTGAATGATATGATGATGGTGTATCATCTCTTTGTTGGGGGAACAAGTCATCACTGGCTTTCATGGTTGGATTCATTACCATGAACGGGTTGTTTCTGATTTATCAGCCTTTGAGTCTACTTCAACATCTTTGAGAGATAAATATGGATGACTTCATAGTGTGTCTTGAAAGACATAGCTACATTTTGTAGCTATGATGGTTGATTATGGGACAATGGTTTCCTACGGAGCTTGGGAGACAGCCCTCGATGACGCCTTGGGATGATCTAGGCAGGCGTGTCAAGCAGCGGCTGGATCCGACTATCATGGTGCCGCCTTGAAACAACACCTATTTGCTGTACGAATGTTCTACCAAAAAAATGCAGAACTTGTCGGTTGTCCCTTCTATGGACATCAAGCAGAGAAACAATACTAGCCCAAGAATCCCGGACGGACAAGCCAAGCTCAACACGACTACTAACAGGGTTTCTGCAACAAACTTCCTGACACGACAGCTTCGACAGCATTGGGATAGCGGCAACTCGCAGCCATCGAGCTTGCCCATCAGCCGTACATGTACGTTGCCGCGACGCTGGTACTGAAGCTTGTCTAACACAACCTAACTCAAGTTCCACAGCGATTCCCAAACGCATCCTCGTCCAACCTCCGCCTGAATCACCAAACACCTCCCCAACCCCCCCCTTCAAAACCCACGATTCACCGCAAGCACCCTCCAGTCATGTCATATAAAGTCCCTCCTACGCGACCTCCTCCAGCACCTCACATCCCACGTCAAAGACTCCAAGCAACTACATCCTCAACAGCCGCCATGTCAGACGACAACAACCCTTTCGGCTACCCAACCGGCCCGGCCGAGAACAGAAACACGCCCAATGGCCCCAGGCCAAACAACAACGCCGGCCGCATCCCCGTGCGCTTCATGCCCGACAACGACCCGAGCCGCATGTGGCGTGGCCCGACGATCCCCAATCAGCCCGATGTTGGCACGCAGTGGTCTGCCCCACGCGCGCTGGATTACATGAGCATGCGCGCCCGGGCGATGAACGGCGCGGATATGAGTAACGGGATGTACACACCTGGCGGCAATGCGCGGTACGGCGGAGCGGGCCCGACGTACAACGACCTCGCTCGCGAGAACGGCGCCGGTGGAGGTGAAGGAGGCGGCGGCTGGCCTCATGCCGGCGAACGCCTTGGACGGGACATCTACGATAATGTGGCGTACCGGAGCCATTGGCCTGGAACTACGGGGAGCATGCCCGGACCGATGGGGAGGGCGGATAGCTTGAGGGCGATGTACGGTATGAGACCTCTGCATGAGAGTGGTGGGGGCTTCCATATGCGTCCTCCCAGAGAATACCAGAATGAGCAGAACGGACAAAGTCCGCAGGGTGGTATGTATGGAGATATGAACGGAGGCAACTATGGAGGACCTTGGGTTTAGAAATGGTCGGGGAAGAGGGAGATACCCGTCATAAACATGCACCAGGAGGTGCCTCTGTATTTGTGCTGCCGGCTTATCCACTAGAGGCCGGCGATATAGTGATATACAGTTCATACTCATAAAACAAAAGTCGACTCCAACATGGTATCTTTTCAAGAAGAGGCGTCCCCAGCCAGTAGCGCAACCACCGTCCGCACAGCCGTCATGGGGCCTTCGTTTCCTTGCACGAGCCTCTCGAAGACTTTGGATGCTGCTGCTAATGAGCCGCGCTCATCTCCTAGACGCCCTGCGGTGTGTTAGCTTTATGTAAGAGGGAGGGAGAAGGGGGTACAGACATCTACCCGGCATGCCGATCATCAATCCAACTTTACTCTGCGCCTCTCCAGTCCAGTCAAAGTCTATCCTCCATTGTATTCTCAAGCACGACGTCTCCTCGTCCACCGCATCCGGGATGGGGATCTCGTAGGCCGTTCGTCCGAGGTGGGGAAGCAACGCTCCGCGAGTAAGGTTCTGCGCCCGGTCTTTGTCGCCAAAGTTGCTGTCTGCATCCTGGCTCGGGTCGTCATCGTCCTTCCTCCTGCGCTTCTTACGCCGAGTTCTTATCTTGGCGACGCTCTGGACCAACTTCTCCTTATCCCCCAGCTCGCTCTCCAGGACATGCCACACGTTGGCTCGCTCGACGGCGAGGCGGTACCACTCGGCCATGGCCCAGGTGACGATGCTGACGTTTCGTTTCATATGCGTGTTGGACCCACCGCCGGCGACCTTTTCGATGAAGGGGCCGAGTTCAGGAACCGCGGCGGGGTCGAGCCGGGGCACGCTGAGGTGCTTGATTTGGAACTTTTCGGTGTCGACTGTCATTTCGACCTTTGCCATGAACAATCCCGCGGGATGTGCAGATCTGACAACGATATTGTGTTTCCGCAGCAAAGGCTCGTCCTCGTCCTCGCGGGGCAGGATATTCGTAGTGCCCGAAAACTCGAAGGGTGTGAAGGCTTGCAAATAGGGCAGCTCTTCCACAGCAGTCATCTGAATCGGGTGATGCGATACCGGCGCCGGAAGTTCCTCTTCTTGCGGCTTGGATGTGAAGGGCTGGGTCTGTCCAAGTGATGCCATGGATAACCAAGATGTAGGATTCATCGCCAAGTCAAACCACTCATCCGCCACGTCCGGCTTCTTTTCCTTCTGGGGGGGCACGAGGTGCCTTTGCAACAGGTCGAAAAGCTGCTCTCGCTTTGAAGCGGGCACGGAAGATCCCGTCGCAGACCTAAGCGACTGCACTCTCCGTATCCGCTCGTTTTCCTCGGTAGCAAAGTCCAGGTCTGCTTCCAACTTGGCGATCTCCGCTTCGAGCGCGTCTCGCTCCGCCTCGAGCTCAGCATTCGGGTTGGGTGCTGGTATCTGCCGCGCCTCGTGTGTTCCTGCAGGTTCTTTTCTCGTCCGTGTCTTCTTCGCCGGCTTACTTGGGCTTTTCTCTCGCGTTACGGTAGGCGCGGCCTTCTTCGAGGGGTCTTTGGTCTTCTGAGAGAACTCGGGCGGGCGGAGGGGTGGTTGCTTCAAGGGCGAGCTCTTGGACGGTGACGCTGGCCGTCGCTTTCGTTTCGAGGGCGTGTCGTGGATTCCGGCGGGCGGCGTCGTGACGACCGGATCAGCCTGGCCTCTCTGCGTGGGTGTGGGCGGCAGCTCAGGCTCGGGTTCAGGCTCGGGTTCAGGCTGTGATCTCTGGGGAATGACACCAGTCGGCGGTGAGCGACGTAGCCCACGCCGAGCAAATGGATTAATCTCTTCTTCCTCCACCTCTGGCTCGGGCAGCGGTCTGGGTACAGGCTTGCCCGAGGAGCGGCGCGGTCTAGACGCCAACGCTCCGCTGAGTCCTGCTCGCGAAGAGCTCGGCAATCGTCGTGCGGGAGACCCAAGAGGGGACTCTGTCGGCGTAGGCTCAGGTTCGAACAAGCTTGTTCTGGGACGCGCCGGCTTGCTCGTCAAAGACGGCCCAGACTCCTGGCTCTGTGCAGCGGACCCCTCGCGGGCGTCTTGCATGGATTGGGTCGCATTTTCGGCGGCGGGCTTAGATGGGCTGAGGCTTCGTCGTCGTAGAATGTCTGGATTTGTACGTGAGAGGCTTGACCTGGTGGGCGACGCGAAAGATGGGCGTCTCGGCCTCGGGATCAAGCTTCGTGGTGGGGGGGGGTCGGGTGGTGTCGTCGACTCGTTGTTGGCTTCGTCGCGCTCTCTGCTCAGACGCGGCGATGTTCTTCGCCGTTTCGGAGCGGACTCTTCCATAGTTTGTACGCGTCACAGGACTCAGTGTATCATGTCGACGTCCAAATTCTGCCCTGAGGGCGTTTCGTTGTGGGAGCAGTGGGTGTTGGAAGCTGCACGATGCTTTCGACCGAGTGTTATGGACGGAGCGCGTCTGTGTACATCCGATGTACCTCCAATGCGACCTCACCGCCTTCCAATTCGGGTGGGGCCCATCCCAAAAGGTAAACAAGGATGCAGCTCCCTGGTCAGCAGGGATCCCTGCCTGTGACTTTCGGACGATTTTCAACGGCCTTTTTTTTTTTTTTTTTTTTTTTTTTTTTTTCCCCCTTCTTCTTGGGTTGTTTCTTGGGATCTTCGCAACGCCAATTGAAAGCAGTCTATTGTCCGGGTTTCCAAGGCTTCTCGAAATTAACCCTCGTGAGTGGCCGGCTGATTGTGTGGCTACGCCTGTCTTTCCTCCTTTCCACAACTCAGGACCAGTTAGATCAGGCGCTCAAACTTTCGACTGCATTTAGATATCACTTTTTGGCTTTAGCCTAGAATTCCAACCTGAGCCAAATATGAAGAAGAGAGCCTTGGTACGCATAGCTATAGACTGAACTACATGGAATAGAGAAGAAAACATAATCAGTCTGGTATGTATGAGAGGCAGGCAGGCAGGAAGGACAACTGAGGCAATTTCCGAAGCGTAAAACCTTGGATGTTCGTTCCACCTTTTGTGTCTAGATGTAATATACTTTACCTTCAAATCTGTATCAGTAATGAGTCACATCGTTTGCCGATAGCCAGCAAAGCCGCATGTTTTCTTTCTCCACGTCTGAGTTATCAAGGTCTCAAAGGGAAATTCATAAATTGCTCTGGCCACTTTGAACCGCCTTGCGATTCATTCCTGCAACCACCATCGACAAACGTAGGGTTAAGCTCGACTACTGCCAAATATGACACCAACGTGGTCGCCATCAAACAGGGCATCTTGGCACCGCTTTCCCGCAGAGATCAGGCTTGCAATTCTGAAATGCTTGCTACAGGACGGCTGCAGCGTGGCTAATTTCGCTACAGTGTCTCGAGAGTGGCAGGAAGTTATCGAGCGCGAAAACTTCGCCCGCATCACGGTCACGCGTTCACGACTTGCAGATTTCAACTCGATGACCTTTCGCAACCGGGCTCTCGTAAGCTACATTTGGTTGTGTATAGAGCTTGAAGAATATGATTGCACCAGTTGTGGAGTAGAGGAAAACTTGTGCATTATGAGCACAGCAGATCATGTCCGGATCGGCAGAGCATTCACTGGCCTATTCTCGGCTCTCAGTGCATGGCAACCGAGCGATAACCTAGTGTTGGACATCAGCATTCATTCTCCCAGCGATTCGGATCATTGGTTCAAGTACCTGACCTTTGTGCCTGATATGGCACCTGAAAATTGCAACTGGAAAAAGCGGTTGCCTAAACCTATTCAGGTCAACTTTGACGACAAGAAGCACGGCTGGATCGCAGGCCATCAAGTTTCTCCCCCACGCCCAGTGCTTATTGAAGATATGTTCGGAGCCATAGTATGGAACGGCATTCCCCGCGCCTATCAGCTGAAAAGCCAGGAAGCCGAATCAATGACGAAGATTGACTCCCGCCCATCCGAGACTGAATATCCGCAGCAATGGCAGTGGCTTGAGGAAATTATGGAACTCCAAGAGGCTGAATATAAGGGAAATCTATGGCTCGAAGCAAGTAGGAACAACGGTTCGCCCGAAACCTACAAACGGAATGAAAAATGGTTTAAAAGACATATGGAGAAAAGGGCAATTGAGATCAACAAACAAAAAAAAGTGTGGTGGGAGAGCCTTCCTCCAGTTACTGCCGTAACCGGTGTGATACTGCGTCAACAGAATCGCCGGCAGTTGACGGAACTTGTAGGGAAAATCTTATTCCGCCTTCCTGGACTCCAGGAAATTCACTACGAGCCTTGGAGAAGAAGTTGGAAGTTTGATCAGGAAGATGCAGATAGAAGTAAGTGCAAATGCGTCGCCTTTCCTCACTTTCCCCATGCTTATTGTTGAACTGAACGGGGAATAAGCAACTAACTCAGATTTCATGTAGTACATCGAATTGGGTTTGAATACATCGTTCCCGAAGAGTTCAAACATTTACGGAGACTTGTCATTTTTGAGAACTTCACTCAAAAATACCCAGACCTTCTCGGTCCTCAGCTGGGGGTTCAGCCCATTCAAATGCCGACCCCTAAGATGGGCAAGGCGATCGCCCATGTCAGTCTCCAGCTTGAGCACCTCTCGGCATCGTTCATGGTGGATGCTAGTCACTTTTTCAGCAGCTGTGAGCCTTCATGGAAGTGGTCCAACCTGACTTCACTTGCGCTGACCTCACGACTACTCGCGCCCGATGCGAGGGCCACTAAAATCGGTGATATGCTCCGAACAGCAGCACAGGTGGTCATGAGAATGCCAAATCTCCGCGTGATGGAGATTTGGAACGGGCAAGAGGGATTGGCGGCGCTCTTCCAATACAAGTCAATGGGTCATGGGCAGCGTCCCGTGATTACATGGAGAGCAACGTGGGATTATGCCTTGCAGCCGTCCGTCATCCAAGCTTGGAAGGCAGTCGGTATTGAGCACCAGGGAGAACATCACTGGAATGACTGCGTTGTCGTCAAGGAGCTTCTGAATGTTGGCGATGTCAGGTGTCACGGTGACGCGATCCATCATTTGAAGCTGTCAAGCTCCGTTATTCGACCTGTTTCACTGCACCAGATTCGAACGGAGAGTCGAATCTTGGATAGTGTTTATGAGTGGTAGCTCGAAATTTGTTATTGTTGTAGGGAAAATCACACTATTTTGCAGTTAAGTTGAGAAAACGTATGTCTAGTTAATAGGTTGCAAAAGTCGTAGGTATCTGCAGCGATTTACATCGATATGTGTGATTTCGAGGCAACGCTGCTTGCCATGTATCATCATCAGTTCAATCGCTCATGCGTTTACCTAGAACGCTCCGTCGTCCGACATTGGAGCCATGTTCCCGCAAGAATGATGCTCATTTGCAATTCTAAATATTACTTATCGCAAGTTTGAGATCAAGCGATAAAATCCTGCCTCAAAATTTCCACTATGTGATGAAAGCCTCGGGAGGCTACCGCCTGAAGAGGGGTCGTACCGTCAAAATCCGCCAAGCCAGATGCTCCTTTATCAGCAAGAAGCCTAACCGTGTCTGCGTGACCTCTGGTAGCTGCGCTATGGAGGGGCGTTTTACCCTGTTCGTCTTGTGAATTGATGTTTGCTCCCGCTTCAATCAGCATTTCGACGATAGCTGTACGCCCCAGGTAGGCTGCCTCATGAAGAGGCGTCTGGCCGCTCCTGCTTCTGTGATTGATATTTGATCCGTTTTCGACGAGCAATGCTGCAACATTCTTGTACCCACTGGCGACTGCTTGATGGAGAGACGAACGGCCATGCTGATCCTCTGAATTGACACCTGCCCCTTCCCTGATGAGAACATGCGCCACTGTGTACTGGCCACGTATAGCTGCATAGGAAAGAGGCATTACTCCGTTCTCATCTACAGCATTGACGGAAGCCCCATTTCCCAGAAGAAGCTCGACCACATTCTCCAAGCCGCGCACCACTGCCACACAAAGCAAAGTTTGATGTGTGACCAGATGTTTTTCAATGAGAATTTGTGCCAATTCCCAATCCAACTTTCCATGCCTCAGGGCGAAGGAAACGAGGGATAAACTTTCCCAATTATTGCGCAAGGTAGGGCTCAGCTCCACACCGAGATTTAGGAGCATTCTCACGAAAGCTTCGCGTTCGTATCTCATGGCGAGGGAGAGCGGTGAGTGCCCCAAGTTGTCTTGCAAGTTGATGCAACGGCAAATTGATGTGTGAGCCGCATAAGCCAGGCTTGTACCAGTTGCACCCACTTTTGTTGATGGCGTTTGCAGCACAACTTCGAGTGGCCGATCACCTTTAGGTCTCTCCAATAGCAAAGTCATAGAAGCCTCATCTCCAGTGACAGCAGCTAAATGAAGCGGGGAGCGGCCGTCGGAGTCCAAGGTCATGCAGTCGAAGTGGCCTGCATTGATCAACAACCTCGCCAGAGCTGGACGATTGTTGTGAATAGCCCAATGAAGTGGACTGGCTCTCAGTCCCGCATAAGTCCATTTCCGGAATCCAGGCGCTGTAGAGGGAAATAGATGATCATCGGCAACACCATCAGCAGCCGGACCGAGAAGTGTCCTTGCTGCGATCCAATGTTGATTGGCCATTGCAGCAAGAAATGGATATCCATGAAATTCGCCTTTCGGGTGGACGTCTGGATGTCGCTGTATATGTCTTTCAAGTAACTTTGTGAGGTTTCTTTCCGCCAGAATGTACGTCATTGTGACTTTTGGCGTATAGTGCCGACTTCTCCTCGACTCGAGTACATTGGTAAGATTCACCCAGTCATCGAAAGGAAACTCATCTAAAAAGATATCCTGAGAGGACTTCTCCGTATAGAGGTTTGCGTGATAGAGAACGTTTTCCGTGGCGTACTCTAGGAATGGGGCTTTTTCAAACATTGTCTGGTGAAACCTGCTGGGGCGCTCAGCGCTCATTCCAGTGGAGACCTCATGCTGTACATGACGGTTGACGGTGTTTTTGATCTGCCAAAGACAGCAATCCCTCAGCCTTTTATGACTCAGGCTCTTCATATCTCCCGCAAGCTCAGGCCATAGAAGCTGAAGCCCGTTATCCTTGACGAGAAAGTCCGTCACCGACTCATGGACAAACTGAACGGTTCTAATTGTGGACTTTGCGATCTCCGCAAGACCTTTTGAACACCCGGTAATGAAGAGCTCTATCTCCATTGTGGTCATCACCTCTGGATCGTAGTTCGTAAGCTCTTCGTCATCTGAATCCTCTGGTGACCCTGACAGCCCTGACAACATAGCAAAGTAGAACTCTTCCGGGCTCAGTGGACTTTCTGCAAAAAGCACCCACTGGATGCACAGCAAAAGGTCCTCCATATTGTCCTTATCTCGTGTGAGAATATCTTCCAATAAGTTGCTTAACTCAGTTGGTATGCTGTTCAGCCTTTTACGGACTCTGTGCCCATAGCCCCTGGCGTATTCCTTGTTCAAAGTTGCGACTACTAAGACAACCCACATGAAGACACCGCCAGCCTTTTCGAGAATTTGAGATCGAATATTGTCCACATATTGGCCGGTGACGTTAGTTCTCAGGTGGCTCTGCACATACCTCTCGATATCCTGCCTGTGTCCAGGCTGTGTCTCTAGTACAAGCCTCAGACCATGCCGAACTTCAACATGAGGGTAATGACGGCTTGAGAAGCAAACCTTCAGCCCGATGTCGTTTGCCGCTGCATCATCCCAAAGTCCCTCAAAGTAGACCACCATGTCTCTAATTTGTGCTTCGTCGCATTCATCGAGCGCGTCAACAAAGCAAACCAACTGACGGTGTCTTAGGGATTCGATGGCTTTCCTAAGTAGGTCACAGACCACGTCAATAGTCGGAAAGCTCCTCTTCTCTCTTGGTACGTTTGGGATTAGGCTGGTGTCATCAAGTACGTCCTCTAAATCGGGAAATTTCTGCAGGAGTTGATACAAGAGAGACCTGTATAACCCAAAGGTCGATTTCTCTAAAACATCTCCTCGAGCATTGAAGAAAAACGAGGCAATGGCAACATCATCCCCGTGAACCTCTGATGCTTTCCTGAATGCAAATTTCATGATCGTGGACTTTCCTGCACCGGGCTTGCCACTAATCCACAAAAATCCAGAGTGATGGTCCGCAGAGGAAGGATTGACCCATTTCCTGTACACCTCGTTGTGGAGAAGCCAGTCGCACGTTTGTGGATGTCCTGTCTGGATGGCTGCATGCCGGGCGTCAATATGGTCGAAAAGAAGTGATTTAATCAGCTCTGGTCGGCGTTCTTCAAGCTGTTGTTTCAACTTTTCCACTGCACTGGCGTGAGAATCATGAAGCTTGACCGTGAAACGCAAGGGAGTACTTACCAATATCCTTAGGGGTTTCCAGAGAACTAACAGCATTGGGAGTGATTGCAAAGAGGAGAAATTCTTTAGCATAGGCCGCCGCTGTTGCCGAGGCATATTCTTGCCAATGCTTGTTCTTGTGTGAATCCGCATAGTCGCATATGCCCCGGATCACAATACAAGCGAAGTGATCAATCAGACCCGCTGCCTCCATGTCAAAGCATGCAACTCCAAGATTGCTGGCTATATCATCTCTGATTCGTCCCGATCTGATGACCTGACTACCAGAGGCGATGCCTCCATAGTGTATTTGGGGATCGTAGGTGGGTCGAGGCTCCCGATGTTGTAGTTCTGATGGGCTACAGTGACCGCAGCGATCAGAGTCTTCTGACTGATCGTGATTATATGTGGCGCGGAATAAAAGATCTTGACATGTAGTTGGGTATGAGTACTTGTCCAATTTAGGGTAGCGTTGTTGCATCTGTCTGAGAAAGGAAGGAATTTGGCTGCCCTGCGTCTCGTGCAGAGCGCGCAGCTTCGAAACAGAGTTGAGGAGGATAGGAGGAGGTATTCTCGCCGTGGCCGTCCCATGCAAACCGGCAGCAACAAGCTTACCAAGGTCATGTTGCACGACCTTATTACCGACCACCACATCCCCGAGGCGAATATCAAGATCTGGTACGCCGCCGCCAACACCAACCATCAAACCAAAACGAATCGAAGGGAAACTTCGGGTCATGTGACTCGCCACTTGTGCTGCGTTGCTCAACCCAAATTGGCCCATAGGCAAGCATGCTAGTACAATGTTATGTGTACCAATGTTGCCCAAGATATATGCATTTGTATCGCTATTAGTAGTCGGTAGAGGTTGGTGGATGCGATCTAGCATCGCATAACTTGCGGTCAGCTCGACCGAAAGAGCGCATATCCAACCAACGGTGTAGTCGCCATGCTGAAGTCTGATCTGTCCTGGTTTTCTCCACCGGCCGCCGACGGGATCGTCGAAGGATGGATCTTCTTGAATAGCGAAGCCAGGATGGCCAGGGTGGCCGCTATCGCTGCCGAGTATCTCACTTGCGCTGAAGTCGTGCTGCGCGTGGTGATCGCCCATCATGCCGGCTTCCTGATGCCAAACTGTCCTTGATCAAGAGCTGGTTGCGACGAATTTGGTTTCGGGGATCGGGATAGCTTCGGTAGCGATATAACCGGCCGTCGACAGACGTATTAGGCCGTAGTCTTCGTCAGTTGAGGCGGAAGCATCTGATCGATGCCGAAGGAAGTTGGGTTTTCCGAGACGTTTCCCAAGGCAAGTGTCTCGCGAGGCTTTGCTGGAAAAGCCTCGCCATCTGAAGCTGGGAGATGGGCAGCTCGATTGACGGGAGGGGAAGAACAGGCTGGTTCTTGCCAAGACCCGTCAGCATCCCAATCGGGATCTCAGTAGTGAGGGTCTCTGCAGCCGATCCAGCCAACCATCCAGCGTCAGCTGATAACCAGGATCAACAGAAAGTTGTTACAATACACCCCCTCAATGGTGTGACTGAGATTCGTATACCTGGTAGTGCTCATGCGTGAAGTAAAGGGGGTTCACTAACAATTTCTTGAGCTTTTGGTCAAAATCGATAAAACATGAGTGGTGGAGACGAAAAGGCAGTACAATCATTCAATGACTGTGCCTTATCCTAGATCCTTGTAGAGAGTTGCCACATTACCCATAGGATCTTGAATAGAATACAAGAACATGATTAATCGTATTAATCGTAAAATAATTGAACATGCTCTTAATAATACGTCTTCGAAGTAACATCATCCAAAATGGCCGGCTCACCACGTGACCGCACGAGCACTTCCACCGTTACATAAGCAGAAATTCCAGACCGATGACGTCCGCGGCTATGACCGCATTCCAGTCGCCCGCTTCCGCTTCCTTTTCGGCTCTGCAGTGAACCAGGTCGGCGTCCTGCGTCACTCAGCAGCCACCAAAAGGTCCAACTCTCCGATTCCAACCCTTGAATTGGACCAAGGACCTTAGAAATAAAACACCAGCAACAATGTCAACGCCCGGTAGACTCCTCCCCCGCATCAGGCCTTTGGTGCCTCGCATTGCGCGCCCTCCTCGCAATGCCTTCATTACCATCCAAGCCCAGACGGGCCCCGACCCGATCGAGCCCTCCAAGCCCCAGGCACACCCGCTGGGTGCCTACTACGAGTCCATTCTCACGAGCCCCCAGCCGATCCCCGACGTGAAGCCCGAGGAGCCCCCCTCGTCCTCCGCCGCCAAGCAGGAGGAGCAGCAAGGCCGTAAGACCTCGCCTCTCTCCCCGTCCCACCCGGAACCCTCTGCTGAAGCTCTTTCCGCACAGCCGGTGCCGACGCCGCCCCCGCAAACCGCGGCTGAGAAGGCCGCCATCGTCTTCGGCTCCGCCCTCGCCGGGCCTGCCGAGCGCAAGAAGCGCCTCGAGGAGATGCGCGCCAGGAGTACAACGGTCGCAGGGGTCGTAATACCCCCCAAACCCGAGGAGCCTGATAATTGCTGTATGAGCGGCTGTGTGAATTGCGTTTGGGACCGGTTCAGGGAGGAGATGGAAGAATGGTCGGCGGCGAATGCGGAGGCGCAGTTGAAGTTGAGGGAACAGCAAGAAGAGAAGGGAGAAGCTGTCGCAGATACGATGAGCATGGATGACGACGGCGGCGGTTCAGAAACAAATTGGGTGCCGAAAGACCCCAAGATCGCCAAAGACATGTGGGACGAGAAGCTGTATGGGGATATTCCGGTTGGCATTCGCGAGTTTATGAAGACCGAGAAAAAGCTGAAAGTACAGCATGAGAAAGAGGGAACGGTGGGCGGCTGAGGGGTCACGGTACTTGGCCTACCACCTCTTTTTCATTTCTCCTTCGTTCATTGACCAGCCGGAGTTTCATGATCATAGATTCCCATCAGCGAACTGATAGACTTGTTTCCAATTTCCGTCAGTGCTAATCTGCATGGCTTTTAATGCTGGTGTTAATGATCGGTGGTATTGCTGGTCTGGATGATAGAAGATTTGCCGACAGATCGTCAGGCATTTATACTCATCGGGAATGCTCAAAGGTTTCCCCAAGACCGGTTATGGAAGACGTGCTTAAGGCTGAAATTGTGGAATGAATCGAATGAGAATGAAGCCAGACAGCGTCTCTAGCCTCCCTTGCCATTGACCCCCAATCAGCCTCCGCGCCTTCGCCACGATGCGGTCAACATGTGGCTTGAGGGGCAATCGTCGTCAGTCGGATATCTTCGCGTGACTACGGCGAGCCGCCGAGAGTATGTAAGCCGCCTCAGCCCAGGAACATCCGCAAACGTCACAACAGATCACCCAAATAAAGGGTCTCGCCTCACCGCGCCAAACCCAATTCATTCTCGGGCCATCAATGGAGACTCCATCCGGTGCCACCCTACGCCCAGTTCCTGAGCGATGGAGAATGCCGCTCCAAGACACGGGGCCCGGAACCATATCTCAGGCCGCTGCAATCGGTTATCTGAGCATGGCTCGATTCATTAATGTCTTGCAAGCCACGCAGGACGGACAGGCGGAGGCAGGTCCTTTAACAAAAAGAGCCCACGTCGTGAAGGACATTCATCTCTACCACGAGTGCTTTCCCCTCGCGATACTTATGGGAACGTCATCTTGATGCAACTATTTTGACGCTCTTGGCGCTTCACGAACGTCCGTAAACCAGTCGCTTATCAGAGTTGGGCTCGAAGACGATATCGAAGTATTACGACATCTTGACAGCATCGCTCGGTCGGAGCTACATCGACCTACCGCTTCATCGAAATGCCCACGAGTCTCTTCCCCGCTCTGCTCGCTCTTTTCGCGACGACGATCCTCGCTCAACGGCCCCCCGCACCGACTAACCTTCCCGATATCCCTGGTCTATCTCTCGACGATAACCCACCATGCGCTGTGAGCACAATGTTCTGCGCCGCCCAAGACTTCTTCGCTGACTTTGATCGAAGATTCCATGTCTGCTGAATGGACTGAATCAGACAAATTGTTCTCCCGGAGACCAAAACTGTCTTTGCCAGGATGAAGATTATATCAAATACGTAGAGGGGTGTTCCCTCGTAAGCTGCCCGCTAAAAGGCGCCCTACGTATGGATTTCTAAAGAAGTGCATCGTCAATTTCCGTTGCTCTTGTTAACATTTCCCAGAAACGCAAAACATCACCTGGACTGCCTGCGACTTTCCCTTAAACGACGAAGTACAGGCTACCAAGATTGTGCGCATTGTCTTGTTCGCTATTCTGCCTACGCTATCCGTAATCCTCCGAGTCGTCACGAAGTTTGCAAGACTTTCACCATGGGGCTGGGATGATTACACCATTCTTGTGTCATACGTAAGTTGAAGCTGTAAAGTGAAGATTCATCAGGAACATGACTAAAAAGTCACAAGGTCATTTTACTCGGATATGTATCGCTACACTTTTACCGTAAGTCGCCAACTGTTTCCCATCCGCTGTAGATTGCGCTGATGGCTTTTTTAGTCGAAGACAATGGAGCTGGAAAAGACCTCTGGACCTTGAACGATCATCAGATCATGAATTTCTTCAAGGTGCTTCACCCATGTGACTCCGGATCAACAACCAGAGCCCAGACTGACAACCTCCAGGCTTTCTATGCTCTCCAAGTCCTCTACCACTCCTGCATCGACCTGATCAAAGCCTCCATCCTTTTCATGTACCTCCGAATCTTCCACCTGCCCGGCGAAAAGGTGCGCATCGTTCTCTGGGCCACGTTGATTCTCAATATCCTGAACGGACTCATCTTCATCTTTGTCGGCCTCTTCCAATGCCAGCCCATAAGCCTGGCTTGGACTTTCTGGACGGGAGAGGCAATGGGGAAGTGCATTGATATTGTGCAGCTCGCCCTCGCACATGCGGGCATCAATATTGCTCTGGACGTCTGGATGCTCATCATACCCGCGACGCAAATCTGGAGCATGAATTTGGCCACGAAGAAGAAGTTTGCCATCATGTTCATGTTCGGGCTCGGCCTATTGTGAGTACTTGCCCTCAGTTTCCCTGCTCAAGATGACCAGCTTTACTGACAGAGATAAGCCTTACTGTGGTGAGCTGCTATCGTATCACCCAGATTTTGGATTTCAAGAAGTATCCCTTGAACCCTACTGGTACGTGTTAAATTCAAGTATGCCTTTTTCGTTAAACTGACACATGCAGTGGCAATGATGCCAAGTGTTATCTGGACCGATATTGAGCTATACGTGGGCATATTCACAGCCTGCATACCCAACTTGCGCCAGTTCTTCGTCAGGTTCATTCTCGGGCAGTCAGAAAAGAAGAAGCGTCTCAGCTCGGCCATTTCAGGAACTGCCAATTCGAACATGACACCTAGGAGTAAGAGGTCTACCTTATCGCACAATTTGAGCGAGTTTGACGACTTGGACAACCTGGATGCGGATGACATATCGTCCCCCAACACGCCGTCCAAGCCCCCACACGTGTAGTTATACGTACATATAGCGAAGGAGGAAGTTATGTACGATGTTGAAAGGATCTAATCGTTTTCGGACAAGATACCATCGGCTGTTAATTCAACAGTAATTCCAACTTTTTCTCTGGTTAGAATGTCATGCCTGATCCCCAAAAGGGGAACCTCTTCGCACACAGCCTGGTGAAGCCTAGGAAAGTGGCGGCTCGCCCATCTTTCTCATCACACTGTCTGCCTGCCAACCCTTGGCGTCGATGCACCCAAACCTTGCCAATCACTATCGTAAGACATGTTACACCGGAACTCCTTCCCAAATCCACCGAAGCCTGCAGAGAGCAATTGAGTTTCCGGTAACACCAAGTCTCGATCGCCATAAGGCTGAAGGACGCAGGATCGAGAAATGTTGCAGTTCGCCCGGATTACCACCACAAATCTGATTGGCAACTACGCGCATTTCCCCAATAAGTCTAGCCCGCGCCGGCTGAAGGTCGTCCTGCATGACGATGGGCTTATCACGCACATGTCTACCAGGCGCAGCACGTGGGTAAACTCGCACTTGCGTCTTGGCGCCGAACACCCCCATCGATGCGACGTTGCCGCCTTCGGTGTCGTCGTATCATGCATCGTAAGTCGGAAAACAGTAATATCACTCGGGTCACCAGTAAGAACCCCCACACGACTTGGGAGGAATTTTGGGGGCCGATAGAAAGGTACTCTGAGCACTGCTGGAACCTCGCTGTTGGTTCGTTGGAAGCTGGCTCACTCGCACTACAATGCCTTGTTCAGAGCCGGGCCTGGCCCCCGGTGAGCAAGATCCGACACACCCAATCAGATCCCGACCCGGTAGCCTGTCAAGAGGCGCAAATCCTGGTCGACAAGGAACTAGGATTGGCGCTTTTTTCAACGGGGATTGTCCGCCCGAGAAGGCGATAACTTGCGCTGTTGGTGCTGTTGGTGCCAGGGCCCAGGGTTTTGGTGGGAAACAGTGGCGTATTGGACCTCACAGCTTGGCGAATCTTACATTTACCTCACCGGGCGCTTGGGCTGGGGGCGTCACACAATATCTGCATGCTCATCGGTCGGCTCAATATTGAACAAATGTTGCTGCCTTACGGCATGACCGAAAGATGTCATCGTAGACCACGATTTAGAGTCCAGCCTGCATGGGGGCTATTGTTGGAGGCTGTGTC
The DNA here is from genome assembly GCA_027406105.1 of Colletotrichum endophyticum. Taxonomy (NCBI): domain Eukaryota; kingdom Fungi; phylum Ascomycota; class Sordariomycetes; order Glomerellales; family Glomerellaceae; genus Colletotrichum; species Colletotrichum endophyticum. Next base: position 737,920 of record JANVYF010000010.1, on the reverse strand, counting down.
ATTTGGCTACTCGGGCGCAATAGCGATGGGGTCTTCAGCTGTGCCTCACTAAGTGCCCCCATACGCTGACTTTGTATGAGATTGCCTCGTTGTGGTAACTGGCGGTAGCCTGTTTTTTGAAAGAATATTTATAATGAATCATCTTCCACGCTTTCATGGTCTTGTAGGAATAATCAAACATAACATCTTCTCATCTCATTAACTCAGTCACGTCCCATTTGATTCCATCGACAGCCCGTTTCTGTCATCCATACAAACACATCGTATCAACACCATAATCTATCAGTCAACTATGGAAAAGGGCCCTATTCTCCCGACCCATGTGTCGGCCCCGAGCTCAAACAACCGTTGCAATGGTCGTCGCTCAGCCTTTGGCGCAGTCATCATCTCCTTGGTTTTATGTGCCTTGGTTGTTGAATTCTTCAGAATTGACAGTCTTTTGTCATCGGTAAGCTTTTTTCTTCTCCCGTTTTAAGCAACGGAGTAAACATGTAAGACTCATCATGCTGACTATGTGATAGATTAACAACAACTTGATCGTCATTGGAAACCATGAGATCCCACAAGCGATGCTCGCTGTCAACGAAGAAAACTCGGGTCTTCATATTCGCACCGACGATGTCGAAGCTCTTGCCTCCACAGACGGCCGTTCTGGATACAATAAGCGGGAAGAGACAGATGGAAGATCTGGATACAACAGTGTTGAAGAGGGCACTGTTACCACTGACGGCCGATCTGGTTACAACCGCCGCAATGACAACGGAGACACAGTTGTTACCACAGATGGACGCTCTGGGTATAACAAGCGTGAGGAGGAAGACGGTCGTTCTGGATACAACGGTATCGAAGACGGTGCTGTCACGACTGATGGTCGCTCTGGTTACAATCGTCGAGATGTTGAGGCAGACGGTGTTGTCACGACTGATGGTCGCTCCGGATACAACCGCAGGGAAGAGAGAGCTGATTCTGTCACTACTGACGGACGGTCTGGATATAACAGACGTGATGAGGAGGCGGAATCAGAAATGACTACTGATGGCCGATCTGGGTACAACCGACGTGCAGAGACTGACGCTGTTATCGGCACTGACGGACGCTCGGGGTACAACAGACGTGATGGTGAAGATGCCATTGTCTCCACTGACGGTCGATCTGGCTACAACCGCCGCGAGGAGGACGGTCGGTCTGGATACAACAAGGCTGCGGAGACAGACGGCCGTTCGGGTTACAACCGTGAGATTTGAAGAATCTGATAAGTCTAAAGGGAAGTTAGAATGGATTTAGATACAATGAGCTCAGGCTCGGGCGCTGGCGGCTTGCTTGATTTCCTTCGGCTCAGTTGGCACTATGGCCGACTTCTTCAGACACCCAACTTAGACCATTCCTTATGTATATGTATTAATTTCAATGAGAATTTCCAATGCAACAGGTTTTGTTTAAGCGATGACAATATTCAAAAGGTCGTGCATATTTCCCGAGTAAGAAGCTGGGCCGGCCCCACCGCCATCGGTGTTGTATCCCGCATGCTGATGCCGATCTCCGGGCGGGCTCTTCCATATATGAACTTACGTCCCCGGCAACTTCCCGGAGTATTGAAACTTCGAAACCTCATTTGAGTGCTTACGCGTGGGAATTAGGTTGATCTTCCAGCTTGGTTGTGGGGTCGCAATGCCAAAGTCCCAAACCGAGTGTCATGTAAGTTTGAGAATTCATTGATGGTCCAAAGAAAGAATAACGGGTTCTCGGGGGAAACAGCAATCCAACCAACCAAAACAACAAGTGATGCCATAGATATATAACATTAGGCCGAAGTAGTCTTCGTCATGCGCCATTTGAGAAGCTGTCTGTTCCGAGATCGTTGTGGGGAGATGTGTTCTGTTGGAACGGGAGGCCTCCTGCCTACCAAAAGGAGACTGGCCGCAAACGTGTCATATTCCACAGCGTCATCCCAGTCCGGATAACCGGCAGGGCTTCAAATAAGCCACGTAGAGCGCAGCGTGTTTGAGCGTATTTAAGAAACAATAAAAAGGCGCGATAAAGAGCATTTATGGTGATCCGTCCCGTCGCGCTCCATCGAAACTTTATCAAAAGGTTGATTTTGGGTAGAGCCCCTATAACGAATCAGCCCTGCAGGCTGCAGCCCGTTGGGGTAGCTATCAATCAACGCAAGAATCATGGTCTCCTGGAAGATTGTGCCCTGCACGCTTGCCGATGCCCCGGCTCTGGCACGAAACAACATGAACGCCTTCTGGGCGACAGACAAAAACTGGAAACTCGGCTGGACGATTCAAAACATCGAACTCGATTTTCTCATTGGCGAAGTCATCAAGCGCATGCCGAACAACCTCCTGAAGAATCGCGAGACGCTGCGTCACTTCAAGGCAATTGATCCCGAGACGGGTGCTCTCGTGGGCTACGCACGCTGGGAGTTGCCCGCCAAATACGTGGATGCACCGGAATGGGCTGATGCGCAGATTCCCGATGTAAGCGAGGAGGAGAGAAAGGCCATCAAGGAACGAAGCGACGGGGCATGGTGGAAGCCGTACAGCATGGACGGGGTCAATGACTGCGTTCCCGAGAAGCACCGCATCTTGGCCGAGGGCAGGTACATCAGTAAGTGAAGAGCATCTATCAGTGAATTGAATTTCGCAACTCTTCATCCTGGGATGAGTCTAATCGCGCTACAGGTCTTGACTATCTGGCTGTTCATCCCGATAACACGGGCAGGGGCGTTGCTACTGCTCTGGTTCAGCATGGTGTACGACTTGCCGAGGAAATGGGAGCTGACGTCTTCATCTTATCATTCGAGGCTGCTGTGAATATCTACAAAAAGCAGGGGCTCAAAGAAGTTCACAAAGCTTATCAGGACGATACCAAGTACGGGGGCTGTGGATACTGGGTCTATCTTCTCAAGCGGGAGGCGAAGAAGCAGGACGACAGTAGATGTGAAAACCCTGCGCAAACTACGGGTGCATAGAGCTACATTGATAATGATGGGCCTGCCGTTGGCTTTAGGGAATACTGGATCTTTACCGCTGCAATTTGACCTCCGACTCTCCCATGCACTCGGAAAATTCGCTCTTTGTCTTTTTCCATTGTCTTACGTGTGGGTCGACAATCATTGGCGAGCATTTGACGACATCATGTAGGTTGATCTAGGCAGAAGTGCCCCGCATGTTCAACCATTGGCCAGCCTGGCTGCGATCATACATCAGGTGCTCAGCGAGCACAGGGGAGATAGCCTGATACCGCTATCCTCTATCTGTCATGCCTAAAATGTACCACATCAATCGCCGGGCTGAAATCGAGGTCTACGACAGGCTGTGACAAGTATCTTGAAATGCTCGAGATTCTAGTACAATGAGGACCAAGAAGAGAGGTAACCAGGGGCCTCCCTCCGAGACCGACTACGAGATTCTTCATTTGAAGCGAGCTATCGTGGCACCCAATGCAGGGGAACATTCTTGCGACAAATGCATCGGTATATTGGTCAAGCCACTTCCAGAGCCTTTCCAGCGCGCTTTTACGAAGTCGAAAGACTATTTCCGGCTCGACGTGACTACGGGTAAGGTCCAAAAGATGGCAGCATCCGGGTGCGCTTTCTGGACCATGATCCAAGAGCGCCTGGAGTTCGAAGCGTTTAAGGTGGTGCTGGAGCAGCAATGCAGCAAAGTTGAGTACAGCCTTCAGAAGCATGACGGGCGTTGGTCAAACGTGCACTACGAAGCCCTTGCAGCCTCTATGGGAGAAGAGCAGGTGAAGGAGTATCAACGACTATGTCAAGTCATGAGGAAACTACCCTGGCGGTCTGCATCACGCGACGACGAATCGGTCGGGGCAGTTGCCGCAGATGTAGCAGAAGACTTTGTCAGAATCCTGGTGGCTTACACAAATATCGACGATGACAACCCGGGAGACTATGACGACCAGTCAGCAAAAGTGGATGTTAACATCATTATGCGGCCTAACCCAGCCGGAGAACGATTCAAGAGTGTGCGATGGATTTCATTTTGGGTGTCATTCTTTGCCTTGGGACTTCCAGGCAAGTAAGCTGCTCATCATGCATGAATGACCAACTGCTTACCGAAGAACGATATTAGGAGACTTCGGGGATGCCAGACAGACTTATGTCGGCTCTCCATCGAACACAACACCGAACAGCTTGGCATCGATGTCTCTGATCCAGAGTTGGCTGAGGAAATGCGAGATTGACCACAACTGTGGTATCAAAGATCGACCCTCCTCTATGCCATCGTTTCTCCTGGATGTTTCCTGCAAACAAAAGGTCCAGCTGGTCTCAGTCACCCAAGACATGAGGGAGCGATACATTGCGCTGTCGTACTGTTGGGGAGTCGGTGTGCAGAAGACGATGCTGAAAATCGGCAACAAGAACGATCTCATGTCCGGACTAGAGCTACATCACTTCGACCCTACGATCCAGGACGCTATGAAAGTTACCAGGGAACTCAAATTCCAGTTTTTGTGGATTGATGCTCTCTGCATCATACAAGACGATTACGACTTCAAAGCTAAAGAGCTGGGGAAAATGGGAAACATTTACCAGTGTGCTACGTTCACAATCATTGCCTCGGCAGCCAAAGACGTGCAGCAAGGATTTCTCAGGGATCGGCATGCGACTATTGGACCGGCAAGAGATATGACGGCGCCTCAGCCCATGTTCAAAATCAAGGCATACGGAAAGCGTGGGAAGCACTATGTCCAAGTCCCCATTCTTCTCACGCCGTACCACTTCGACTACCCCGAGCCGTGGTATACTAGAGCTTGGACCTTCCAGGAACTCTTGTTCTCAAGACGTCGCCTTCAGTATCTGAATAATCGAACAACATGGAGTTGCTATTGTGGAGAACAGGTTGTCCAGCATTGCGATGGTTGGATCATCGGAAAGGCACACACACATCCTGGCTATGGCATTGCGGAGCAAGAAACCTTCTCGGATGTGATGGAAATACTCAGGAACCCTGGTGATGCCCAGTTCAAATCCAGTGAGCTTCTCGAATACTGGTGTGAGCTTGTGGATATGTATTGCACCCGAAAAGTAACATATCAGAGCGACCGCTTGCCGGCAATATCCGCAATAGCGCAAGAGTTTGCGGTGGCTTTGAAAGACAAATACATCTGTGGTATTTGGAAATCAGATCTACCATCGGGGCTTTTGTGGTCTTCACAATTTGCTCAAATTGACAATAAGAACCCGGTCCGACGTTCAGGCCCTGTCGAAAGGCCCGAACCGACATGGAGCTGGTCGGCTTACGATGACGATGTCACATGGATAAACACGCATCTCGAAAAACATAAGGATCCAGACTTCGAAATCTTGAGTCACGATATTCAGCTCGTATCTGCGGATGCGCCATTTGGTGAGGTCAAGAAGGGCGAGCTTCGTGTGCGTGGCTTGATGATAGGGATTCCGCTTCCAACCATAAGTGCTGAAAATGGGATACCAGTCATCATTATTGAGGGGATGGAGATGCCCGCAGTTATTGACTATCCCGACGACCCCAGATTGCAACAGAACTCTCTTTCAAAGTTGAGCGCACTCATTGTCGTCCAAACCGGTTGGTCAATTCTAGAAGGAATTATAGTAGCGGAGGAAGAGAACAACAGATGGTCTCGTGTTGGCTGGTGGGACTCGCAACATACTCGATCGGAACCATTAGCGCCAGGATCAACTGAGAAGGACAGCATGAAATCTGTGAAGGAGGCATATCGAGTCAAGTTAAGAAGTCTTTGGGGCGGCAAAGAGAAAGTTCGTGAAATAGTATTGGTGTGATGAAGATCGACTGATCGGATAGGCCTTTGGTTCTCAGAAAGGTGATATGAATGAAGAAGGCATGAGGACACAATTCCTAGGAAAAAATGGGACAGATGAGGCATCTTAGCCTGTAGTTGAGATTGGTTAACATTTAGATGGTTCTTTAATGTTTGTCACTCGCTGATCAGATACCGTGTGACGCACCAGAGCGGTGACTGGAAGAAGTCCGATCAACTAGGACGACGAGACAGATTGAAATCAGATGTACTAGATTTTGCAAAGGGCAAGCAAGGAAGATCTCAACCTGATCATGTTAATCTACACAAGCTCGCTTTCTGGTTCATTTTAGTAGGCAGACGAGCATCTTTGTCAGTGTCAATGAGTCGATCAGATATTCATGGTACATGAAGACTTTTACAATTGTGTATCTTCAATACTAGTCCAGCATCTCCTAGACCATATCCTTGAATCTTATAGGAACCACCTGAAGTCGGGGCTCTTAGGCCCATCGTTCAGCTTGGATGTCGGCACGTCACTGGCAGTCAGATTGACACCCTGCGCCCTGTTCCTCCTCTTGTTATCCCAAATCATGAAGCAACCCAGCGACAGTGCACAAAGGATGCCAGTGCCACCAAATGAGGCTGTCGTGATCAGTGCAGGTGCGTATTTTGGCGCATCGGGCTTGCGGAAGATGTTGCTGCTAACGAGACCCATGAGGTTTGCCAACGGAACACCAATCGAGGTCAAGAATACACCTGGTATTTTCAAGTCAGCTTTTGGTGAGCAAATGTCGCTGATAGATGACATACGCTGGTTCTCGTTCACAACGTTGTTGTTATACCATGTTGACAGCAACACACTGGGGGCTGAAGTTCCCCACGTCATCATGAAGCATGCATAATATGCCAGCTTGATCTGCCTCTCAACGTCGTCGATCGCGGCGTAGATGATGAAGCCGATGAAGGTCAGAGAGAAACCCAGTGCGATGAATGGGAAGCGAAGGCGGCGCCAATCGGAGAGGAAAGCCAGGATGAGAAGCATGCAGGCTCCGGTGACATTAGGCGCGACGGTGTAGAGGTTGGTCTTGACGGTGCTGTAGCCCAGACGTTGAATGATCTGAGGCATGAAGAGGTTGACACTCTGAAGAGGAACACCAAGGCAGATCTCAATGAGAAGGAAGCCGAACTGGCAAGCAAGTGGTCAGCGGGAAAACGCAAACCCGATTTCGTGTAAATGATCTGGGGTGGTCTTACTGTACTAGGGTGCTTGAAGACCTTTGCACTCTCCTTCATGCTCATCTTCTCGCCGACAACTGAAGAACTGTCGACTCGGATGCGGTGGAAAGCGAGTTGCTTCTCTTCAGCGTTAAGAAATTTAGCCTCTGCAGCGCTTCGTGGAAGATACCAGAAAGCGAAGATTGAGAAGAGAACGCTGGCGGTACCCTCCACGATAAACAGCCAGCGCCAGGGGTACAGGCTCGTGCTCTTAATGTGAAATACACCAAAGGCAAGGAGTCCCGAGAATGCATTGGCCTAAAACCTTTATCAGTCGCTATCCTGGGCAGTTTTCGGGGAGAGCAAATCTCTTACAATATTCGACGCAGCATAGAAGATAGCAAGTCGTCTCGCGAGCTCGCCGCGACGGTAGAACGTCGTCAGATAGTAGATGACCAAGGGGAAGAAGCCGCTCTCGCTCATGCCCAAGATCCATCGCAGTGCCAGGACGCCACCAAAGTTCTGCACAGCTGCCATGAGCAGCGTCATGCTTCCGAAGGTGAACATGAGAATCGGGAGGATGACCGCCGGGCCGAACCTCTTGCCGACGAAGGCGACGAACGGGGCCGCGACGACGTACGGGACGAAGAAGATGCTGACGATGAGGTTGTACTGTCCGTCTTTGAAGCCGAGGTTGGTGCTCATACCGTCGGTCTCGGCGTTTCCGATGTTACCCTTGTCGAGGGCGTTGAACAGGTCTGCGTGGATGAAGTCAGTGATCGTAAGCAAAGTGCTGGTCGCTTGGTGCCCGTCTTACACATGATGGCAAGCACAGGCATGAGCCGGAAGTCCAGCTTGCGACACAAGCGTCGCTCCGCCTCGTGGTCGACCACGTGCACCTCGTCGCCGTAGGCATCGATCTTGCCATCATTTCCAATCTCGTTCCCGTCCGTCGAGCCCTCTCGGATCGAGCCTTCGCGGCCGGCCGCCCGCGTGATCTTGCTGTCCGCCTCGTCGCCCATGGTGAGAATCGAAGTCGTCTCGTAACGGATTGCTCAGGAGGCAAAGGTGGCGGTGTGTCGCGCGCTTTGGGCGTCGTGCGATGAAGGAGGGAGCATGTTCGGACGAAACAGGACAGGATGCCTGCGTAGATAAAGTCACATTTGGGGTCACACTCAATTGGGGTGCTTATCGCTTCCCCAAGTTCAGCGTCAGAGCATGTCTTATCACGCTGGTCGGCTAATACGCAGGGCAGGATCTCCTCGGCTGCTTTTCGCGCGTGATGTTGGGGTATGCAGAGGCAGCTAAAGATAAGGGTGATACTAGCTGTGGGCCTTCTCCAAGGAACATTTCAGGGATATCTAGTTCCTGATGGGATAGGCTCGGTTTAACCCCAGGTCGATCGGCAGAGTAAGCTCTCTTCCTGGTCTCAACTCTCAAGCTACCTCCCGGCTGTTGCGTACTTGGTTGGGATTGTCGCCCCGTGACGGTCGCATTCCTGGGCGAATGCTGACCACGTACAGGACGGCCAAACGGATGAAATCCATTTCCAGGATTTTGGCGAAACCCTTCATGCAACGATGGGAGAGCAGTCTGCATGTATTCTCAAGGTCAGCTACCACCCCGCATTTTCCCCAATCGCCTCGTGACTTCAAGCTTGACTTGCAACGGTCGTATCGGTGCGGGTGGAGTCTAGTGAAGCTTTATCAGACCGGCATTAGGAACCGATGAGGACCGACTAAAGAGGGGCCGTTCCGTGGGGGTCGCGAATGACAAGCTTATGGGCCCAGAAATCGTTCTTGTCGGTAGCAGTCAATCCTTCATTTAACGTTACTTTTGGAGGTTGGTTAGGGGTTCGTGTCATACATACGGGAAGATCCACAGCCAGCAGATATCGAGAAGAGATAAGGGGGGGAACCATCTATCATGCAAGTCCCGTGCGGGGAATTGAGTTGATAGGACGATCATACCTCAACTCTCCGCGGGCAGTGCTCCGATTCCGACAACGGACATGCTGCTGGGCCAGTTCGGCGGGCAGCATGCGTCTGATGTAGAATCAGAGTTTCTCAAGAGAGGCCTTTAACTACTACAGTCAAACAACCAACACAAACTCCCAAGTAACTGTCACCTGCATCAACAACCCTTGCCTAACCTAGCACACCATCCTCCCACCAACAACCAAAAAAGATGTCCTCTACCAAGACCCCCGTCCTCACCGATAAGGCCCCCAAGCCCTTGCCGGGCATCTACAGCCAGGCCATCATCGCCAATGGCATGGTCTTCTGCTCCGGCGCCGTGCCCATGGACCCTGTGTCTATGAAGATCATCGACGGTGACATCCAAGCTCACACCGTACGTGCATTAACCCCCCCAGTTGTTGGTTCCCGATGGGAACGTTCGGCGGTAGCTAATCTGTGGTTGCAGCACCAATGCATCAAGAACCTTACAGCGATCCTGGAGGGTGCCGGTACCACCATTGACAAGGTTGTCAAGGTGAACGTCTTCCTGGCCAACATGGACGACTTTGCGGCCATGAACGAGGTCTACTGCACATACTGGGGCGATATCAAGCCTTCTAGGACGTGAGTCACTTGCTGATTGGTTTCTACTTGATATTTGGTTTGCTGATGAGTTATGTGTAGTTGCGTCGCGGTCAAGACTCTGCCTCTCAACGTTGATGTTGAGATCGAGTGCATCGCTGTGTTGTAAGCTAGTTGGCGAGCTGCAAAACAGATCTAGTAATAAAAGTAAAAGTTCAGAAATGCCGTTCTCTCAAATTGTCGGTGAATCTTTTAGTGAAGACTTCCACAGCCGACTGTGGTTTCAACAACCCATTACGATAGAGATGCGCTCGGTGAATCCATCAAAAGGCTTAATGAACGTCCCCCAACGTTCTGATCAGAGTATTCCGGGAGCAAGTGAACATTGTAATCTTTGATTGAGCTGTATTATATTGGATACTCTAGAGCGGTATATCCCAACTCCCTCAAGTTTATAGTAACTCAAGCAATTTCTCCACAAACAGTGTAATCGCCCTCCTCCCATCCTCCAACGCCTCGTCCATCGCAATGAACGGATGCGGCTGCCCCTTCATAACATGCAAATCCACCGCAACACCCGCGTCCGCCAGCTTCTTCCCCAGCGCCTCGCCCTCGCTCCGCAACACATCAAGCTCGCCCACCACAATACTCGCCGGCGGCAGCTTCGACCAGTCCCCCTCCCACAGCAACGGGCTCGCCTCCGGGTGCGCCCAGTCCTCGCGCCGCGGCAGGTAGTGGTAGCGGTACCACAGCATCTTCTCGGCCGGCAGCGCGGGGGTGAACTCGTTCTCGCGCCAGGAGGCGTGCTCCGGCGCGGAAGACTCAACGACGGCGGTGTTGTCGGCGACCGGCACGGAAAGCAGCTGGACTGCGATCTTGGGGATGTCGCTGCGCGTGGTGGCGCGCTGGCACAGGACGGTGGTGAGGTTGCCGCCGGCGGAGGAGCCGCTGAGGGCGATGCGGGAGGTGTCGAGGCTGAGTTTGGAGGCCCCGGTGGTGGTGGCCCAGAGGAGGGATTCCCAGCAGTCGTCGACTGCGGCGGGGAAGGGGTCTTCTGGGGCCAGTCTGGACGTTCTCAGTTACAACTAATATGCCAGAGGCTTGAGGGAGCTTACCGATAGTCCACGCAGATCGTAACGCACTTCGCGCGGTTGGTCAAATTCGTAGCGATGACATTCTCGGTGTCAATGTTCCCCAACACCCACCCGCCTCCGTGAAACCAGATACACAGCGGCCATCCCTTCTCAGGCTTCTCCCCCAAAGGCGTGAACGCACGAATCAGGATATCGGGCCCGGTCGTCTCTTTCCGTGGGATGTGAAAGTCCTGGGAGCTCGCGACTTCGAGCTTCGGTCCGGCACCGGGGATGAGAGTGCCGCTGGCCCTGGACGCCGAAATGGGCTGGTGATGCACGACCTGCTTGTCAAAGACAAATTTGTTGTAAAAGTCCTTGTACTCCGGGTTGATGCGGTCGAGAACCGACGGGTGCAGGGGATACGGCGGCTCAGGCATGATGGGGTCTGGTGGAAGTAGAGGTATGGGAGGGGCAGGGGTACCGATTGGGTTTCTTGTTTGAGCTTGAGGGTGTGTGTCTCGCAGAATCACAGCCCTTTTTTGCTTCTATATGACGAAGATGTGGTGATGTCGCCGGCTGCAGACGGGCACCGCAGCCGATGATCCAGGCCTCCGGTAAACGGATGCCTCAGTTGGCCGATAACGTTGCCCGAGCGCAACAATGACCCCAATCGGAGGTGAACTTTCGCCCCCACGTAATTATCAAAGAAGGGCCCCTCGACAGCTGAAGCGTTATCTGGGAGGAGAGGGAGGGTGCTGGAAATGATACGGTATGCGTGGTTGCATCATTGCAAGGATTAGGTTCAGTCACACAGCTAACCCCGCATTCAGTGTGCTTGTCGATACGATATGTTCGGACATTTAATGGTTCCCAAGGTCGCTTCTCATGTGCGGCAACGCGGGGGAGCAATTGAAAGGATTTGTGTTACGTACGGGATTTTCTGAAAAACAGTATTCGACGAACAGCCCAGAAGCAGCAGCAATTGGCAGAAGGAAAAGGGTTTCCTGCTAGAAGATGAATAATTCAGGCCTGCTGCCTTCATCGTGGGCGTCTTAATGTGAGCAGAAGCATGTGCCCAGTTGACAGCGCAGCAACCTGCCATTTGGTGACATAAACTACAGAGGTTCTGAGCTAGGAAACTCGGACTCGCGAGGTCTACCTCGCTCTTTGTGGTTTAAAAGATAGGTGTTTCAGTTTACAGCGGTCCAAGACGTCGGGAGCAGGCAATGCCTGCCAGCGGCATGTTGCGTCGATCCCTCGGGCAAGCCGACGGCGAGGACACGGCCAAGGACACGGCAACAATTTGGAGGAGAGAGGGCACAGCCACGCCAAACGTGTTAATTCTCGCCTGAAGAGCGTTGTCCGCCAGATCGACTCAGATACCGATCCGATTTTCCATGGTCAAGCATAGATAGAACTGATCGTCACCAGACCCAATCGCAAAGACAAGGCAGACGATGCTCCAAAAATGAGGCTGGTTCATCCCGACTTCAAACTCAGCAAGCCTGCCAGCTCGTTCCTGACTCAAAGCAAGGGCATCGTGAAGCGTCAAAGTCAGAATAAGGTTTGACACGCAGCGCTGGACCGGCCTTGGCATCGTCTGAACCGCCACGCGAGCGATCGATCCGAGTCACTGGGACGCTCTGTAAATAGGCCCTTGGTGGCTGGTGATTTCGTTTTCGCTACCGCGATAGAGTGTATTTGAGCGTGCGAAATGTTTGTGATATTACTGCGACTTGGCGACATGGAAACCGTCTGTCGACGACGTCGCAAAGTGGCCGTGTCTGTGAAGTTAATTGATCGTGAATGGAATATTAAAAGACAACGGTGGTCTCTCAAATCGTAGGATTGAATCACTAATCACCACGATTCCTTCCAACAGTTATCTGTCCAGCTCTCCGCATCGCACGCAGTGTCACACGTCAAGATGGTGTCCGCAGCCAAGATCCTCTCTTCCATGTAAGGATGTCTCCATAACACCGACTGAGTGCCATGCTGAATTGAAGAACAGCACATTGCTGGCCGCAACGGTGGTAGCGCAGCGCGAGAGGAGATGTTTCTGCTCCAAGCAAGATCTTTCAGAGGGCGCGCCTCCGATGGAGGAGCGGGTCGACGTGGGCTGGACCACACAGGCGTGTGCGGATCAAGGATTCATGAGTAAGTCTTGGTGCTCATCTCCATGGGCGCAGATCAGACGGCTAACAAACACGCAGGAGGGAATGCGGTAAGTTTGCGTGCATGTGCTCACCAAAAACGTGACGTGTGCTCACGATTCGACAGTGTATTATTGTCGCCGACGAGACGAGGGAGAACGACTTCCAGAATGATTGCCTGGAGATTTCTGGGCTGCAGACTACGGGCTGCCTCGACTAGATCAGATAGATGGCCAACGGTGGCTGAATTGAATGCATTTCCTGGCCTTTCTCAACCAATGTAGCCCATCCATCCTGCAGGATACACGCAATGCTTGCTCGAGAGCATTGGCGACTCGCTCGTGTATGCACTGAATACCGTAGCACAGGCCCGTAGTTCTTGGTCATGCGACAGCAAATACCATCAATTGAGTTGATTCCCCAAATCTACCCCCGAGACTCCATTTCTGTTGTAGTAAATCGCATCGATCGCAACCGTACATTTGGTTTTTTGGTATCCATTCCCCTCGTAGCTCCTTAGTCGACATCGACACCCAGCTTCCGCAGGTCGGCCTTAGCCTCGTCAATCTCCGCCATCAGCTCCTTGTGCGCCTCGGGGACATCGTTGAAGGTCATGACGTTGTAGCCGAGTCGGGCGAGGAGGTATGCGCCAAAGGAGACGAGGGCCCAGAAGGGGAGCTGTGACGTTTGTTAGCCAGGTGGCCTTCCGCAATGTGGCCGCAGGGGTTGGCGCCGCCCGCAAGCTGCGAGTCGAGACTTTGAGGGGGAGAGAAAACGTACAACGGGGATGATTTGCTCCTGAAACTTGGCGGGGGCAGGAATGAGCTGGAGGTAGAGGGCGAGGTAGAGCTGCGTTGTTCATCGATCAGTGACTGTTTTACGGGTTCGAGGTGGGATACCAGGGAGGGGTCGTACCGAGCTCACGAGGAGCGCGAGGGAGATGGTCTGCTGGGCGCGGGTCATGGTTACGGCTGCCTTAACCAAAAGTGATCGTTTGTCGAAAATTGGCTGCGTCGAAATGAAGCTGGCGGTGGCAAAGGAGTGACTGGGAACTGAGGGTCGTCGCGATCCTGGATTCTGCCGGGTTCACGATTCGGGTGGCAGATGTGAAAAGGAGTCGCGAAGCTGTCCAAAAGTTACGGTGGAGCTAGCGTGACTAAGCCGAGCACGGATCCCTAGGCGCCCTCGCTTGCGCTCCCACGGTTTACGCGACGGACCCACCAATGACGCTGCACCTGCCTCTCGGATGCGCTGGGCTTCACCTTCATCTTCACCTTCGACGAAGGTGAAGACAGGAGCGATGGTGAGAAGTAGGTATATGAGGAGGTTGCGTACCAGCCTCAGCAACAGCGCCCGGAATAAGTGACCGTGAATATGCCCCAGTATGGTAGAACTAGTATGCCAGCCGAACACAGAGATCATGCCTATCCGGCGCTGGAGCCCCTGGGTTCGAATCCCTTTTTTCGTGTCTTTTTCTCTTCTTTTTTGGTCTCCCTGACCTCTACTTCTATCAGCTTGGACGCGTCCTCGGCATTTTGATCTATTTCACTGTTTGACACAGTCGGCTTCTAACCTATTCGACTTATCACTAGATCGGCTCAAGCCACCAGTCGATGTCTTACACAGCATGGACGAAGACATGGCCAATTGCCATCTGACGGGGTTTATCACAGAAATATTTACATGAATTCGTAACGTCGAATATCCCGTGCTTACCTGGGGCTATCGGCACCCGCCTTGCCCTGGAGCTCAATCGCATCAACAATGTAATTCGCACTCAAAAAGTCAACGTCACCCGTCCCCAAAACACCGAGCGTGAGGGTATTCGCTCCCTGCTTCAGCGCACTGGCTGGCATATCCCACGTGTAAACATCGCCAAACCCACGATACGCGCCCCGAGTCACCCCTCTAGAATCGATCAAAGTCTACGCACAGCCGTCAGCAAAGCTGCAGCATCGCCACTCCTTCAACAACTTACCGGAGCACCCGGGTCACTCGCCTGCCAGTCGTTGATCTTCGCCGACGGCCGCCCGCCCTTGAACGACAGCGTCGTGCCCACCCGGAGAACCACCCCGTCCAGCTGGTCTGCCGCGAGGTTGAAGTCGACAGTCGCCACGCCGCCCGCCTTCGCAAACAGCGCCATCGGAAAGTCCTTGGCCTGCGACTTGCCGACCGTGTATGTCCCTCCCCAGCTCTCCATGCGCGCGTCGGAGGGATGCATCCGCTCGATCTTGTCGCCGTTCTTCAGCTCCGTCGGCTTGCCGTCGAACTCGCCGATGCGCCAGATCACCGACGGCTTCGACTCTGTGGAAGCTATGTCCTTGGTGATTTTGCAGCCGGCAGTGATGGTCACGTTGTCCTCCGCGATAGGGAACTCGTCGCGGTACAGCTTCATCGTGTACGTCCCGGGCTTCATGGGCGGTGAGGTGAACTTGCCGCCGGATGCTTTGGTCCAGTACTGCGCGTCGCTGTTGAACCAATGCACCACCGTCTCGAAGTTGCCCGTCACACCCGTGGCTGTGCCCGAGACGCTTCCGCGCCCGCTGTCGGGGACGTAGCCGTCGATCTTGAGGGCGTCGAAGAAGCTGGTGTCCAGGTCGGCCGAAGGCTGCGCGCCGGTTCTGATCTCGCTTCAGCGGTAAGTTTCAAGGAAGAGCCCGGGGGATCTTACGTGAAGCGCATCGCGTAGGGGCCGAGGAGACCGAACCGCCACGGCTCCGTTCTGACGTGCCCGCTGTTCATGTACCAGTACAGCTCCTGGTCGCCGGTGCTCTGCGAGTTGATGTCTCTCATAAAGGGGCCGCCGGCCGAGTGCTCGTACGCGTTGCCTGGCATGATCATCCAGACGCCGACGTTCTGCGGCATGGGATTAGCTGCGCCCTCCTCTCTTGCTCGCGAAGACTTACGTTTCCGGTGACTCCGTGGACTTTGTCGTCGATGAATCGATCTGAGGTGTACCTATTCCATCGGTGTCAACTTACTACAGTCCCTGAAGGCTGAAAACCGCACTCACATTTTGCAACGAGTCGTATTATCGGCACACCTAAACGTATCCTTCCCCTCAAACGCCGTACACCCATCAAGATCAGCGACATCACCGTGCCATCCAGTCGGCACCGCCGCCCGCCTCAGCCGCGCCAGCCACCGCAGCTCTCCGGGCGCAATCTCGCCCGTGATGTGCGTCGCCATGTAGATGGTCGGGTCATCCGGCTTCGCGACGTAGTAGTGCGTCAGCGGCTGCGAACCCGCCTTGACGGTGATCTTGACCACGCCGCCCACCGTCTCCGCCGTGACCGTGGAAGCGCCCAGGCCGGAGTTGATCTGCGACATCTTGGAGGTGCCCTGGTACTCGACGCCGTTGTAGAGAAGGCTTGTGATGTCGCCATTTGCTCTGCATCTTTCTTAGCCAGCGGATCGATGGGGTAATCTTCATGAAAGGTCCTACTTGTTAACTTCAAAAACGAGCCCGCCGTTGGTGTCGACTTTGTATGTCGTGCTGTTGCCGGCTGCTAGACCAAAGGCCGCATCCGCCGTGCCCCAGAGGGACGCCAGGCTGCTGAGGAGGCTGATGTAGTGCATCTCGACCCCGAATCGGAAACCTTGCGATCAGAACAACAGTACCTTGGATCCCGTACAGGAACTACTCATCAACAGGACCGCTCCCATTTTGTACATGCATCACAACGGACAACATACCCTACTTATCGTCGCCTCAAAACCCAAATTCCCCCTCATCGTCGCCTAGGTCTCCCGCGCGGAGAAGCATCACACATTTTCCCGTCCTCTAGAATGCTCCGAAAGCTTGATTCTAGCGCGACGCGTAGTACATAGATTTGGAGCAAGATCCCCTCATTTCGTCCCAAACCTTGAGCGAGCTGCCCTTTCCCGGGAAAGTCTGCAGCGAAAGATGGCAGCGGTGGTCCGTGATGGTGTGACGTGATACGCTAGCTCGAGCTGTAGCCAGGCACAGCTGTTTACCTGTTACGATTTGGAGACGATAAGCATTCGGCTGACGTGCCGACTGGCGAGCTTATTTCGAATGAGATAGATAGAATGCAGAGCGGACAAAAGATCCGCGAATCACGATGTACGGCACCTAGAATCATGGTAGCTGGTTTTCATGTAGTGCAAGGGATCCTGTGAGAGTGTTACTATGGGTGAGCTAGAGGTTGTTGGTGCGAGCAAAAAGGAGGGCGACGCAGTTTGCTGCGGCTAGAATGGACAAGCATTGTGGTCTTCCTGCTGCATCAAAGTCCTGATGTGCCTCTTGGCCATGGTAGATGTTGTAGATGAAGTTCGCATCTACAAAAGTGTTTCGACAGACGTTGATTTTGTTGTTGGTCATTGCCCATCTTCCCAGCCGGGGCATTCACAAAGTATCCCACCGGGGGCCACATCACCACGTGGTAAGCGACGAGAGAAGGAGAAACACCAAAAGTGTCGGTCGTCAGGGGAATAATTGCTGCCCGGGACACGGTGCCAAGGACGATCACCAGAGCAGAATTTCCAACTGACTGTTGGCCAATCGCGTGGACATCTCACGTTGATAAGATGTCCACGGGAGCCGCGGCGGCTTGTGAGAATAAGTTTGATGTAACGGGCTGGGAGGTGTTCGCTGCAGGCCTTCGATGTTCAGACGAAGCACAAGTTCGTTAGCAACAGATCCCAAACGCTGCAACGCGTCGCAAGGCCCAAGGCAAGCTATGCTTCCCCAAATTCGCCAACATAAGAGACCCTTCGGAGTCTCGTCCGACCGGCGCCCTCTCCCAACTCAAGGGACCGTTGAACTTCATGAAGCAGAGGCCCGCCGCAGGGCAGGGCGCGCGCACAGCCAACACCGCGGCGATCACTGACTCGTGGGGGCTTTCGTGGCATTTCCCCAGGCCCACGCTTCAGTGCCGCTCGCAATCTCAACGGGATCTCGGCCCCGTGTCCTGGCGGAAGATGCCGTGATACATTTGAGCGAGAATTGGAAGTTTTCCAGAAAGGTGAAGGGCCAAGAGACATCTGCTTCGGTTTCGGTGTTGGAAATATCCAAGCGCATGTTGTTAAATGCGTACTGGAAGTCAACCCTTGCGAAAGGCCAGAGTCCAGACCCCTTCTACAAATGGAGAATCATCGAATTATCTACAACGCTGGCATCAATAATCAGTGGCATGTAGAGCAGAAGGCATTCGGCGCTTATTATTCTTTGCATTTGTCTTCGCCGGGAGTTATAAAGCGATCTATTTGGGAAGAACCGAGTTCAGCTTGGCTCGTCAAAAACACGATTGCCGACGCCATCATCCTGAGGAGCGGCAAAGACATTAGCAGACAGCATGAGAAACAGGTGACCACAGCCACTTAAGCCATGTTGAACAGCAGAGGCACACCGTTTGATGTCCCGTCAAAAGTATATTGTGCCAGGGGTCATCCCCCGTCGCTCCCCCAGACCTCCATGGCTATCCATGTCGTCAATGAGTCGTTCGCGCTGCCAAAATTCGCACCACAAGGAAATCGGCACCGCTATATCTCGCTCGCTCCTCCCTCCAAGCAACAGGAAAATGCCTACAATTCTTGCGAAGCTACAGTATCTCTGAATAATCGAACTCACGCAACCCGTTTCCCATCAACACCAC
This sequence comes from Colletotrichum endophyticum, assembly GCA_027406105.1. Classification (NCBI taxonomy): domain Eukaryota; kingdom Fungi; phylum Ascomycota; class Sordariomycetes; order Glomerellales; family Glomerellaceae; genus Colletotrichum; species Colletotrichum endophyticum. The sequence continues at coordinate 719,549 of JANVYF010000010.1, read as the reverse complement.
ATCAAAATTCACATCATCATCATGAAGGTTACCGCCGTCCTCGCCCTCGCCTTGGCGCACGCCGCGTAAGTCCACCCGCCAGCGCACGTCATTAACCTTAATCATTTTGGGTTTCCGTCGCTAATAGACCTGCCGCGCCAGCCCAGCATTCGCTGGCTACCTCTGCGTCACCAACAGCGGCAACCCGAACCCCAGCACCAACATCTGCACCGCAGTCGGCGGAACCCCGGAGAAGAGCTACCCTGCGGCGGTAAGTCGTGACAAGTCTCGCCTTGGAGCAGGAGCGCATTTGCTAATTGACAATCGCAGTGCTGCGTTGATGACAGCAAGTTCGGCGCCTACCAGCAGGGCTGCAAAGACAACGGCGGCATCCGCGCGCAGTACACCTACATCTGCTAAAGAGCGAGCGAGTCGATGCTTTGGACTTTTGAAGGCGAGAGTGTTTTTTAGGATACCACGAGCGTAATGTGAAAGCATAATACCAAATAGAGTCTATCAGGATTACAGAGGACATATCTTTATCAACGTGTCTGGTCAGTAATCTGTGAAACCTCTTGTTGTTAGCGGGAGACTCCTGCCTAGTGAGGCTTCTCAAGCAATGTTCCTGTTCACATCCACTTATTAAGCAGTCGAGTTTAATCTCTCACCTAGCGTCTAGGCCATCAAGATGGATGTTTAAATAGATGACAACCTTGTGACACGTTGGATATTTAAACACGGTGTGAGCATGACGGTTCAACAACACAAAGCTCGGTCGAGAACGCGCAACACAGCCAAGAGACGTCGATGCGTACAGAAAGTAGACACTCATAAGCCGTGAAGTAGCAGTCATTTGTGAGTATGCTCCCATACTAAAACCATCTTAATAAGTAAACTTTTAGTTTGTTGGCAGCAATTTTCCACATTATCTACTACAGAATACTCCTACACCCTGTCTGGTTCAGGCAATCTTGTACACAAGCTTTTCAGCACTTACACCGCCCTCCTCCTGCAACTTGAAGCCCTTCGGGATATCTTCCAGGCCGCCAAACTCCTTTGGCGGGTTCGGCTTCAGATACCCGTCCTCCAGCCACTTGGGAATCACCTGAAGGTACTTCTCCCAGAACTGCTTGTCGCCGCTCCTGTCGCCCTTCAGATTATCGAAAGCGCCGTACTCAAGCGGCTTCCCGAAGACGGTGTACGCCAAAGTGCTCTCGACCTTGACGTACGACGGCGCCTCAACCTCGTCAGCCTTGCGGGGCAGAATGCACATGACGTGCCCGCCCTCGGACGAGATCGTCTGCACAACGGCCTTGGTGGTGTCGACCTCGCTAATGCAGTCAAACGCATACTGCAGCTTGTCGCCCGCCGCCTTCTTCACCTGCTCGATCCAGTCCGCGTCGCGGTAGTCGACCGTCACGTCCGCGCCGAGGCTCTTCAGCAGCTCGTGGTTTCTCTTGCTGCCGGTGGCGATTACCTTCAAGCCCGCCTTCTTGGCGAGCTGGACCGCGTAGAGCCCGACGCTGCTCGTGCCGCCGTTGATCAGGATCGGGAACGGCTGCGTGGCTGGGCTGGACGGCGGCGGCAGCGCCAGACGCTGGAAGAGGGCCTGCACGACGGTGGCGACGGCCAGCGAGACGACGGCGGCCTGGGGGTCGGTGATGCCGTCGGGAACGGGGAACACGAGGCTGCTCTCGGTGATGAGGTACTCGGCGAAGGCGCCGCGCGGGGGGTCCGGGCTGCAGCCGAAGACCCAGCCGGCGACGCGCTGGCCCTCCTTGAACTGCGAGCCGTTAGGGTTGACGACGCTGCCGGCGAAGTCGCAGCCGATGGTGCGGCCGGCATCCTTGGCTGAGGCGGTGGACTTCCAGTCTGTCGGGTTCTGGGCTACGTAGTGGACTTTGACGAGGATCTCGCCCGCGCCCGGTTGCGGGATGGGGATCTAGGTGGGATGTCAGTGAATGCGGGGTTGAAAGTGTGCCCGTCATGAGATGGTACTCACCTCTGCGATCTTGGCGGTCTTTTCGCCGGTGGTGACCAGAGCCTTCATTGTTCCCGACATGGTGTTAGTTGGGCTGTGTGAATGAGTTTATTAAGTGAGTGTGTGTTGTAGTTGCTGGTCATACAAGTGTGTCGAGTTACGCTCGTCTGGATCACGACTTTTATCCGGATAAAGGTTTAAAGTGGGGAGTGACGTTGAAGTGTTGTCTGAATAATTGCCTTCGCCGATGAAACGCTTACAAATCTTGCGCTGAACTGTTAGACTTCGAGGCGGTTCTGCACGGCATTCGCAGCGGGGATCGTTGGCGTTGGATCCGCGCATATAGTTAAGTGGTTGGACCGGGTCACCCCCACACGGCAAAGCGGACAATGAGGATGCACGATTTGAAGCTACTGTTGATTTGTAACTTCATCATCGTAAGATGTTGGAGTTGAGGATTACAAACCTCGTCTTACTCCCTTCAGCGAGACATACTTCTGGAGTAAGCCGCCGGTTCACCACTGACAGCAAACATATTGCATGCACTCGGTGTTTACTTAGCGTCTCTGGCTTCCGATCGTCGGTAGCAAACGGGCAAACAAAAAGAATACGAGCAAAATGTTCCGAAACCGAGAATCGAACTCGGGGCTATGCCTAACCTCTCAAGTCCATGAGAGGGCATCATGTTGGCCACTACACCATATCGGAGTTGACTATGTGGGTTCTCTGCGGGATCTTGCCTAACAGCTCCGCTGTGGACTGGGGCATTCGCGTGGCCACTTCAAAATGCAGTCGGGCCAACATCAAAAGGCCTTGATCATAGGAATGAGTTGCTATAGGTGTGTATTATGTTAACAGACGTGCTGCAAAAATCGCTGGACTGTAATGATCATGGATTGAAGCTGCAGACTACCTAGATGCACTCATATGAAGCAGCCTCATCAGGGTCGGTTCCAGTAAAGGTCAGGACCTTGGGATACATGCACAAGTTCACCGTGCGAGTCTCGCTGGAGTTGCCGACCGCAGTTCCCTGGCCAGTCAAAGTCTCTGGCGCCGTGCCATTCTCAACCCACGCGCGCAACGCGTCGAACACGTAGTCGCTCGGGTCAAACCCAGCGCCGCCACCGCAGTGAGAGACACCCGGAGCAGGGAAGAATCGGTAGTAATCCTCGACATTCGCATCCCAGGCCTTGACGCGCTCGTAGTAGTCCACCGTGCCGTTGTACGGAATGAGGGGATCCTGCATGCCGTGCCAGGTGATCATCTTCGTTCCGCGCTTCTTGAAGTCCGTCAGGTCGACGTTATCGGTGCCGATGGAGGAGGTGTACTCGTCCACGGAGATGCGGTGCAGTCTGTCGAACCGCTCTTGGGTGATGCCGGAGCTCTCGATGCTCCAGGTGGAGTTCCTCTCGAGGAAGACGCCGAACCAGTCGTTCGTGGCGGAGAAAGGCGTGTAAGTGCAGTTATCGACCGATGTGCAGGTCGGGCTGAAGACGGCCGTCAGAGGAGCATCCTGAGTATAACCGTACCATTGGAAGACGCCTTCGGCGCTGCGGGGTCCCTCCCAGAAGCCGTGCACAAACTGTGCAGTCTTCTCATCGATGGTGATCGTCGCGTTGGGGTTGGTGCATGCGACGGTCTGGCCGATGAGAGAAGAAGCGTTGAAGTTGCAGGACCCGGGGAGAGAGATGATGCTGTCCTTGACGCCGTCCAGTTCGTCGCATGCCTCGATAGCAGCATCCGTGAAGGCGTTAAGAACGCAGGATGGGGGGATCACGTCTGTAATCATGTCAGTCAACTCTTCCTCTTCCAATTGGTGACGCAAAGCTTACCCAGCAACTCAGATAAGAAGGCCGGGTACATGGACGCAGTCTGGAACTTCTGCCAGTTAAACGCCGAAGCCGAGGCCAGGATGCCGTCAAAGTGCTCAGGGAACCTCTGCGCCATCATGTGCCCCTGTCGTCCTCCGGTTGAACACCCATTCCAGTACGAGTAGGACGGATCCTTGCCGTAGTACATCTGCGTGGCAGCCTTGCCCAACTTCGCAGCTTCATCGAGGGCCACAGACGCAAAGTCATTCAGCGCCGGCCAGTTGGTGTTGCCCTCACTGACAAGACCCCATTCTGATGTCGTAGTCGTAGAGTTGTGCCCTCCGTCGGTTGACGAGCTCGAGTAGCCAGATGCCACAGGGCCGATGATGACGCCCGATCCGCCAGCAACCCAACCGCCACCTCCGCCCATCATGAACCGGGAGTTCCAGTTCGCCGCATCAAGAGGAAGTCCGATGTAAGTGTTGACGTTGTCGTTCTGGCCGGGGTGCGTGTACTGGATAGCGATCTGGCAGAGATCCACGCCGGAGGCCGTCTCTCCCGTCGGAGCCGAGATGATGCCCACACCAACGCCGGTTCCCGCGTCTTGGCCGGAGGCCAGAGACTGGTTGCGCAGAGCAGAGACATTGAGAGAAATGATCTCGATGTTGCTCAGCGTCAGTGAGGCGAAGGTTGCAGAAGTGCAGGCGCTGGAGTTCGCTGCAGCGGCGACGGCTGTCGCCGCGCCGAGGGCCGAGAGAGTGCGTGCCGAACGGGCTGCCATGGTCATTTGCTGAGGCTGGCTGACTTCGAGAGAATGTGCGCCGACAACACCACAACAGACAATTCTCACCAGACTCACCGGCTGCGATCCCTGACTTATAAAGCCCCCTTTTCACGCATCGGGGCAGCTCCGACGTCCTCGGACCAAATACGAAAAAAGAAGCCCCCAAAGCCAAGGCATGACTACGTAAACAAACCTGCTCCCCAGCTGCCAAAACGCACTCTTTTCCACGTCTGCAATCTCCGAATGCTGCAGTAGCCGTCCAATTCCCCGCTTCGCTTATTCAATCCGAACTCCTTGGTTAGTCCGGTTCGTCCGTACCTGCCTTTCGTGTAACGGCGGCCCAACAGCTTGGCCTTCTTCGGGGTGCGAGCTGCAGCTGCGCAAGCCGAAGCGATTGCCGATGTGGGTGAGATCCCTGCTGCATACGACGATCTCTGTTTGTCCCACCCCCACATTCAGTTGCCGGACGAAGAGCCGGCACCGTCTGAGCATTCAATATTGGTTTTCAAGGCCGGGAGAACGTCAATTGACGCCGGATTTTGTATTCCGTTTGAGATTGTTGAACATTGAGCAGGAGGGGCTGGTGTGCTTCGTCACTTAGTGAACCAGCCAATGTCATCTGATGATGTCTTTCTTCACCGCTTGCTCGGTTTGCCCCCACACACGACAGTCCGAAGTCTCGAGGCTTTAGACGAACCCTTGGCCTATGCGTGGCCTTGGGCAACTTTTTGAGAGCCCGAAGACCACATGTAAAAGCCATGTCGGGCCATGAGCCGCGAACTCTTTCATGATTGAAATGCAAGGACCGTCGTGTATTGATATTCATCATGTGTCGTCTGGCGTGTTCTCCCCCACAGAGAATGCCATTCACTCATCTGGTAATCAGTTAGCCAACACCGTTCGACTGGTACTAGATAGGATTATTGCGGGCAAAGATCAGAAAACACCTACACGTGAGCACCCGCATATCCTTGTTCAGTAAATAATTGAAAGAGAGTAGGAAAAGAGCTCATCATCACAAACAAAAATACAATATCAACCACGAAGGAAGCAAAACATTTGGACACTGTGGGAATTGAACCCACGACCTTTCACAAAGGCGCAACTCAATGAACACTGGAACACATCGTGAACTCAGCGTCAGCTGGAAGGTGCGAAGCGAAAATCATACCCCTAGACCAAGCGCCCGATTGCTGATGACTAAGGGTAACTGCAAGAGTCCTAAGGACCAACGCAATGCTGAGGAAAGTGTTCGGTTAGGCAATCACGGCTTCCAGAAGTTGTTGTCGATGGAGTGAAAAGGTGGGATACGTGCTGACTTCCGATGTTTGAACTTCTTCAACTGGAAGGCGCGCAAAAACAAACCTCGAACCGAGTGCGAAGAGGAACGGCCAGGGAAATGAAGGGCCCTTGCTTAGCGGCGAGTCATATTTACAGGGCTCTGTGATGAGGTCCCAGTCCATCCCTCAGGGGTCGTGGCCAAGAACCCTTTATTTCCGGGCCATCGCCCCCATGCTGTCAGATTGCACCAATGCAGCCTGAATGCCGGAAGCACGGAAATTGAAACATGGCATTCTTGGATGGGACGAAATCCCATCTGTGTTGGTCTGGACTTTAGCACGACGACTTCCATCACGACCTCGGCACCATTGAATCCGACACGGAGAACTGGTGAAGGTGCATGAGACAGAAAGCATCGCTGATTTATCACACTTTGATTGACGAATGCCGTATCTACATTTGTTCTGTAGTATGTCATCGTCGTAATGCTTCCGCAAAGTTAGCTTTCGAAAACAACAATTGGATGCGTGGAATGTAAGCGGCTGCGGACTGTGCCCAACTGTCTCGGAGTTGTTTTCCTCCACAATATCAGACTGTGTATCATTCCAATGAAGCTCGTTCGAAAATCTAAACATTTTGACCGTCAAATACATCAGCTGCGTTGACCCTTCTTTCTGTTATGGATGCTCTCGCATGACCAGACTCAATCACTCCAACAGCCTGTAGACCCACGATGTCCTACCGCGGCCCGCAGAAGAACCCGCTGATTGTCCTCGCCGACGGCTCATGGAGCGGCCGAGATGTCGGATCAGAATCCAACCTCTACCTCCTCGCAAACCTGATATGGGGAGGGCGTGGCCTGCCAAAGGACGATGACCGGGCACATCTTCACCCCTCGGGAAAGATCCACTACACCAACAGCGTCCCGCCTGGTAGCACGTTCATGGAGTGAATATTTCCAAGAAAAACGCCCATGAAGAGATGCATGTTTACTGACCTCTTCATCGCGCTAGTCATGTACTCCACGGTTTGAACGTTCAAGATATCGAGCAGCAATGCGTCGACACATATGAGTACCTCGTTCGGGGCTTCACCCCCCTCGAGACCGAGATCTGGATGTTCGGCGCATCCCGCGGCGCATACATCGTCCGCTCCGTAGCGGGCATGATCAACAACTGCGGCATCGTCAAGCCGCTATACCAAGCGAATGGTGATGTCGACGAGGAAAAGACACATCAGCTCTGCCAGGAAGTCTACCGCATCTATCGCGATCCGTCCGACGCTACTGCGCCAAAGTCCGAGCAGTCGATACAGTTCAGGTGGATGTACAGCTGGCCCCTCATTGGAGACGGTGAGGTCATCGACGCACCGATTCGGTTCATGGGCATCTTCGACACAGTCGGCGAGCGTGGTATCCCCGAGTTCGCCGAGGGCGTGAGCGCCGACTGGCCCAAGTTCTACGACCAGCACGTCTCGAGTGTCGTTTCCGACGTCTACCACGCCGTATCTCTCCATGATCGGCTCTACGCCTTCCAGCCGTGCCTGATTTCCCGGGACACGGAATACGGACCGTCATACGGCATCACCGAGCGCTGGTTCCCTGGCACACACTACGACGTCACTCGCCAGCAGTTCAAGCTTGTTAGGGATGTTCTACCTCAGCGGCTGCAAGCCCTTCTTCCTGCCTGGGCATGGACAAGTCAAACGATCAAGCCGAACGAAGTACTCGCAGATCTCGTGCTGAAGTGGATGTTGGAGTGTGTCGGCGAGCACGACCCGTCAGGCTTCGTTATCCCCAAGCAGCACCTGTACGGAGAGGTGGATAGACTCAAGCATAATATCTTCACGACCAAGAAGACTGGCGACGGCGACGTCTACGAGCGGATCATCCAATTTGCACCGTTTGGACGTTACGTCGACCTAGCCTTGTCCACGGTCTTTGGCAAGTGGCAGCAAAGTCAGCTCTACCAGCTGCTCTTTGCATGCAGGCCGAGGCAGATCCCGGAGACAAACTCTTCGGTGTACAACTACCGTTCCCCTGATCCTGATCTGGAGGGCAGGATTATCCAGAAGCTGGCGAAGCTGCCTGGCAGCACGCTGAATCCTGCCAACGAAGGCAAAGTGGATCCCCGATATCCTTCCTCGACCTATGATGGATGGGTGCTGAGACGATCGTAATATGGCATGTCTTCCTCTTATTGTTGGCATGTTAGAGGGAGTGTACGATATAGGCGTTTTGGGGGCGCATATGATAGAGCCGAGGGCTCCGTTCCTGCAGTAATTCTAATAATATTCAACAAAACTTTCACCAGACCAGCTTTTAGGCAATGAGAAAGAGAAGAAAAGAAGGCCAATGATTCTGACTGGGCCAAGTTCAAGCTCAGGTCGGATGGCTAATCGAGAGTCATCTTATTATGAGACGAAGGAGCTTGTCTCACTTCCAGGTGCTCAACAAGTCATACTCACGATCCACTGCGACAAAAACAGTTCTAATTTCTCACTGCATTTCATTTCCAATTGCGGAAGAATTGTCTATCACTAGATGTTCCTATTATTCGATTCTGGCCCCTTATTCAGGCGGATCATGATTTAACAGACGTCATCAAGGCTGCAGCTGCGGTGCTGCGGGCTGAAAATAGGTGTAGTGGCTGAGCACAGGGCGAACATCTAAGTTCAGGCACCTGCATTCCGCGAATGTGGTGTTGCTCTGCAGGGTTCACAGAGTTACACATAACGGAGCCGCTGTTGGATGTGAATCCGATCCGACCAACGGGATGAGGCTGATCGTCGGAAGGATTCTTTCCGCCCCTGTGCCGTCCCGGGCTCTGGGGCGTAGATTTTTTTCGACATAAGAAGCTTTTTTTCTTTCAGCTTGGCTAAGCGCCCAAGATCTATCTGCCTTCGCAGAGTTGCAGTAGCACTGCCCAATTGATCGTGGCTGCCTGCAACAGGGCGGGTGCGGGGTGCCGATCAGGGCTGCGAAGCTCTGCCAGCCAATTAAGAGTTTTGGGGTCGATGGATTTGGCGAAAACCGACGGTCCTGCAGCTGAGATACTTTCATGTAACTGTCCAGCCGCATTCTAGGGGACGTTGCTTGATGGTATTATTTCCGTGTACTGTTTAATGACCGATGCGCTTTGCTCAACACTCATGATGCCGGAGAAAAGAGTATATAAAGGTCTTCAAGTTCTAAGAAGAGAGCCTCTTTCATCCAGCATCAACCACAACAGTCTCATCAACTCAGCAGAAGATCAACCACCACCCTCACAAACACAACTCCTCTCAATCTTTTAAATCTTTAAATAATCCCTCCCTCCGACATCATGCATTTCACCAACGTTCTCAACATCGTCCTCACCCTCGGCGCTGCCGCAGGAGCCTCTGCCGCAGCAGTTGCTCCTCGTGCCAACCGCAAGGCCAACGAGTTCTCCAGCGGCACCTGGTAATGCAGATTTCACCATAGTACCTCTACACATACTAACGCGCTCAACAGTGCCCAAGGAACCGCTTCTTATGAGCATGAGAGCAACTTCAACGTTGACGTCACGATGGACGACACTAGCCACTCCGTCTACTTCGCCTCCGGCCCGTGGTACTTCTTCGATGGCAAGACTGGCAACGGCGGTGGATGCACTGGCAACCTTCTGGGAAGATGGAACAACGACAATGACCACCCGTGTGTGAACTTGGACGGCAGAGATGGTGACAACCGCCGTATCCAGTGTGTCAGATGGGGTTCTGCTGAGAGAAACTAGATTTTCGGTGGTCTTCAGACACACAGCACATGCATACAACGGAGCACATGTTTTGGGTGCACGTACACTCGCTTACGTTTGGTTCGGGAAGATTGCATTAGCCTTGATAGAACATAAGAAACGCTTTGATTTTCGACAGGAACCATTAGTGTGATTCAACTAAAAGCAACGCTTGCATGGCTAACAATGAGAAAGACGGATGCGGCCCTCCTTGCGTCTCCACGGCGTAACCAGGCTCTTTGCCCAGTCCCAAGTGTGAATAGCAACGCTCATCGTTCCGAACATGAACATGGGTATCAACGTATTAGCGAAAAAGTACAACATTCCACCGGACTGGCTCACAATGCCAAACAGCTCTCCGCGCATGATGCGCAACGACTCTTCTTCGTTCTTCCAGGGACCGACAAGACGGAACTTGGCGTTAAAGTTGCTGCCCATGGCCCAAGTGTAAGCGGCGCGGAAGCCCTGTGGCAGGATGTAGCTGAAGCGTGGTGCCGAGCCAATGTCGAGCGCCAGCTGATAGACGTAGCTCTCGTGGTCGACGCCGCGCTTCTCGGCCCATGGGTCGCGGCCGCAGCGGGGATGTAGCTTCCAATCGATATCGTAGCCGGGTAGAGCGTTGGGGTCTAGTGGCAGGCCGTTCGGTGATGGGTTGAGGCCGGGGACGGTGGGGTATCTTGATTGCAGGAGACGAAGGATCCAGAACTGAGTTTGCATCTCGGCGAGGGTAGGTATGGCGCCTATGCAATGTTAGTGACGCATGCTACGAGTCCCGCTTTGATACAGACGTACCGAGATTGGGTCGAACAAATCCGATGAATCCCGTCGTAACATCATGGCTGTGATAAACAGCTCGTACATCCGCCGAGTCAGGTGTGCCGTAGCTCTCGTCAAGGAAGGGGAAGCGTCGCGTGTATCCCGTTGCGAAGATGACCAAGTCCGGCTTAACAGTGATTCCCTTCATCCTCTCAGCTTCCGGCCGTCCATTGTCCATGAAGTGCATCACGCCATCGTCGTCCACATAGTCGGGCCAGGGGGCTACGTCGATGTAGCGACCCTTGGGATCGATGTCAAACTCCTTGATGTAGAAGAAGAATCTGCGAAGGCGTTCTCGGAGGGAAAGTGGCTTGCGCCAAGGAGCTGAAATGTACGGAATGGCTCGGGCAGACTTGGCAGGGAAGACTGTGTAGCACGTTAGTTCCGGACGTCAGCCTCTTTCAATGTTGGTCAACCTACAATGGTCGATATGCATCCTTTCGCGGCGCATACCGCCAACAAGCTGGTCCCATCCTTCCAACGTGCCTCCAATTAGAGAAAATGTAACGTCGATCTGTTGGTTGTAAAAGTCCCAAAGAAATTGGCTCGCTTGCAGCCGAGGAGGAACGTATGCTGTATCGAATAAACTGGCAATAGAGCAGTCGACTGGCTTCTCCTTGATCTTCTGGCCCTTGCCCCAGAAACCAAACATGACCGGTGCAGGGGCAGTCTTTGCGAAAGTCAGCATTCGTCAACATTTTCTCCCACCGACACTGATCGCATACCTTAGGGGCAACGATAAAGCCATCGCGATGGCACATGACAACATGCTTAATATTTTCTGTCGTCACAGTGATCTCCCCAAGATCCTGGGCCGTTTCTCCAGTACCGACGATCACTACAGTGGGCTTCTCGCTCTTGATAGCTCGGAGTTGGTCCCGAGTTTTGAATTCCGAAGAGTGGAGAACTTTTGGGACTCTTTCGAGTCCTTTGACAGGCGGAATCCGGGGTTCGACGTTGAGGCCGGAGCAGACAGCGACGGCGTCGCACTCGTATTCGAACGTGGTGCCATCGGGACGGGATACTGTGACAACGTGCCCTCCGGCTTTCCTTCGACGAACGCGGGTTACCGGAGATGACAGCTCGATGTGCTGTCTGAGTTGGAAGCGGTCGCAGTACTCGTTCAAATACTCTACATAGCGTTCTGGAGTAAGATAGTCCGGGGCGTCTGGTGGTAAGCGATGATCAGAGAAGGCGGTCAGATATTTGGACGACACAAGCTATCAATGATCGTGTCAGCATCATCATCACTACCAAGTACAGGACGTCAAATAGACTTCAAGCCTCAAATCGTTGGGCTTACCTCGGCAGCCTCATACACACGATACTTGAATGTTCCTCCAATATCATCCTCTTTCTCGAATACGCGAACCTCAATGGGCTCAATGGCGAAGAACTGATGCGCCCACTTGAGGTACCGCGTCGTCGCTAGACCCGCAGGTCCGGCACCGATGACAGCGACTCTGAGCGGCATTCTTAGCGCGTATGTGGTTCGTGACTCTGAACGCGGCCGTCTAGCAGGGTCCTTCGATGTTATGAAACATCAATCGGGGCGCAAACCCTTTAACCGCCACGAGGCACGAACGAAGCAACGAAAAGGGCGCAGATGGGAACGGGCAGTTTGGGGGAAGTGGGAAAATTCCGCTGATGGGATGACGGGGGAAAACGGCGGAGTCTTATGGCTGCCATAGGCTCTTTCTTAGCTCGCACAGACGATGAGCTACGGGATGGCGGCGCTTTGGATTGCCTACCAAGAGCGAAAAAGGCGCGAGCAGGAGGGTGCCAGGTAGGGTCTGGTCTGGTCTGGTCTGATCTCTGGATGTTCTTCCCTATCGCCGCGGCGTGGCCCGTCAGGGACTGAGGGACTTCAGGAGAAACCCCTACTCAGCCCAGCCCAGTCCAGACGAGGACGAGGAAGAGCAAGAGGAATAAGACCGGGCCTAACACCGAGCTAATGGATCGGGTCCCATACGTGCGTACTGCATAGTACTCGCGAACCCAGCCCGCTGGACGGACCCTCCAACCCCCCTGAGCGAACCCAATTGTGAGGTTCGGCTGCGGTGGGTTGACCTTGCCAAGTGTGCAGTAGCGCGACGTCGCAACGAGGGGGTTCCTTGTTCTCGTCATGAGACCCTCGGGTCGCAAGCGGGGTAGGCAATATCTCCAGCGGGGACCGCCCCGCGGCAAGGGATCGGCCTTCTGGGTTATTTATCGATTGTCTTAGATTGGCCGAGGATGTCGTTTTTCAGTCTTCGGGAACGTGATGTGGGACCTGCGCAATCACGGTACTTGAGCGCGAATCCATCAGCGTAGCATCATATGAGCCATTCTATCGGTACGAGCGGGTCGGTGGCATTCGGTCTGGGCCCGGTGTTGCTGTGTCTTGGATTCTATGAGACGGAGAGACAAAGACTGCCGCTACGCGGCGCCACGGCGCGGCCAGAGTCGTGACTGAGACAAAGCAAACGGCGTCATGCCCCGGTGTTTCCGGACTTCTCGTCCGGTGGGCTTGAGACTATTTAATGCTCTGATCCAGTGGTTGGTTGCCACACCCGTGCCGGTTCCGAGCTTAATCGTCCGTTGTCTTGCAGAGCTAGCAACAGCCCACGTCTACGGACGTACCACTCTGTCGGTTCGAAGACAAAATTCTGTCACATTTCTGAATTCGTGCTTTGCTGACGAAGCGAGTGAAGAATCCCGGACAAGTGGTGTCTGACCGCCACTTTCACCCCGAAACTTGATATCCTCGACCGGGACCGGACGATTGCAGGCTCGGTGAGCAGAACATCTCCACTTCCGCTCAAACTTGGGAGGTCTCGGCGTCGTAGCACCAGTCAGGTAAATTACTTCCTGTTTGCGACTTTCCCTCAATCGTCGTTTCGTACATATCCGTTCTCCATCGTATGATGAACATTCAGCGACCAAACTCCACCACTTTTCTTGTTTCCCTGCAACGGCCAATGATGTATCATTTTCGTCCCAGATCCTTGCTCTCATCGCCATGTGCAATTCGTCGGCCACGTTTCGTTTGCGGATAGTCCCGCTTGTCGCACCGCAGAACGCGCATGAAATGGCCGTGTTCGATTCTGTTTCTAGAACTGAACGACTCGCATCCCAAGTGACGCTCCTCTTTTCCGTCTCTAAATCATTTTTCAATTCATCCTGACCTGAGTCGATGACACAACTCTGACCATTCACATGCATCGGCAGCAAAACAACTTCTGACACGTTGAGTGGCGAATGCTGGGGACGGTCGGGCACGGGGTCTTGGCCTCCCCGATACGCAGATCCTTGACTATATTCGGACAAACGTCTCCCTCATTACTTGCGTGGATCTTACTTATGCACATCACGAAGACGAACGTGAGTTCTGCGAGGAATACTCATCATTACATCGCCAGGTTAAGACCAGCCAATCTAAGACCAACACGTTTGGTGGATGAAAGCTATCACTTCGAACTTCATGACTTTGACAAATGGATTAACGTTTAGCAATGCATTAAGACGTGGTCTCCAGAACTTCCCTGTAGACTTTCTGTCAGTTCTCAGCTTATGCATTGTTGAAGTGGTGGGTAGTCCGGTGGCTGCGCTTGATCCCCGGTTGAATTGCAACTGCCGCCAACAAGCTAGCCAGTCAACCAACGTCTCTGAACTTGAAGCGGCAGAAAGAGAGCCCTCGCTGAAGCAACCAACCAGCCAACGTCGGCTGTCAGGCCAAAAATGGACTATTCACCGAGTTGAAACAATAGTCCCTACAACGGGGATGCAAGCCCAGCCTGTCTTTTGTCTCTGTTGGTGCTCTTGATTATGCAGCTAATGCAACCTTCAACCTTCCCCCCGAGTCCACAGTGTTATCGCCTCACATGATCCAAGGCCCGGGGTCTCAATGCCGATGAAGCGCATGCATGAAGACAACTTTCAGGCTATTGAGTAGACGCAACGTGCTTTAAAATCCTTTATTTGTAGAACGAGGTTATGTCAATTCAAAGATATTAGAGTACAAGAAAATTAGAACAGCGACTGACGACTAGCAAGAGCTCCTGCTCGAAAAGCATGACCCGAGTTGTGCAGTGCAAGGCGAAACGAGTGCGGGTATTCTTTCACACCCCAACTTTGCACTAAACAAGAGTGCAGTTACGATGTCCACCCCATTGAGCGAGTATGCACCTCGTGCCTCAGCATTGACAGTGCCATCACATCGTCGTCCTCCTGCTTCTTATCCTTTTCATCCGCTTGCTCGCTTCCTTTTGCTCCGTGCTTCATAGGTGGCAGAAAGGTCCATGGTCGAAGATCCCTGTTATCGCTATCAAGTGGCTCCGGCATGTATTTGACGTAGAATGGAACTCTAAGTTCAGCAATCCTAGCATCTTCGCGCCAGGCATCGTCGTGGAACATGTTGTGGGCGTTTTCCTTCAGGAAGATGAAGTGGGCACCCGATGGGATCGTGGTTCGAGGTAGGGGATCCAGCCAATAGTCTGATAAGTTGACGTGGGACCATGTTTTATGGGCCTCCGAAGAGCCCATCCTGAAGACCATCAAAGAAGACATCGACTTGCGCCAGTGGTTGAAGAATTGGTGCCACTGGAGGTTGGAGCGGTAGTACACTGACCACTGGTCCCAGCTGTTGCCTCCTTGCCACGAGACCGGCAAGTAACCATGATTGGATAGTTGAATCTTGTTGCCGTCAATATACTCAACGCAGGTGGGCTCTGTTGTTGCCTCTCCTGGAGCGATCGTACAGTACGCCACAGACAGCAGCACACAATCGTCCAGATAGAGCTCCTTGAGACCTCCCTTCCCGAGAGATGCAATCCAGTCGATCTGCCACTCATGACTGAAGCAGAACCTCGACAAAGAAAGAGTCCGTAGCTGTGGAAGACCCGGATCCGGTGCAGCACCAATGGTGCGAAAGTCGAATTTGGGAGCATAGCCCCACAACTCGTCATGGTGAAGAGACAGAACAGTGAGGTTACGGGCGGCAGACGGGGTGAACCACTCAGGCAGGACCTTCGAGACCAAAGCGAATCGATCTCTCGTGGAGTAGACTGCAGGCTCCTGCCACTCGTCGTCTTCTCGGGGCTCAATCCTGTTGGGTGTAACCATCAATTTGAGCTTCTTGAAACTTGGAAGACCTGCGACCTCTCGGAAGGCCCACCAGTGTTCCTCAGCTGCTGCATCGCTCCGCTCACCCTGGGTTGTACCCATCTCGCAAAGATTCGTTATCGAGAGCTCTTCCAATGGAATGGAAGACCGGCATTCCTTCAGGAAACCCCAGTGTTCAGGATCTTGAATCCCGAGATACAACAATGTCTTGATGAGAGGAGGTGGGAGAGTGATCAAGAAACAGTCCGAAGGCACAACCTGTCTGCCTACAATGCAGTGAAATGCGGCAAACAGGACCCATTTCCTGAAGAAGTACATGGTATCAGATTCCTCTGTTATGTATTTGCGCCCATTTGGTGTAAAAGCGTCCAAATAACGCCTGAATACCAGGTTCAAGACTCTCAGATTCGTGAAGAGTCTGATCGACGGCAGAGCTGCAAGAAAACCTCCAGGTCGATACATGTCAGGCGGACCATTGTTCAAAACAATGCCGTCTCGTGCATCGCATGTGATTTGTCGAACATGGCATCTGAGTCCCGGCGTCGACGCGATTCTCTGGAATTGTCTTGCGTTTGTCTCGCTGAGTCGCACGTGTTTGAAAGCTTCGGAAGTGGCTGGAGAGTAGAAGGTTTTGCTCAGCAATCGTGCTATGAGCTGAGTCGACTTTGGTGCATGTGAGATGATGCGGTAAATAAGCTCTGGCGGAATTGTCGAGAGCTGAGGGGTTGCTTTCTCCATGCTTGCGAGCTATGCGGGCGACGTGAGGAGCTGTGATCTGACGCGTTGATGTGTTGCAACGTAACGCGACATGAGTTGTTGACTGCAGCTGATTGAAGGGGGGATGTATTTGTAAGACGCCGAGGGGCAAAAGTAAAGCCGCGTTCCACGCGAGCGAGCATGCAGGTCGCCGAGAAAAGAAGCAATTCTCTCGCCTCACGTGATGATACATGTAGTGTGATTTGGTCGTCACATCACATTGGGGACGACCTCTGAAGTTGCTCCCACGTATCCATGCTAGTGTTCTGTGACAACAAGCAGGAATTAGCCAAGTCTCGAAACACCAGGTTCTCTTAGCTTCTCGTTGCTGGCCATCATGCGCGGACGAATACTGAAAATGCCACCAGGCGAGATGCTGGCAAAAATTGCAATCCTGCTTAATCGGTTTCTTTTGAGTAGTCCGGCATACTTTTGACAACCAAGCCTGCATCGAACTATGTATCTCACAAATACAGAACTAATAATTGGGCCTTGGCGAAGACGTCCACTAGCCTCAGGATGCCGCTCTGGTTTTCACAGTTGCAATGAGCAACTCATAAGCCTTCATATCCTCTTTCACCGTATCTGGCTCATCAGTCTTCATGCCTTGATGTCTGAAGTCTGGCCTCTCGTCGTCATAAGAATCAGTCCAGGGGTAATAATCCATGCCGCCGTCGAACTTGGTATAGCGCAAGATTGGGCCATTGTTTCGCCATGAACATTCTGAGTCCCAATTCACTGTCATTCCGACCCCGTATTTGTATTGCGGCGCTTCGGGTCGATTTCTCTTCTTATAGTAACGATCGCCAAGGGGTTCCTCGTGATCAAAGGGAGGGGGCGGTGCATTGTAGTTGAGGAAAGCCTTTTCCCCGTGCCGGAAGAAGCGCGGATCGCGGTCATGGTCGCTCATGATGGGTAGTTGATCAGGATAGTTGGCCTCGACGACTGATCGGAGGCAGTCGTCGCCATGATCTCCGCAACCCATGACGAAGACCTGAAGTGCCGTCATGCTCTGACGCAATGAGTTGAGAATGTGATGCCATCGCAGGTCAAAGCGCACCCGATCCGACCCAATGCCGTTCACGATAGATTCGGCGTCCGGGAAATCAGAGTTGTCGACTTGAATTGCTTGACCTGATGAGTCTCGTCCGATGGTTGTCTGGCCAGATTGGAGGCGAAACTTGCGAGCCTCAGTGAGGACATGACAATTATCCAGATACAGCTCCTTCAAACCACTGCCTTCGTAGCCCTTGCCGAGTGAAGCAATCCAATCGGCTTGCCAAAACTGCGTGAAAGCAAACCCGCCCAACGCAAGCACCCGGAGGTTGGGCAAGCCCGCCATGAGCGGAGACTTGCCCTTACAGTTGATCCGGCGGAAGTCCAGAGACGGATGCCAGCCGAAGTTGTTGGGTCCATAGAGTGATAGTAATTTCAAGTTGTCTGCAATCGCGGGACAAAGGAGGGTTTTTGGAAGAGAGTGAAGCATTGGCGAGTCTGACCGGTACATTTGCGTGACAGACTTGGCGTAGGAATCCGTCTTGTGAGAGACCGAGAACTTCAATGCTGTCAACGACTTCAATGAGGCAATCTTCTTGAAAGCTGAACTCCTAAAGACCTCCAAGTCGTCGCTGTGGGCGAGACCTCCGATGCTCAGCGTCTCTAGAGGAAGAGCAGTACCAAGAAGATTTTCCCAGGACTGCCAAAGGGGATCTTGCAGTAGCTTCGCGTCAGGTGGACGATTCCGCGGCTTGGGCTTCTTCTTTTTCTTGCCGAACTCTTCCTCTAACATGATTGCACACATATCCTCATCAAAGTCGATTACGTCCGGTCGCGCAGGTTCCGCGTCCGGAGGGATCCATTGAACGTACATTTTGTCGTCTTCAGGTTTCTTCTGGGCGATTATGAAGGCCAACAAGCCGGCATGCTCTTCCTGCGTCCACTCTCCAGCGATGCAGGCAAAAAGTGTGTCGAGCAGGGCGCTCCTCAGCTCCCTTGCCGCGAATGGACCTCCGAAGAGGGAAGCGACCTGCCAGTTGAAATTGAAACCTGCCATCCCAAGATAGAAAGACTTCAAGTTCCGGAAGCTCCTGATGTATGGCAGGATCGCGAGCATCCTCCAGGGGTAGTGGTGCTTCCACCACTCAGCTTCTTCGATCCAGCCGACGAGATCAATCTCTTCCACAAAGCCACTGAGCTTGGGGCTTTTGGATACGCACACGAGGCGGTCGCAGTCCCATTTTGATCCAAGATAGAGATAACGGAAGGCCAAGGGTGTGGCGATGGAGCTGAAGTTCTTGTTGACCAGCCGCGCAGAGAGCAGGGTAGATTGGGACGAGAAAGACAAGATCTGCCTGTGTACGTCGGGCGGAAGCGTCGGTATTCTCAAGGGCTTGCGAGGCTTTCGAGGCCTGCTCGCTGTCATTGCAGCTGCTTTGGGAGGCATGGTGAAAATTCAGTTGCGAGCGTTGTGTTTGTGCCAAGATGGATTCAACGGCATTAGATGTTAAGGACGGATGTTGGTGATCGGGGTTGATGATGTGTGAAAACGCGAAGACGCGACTAATTAAGTCTCCTGAAAGTTCGCGTCTGGAAATTGGCAGCCAATGCACGCGTTGGGACGGGAACAGCATTCCTCCAGGGGTGCTCATTAGCCTCAGGGGGCGCCGAATACTGGGTGATCATCCGCTCAGAAAGCTGTTTCTAACCTGAAAGTTTACGGAGGAAAAAGAAAGACTGAAGTAGACAACCTTGCCAGCCTGACAGTCATTCGGCAATTTGGATAGAGTAAGGATACGTCGATATTCAAACCGCTTGCTGCCTCGCCTGCATGTTCATTTCATTCAAACATGGTGCGTGCCTTCGATTGGAATGTTTGACTTGATAGGCATCGCACCAAGTTTCGTTTCAGCCATCATCTCCTCCTGCGCCGGGACAAAATCGTACCCCGGTTTGAATGCCCCAATCTGACATCAGGAACGGGGCGAAACCAATCATTGAGCAGCTGGAATACGATCGAGGGTTAGCGCCTCAGGGCCTTGAAAGTTCCCTGTACGCGTGGAGCAGCCGCTAAGACTGTTTGGGAACCATTCTGCGCGAGAGGTTCATCGCATCGGACGCTGAAGCCTCAAATCGTGACCAGCTTTTCATGATCAAGGCAACCTTCTCAATCCTATCGAGCCCGTAATCGTGTTCACATGATGCTGCTGATGGTGCATTCGATTCCAATTTTAGGAGGCATTCTCCACCTTGCAGATAATGTACTCTCTCTCACAGAAATACTTAAGTGGTGCTAATTCCCCCAAGTCAAAGGACATCTCAAGCAACATCCCAAGAAGCCAAGTTGTCTTCTGTCAACGCATCCTCAAATCAAACTAAACGCTTCAAATTTCTTCCGTCTCAAATGATGCCCGAGAACAGAGCAGCTTGGCTCATGGCCAAGAAGGTCAAGCCTCTCTCAGTCGCCCCAGCCCCTTACACGCCCCCAGGCCAAGATGAAATCGTCATCCGCAATCGCGCCGTGGCCATCAACCCGGTCGACTGCTTCAAGCAAGAAGCTGGAGACATCTTATATGGCTGGGTTAAATATCCGTGCATTTTGGGCAATGATGTCGCTGGTGAAGTTGTCGAGATCGGCCCCGGCGCCGGTGCCAAGCGCTTCAAGATCGGCGACCGCGTTCTCGGACATGCCGTCGGCTTGGACAAACGCAGCAACAAGGCTTCAGAGGGTGGTTTTCAGGAGTATGTTGTCTTGAGAACCAGGCTCACGACACCGATCCCGAATTCCATGACTTTTGAAG
Organism: Colletotrichum endophyticum; assembly: GCA_027406105.1. Lineage (NCBI taxonomy): Eukaryota > Fungi > Ascomycota > Sordariomycetes > Glomerellales > Glomerellaceae > Colletotrichum > Colletotrichum endophyticum. Next base: position 699,486 of record JANVYF010000010.1, on the reverse strand, counting down.
AGGCGTGTGTCATACCTCTCGGGGCATCGACAGCTGCCTGCGGACTCTTTATGAAAGATTTCTTGGGCCTGCAGCACCCCAACGTCAACTCGAAACCCAATGGAGAAACTCTGTTGGTCTGGGGCGGGTCAACCAGCGTCGGTTGCAACGCCATACAGCTCGCCATTGGGGCAGGTTACGAAGTCATTGCAACGGCGTCGCCCAAGAACTTCGAATACCTCAAGAGCCTGGGCGCCAAAGAGGTCTTTGACTACCGAAGCCCGACTATCGTTCAAGATATTATCAGCACATACAAGAACCGGAAATGTGCTGGCGCCCTCGCCATCGGAGCCGGCTCCATGGTTCACTGCGTAGACGTTATGTCGGCTGTCAAAGGGCGGAAATTCGTTGCCCAAGCCAGCGTTGCGGGGCCAGGAAAACCTCCAACTGGCGCCAAGGACTTGTTTTCGACTCTTTGGGCGGTCACTTGTGAGTCTGTAATTGTGTTTGTCAAGAGCAAGCTGAATGGGGTTGGGAACAAGTTCATCTGGGGTAGCGACGTGATAGAAAGCGAGGTCGGTGAGGCTGTCTATCGTGACTTTTTACCAGAGGTTTTGGAGCAGGGTAGATATGTCCCTGCCCCGAAGCCTCGGATTATTGGACAGGGTTTAGGACTTGTGCAGGATGGGTGTGATGCGGTCATGAAAGGTGTCTCAGCAACCAAGATTGTAGTGTCGGTTTAGGATCTAGCTTAACTTTGTGATAAATTGATCAGTGCCTGTTATCCTTTGATCTCCCATTCGCCGACTTGTCGATTCACCATCAGTCTATAGCTATCCCGAACTCATAAGATATGTCGAAAGGCTCATCGTTCTCGCCATGCTGCTTCAATAAGTCGTCAAAGCAGTCGCATGGTAGTTGCGAGAAGCACAGAGTGCATGTGTCTGTTTCAACAACAAAGTTCTCTACAGGACGTACAGGGAGCTGAGAGCTAAGAAGAACCTCATTCTCCAGGGTTTGGAACGGAAAGTTGCAAATTGCACCGTCTTCAGGCGTGGGCAATGGGAGACTTTGTCCTGCAGCATGTGATTCTGGTGGGGCTGGGTTCAGACGTGTCGCCGGCATGGGCAAAACCGCTGAGGTATTGTACTCAAGAGACCGAGGGACGTTCTTAGGAGAGACCGACTGACATATTGAAAGATCCCGAGGAAGTAATTGTCTCGGCATAGAAAAGGAGACCTGGCCCCAGTCATGTTTAGATTTCGATGTGCTGATCATTTGCCGTGGGCCGGTTTCCGAGGGGCCTATCAGCATTTTCCTGCAGGTTTGCAAAGCATGATTAATGAACGTCTGAAAAAGCGCCAACAGCATTTGGCTGAACTCTTGGTGCGTCACTCGACTAGTGTCCACGGCCATGTCTGAAGAGAGCTTTTGGAGCGCAGAAATGCATGTCTCTGTGTTCTGCTCAAATCCCTCTTTGAGTTCTTCAACTTCAATGACGGGCTCGAAGTCTATGCTCAAAGAGAGTAGTCAGGATATGATTCGATTCTAACTGGCATGGAAGCACGTGAATGCTTACCCTCTGACTTCGGATCCTCGTCTCCGGGGAATAAGGTTCGCCACAGGGAATCCCAGGTCGTTACGCTTTTCTCACTTCGTCGATCGCGAAGCTTGCTGTCAACTTGAGGACTGATGCCATCTTCTGGGTCTGGCGTATCGACCAGGTTGTCCGTAAGATCCCTGACAGGACACATCTGCTCTAAAGGCACCCGAATGTGTGCTTCATGTTGCTGAGACGTTGTAAACCTCTCTTTGCAACGCACACAGGTAATGATTTGGTTGATCTTCGATGGATCGAGTTTGTGGACATTAGCAATGTGACGCCTGGCTTGGTCAGTATGCTGTGGAAATTTGGCTGCATTGACGATTATGTACTCACTTGACAAGACTGATCGTCGAAAAGTAGCTTGTAGCACAAAGGCGGTGATCTCGCACATTGAACTTTGTTGGATTGCGCTTTCGAAAGAGACAGCTGATGCGCTTGGTGACCTTGGCTCTCTTTTGGACGTGAGTGGACTTTGTCCGACTGCCGCCTTTATCACTGCCCTCGTGTCCCGAACCGGATTCTCTGTCACTCAAATCATCTTCCTCTTGATCTTGGGAATCTAAGGACCGCTTTCTTGATCCAGTGTTTGATCCAGAGGACTGTTGGCGCCTAGAGCCAGACTTGCGTTCCGAATCGTCGTCCCAATGCTCTTGGTCACTTGAGTCCGTAGCCTCGCTAGCAAAATTCTGATCCTCATTAATGACAATCTGGAGCTCAGTCAAGCATTGCCTGTCGCAAGTAATTGCGTGCTGAGGCCTCGCCAAATCGTCGATTGGCAGCCCAAACGCTTGAGATAAGATCACGCCACAAATGTCATCGACGATGATGTCAACATCTTGAGGAAGACTTTGCATTGACGTAGAGTGCTTCAAATATCGTCTTTGCTTGAGTACTGGCTCAGAATTTCTCTTGAGGCTCCATTCGCTCGTCGCTGTTGTTGCCTGTAGCTCGGGATCCGAGGGAAATACTTCTATGCACCTCTCAAACCCTTCGCGGGTGTCCGTCCCTCGGTCAAACTTCGACAAGCCCACGTTTGCAAATTGAATTGCATCACAACCAAAAGCATCTCTGGCTTTTGTATTGGCTCCGGCGAGGATAAGCCTTCTCAAGGCAGTCTTCCTACAACAACGCGCTGCTATCAGTATGGCCGTCTCCCCTCGTCGGTTGCGCGACTCAAGGTTTGCGCCAGCATTTATTAGTGACTGTAGAATGACATCAACTTGAATGTTGTCGGCATCTTCCGGTAGAAAGGCGATAAAATCCATCAAGACGGTATTGCCATAGATGTTGTAGGCATTGACATCGACACCTTTTGCCAACAACTTTGACACGTAAATCCGTGATTTGTCAAGGGCGCTCGTAATGCGGGCTTTGTGCACGTCGCTCGGTGGGCATTGCAGTCGGGCGAATGTTGCGACTGCCAGACAGTGCAATCCGTTCCGACCCTGTGAGTCCTCGAGTTCTGGGTATTTCAGTGCTTGTGAAGCGGTTTTCCGAAGAACCCTTGCGTAAGCTGCAACCTCACTGATTTCCGCAGTCATTAGAGGCGCAGCAGGGTCCAAATGCCAAAGCGAAACAACGGCAGCCGAAGCAATGGGTGGGTTCCCGGTTATATCCTCTCTCACAAAAAGAGTCTCCTTAGATCCCCTCTGCGTGGGTACTGGGTAATCAGGCCTCAGCCCGAAGGCATCATTTTTGGACAGAGTTCGTTTGTCAAAATGCCGAAATATCTCTTCCATCGGCGAGCCCTCTGTAGCGCCTCGCAATGCTAGATGAGCTAGGGTTTGTCCGTAAGCGTCTTGTGTCGAAACATCAACTCCGGCGGCTTTAGCTCGATCAATGAGCTGCGGAAGCAGTGCAAAGTCATTTCGAAACCAATCCTTCCTCAACACGTGTAAAAGTGTTTGGCCACCGGAGTTTGTTGCTTCTTTATATGGCACTTTCTCCAGTGACTGAAAGAGAATGTCTGGGTTTGATCGAGCGGCTATGAGATGTAGTGCTGTGTTCCCAAAACAGTCACGAAATTGCTCATTCTCGTTGTCCAATCCCGAGATGATGACATCCCTTCCATGAACGGACAAGCCTGATGGACTAGTCCAGTAAGCACCCAGATCGTCCCTGGAATCGACGCAGATGCATCTGCATTCATCATGGCCCGTTCTCTCCAGACAGACAGAATTTCGTGGGCAGTAGATGTCCAGGCCCAAGAAGGTGGAAGGCAAAAGTAATCTCAATTCTGGGGCAGATGGGTTGTATACCGGCAACGGTTCAAAATGATCAGTGTAGACGAGCGTTCCAGGCACTGAATCATGATGCTCAATACCATCGATAATCGAAGCCGTCTGATATTCTCGAGGCTCGTCATCGTCGGCGGGCGTCGTGCTGAAGAGAGCTCTTTTGATTTTGAGTCTTGAGTACTCTTGCTTCCTTTCCCAACTCTCATTTCTGCAACTTTATTAGAAGAGTGCCGTCTTTCTCGGGTTTGACCACTAACGAAGCAATGTCAGATCCTTGGCGCAGGGGCTTCCATACTTCAGAAATCATTCCTTTCCTCGATGCGATCTCTTCATTGCTAATAACCTGAGCTCGAAAACGTGAAATGTTGTCCCAAGGCTCGGGCTCAATCAATTCCGCAAGGCGTTCTTGGTCGATAGTCGACATGGGTGGAGGTGTCGACATGGCTTTTCCGACAACTAAATGAACCTCTTGGCTAGAAGGCCTTCTGAAGGTGCTCAAAGCTTTTTGACTCAATGATCGAACATAGTCAGCGCTGCGATTTGAAGAGAAAAAGAATGAGCTCACCGACTATTGAACATTTTCCATCAGAGCCTTGCCCATATGAGCCGCGCTGCCTACGCGTCGGTCGGTGACCCATGACGTCGTTTTCACAGCCCCGACGTTTGCAGCGATGTTGATTGGCAAGGCGTCCACATTCTGCAGATTCATGTTGCACGAGATCAGCCCCTGCGTTTCAGTCTGCGCTGATTGGTTAATACACCTCTGATCGAGAGACAGAGAGGATGAGCTCTGCACTCCTGTGAAGTACTCACATTCTGTCGTGTGATTGGTTTATACTCAATTGACTGGAAATCTAGATGCTCAAGATTACAAGAAACCATGCCCAAGAAAACTGCAGCATAGTGACTGAGTCGAGAAAGACCTAGCCTGGGATTTAAGATGCGAAAACAACATGGCTAGATATGTTTATTGTATATTTTAGGCACCAAACCCATTTCCTTGTGGAGTAGAGAATCAGAGCTTTTTTTAATTGTGTTCTGTTCAACCTCCGAGTTCCAAATCAGCACGCGGATGTCTCACATCGCACCAACATCCCGCACAGTATTTGCCAGTAACCATGAAGTCGCATTACGAGTTTGAAGTCATGGGCTTATCGGTCGAGAAAAGGTATGAGCGTCAAAATGAGTAGAAACGGTTGAGATGTTTCGTCTCATTTTTGTTTTGGCGTCTTATTTTCAGCGGAATTCATGATCTAACTGGGCTTATGTTGTAGTATAGGTAACGCCGAGTCGGTGTTGGCCGCTTTTATATACGACACTACATCATTTCAAGATCGTCTGATCCAACTTTCCTCAATAAACGTACAGAAAGCCGGAAGAAGAAAGGCCCCGACAAAAGATGGTCAGAAAGGGGAGAAACAGACCAAGAAGATGTAGTTGACACCAAGCTTGGCACGCTTGAGTAATGGCTCTCACGCAGTGGAAACAAATGGACCTTGCCTCCCCAACTTCTTCATGATAATCAGATACATGACCTAAAGAGAAAATGTACATGAGCTTAACTAACTTTCGTTTCTTTCGAGAGGCATACATAAGTTATATTAGAGCACTTGAAACGGCCTACATCTTATCTCGTCGAAATCCTCGCTTTGCATGATTTCGTGAACGTAACAGTCACCCAAGAGCTGCCAGCCCTGCGGACCTTGCGGACGCATCATTAAAGGAGTCTTAGGCCCCTTCACTAGTCAGACGCAATCGCCCTCCTGAGTCGATTTTGGCGCAAGGCCGAAGGAGCCGGACTTGATTCGGAACATCCTCCTATCCACCGACCTATTCCGTGCGTCCAAGATCATGTCGTTGGGCACGCTTGAACTGCTAGTACCTGGAGCAGGAAGGCACAAGTTGTAAAAGCCATACAGGCGAAGATGCGGCTCGACTTTCCAGACAAGCTTAGCAAGAACTTTTGTCAATGCAGGTCCCAAAAGCGTACTCAAGATATTGTATTGAAGATACTCAACTTTTCTCAGTAAGCAATATGAAAAATACCGTGCTGCATGGCATCGAGAGCCTTTCTGCAGATACGGGATCCAGGTAGTCTACTAAGCGAGAAGGACGAGAGAAAAGCAAGGCAAATCCTAATCTTCGGGTGTATGAGCGTTTTCTAGATGATAGAGGCCACGCGAAGAATAAAAACGCCTATTGTTCATCAAGCGGGTTCCAGCCTTGGTCTGACAAAGCGGATCGGTTGCTTCTGGCTCCATGCCCCTGGTGGACTGCATATCATGCTGACAATGTCACTCCAAACCAAACTTTGGTTGGAAGTGATTTATTACGCGGTTCAAATGTGTCGAGAGACTGGCCTGATTGGTTTGTAAGCTCCAGTCGCAAGAGTCATCAGCAGTGAACTCCAACATTGCCAGATCAAGCGACTGAAGCCTGGTACTGATACAATCAGTGAGTTTTGCCTCATTATTAAATCATTGTTAGCGACGAAGGACCGTAGTGATGAAGATTCCATGGTTACAAATCTAAGCCATCTACATCACAAGCGACAACGCCTAAGTAGACTGCTGGTATTATGATCTAAGCAAGTGCTTTCATGATGTCTCCAGTAATAAAATTTTCACTAGTCCGTTGTGGTTCTACCTAGGGTGTCACAGAAGCTACGATCACTTTGGGATCGAATGAATGCGCGCTGAAGCAAAGGTCATTATGCTTGAGACACAAGCAATGTTTTTGTAAGAGGCATTAAATAATGAAGCGCCTTTGACGAATAGACATCGGCCACTAAAGTCAAGAAAGAGTAGATAGTCTTCTCAAAAGTGATCAGTTGTGGCCAACGAATCGAGTACCACGGGTATCATGGCAGCGCATATGTTTTCACGGAGAATAGTCAAGTCCTCACCGAGGCTTCCATTAGACCAGGCATACAGATGGGGAACTTTGGCTGGGAACGGAGAATGTGTACCAGCTTCAGCCCCCCGCATGCCAAGGTCCAACACTTCAAACCTGTCAGATGCTTCTTCCCACATGTGAATCAGCTTTCCAGGAATTCGATTTCCGAATTCGATCAGAAGGCACAATATTGGGGGGGACTTGGCCACGTGAAATTAGCCGACGCTCTCCGCAAACGTGGACGCGGCCCGCTGAGGGAAGACGGCACCCAAAGTTCGCCCGACAACGGCTGGGCTGGAATTATCGGCTTGTATCAATCCGGTCATTCGACTTCCTTATCAAGGATGTCTCACTGTTGGTATCAGCTACCGCGAACTCTTTTCTCGATAGCTTCACCAGCTTGAGACATGAGGTCTTATAATTTTCCAGCGCATATTTGGAGCTTCAATGGCAACTGCTACAGAGGGCAACACAGGTTTTTGGACAGCGTTTCCGTGCGAAAAGATGTATTTCAATTAGGATGAATTTGCCACAAATACCATAAAGCGCGTGTGCTTAATGCAGGTCTCTGTGGGAGCCCAGCTCCGCAAGAGCAATGCGACGCGGTGGGTGTTGAGGAGCAGAGTGGTCGCATGCCCATGTCTCGGATTTCTCTAGAATACCCTCCGCAGTCGGCATTTCTCTCCAGCTTAGCCACAGCTTCTAAAAGTTCCAAAAAGGTGGGCTCTCCGGGACGAAAGCAACGAAACAGAGTTGCTTGCGGAAAACGTCGATAATATCCATGGGCGTTCTAACAATTATACGTTGCAGGCACGGGGAATATGGTCGAGAGATGAGTCTTTCATTGTGTATAAGAAGGTGATGCACAGCCAGCTTCCTTGGCTCTCAGTTCATCACATCACTCACAGTCTTTCGTTCCTCAAGTCGTTCGATCCACAATTCTCCAACATCATGGCTGGCCTCCTCGATCTCGTGCGCACAAAGCACGTCCCCTTCATGAACCTCGAAGATGTGCTCAGGCAGCCCAGTCTCGAGGAGCGCAGGAAAAAGCTACACGCTCGTATTGAGGAGCTTGCGCTTACCGATTTCGATCCTGGCGTCTTCGACGTCGAGCTTCTGAGCCAACAGATTGTGGCTCGAGTTGACCAGGACACCCCCGCGAACAGGCTCGCCATCGCCAAGGGCAACATCATTATCGGCACCTATGATGGCACCCAAGCCGCTCTCACACAAGCGTACAAGATGATTGAGAAAACGTAAGACTATTCACCATATGCCAAACATCAACGTACCACATCCACTGACCACAGCCTTTACTACGCAGCTATGAGTCCGTCTTCGACGTTCTCCAAATTGAGCCAACGATCCCACGGTTCATCGACCTTGAGTTCAAGCGTCAAATCTACCGCTACTCCTCGTACCCCTACAAAGCCGAGGGTGGTCTCGCCTATCCCCCTCATCTTGACCACATTCCTCTGACCGACAAAACCCCTAACATCGCCATCTTCAACGCCGCAGGAGTCGCTCAGACTGCAGTGATGCTCAATCAAATCATACCCGACAAGTTTGCCAACGACCCAGCCGTCAAGTTTGTCTCCGGCGTCGCTAGCAGTTTGGTCGGCGGCATGCCCCAGGCGGGTCCCACCATCGCCGACTGCGAGCGCTACAACCTCTTCTTCCGCAAGACCGGTACCGACGTTGAGCGCGGCGCCAACATCGGCCTCCTCCCTGACTGGTACTCCGACCGCCGCTTTGCCGAGCAGTCCTTCACCGGCACGAACCCTACCACGATCGAGAAGGTCCCCGAAGACCTGCTCCAGGAGTTCATCGAGACGGCGAAGCGCACCGGATACGACTATTGGGCCAAGACGCTCGCCACGCTCAACCCGGCCAACCTCTTCGTCCAAGACTGCCGCTACTTCCGCAAGGCTTGTGGCGTCAACGCCGAGGAGAACTTCACCTGGAAGGAGCCCAAGTCCGACAACAACTGGAGCTGCGCCGCCGTGACGCTCTTCCAGCTCTTCGGCGATGGCAAGCTGCACCCCGTCGCCATCGTCTGCGACTACAAGGAGAGCATGGCCACCTCCGTCACCATCTACAACCGCCGTCACAGACCCTCTGACCCCTCCATCTTCGAGAAGACTGACTGGCCCTGGCGGTACGCAAAGACGTGTGCCCAGGTATCGGACTGGTTCCGCCACGAGGTCGGCGTCCACTTGACTCGCGCCCACTTCATCGAGGAGGCCGTCATCGTAGCGACGCACCGCACGATCCCCATGGAGCACATCGTCTACAAGCTGCTCCAGCCTCACTGGTACAAGACCCTCTCTCTCAATGCTGGAGCTCGCGATACGCTTGTACCGCAGGTTATCAAGGACCTTGTCGGCATGAGCCCCGAGCAGTGCTTCAAGTACATGGCGTACGAGTATGAGAACTTCGACTACCAGCAGAACTACGTCCCTAACGACCTCGAGCACCGCGGCTTCCCCAACACCAAGGAAGGCCTTGACGACAAGAAGTACAACAACTACGCCTACGCGAAGAACATCCTCTCCATGTGGAACACGATCCGCAAGTACGTCAAGGGCATGCTGCTCACGCACTACGACGAGGAGACCGCGGACGAAAAGATCCGCAACGATAACTTCATCCAGGAGTGGTGCAAGGAGGCGCAGACTGGCGGGCGCATCAAGAACTTCCCCGACATCCAGTCGCTCGACCAGCTCGTCGACGCCGTCACCATGAGCATCCACATCGCGGCCCCCTTCCACACCACGGTCAATTACCTGCAGAACTTCTACCAGGCCTTCGTCCTCGCCAAGCCCCCTATGCTCTGCCGCCCGCCACCGCGCACCCTGGACGAGCTCCTGGACTATTCTGAGGTCGAGATGACCAAGGCGCTGCCCATCGGCCGCCAGCGCGAGTGGCTGCTCGCGGCGCAGGTGCCGTGGCTCCTCAGCTTCAAGGTCGCCGGCGAGCGCAGCCTGATCTCGTTTGCGCACTCGCAGTGGAGGACGCACTGCCGCGCGGGAAGGAACAGTGCCAACATCCGGGAGGTGACCGAGGAGTTCTTCTACGACCTTAAGGACCTCGAGGTGGAGTTTTCTGTCACGAGCAGGCAGATGGACAGGGGCAGCATCCCTTACATGGTCATGGACCCTAGCAATACTGCTGTTTCGATTCTGATCTAGGCATTCTAATAATAATAATCGTGTTTCTTTGCCAATCTCTCGGTGCTTCTAGCGGTAAAGGTCCTCGCCAGTTTGGTATTAATCCGCCGTCAATGCCACCTTCGCCGTCGTCTTTCCGTGTCGTCGTCCCTCTCTATCAATATTATCCGTCGCCGTCTACCACTGTCGTCTTCCCCCATCGTCATTGTCCCCCATCGTCATTGTCCCCCATCGTCATTGTCCCCCATCGTCTTCGTCCCCCATCGTCTTCGTCCCCGATCGCCAACTGTCTTCGGCGTCACAACTCACCAAAGCGCATCCTTGTGTGAATTCCCTAGCTTTCGCAGGCAAATGAAGAACGTGATAGGGCCGCCCGTGCTTCTCTCCAGCTCAGCTCTGAGGTTGTTTGCCATAGAAATCGGGTCTTTAGTTGCGCTCAAGCAGTACTCGATGTCAAGCGTCTCGAGGTTCTCCAGCTCTCCACGGCAGGCAGCTTGGGCCAGCCAGTCAATGTCGATTCTCATTGGCCAGCACCATCGCTTTACCGTGAGATGCTTCAGGCTTTTGGGCAGTGTCTGTGAGAGTGCCTTTGGTCCAAGAGTGCCGGGAACAATGAAGGTCTCTCCAAAGTCGCTGGGGGAGATTGTGAGTGACTCGAGACTCTCAAAGGACTCAAAAGAGCTGTATCCAGCCTTCCACATCTCATTCTGTTTCTTGGGGTTCACTACCAAGTGCAGATCTTTGATTGTGCGCGAGTGCTGTTGCAGGCCCCTCACATAGGTCTCCGGTGACTCTTGATCCCTGGTGGGGCTTCCAATTGGGTGCGCTGTGTAGATAACACTCTCGAGGCTGCGGCATGCTGTGATGAAAATGTCGAAGTCCCATTGTGTCAGCTCGCAATTATGCATGGTGAGATGCTTGACGTGGGCGAGTTGGGCAAAGTCAGGCCAGGCTATGGGCTCCCAGTGACCGAGAAAGTTCTCAACATGGAGTTTTGTGACCTGCGGTTGGAGGAGGAAGAGGAAGGGTTGAAGTTCGCGCGTAACAAGACGCCTCATTTCGGGGCGGCTGGAATCAGGGAAACCATGCATGTGCACTGCCCTGAGTTGTTTTAAGGCCTTCTTTTGCGCCACAGCCTGGCGGAAGCCTTGAGAGAACATGAATCTGCCGACATTCTCAGCTGGAATCGCCAGCTGCATCTGGCTCAAGTTCGGCATGTTTGCAAGAGAAAGCTCCAAAATTACTCGTTCTCGAGCACGAAAGTCGGTGTCCCAGTTGTCGGGTAATTTATCCATCCGAAATTCTCTCTTGGCAGCGTTTGTGAAAAGTTGGAAATCCTCAGTTGCCAGTCGTACAAGTGTGACAGGGAAAGGCTGCAACCAGATATCATTATCGTTGTTGTAGATAGACAGCTTGAGCAGGCGGACTCGCTCCCGCAGATGGGGTTGCTTGATCAGAACCCTTAGTAAAGAGACGGCCTTGGATTCTCGGCGGAAAAAAAGACATTGTCCAACTGTGATGTGGATTCTTCGGAAGAGGACGGGCTGCGCCGCATTGCAGAAAGCTTTTGAGACCCTGCACAGCGAGGCCAGGGCTCTCCGGGGAGTATCCCAGTCTTGCTGGTTGTCGGGCTGGTCAAGATCGTGCTCGTGGATGTGGAGGCAGATCTCACGGATCAACTCCGGGGGAAGCTTGGAGAGGGTCGCCATGGTATTGCGCAGATGCTTTTATGATCGTGAGGTTCGTCTGGTGAAGCTGAGTAATTTCGATCGTTTCCAGGTTGTTCTCGACTGCGCGGTGGTTGGGCTGAGGCGACACAGAGCGAGCGCAGTTGGCAGCTGGGTTCGTGATTGTTTTTGTGGGAACTGGAGAAGTTTTGTGCGTGGGGAAGAATCCAGCGTTTGAGGTGAAAAGGTGAAAGCTGAGGTATTGCAGGTATGGCAAAAGAGGAAAGAGCGAGAATTTTTCACTGAGCACCTGCCTCACATAAGGCAAGAGCGGGATGGTGTGGAAGCCGGAGCGCCCTGCCTTGTTTGGAATGAAAAGGTGAACTGAAATGTGCGCGTGTTGAGTATGAGTGCCAGCTGCTCTTTGAAGGCTGGGAGTGAAGGAAAAGATTTTGTGAAGAACGAGGTGAAGTTAAGCTGATACCTTTTTATTCTTCATGTATAGACTGGGGAATCTTTGTAGATAAGGTGATTGCCTTCAAGAACAGTGACCTGTGATTCAGAATATACAGCTAAGGCTTGAACAAGAGGAAGGAGGAAACGATGTTAGCTCCCGCCTTATGATTCTTAACCCAAGACGAATATCATCTTAGGATCTGTTCATAAATACTAAAACTGAGGAATACATCAAACCTTAGATTTCAGAGTACGTTTTCTCTGTGGCTTTGTTAAAATATCAATAGAGACTTGAATGCTGAAGAGAATAAGTAAAAGACTTGTGAGGTCTCTTTCAGGCATAACCTTCACTCTTCAGAGTCATTCTTGGCTTTGTTTTTTCTACAATTCGTCGAACCGATTAACCCCCCTTGCATTGTCGTCAAGTCTCTAGTTGAGACTTGATCAGATTCATTATCCCTACTTTCTGGGAAGAAGAAAAACTTTGTACTTGTTGCTGTTCAATCAGTAGCTGTTTGAGCTTCAAGCCTCACGATACCTTGCAGCTCCCAGTTTCAACCTCAAGTTTATTAAGAAAGAAGATATCCAATTCAGAGGATTTTCTGGTATCTGAAGAAGAACTTCCTGTTTCCAGTACATCGACGTTTATGTCTTTTCAAACCGTTTAGGATGGGCGAGTAATTACAACATTCCTGAGAAATTCTGCAGGGACGTCCCGTCATATGGTGAAACTGATGAGCCGGACACAATCTCCCAGCCATGGTCAATTGAGGAGCAGACGTCGTTGAGGCTGCCACTCAAGCACTTGGGTATTTCGTTTCGCGGGGCTTCCCAGGACCGCTGGTGTATCATGGTGTTGTCCATGTGAGTGCTTTGCGCTTCTAACACGGTGTCTTCCCGTTTGCCGGTAGAACAGATAGCTGAAAGTATGGCTTCTTAGGGTCAGGTAACCGATTCTCTTAACCCGGCCTGCAGCTAAGTTGCGCCATAACACTCTACGTTTTCCCCCAGATTTCAATCGTAGGTAGGCCCCGCTGCTCAATTGTTCGTATCGTGGCATCATTGAATCTGCGTCAGCTTGTTTGTTCCCGTGAATGACATCCCATGATGGTGATCTACGCAGCACGTCACGTAATCACATTAATCAACTTGGAAAAGCCAAATGTTGCAGGCAAGATCGTGGACCTGGTATCTCTGGCTAGTCTCTTAACCAAGTTTCGGACGACAGAAACATTGAATGATGCTGTTGACTGCGCTTCGCTCCTTGGGATTGGCCATTTTGCTTCCAAGTCAACCGTTCTTCAACTGTTGCAATATCTCTGAATTCATTAGCAATGATGGATTGGCACAAATTCGTATGTCTTTCAACTTGGGCATCAACGTTGTCCAAAGAGTCAAAGCGTTCTCCTGGCCGGCACAGAGTTTACCCAAGGTTTGCGCGTGACCAACTTGCAATTGAACTCATCTGTGCAGCTAGCTAACCAAGTTACATCAGTTAGGATGACAAGCCCCCAAAAGTTGCCTCTTCCGACCCAATGTCTCATTCATGATTGCCACCGCGGGGGGGTCTTCCGTCATCCAGGATGGCCGTGGGAACCTGCATTATGCCCCGCGACAAACCAGCCAACGGCATTGCAAGACACCAGCACGGCGCTGCGCTGCACTGCCACCCCGAAATATCCCAACAGTCGGCAGAGTTGCATCCTACATCCTACTCGGCACAGGGGATAGTATTTCCCCACAAGGGACCCTGTAGGCTAACTCCAGCCTTCCAGGTCTGCCCTTTTTAAGGGTTTCACGTGTCGTCCACCTTTTAGCAGAAACATTTGCGTCATAGGTAGCAGGAAAATAGGTGTTGAGAGGGGGCGGGCTGAGGCTTGACGCTTCGCTCTGGGGGGCATTGAGTTCTTGGCGCCGAGTCGGCTGGGTTGGGGTCCGCCCGCCCGCCTCACTCTACCCAGGCGAAGCCCTTTTCAGCGACTGTTGCGCCGGAGGAACGTGAGGTCCCCTGGAGTTGGTGTCATTCGGTGGCAGGCTGTCTGTCGCCGGGCGTCTGTCAAATGCTGTCAGGGGCCAAATTCATGGAATGTTGTAAGCGGCCTTCCTCAACGTCGCTCGCCCCGGCGCCAAAACATAGAGGTACGGCATTCGCCGATGACTCCGTAGATGATGACTGATTAAGTGAAGACGGCGAGAAAAGGCGAGACACGTTGTTCGCCTCGCTGACTGGACCTCATCGGACTACGCCTTGACACCGTCGTCAGTCTGTGCCACAGGTAATTGCCTGGACGCCAAGAAGTCCCCTCGAACCCTTTGTGCCTTTGCAGAAAAGGCCCAAGTCCTTAGGTTTTGAAAAAGGCGTTGGGACATGCGATGACGGAGGGCACGAGAGACCCGCCCCCGAGACGACACGAGGCGACCTGCAAAAAGAAGAAGAAAAAGTCGTCGTGTGAATTCCTCCCGAGGGTCTGTGGTTATGACGCCGGGTGTCTCTGCCTCAACCCTTGGCACACGGCCTTTCACGAAAATACATCGGCTTGAGAGAGATCCCCTTGGACGTCCCTCGCGACGACTTCGCTTTTAATGCTCGGACTTATTGGCAGCGGAAGTCGGCCGATGATGGAGACATAAGGCCCCATTTTCCAACGGACTTGGCCGGATTCGCCGGGAACGTGGTCCTTCACCGAGTCGCCAGCGTCTGGCCTCGAGTCGCGGACAGTGGACATTTTCGTCAGTGGTGAGCCGACGCAGGCCGCATTGAAAGGACCCATCTCCTTTGTCCTGTCAATTATTTTTGGGCCATTTTCAAACCGTCATCGGGGTGTGTCACAAATACATGCCTTATTAATGAGTCGACTGCGCGTGCCGTTCTTTTTTGGTGTTTATGGCCTTTGTACTTCCCCAGGTTGTAAATGACACACGCCCACGATTTGTGGCGTTTTGCTTGTAACCAGCTATGGGTTCGGGGCATTTCAGCGACCGGCGAGTCGCAACGAAGCTACCCCAAATCTTTCCCAGTTTCCCAGCATCTGTGAGGCCGGTCAAGGTGATGTAGCTTCGTGGCGCGGACTGATGCGACTTCTTGGCTTTATGTTTTGCCTTTTTCTGCTTTTCTTTCCTTGCGCCCCAGATTTTGTACCTACACTAGAGTCGCACCCCTCCCCATCCTCCGCTTCGTTCCCGTTCCGTCCCCCGGAATGCGTCTGACCGTTGGCTGAGAGATCTCAGTTCGGTTGATCTTGCTCATCTTGCGGGGTTGGCCAACGAGGATGCGTAGATGGTTTTCGAGGGTTTGAGAGGTGGCGACGGTCAGACCTTGCGGGATAGGGATCATCCATCATTATTGGCATAGACAGGAAGAGTCACTCAGGATCGCCGGTATCGCTTCCTCTCGACAACTTGTCAGACGAGGAGCAAGACAGAGGCTTTTACCACAAGGTGCATTCGGTGTCGGTGAACTAAAGCCCAAGTCATCAGAAACAGTCAGAAATAACCCATCGCCGGCTGTCAATCCGAACAGCCCGGCTCATTCGTCACATCCCCCCAAGTGTGCATGCAGCCTTCCCTGTCTCACCCCGGCTCCTCCACAATCCATTATCGGGGCCCTTCCATTAGCTCGGTTTCCATTTCCATTTCCCCAGCATTCGCATAATAGCTCCCCCGTCCAATGGAAGGGTGAGATGACGGGGGGAGGGGTTGCCTGCCTGCAGCAGCAGCCTGGAGGAGCTGGGAGCCTGTTGGGTGCAGGGCTTGTCGTGCAGCGCACTTGCAGCCCGAGCGAACGTGGGGGGAGGGGGGGAAAGCAGTCCCGGAAGTCTGCGAGAAAGCTTGTGAGACGAACTGCAGTGGGCTGTCTGTCCGGATGTCTGACTGGCTGGCGCTGCAGGGTACCTTTTATCCCCCCTTCGTCACTGCTGGCTCTCGCCCATTCTCTCTGCACTTCAGGTGCTGCATGCATGAGGCGCGGGATAGGGAGGGAATGACAGGTCGCCTTTCCCCCTTTCCCACAGGCCGGACTCGTCGGAGCTTGAGGGAGCTACAGCAGCTGTAGGAAGCTAGCTCTGAGCTGTCTTGGGGTAGGACAGGAGGCGTTGAGGTGCGACAGCACACGACACGACACGAGCTGGATGGCTGCGTTGGGAGTAGTGCCGTGCCTCAGTCTCCCCCCGCGTTTTCAGATTTCAGGCTGCGAATGAAAAGGAGTTGAGCAGACTGAAGACGAGAAGGGGGGAAGAGGAGGGATGGTCCATGAGCGAGTGGCCGAACGGAGTGTGCCATCCCACCACTCGAGAGACAATCCCATCTGTGCATCTCCAAGCGCTGTGTTTCACGCGCCGGACCCCGGAGCCTGCCGACATAGGAGGAAAGGGGTCTTGGCAGAAAGTGTAAGGCGCCGTTGAGCGAGAAAATCGAACATGTTATTACTCGATGGCTGAGGGTAAGAGAAATCATGGGAATTCTTTTTTTCTTCGCTTGCGCAGGGCCCTTTGGCTCGTGCGCACGTACATTACACCTACGTCAGGCCTCATCAGGGTCAGGGTGTGTGTGTGTGTGTGTGTCGGTCAACTCGGCCTGTCATTCGCCCGCAAGAAGGATGAGAGAGAGACACTACTCACTCTCTCTAGTTCGACAAGCGCAACGGTGGTGGGAGAGAGAGAGTCGAGGCAGCATTCCTTTTGAGTTCTCGAGTTGTAATAAGGCCCTGTCACTTATTGAACTAACCCCGCATTCGATCGGCGCCGATTTGCTGGTCTCTCTGCGCGGCCACCATCTCAGGGTCCAACAACCATGTTCCATGCCTTTCCTTTCTCTCTCGCTCGCCATGTACACCCGGCTATCCGTACACCACCTTTTACACCTTTTCTTTGCGGCAGTACCACCACGTCCGCGTCCACCACACCACCATTGAACCACTACGGACAGACCAGGGGTCCAAGGCTTTCCGAGAGGGCTGGCGCCTGCTGGGTCGAGGGCAAATTGACCGAGAAGAGGAAGAGTCGAGGGTGGGAGGAGGAGGCAGGAAACGTCTATAAGTTCTGCCTCTCTCCTCCATGTTTTCCAACATCTTTCCCTTCTTCCTCACTCATCACTTTCGACGACAAAGAAACCATCGAAGACTACAAGGTTCAGCCTCGAGCAACATAGCCTACACACAACCAACCATTTGCACCACCAAACACCACCACCACCACCACCCAACCGCCAAAATGCCCGCTGCTCCCTCCTGCTGCAAGTGCGGAAGCATGATCGTCATCAGCAACTCGTGCCCGTCCTGCGGCCACCACGAGTGCCGCACCTGCCTCTAAACAACTCACATGAAGAGCGAGAAGATGCTCGGGAAGAACACGGCGTGAAAACCGTTCTCCCCCTGCTTCGGCTGAAGTGCGCTTTTCATTACACCGAGAGAGGCTCCGACGAATCACCACACAAAAAAATCAAAACCTGCGCCTTACACCCACAACCAATGGACGGACGGCAACCGCCTTGCTCGCGCTTTGGCGCGACAGGCCAGGCTGAGCCAGGAAGAAAAACTAGAATGTAGTGGCACCCCCCACACACTCAGTCTTCCTAGCATCGCAGCAAGCCGATGAATTCCGAGCCTGCCTTGACCCAAGCTTTGAGGCTCCAACGAAAATTTTTCGGCGCCATCTTCAACACCACCACCCATCATCCACCACACGGGTTCGCCGTGTGACGATTTCTTATTTCCGGTGGCAAGAGGACAGGCATCAGGCGGATTGTCCGGCGTCGGGATGGACCCTTTTGAGTTGTTATTTTCGCCTTTTCACGATCAAATACCCTCCATACCCCTTGTTTGTTTTGGACATCTTTAGCACCGGCGTTGGATTGAGAACGGCGGGTTGCTCGGAGAGAGGATTTAGGGACATGGAGTGCTTTAGGTCACTTTTGTTCGAGCATCTGTACAAAATATCTCTACTACCCCCAGAAAAACAATCACAAAATCAGAAAACCTTTGTCTAATTCTTATGTGCCCTGGTCACTTTGTGTAACCATTTGCTGCCGCACTTTTCGTGGAAAGACTACTATGGTATGATGGGTAAGTAAAATCTCCCGGACTAGTAGCGTGGGGACTGATGACCCACAGGAAGCTCTGGATTAACTGCTGAATGGCCGGTCTTTCGCCTGTGAGCGATGTACCGCACCTGGTCTGCTTAAGCCACAGGAACCTGACAGGGTGGTTTTACTTTGGCCTGGTACCGCAGTAGGTTGAAGGTGATGCCCGTCTGCCTTACGGCCTGCACGTCGAAAATGTGGGTGATACAAGACCCGGAAAAGTGGCTCTCGCGCAGCAATGTTAGCGCCGGAAATTTTTGACTGTTTTCTTCTACGACCCGATGCAGCCCACCGGACGGGACCGTTCCACGGACCACAGGGGGAGAAATGGCATGTTTTTGGCATGAAGCGTTCGACTGACCACCACAATTTAAAGTCGGCCCATCGTGAAACAGTCGTGGTGCGGTTCACAGCGTTTGGCTCGCGTATGTATGGACTGTGAGCACTGAGCGGCCTGCCGAGCTACTGGCTGTAGCATGCGGTCCCGAGGCATCCATCCACCGGCGATGTAGGATCGGCGGCCGTGGTGGTAGTTTTATGGACCAAATACCGGATAAAGCAGGCCTTGCATGCCTTGTGAGAAGAAGTACGGACGGAATGATGAGGGGTATGGTGTTCAGATGTCTAGAACACAACGCGTCGGCGTTTTCGCCTCGGCTTCGGTGCAGATGAGCGCCCCCTCGTGGTCCACACATGCCCTCAACAACGCAGACTACAACAAACCGGCTTCATCGCGAGCGACAAAAGTTATGCCAAGGACCCTGTTGTTGAAGCCCAACGCCCCTTTCGAGAAGCGAATCACTAGTTGAAACGACAACTCTCACGGAACCAATGAGGGGCTCTGTCGATCTCTTGTTGGTTGCTCAGGGTTCCCTGGAACACCTCGTTTCTCCAACTAGTTGATTGTACTATGTCAATGGTCACGCGACGCCTTTTAAGATTTTCTGTCTCGAGAAACATGGGATGCCAAGGCGAACCCAAGTTCTTGCTCCGCGTTGATGCTAACAGAAAATCTTGTCCCTCGGGTTAAAGGTCTCTCCGTTTTCTGCCGTTAGACCTCATAACACCTCGAATTCAAGAGGTTTTCTGTCTCTGAACCAAGACGTTCAAGACCTCGGGTTTGGAATAGCACCTCGATTGACGCATCGCTGGGATTACAACTGTTAAGCATCGCCTCAAACAATCAAATAAAGGGTTAAGAGTAAGAAGCTCAACGACCTACCTAGGTAGTTTGTGCAATTCCACATTTGCAATGAAGAAGATCTAAGATCTAGGAGTAAAGTTTGAGTAATTAAAAGAATTGTCACGGGGAGGTCCTCGGGAAACTACAAATTGCTTGAAGTAGATGTGTCCATCGATCCAACCGACAAGACAGGCAGCCCTGCGGCCTTTAGGAACGTGCCACGGGTACTTTGACAAAGACACCGATGCAGCCTTCTCTCATTTATAAGAAACTTTAGATTGTGTTTAATAATTGCCGATTGATGACGGGGCGTGCACTACGGCCGCGACCAAGGCCGGAGCCTAGACCGCATGTCTAAATGCTTTGGTGAAACTATCACAATATGCTAGATGCAGGGACGCATCTTTGGGTTTTAAGATCACATAAACTTCTTCCTATACCTTATGAAGGGAAGATTCTTTGTTAAGAGATGTTTCCCTTTCCAGGGGAGCTGTTGCTTCTGGGAGAAGTTAACGCTGGAAATAGGAGCTGTAGCAGCACGCTACCTAGGCATCATCCAGGAATAGGTTGGTGACTCATTTGAATTTATGGCCTGGAAGAGGTCCCGAGGGATGGGTTCCTCGGCCAGCAGCAGCTGGGAAGCACAGAGTGGCAGAGACCCATCCGCGCCCAGGTGCCGCCTGGCCTGGGTCCTTCTGGAGACCGCCTCTTTGTCAGGGATGGCGAGGTCGAGCAGTTCCAGGTCTTCTCCCTGGACACCCGCGGCTAGTCTCTGCAGGAGAAAATCCTCCCGCAACGGAGACTGGTCTTTGGCGGCCGAGAAATGGCGTGGCACTGCCGCGAGAGAAACATGTGCGAGTGCGGCCATCTCGACGAGGACGTCGACGTCGGCGATGAAACGCTGATGTCGGGCTCGATCGACGGATCGACAAACCTCATGGAACTCTCTCAGCTCCACCGGGAATGGCTGAAGCTGGTCGAGCTGTATTCGCGACGCTTCCTGAAGAGATCCAGCGATAAGCTGGTCGCCTTTTCTGGCCTGCCAAGATTGTTCCAACAGAGGCTCGCCGGCGCGAAGGTCCTGTCCCGGGACGAACACATCATTGCCATATTTGACGAGAAGACGCTGGTCACATCGGATCCCCCCATGGCGCCCGGCCTACCCGCATCCTATACGGGGGTCTCTGGAGAGAAAGCTTCGTCCTCGGCCTTGCCTGGACGGTCGAGTATCCCCTCCTGAACAAGACGGGTCATGCTGAGCACTCAAATCACAAGGAGTATTGTGCGCCGAGCTGGTCGTGGGCTTCGGTGGACGGACCCGTAGTCTTCCGACACATGGAAGTCACCACTGGCAGGTACGAAGAGGGTGACAACCCGCAGTTGAGTTGCGACGTGAAGGTGAGGGATATCACGTGCATCCCGAGCAACGTCGCAAATCCCACAGGCGGGGTCATGGAGTCGGCGTCCATGATTTTGTCTGGCCTCTTGGCCCCGGTGGACCTGGCTATGCTTCATGCCAAGGATGACTCGGTGTTATGGAACTATACGTGGTACAATCAAATGCAATCACTGGAAGATGGGAAAGGGAGATATAGAGTGACATCCTTCGCCCTCACGCGGAGGAGACAGAGCTGGCCGGTGCTCCTGGACGTCGAGCGGCGTCCAAAAATAGAGGAAGGGAGCTGACATGCCTTCTGCTGGACGTCCCCGATAGGGCCGGAGAGTGATTCAGATTGATGCCAGTGGGACGAGAAGACGCAGTATGCGTGCCTGCGGTTGTATACATTCCAAAAGCAAAAGATACACATAAGGAAGGAGGAACACAAATGGCTTTGGGTGCAGTCGATTGTCGGGTTTCTAGTGCCAATGAGGGTGGCCGGCGCGAGGGACACTTGTGAGAGGGTCGGCTTTGGGATTTGGGATTCCTCTGACAGCGGGGAAAGAAGGAATGTCTTCGAGCTGTTCTCGGATGCGAAGGAGGAGACGATCAAACTTGTCTAGGGGTGTGATTTCATAAGGCCACTCTGAGACTACCATGTGATATCTACAATTCCCTACCCGAAGGGTCTCGAACAGCGTCGACAGCTTATGACATGAGGTAAAGGTTTACATTACAATTGATGAACAGATTTTTAACGCCGCTCAATTGATTGACCGAAAAAGCTGACGGGCGAGGAATGAATCCAGAGAAGCTATGTTCATGAAAGTACAAAAACGTTTCTATTGCTCTAGTACACGATCAGCTCAATTGAGGAGATAAACCAGTGTGATAGAGAGCAAGGTCGCAGAACCAAAGAAGAAGCTATCGAACCACTGCTGGATTCTAGAAGAACCAGAAACAACCACCGTGCTCGGTTTGGAAGATACCGATCCGCCAGTATTTGGCTCGGTCGAGGAGGGCGGCAAGGGCTTCTCGCCAGAGCTGGGGCCGGAGCCCGGGCCGGAGTCCGGACTGCCCGGACTCGTGCCACCGACACCGGGACCCGCACCAGTGACGTCTGGTGGGCCTGCTATGGAGCTTTCCGGATTTGGCGAGCTGACAGCCTGCGTGGGAATAGCTGCAGCAACAGAATGAATGTCGACCGCGCCAACTGGACCAACAGATGCTGCAGGGTTGGCCAGAGAAACCACCGTATTGCCATGTGTATCCTTACTTCCAGACCCGTCTGAAGCGTTGCCCTGGTTTGCAGAAGTATCTGACCCGCCAGAACCGACTGCAGTTGCTGTTACGGCTGACACTGCAGATGCGATAGATGATTGAGGTACAATAA
This sequence comes from Colletotrichum endophyticum, assembly GCA_027406105.1. NCBI lineage: Eukaryota > Fungi > Ascomycota > Sordariomycetes > Glomerellales > Glomerellaceae > Colletotrichum > Colletotrichum endophyticum. Next base: position 677,447 of record JANVYF010000010.1, on the reverse strand, counting down.
TTGGCTTGCGGGCGTCCGGTAAGTCGGTTGGTGCTGGTGCCACCTCCACAGGAATCACGCTCGGCTGGGTTTGGCTCTCTTCGGGATACAGCTTGCTTTCTTGGGGCTGTAAGTGGTTTCCTTCGGAACGATACTTTTCTTCGACAACGGACTGTTGAGTTGTGTATGGGCTCTCCGGAATGGTAAGCGTGACTAAACTTTCGCCTTTGGAGCCGCACCTATTGCAAGATGCCTCGATCGTAGTCATCGGGACGGCCGGCGTAACCTGCGTCGGGCAGCCGCAGTCTGGGAAATAAAGCGTCGAGCAAAGTTCGGTTTCCATGAGGGCTGTGGGATTTCCTGGGTTGATCGTGGTGTATGTTATCGTGGTCACAACGAAGGTTATGGGCATGTCGACACCGAGATTGCCATCACTCTCGCTCGCCACAAACGATGAAATTCTGGACGTTTCAAGACCAAGAGTTGTGGTAAGAGGTTCCAAGACATCGCTGTCGCCCCCAAGCCCAGGAGTAGAAGCTGCGGTGGATGATCCCGCGTCGGACACAGTCTGTGAGCCGGAAAGTCCCACGGAAGACGAGGGATCAAGTACATCGCCGTCATCTCCAATGCCGGCTCCAAAACCTGCAGTCGGCGTTCCCATGTTGGGTACTGTTTGTGAGCCAGCAAGTCCGGCCAGGGAGGAAGGGTTCAAAACGTCGCCATCATCGCCTGGGGCAGGGATCACCGTGATGGTGGGGGAGGTCGGTGCAGTTGTGGATGGTGTGATGACCCCTGTCAATGTTGTTGGGACGCCGTCAACAATGAACACGCTCGTGAAGGAGCTCGGCTGTGGTGGAACGGCAGGATCAAGAGTGCTTCCAATCGTTGTGAGCTGACCTGAAGGTGTGCCTCCGTTTATAATAGGAGTGATATTCTCTGCTATCGTCGATGGCAAGACCGAGTCGCCTCCAACAGGAATGGTCGTTGTAGATGTGCCAGGGGCCATGACAACTGAATCCACCCGTTCGTAAATGGTGAGAAGTACAGTGCCAGGGACAGCTCGCTTGGAAACTTGTGACCTGAAATGCCGCGCGCGCAGCCTGGTGATGTTTGTGGCCACGCTTCCACCGCATATCTGCTGAAGATCTCCTGGGCACGGTGTTCCACAACCTTCGGTGGGCACAAATGATGCCGACTCGAGAGAGTCTGAACCGTAGCAGGTGCTGTAAAGGGATGAATGTTAGCTAGCCAAGGGATACTGGCGCTTGTAGAACTATACTTACTCGAAGAAGACGCCAGCATATCTAAGACTTCCTGCCAACTGTATACACCTTTGAGGAGTCATGGCGGCATCTCTGCCAACCTCACTGAAGGAGGGGTAGCCGGCTTGGGAGCCCAAGCAGCCCCGGAATACATGATTGTTGATGACAGGTACGTTGAATACTGTGGGCTCAGCTGAAGGCAGCGTGCTTGTGGCGGCTGGTTGAGGTTCTGGTTGAGGCATCGTCCTCGTTGCTGAAATCGAGGCGGCTGGTATGTCAATGAATGGACTGGATGTCGCTGGACCGGACGTGGGTGTAGTGGTTTCAGGAGATGAAGCAGGTCTGCTGGTAGAAGAGGTGAAGCTAGCTGAGAATCGTGGTGTTGAACCCACCGAGATCAAACCGACTGGTGACGAAACAACAACATTCAGGTCCAAAGTCGCCAACAGGGAGGATTGAGAGATATCTGACGTAGTGCCTCGGGAAGTTTGTGACGGTGTATCCTGCGCTATGGGCGAAGACGGTGCAGACTCCGTGGATGCTGTATTTGCAGTTCTGGTTTCTGAACTGCTCGCCGTCGCGTCAAGTGGTGTTGTTGCTGTGGTGGTGAACATTGTGGTTGCGACAGGGGATATTTCCGCACTTGGTGGTACAGTCGAAAGGACCGTGCTACCGCTCGATGTCGTCTCCAACATCGTCAGTCTCGTCATGATAGGGAGGTCGGATGGTAGCGAATCTGCAGTAGCTGTCGGTGTTACCAACGGAAAAGATATTATCGGGGTGCCAGTAGTCGTAGCGTCTCTAGAAGAGCTTGAGGCTGAGGCTTCTATTGTTGCAGGAGAAGTTTCAATTGTTGAGCGGCTCAGTGAGAAAGTCGATGGGCTTGATCCGAGTGTCGACGATGAAAATGCAGTTGTTTCTGTCAATATGTCACTGGTGGTAGACAATGTAGATGACACGGTTGCTACAAGCTCTGGCTCAGAGACACTGGTTGTCGTAGCTGAGGATGCTTCTGTCGAGCTTTCCGTAGAAGTTTCCGATGTTGATAGAAGCTCTGGTTCTGAGGCAGTGGTGGTTGTAGTCGAGGATGCTTCTGTCGATGATGCCGTCGAAGATGTCGGGGCCGGGTATCCAGACACGGCAAAAAGTACTGCTGAATCAACATAGGCACTCGTGTCATCACAGACACCGATGAACAAATTGCGTTGAATCATTTGACGGCGGCGTACACGAACTGGCGTAGAATATGACACTGGGAAAACAATGGTTCGGGTAAGAGCTCGAGGATATGAGAGACCGAGGTCTGCGCCATTGACGGAAAGATCAGTTGATCGGGCAGATTTGAAAAAATAATAGTCTGATGAAAAGTCCCATTGTACGTCAAGCCGATCGTATTCACCAAGCAACCTGCTCATCGTCAGTGCAGAACGATTTGTTTGGTCCAGAGCCGACAGACCCTTCACCTGTGGCAAAAATGAGTGTTAATCTGAGCTCGCTTATACCTTCAGGGATTTCGATATCCATCTGAAATTGTGATTGATCCGCACATCCTCTAGCATAGGTTGGGCCAAAAGCCGTGCTGGGTACGCATTGATTTGGCACTCTCCGCTCGGCGAAAACGCTCTCTCGAACGCTCTCTCGTGGGCATTGGTATCCTACTGGTGCATCTTCGACTTTTCCTGTACTCAGAATAACTCCGGAAAGTCCGTTAGGGCCGTCTGTAAACGTCCCATAGGAAAGCGGTCCGCCGGAAGCTCTGGGGAATTGGGGTTCTCTCGGTGTCAGACGACTATCTTGGATTGCCGCGGTTGCCAGTTCAACAGCACTCCCCCCAGGTCTGATAATGATGCATTCTGCTAGGCTCAATAATAATGCACAAGCGCAGAGACTGAGTACGAATATCCTCATTCTCAAAAGAATTGCAGACTTGCGGTCTGCCAATGAGACCAAATCGAGAGGTGCGGTTGAAGTTGTGTGCATAACAGGTGCGACCAACACTATATAAGGTAAGGTATGATATGTCTAGTGACGGTTTGACAGATTCAAATCCCTGTGTCACTCCACTCAATTCAATGAAATTTGTCTCTTCTTTCTGAGATATGCATCATTGAATTACGCTGGTTCAAAAAAACGCCTGGGAGTTGTCTTGCAGCTTCATCACAGGGGGGGATCACTTGGAGCAGGTATCAGTATCCATAAGTTGAGTGGATCAATGTGCATGCCTTTCATGTGGATTCTTTATTGCGTTCGAGGTCCAAATTTGGCTTCAAGAATGGAAATTCCTTTCAATGGCATGCGTACCAACCGGTCGGGTCTGGAGGCACGGATCCTATTGAGCCAATCTCTTTCCGCCTCACCATCGACCACTCAGCCGCTATTGCATGCAGGATGATTGGCAAGTCAGTTGAAAATCTATTGCCAATACAGTTCTTCGACTATTTGCCACGGATGGTAATTTCGTTTTACAAAGTGTCGTAGCACCTTTCGGGCCTTTGGGAAAGAGATCCATATTCGAAGGAAGGTGTACTTTATCAGATGCTTTGAGTCCGTCCAGTAAGACCAAGCTCCGTAAGTATGGTTTACACGGGAAAGTGCTTTGAAGGCATGAAACCCACGGGCCGTAAATTTTGGTGATCAAGCTCGGTAACACCGACGATGATGAGCTACACATTCCGCCATAGTCCACGCTTCCGAGCTCAGCTCTTGGCAGATCTCAGACAGGTGCTCTGGACTCAACGCCTTCTTTCTCAGACAGTCTCAGACTTCAGGTGCTAAGTCGCCAGCCATGTGTCGCGCCGCATACCCAATACGTGGAAATCATGTTCCTTTCCCGGGCTTTGATGTTACCCGGGGTCTTCACCCTTTGCAATCCTTGTCTAGGCGATGAAAGAGACTGAACACCATGGTTTAGGTCTGCTTAACCTTCTATTCCTCCCGATAAAATTTGTTATTCATAGATGTTTGGTACAGATGTAGCCCTTAATGACGTCGTCCAATTTCGAAAGGGGCGTGGCAACTATTTCCTCACAGATTTACACGGGTCATGGTGGATTCATGAGACCAACATAAAGAACCTCACTCCCGAGTACCCGAATGCGCAGACAATCTGTGACGAGTGGCTCTTCAGGGAGCTCAACTAATCCACCACCTCTCGTGGTAACTCCGTAGATCAACATTCCCACTGAAGGCTTCCTTTTCAAGCCATGGCGTAAGATCTACGTCAGAGGGAGCTTCACCATTTGCCGCCGCCACATCCTTCTTCGTCCATCCATTCCCCAACCATCCAAATCTGTTCCCTTGAGGATTGTTGTACGTGTAGCTGAAATCCTCCCATCGAGGGTCTTTCCGGACCAAGTCAACATGCGCAGCACTGCCAGGCCATAACCCGTGAATCCTGCCACCTTTGATCCCTCCGTTGTACCACGAACTGCATGACTCACTCATGACGGTACGAGGGAAGAAAGCTTCGGTGTAGGCTCGGAAGTCACGAGTCGCTTCAATTGTAGGTGCCATACTTCGGATGCCTTGCGTGGCAGCTTTGCGCAGTAATTTGGCGACATACGTAAGCTGGTTTTCTACAGCATGGCATAAGGTACCTGCTGGACCTGTGGCATTTGGTCCGAGTACTGTCAAGAAATTGGGAACTTCTGGAGCGAGCATGCCGAGGTATGTGTCAGGGAACCCGGGCTTGCCGCCGGGCCGCCAAGCTTTCTGCAGATCGATCCTATTACACAAGACTGGGAATTGAGTGCTGAAAGTAATGTCATGCCCAGTACTACAGATGACAGCATCCACCTCTCGGTGAGTCCCTACTGTCAGTGTCAGTAATTAGCACTCGTGTAATGCGACCGAAAATCATACCGTCAACCGTACGGATTCCCGTTTCTGTGAACTCCGCAATATGGTCCCTGATGTACGTCACGTTATCTGCCGTCAGCGCTTCCAAGTACCCAGGTCCTGGTGTCAGCCGACGACAGCCAACGGAAAAGTCTGGGATAATGTCTTCTGCTAGCTCATCGTTTCCGGAAAGGCGAGTCTTCATCAGCTTGCGGATAGACTCTTCGGCAGCTGCGTTTTGCGGTCCATCTTTGAAGATGCCACCAAAGCGACTAAAGAGCTTTGCTTCCAGAGCTTTTCGGAATCTCAAGTACTTTTCTGGGCTCGTTCGCGCGTCTCCGATGTTGTCGGCGACAAAATCTGCCAGATCTTCTCCTCCAATCGGCGCTGCCACCCACGTCTTGTTGCGAGCATAGTGGTCGATTCTCGATGCGACTTTCTGCAATTGCGGCAGCACCTGAAGTCCCGAAGCACCATTTCCAATGACGGCGATACGCTTGTCTTTCGGGTCGAAGTTTGGATCCCAATTTGAGGTATGTCTGAGGTGCCCCTTGAAGTCCTTGATGCCCGGATAATCTGGGAGCTTCGGGTCGCTGAAATGGCCTGTGGCGGTAATCAAGAAGTTGGCCTCGTCAACAAAATCTCCTTCATCTGAACGAATCTTAACAATCCACTTCGCCTTCTCTTCGGACCATTCTGCTGAGGTCACGGTATGGCTGGTACGGATGTACTTGCCCACCTCATACTGATCTGCGATTCGTTTCCAGTAGGCAAATATCTCAGGCCCAGTCGCGTACGCCTCGGTCCATGTCGTTGAGGGGGCGAATGTTGCCTGGTAAGCGTGGGCCGGAACATCGCATCGCACGCCTGGGTAAATATTGGTGTGCCAAACACCTCCCTACTGCCTCATCAGTAACCAGAGCTCAATAGAGTGTTACCATGTTCATACAATATCTGAGTTTCTTTCGTAGACGACCAGGTCTAGATTGGGGACTTTCGCCGGCAGCAATATGCTAGCGATAATTCCACTTATGCCGCCTCCGACAACTATAGCTCGGATAGGTTCATACTCATCGATGGGATGTTCCTCGATCGCAAAACGCGGATCGACGGCCTTCAAAACATCCGGATGCTCCCTCGAATCTGCGTTGTGGTCGTGATTGACCAGGTCAGCAATTGCAGTAGGGGCCATGTCGTTGGGAATTGAATGGATAAACCGTGGAGGACACTAGAGATGAATGTCTGCTTCAATGACACTGAAAGCCGAAACTTTCAGGCATAAAAGACAGTAGATCTTCAATCACGCAACGCTTGTCACAATTTGTAAATCGCCTGATAGGATTCTGCATGCATGGAACTAGAAGCACGTTGTTTCGAACGATGCTGGCGTGATAGAGATACTATCGTAATCGGGAACAGATCTGGAGCCGTAAAAGGAAATGCTTAGCAATCTCTCGGAAATTCAAGATGTGGGAGAGATAAGAGGAGAGAAAGCTAGCGGAGCACGTTGTCGTGATGGCTGCTTTCTCCACCTGCCTGCTTCTGCATCGGAGTAATTGGCAGCATCTAGATGGTTCACCGGGGTTGCATGAAAGTATTTGGGTGGCCGGTAGGCACTAAAGTCACATTGGTCTTCATCAGGCAGAACAATGTCGTTCATGTGGTGCGGCGCACGCCATTCTTGATTCCGGTTGCGAATCTGCAACCCCACTGTTGGGCTAATGTAAAGGATCGAGAAGTCTGGCAGCCTGCCGATTTCGGTCGCGTTTTCTTTAGGGAATGCGTGGTGGCACAAGCTGTAGCTGATTCATTTATCTGGCAACAAGGAAGATGGCAATGAGACGAGTTGTGCTCCTAAGCCAAACTTCACTTTGGTGTTTATGTGTCGTTTAATGGGATCAATGGCGACAGCAGAAAAACGACGAATCATTCTCAATGCGTTTGAAATGTTCACGCCCAGTCATCTGTGCTTCGGCCAGTGGCGCAGACCCGACGACACGGCTTCTGACAAGTTTAGTGATCTCAGCTACTGGACGAGTCTAGCACAAACGCTTGAGCGAGGAGACATCAACGCATTGATTCTTGCAGATACGTACGGTCAGCATGATATGTACAAAGGAAGCGCAGAGCCAACCATTAGAACATGCTGCCAGTACCCAATGGGAGACCCAGCTGTGGTGAGTATGGGGCTTCATGTACGAGAACCGCATTAACCAGTGGTAGCCAGTGACTGCAATGGCTGCAGTGACGAAGAACCTTGGGTTCATCGTCACGACAAGCACGAGTTATGAGGCTCCGTTCGTAATCGCGAAGCGCTTCTCAACTCTAGATCACCTTACTAAAGGGCGCTTTGGATGGAACATTGTGACTTCGTTCAAAGAGTCGGCTGCAAAAGCAGTGAGTACCCATTTGAACACCACGCAGGTTCTACCCACCAACATTCATGTTAGGTTGGTGTGTCATACGTCGAGCATGATGAGCGGTACGCAGTTGCGGATGAATATGTTGAGCTTCTATACAAGTAAGTAGAAACGTTCCTGAAAGGAGGCATGACTAACGGAAAATCAGAATATGGGAGGGCTCTTGGTCAGATGATGCACTGAAGAGAGACAAATCGAACGAGATTTATGCAGATCCTGATGGTATTCGTTGGGTCAAACATCATACGTCGAGGTTCAACGTGGATGCGCCACATATTTTGCACCCGTCCCCTCAGAGAACGCCATTTCTTCTTCAGGCGGGAACATCCTCGTAAGTGATTTCTGTTCTGATATACCTAAACGGGCGTAGAAACTGACATCATACGAGTGCCGGAATTGCATTTGCTGCTAAGCATGCTGAGGCTATCATGGTATCAGGGCTCTCACCCCACATCCTGGCACCACGTGTGGCCGCGATCCGCGAGAAGGCAGCAGAGTTTGGCCGCGATCCTCGTAGCGTGAAGTTATTTGCAGTAGTTACCCCAATCATTGGCCGAACCAATGAGGAGGCAACTGCCAAGTACGAAGAGGCATTGAAATACGCAAGCTTCGAGCCAGGTCTTGCATTCTTCTCCGGCAATGCCGGGATAGACCTTTCCAAGTATGATCTTGACGCGGAGATCAAGCCCGATGATGCCAAGATTGATAGTAGAGTGCACTCGCTTGTCAACAGTCTGAAGTACCGTGGTGACGATATTCCTACTTGGACACCCAGAAATATCGGAAAGGCGATGGCTATCGGCGGGAACGGGCCGGTGCCTGTAGGGTCCGCATCACGAGTAGCTGATTTTCTCGAGGAATGGGTGAAAGTGGCAGATCTTGATGGCTTTAACGTTGGATACGTAACGAGCCCAGGGAGCTTTGAAGACGTCGTAGACTTATTGGTTCCTGAACTCCGCCGAAGAGGTATCTATGCACCACTGGGCGAAAGCGGCACCGTACGCGAAAGAATCTACGGCACAGGGCAGAAACGGTTGCGGGACGACCACACTGGGAGTCATTTCAAATATGAAAAATACTCTGGCAACTGATAGCAGTGGTAAAAGGGCACCACTGCTTTCAGATGGCAATAAAACAATTTGCGATGAGCGGCTTTGGATTAACCTATTCGTACCCAAGAAAGCATGGGTACAAGTGCGATATCGCGGGTCACGTCTTGCAGTAGCCAATCCACTACCGTGCTTCAATGTCGCCATCATTCCCAAATTTGCATCAGCACTAAGAGCTCGGCCTTCTTCCGAAATGTCAATCAGTAAAGTGAGTCGTGCCGACGGCTGTCAAATGATAACGCTGCACGGGGATTTGACCAGTTGCTTTTACTTTTGCCTTCACAAAACACCATACTTGGGTCTTCAGACGTCAAAGTTATCTTTCTCCATGAGATGGAATCAGAAACGGCTTCCAAGGGAGACAGCGTTCAACAGCCAGAGGATTCACATGTCACTAGCACGAAATGGCAACGAGTTCAGGAAGTGATTTGGGATGGCCCTCGGCCGAAAGACGAGAAACGGCTTGTTCAAAGACTTGATCTGTTTGTCTTGTAAGTGTTTGTTCTCTGACTACAACGGGCTTTTCTTTCTAACATCACCGTGACATAGGAGTTGGGCAACCTTCGGCTACTTTGTCAGACTACTCGATTCAAGCAACATAAGTGAGTCTATCCAGATCCTTACCTTATTGGGCTCAAATCAACAAGTCACGCTATAGCCAATGCCTACGTTAGTGGCATGAAAGAAGATTTGAATTTCGAAGGCAACCAGTACAATCTTTTACAGACGTTCTTCACCTGTGGCTACTTGGTGGGCCAGGTCCCGTCTCAATTTCTTCTCACTCGCGGTATGTCTTGATGTAAGACTACTTGCGGTCATTCCATCTAATATGATCAGTTCGACCCTCGATATATCTACCAATGGCTGAGCTTTTGTGGACTATTGTCACTTTTTGCTTCGCCTCGGTACGAAGCGTGCGCCAAGTCTTTGCCTTGCGGTTTCTACTGGGCCTGCTAGAAAGCCCTTTCGCAGTGGGTGTTTTGACCATCATGGGCAGTTGGTATACACCCAGAGGTGATTATTGCCAGTGCAACTAAGAGACTGTCACTAATATTCCCAAGAACTTTCTAAACGCATATCAATATTCTACTCGGCCAGCTACGCTGCTAGCATGTTCAGTGGATATCTTCAAGCTGCTATCTACAAAGGCCTAGACGGTGCAAGCGGCTTGCCTGGTTGGCGTTGGCTTTTCGTATTCTGCGGCTTCATCTCCATATGGGCACCACTTTGGGGCTTCTTCGCCGTGCCGGACAACCCGTTCATCACGAAGGCTCGATGGATGCGGCAAGGAGAACAAGAGAAGCATATACGCCGCATGGAGGCGGTAGACCGGCGAAAGCCAGAACCATTGACCAAGTCGAGAGTCTGGCAGATATTTACTAATTGGCCCCTCTACGTCTTTAGCTTTACGTTGATGTAAGACTGTTTCCTTGGAACACCCAGCAGTAAACTAACTGAGACAAGATGTCATTGTGTGGTAACGCAGCCACTCAACTACTTCTCCGTGTGGCTCAAATCGTTAGACCGTTTCACAGTCTACCAGATCAACCTTTTCCCCACAGCTGCGCAGGCCGTTGGGTTGGTCACCACATTGCTTTATGCATGGCTTTCTGATGGGTTAGAGAAACGATGGCAAGTCCTGCTCATACCCGCAGTTAGTATTCCAAATCATCTTCAGTATATGTATTTTCACTAAATCCATTAGATCATCAATTTGATCGGTATGATCATGGTCGCTGTTGGGTCAACCTACGCGCTGACATTCGCTGGGTATCTCATCAACGCGGCTTCTTGGGGCTTTTGGCCGGTACTTTACGTAAGTCTTTTGCCCATTTTGCAGTCATCATGCTGAATTGTTATAGGCATGGGCCATTGAGATCATGCATAAGAACATGGAGGAGCGAGCGGTAGTCATTGGAATCGCTCAAACCCTTGGTCAAGCTTTCATCGCGTGGGTCCCAGGTTCGTCATCCCCGATGTTCTCCAATGTGAATGGTCGTGTTGAATCGTTGCGTATCAGTGGTCATTCTCGACGTTGGGAAATATGCTCCTTCGTTCCACATGGGATTCTCCATCATGTGCGCCGTGAGCGTCCTGGAGCTCTCAAGCATCTTTCTAATCAAGCACTTTGAAGAACGTGAGAAGGCTAAGGAGGAAAGGGCAACATCGGGTGTGTAATCCTATGAGATTAGTCACTGAATACGGTCTGCATTGCAACCGTTCTGGATATTGAGATGCACGTTGATCTATGTTATTCAACGTATTGTCAGCTTTCCTGCGATTGCGAATGTTCATCGGCAAAGCGGCATTCCATCATGGACGTTAATGTGGGCCAATCACCAGATGCTGTGTTAGCGGTCCAATCAGTAGTCAAACTTCTCAACTTAGATAGCAGTGACTATCATTATCCTTGGGCGTCGATCTCGTATTCATTCACCTCGTGAAATCTCATTACTACCTTCCAAAGACGGAAAGCTGGTATTCAAGAGTTAAAGGAAACTCCTTTCGCTCGAAAAACAAGTTTTGAGCTCAGGTAGTCCTAGCGATTCGTGGCTGCGTTCGTCAACGAATCTGCAGAGCATTCTTCCTCACTTCTCCGGAGCTTCCGACTCTTTCAAGCTCGCAAACCGCCATGGTTAAGCTCCTTCACTTGCTGCTATTGCCAGTGCTGGCAGCTCCTACAGCCGCAGCCGACCAGCCACCATCTGCTGCCTCCAGCTTCAAGAGTAGAGTTCACTATTTTGAAAATGCAAGGGCAGCAGCCGGACAACGACAGGCGGCATTTGTCGACCGAGCCTCCAATGCGCCGCGCTCAACTTTTTATCTCACAAACAAGACAATGCCTTTCGCCGTGAACGGAACCGGAGTACCGCTCGTTGACTGGGATATCGGCGAGTCGTACGCAGGACTTTTGCCGATTTCACAAAATGCAACCGAGACGCGCAAGCTCTTCTTTTGGTTCTTCCCGTCAGAGAACCCCGCTGCCACCGACGAGATAGCAGTTTGGTTCACTGGAGGACCGGGCTGTTCTTCGATGTTGGGCCTGCTGCAAGAGAACGGACCTATTCTCTGGGAGTCTGGAACATACGGGCCTACGAAGAATCCTTACGCTTGGAACAAGCTCACCAATTTTGTCTGGATTGACCAACCTGTCAAGACTGGATATTCTACGGGTGAACCAGATATTCTGAATGAGGATGATCTCGTCAGAGAGTTCAAGGGCTTCTGGAGGAACTTTATGGACACGTTTGACCTTCATGATCGAAAGATCTACTTGGTGAGTAGACTCATGGTTACATCCAATATGGTCTTGAAGTGCTTTTCTGACCAGGCCAGACGGGTGAATCGTATGCCGGATTCTACGTCCCCTACATCAGCGATGGTTTTCTCAAAGAGAATGACACGGAATATTTCAACATTAAAGGGATTGCCATCAACGACCCCTTCATTGGTAATGCTCAGTTCCAGCAGGAGATAATCCTTCCAGATTTTATCGAATACTGGAATAATGTTTTGGGCCTCAACAACACTTTCATGTCGAGCCTGCGCTCTCAGAAGCAGCAATGTGGCTACGCCGACTTTCTGGAGAAGCATCTCACTTTCCCGCCGCCGCCAAGACCATGGGATGCGGTTCCATCAGACTGCGGAGTCTACTTTGACTTCATTGATGCTGTTCTGGAAGTCAACCCTTGTTTCAACGTCTATCACATCACTGATATGTGCCCCTTCCCTTACCAGCCTCTGGGTGTAATCAATGGTGGAGACTACGTGCCGCCCTCGGCCCCAGAGTCCTATTTCAACCGTGCGGACGTCAAGAAAGCCCTCAACGTTCCCGACGCAGCCTATTGGTGGGCGTGCTCGCTCAGTGGTGGCTTCCTCGGCGATGACCGTTCACCGGGGCCGGCTGTCGACGATACGCTTACACGAGTGATTGATGGGCTTAACAACACGATCATCGGCTCTGGGGCACTCGACTTCATCCTTCCGACTAATGGAACGTTGTTGGCGCTGCAAAACATCACGTGGAATGGTGCTCAAGGGTTCCAGCAGAAACCCTCGACACCGTTCTTTGTGCCGTATCACGCCGAACAGAACAGAGGGGCCATGGCTGGGGCGGGAAACCTTGGTGTCTGGGGTTATGAGCGAGGAGTGACGTTCTATGAAATACAACTGGCCGGTCATGAGCTTCCTGGTTGGTCTGCAGGAAGTGGCTATCGGAGCCTGGAGCTACTTCTTGGGCGCATCAAGGATTTTAGTGACACAACTCCGCTGGCTCTTTGAGTAGGGTTGATGGAGGCATGTGGTAGGAACCATGATTTCAAAGAGTGTTGGCCCAAGGGCGGATTGTATGGTTTACGGAAACCTTTGTCTAAGTCCCTGCAGAACGCTCGAAATCGTCCGACATGCGTTGAAAAGCATGCTGCCTAAGTTTCATCAACATGGTACATGATTTGTATTTTGCACTAAGCTGGCATCCATGTTATGGCAGCTCGATGACAACGGACGGTCTCAAATTGAGGACTAAAGATCGACTGAGCCTAAAGAGGAGCAGCCACCACGAGTGATGCCTGGCAGCATGAAGTCTGAAATCTTGTGAATTTGGTCCAGTCGGTTGCCTACCCATCAATGCCAACAGCCAGCTCGGCAGAAGTGCTTCCTAACCTCGCCGTCTGACATCAGACACGGCGTCTGAGTCACTTCCCATCAGCGCTCGGATTTTACGCCAGTAAATTTGACACCCAGCTAAGCGTCTGTGTAGACGCTTTCAGGACACAACAATTCACCCGGAAAGCCTTTCAACGTGTTGAAGGATGAGGCGGTAAACAGGACAGGAATTAAGCTGCGGTAAGCGATGGCGAAGGTGGGAATGGGAGGCCTTTATTCTCTTCGTAATTGTGTCCAACCAACAATTATTACCCGCGCGCAATGAACCGCCAAGGACACTAGGACATCTCCGAGTACAGTTTGCTAGGGGGGGGGGGGGGGGGGGGGGGGGGGGGGGCGAAGCAAACACCAACAGAGCCGCCCGCCACTGGGTCCCGGGTCCCAGACGTACGGGACTCACGCGACCCGACAGGCATCCACTGCGCCCCGTCGCCCCTGAGAATGCCTAAGAGAATGCCTTTACCGCCCGGTGCCGACTCCCCGGTCCGAGGCCTCGGCGTCTCATTTCACCCCACAAACAACTCTCTTCGGCGAGACGCCTTGACACACTAGTTCCAACACTGCCTGGTTAATTGCTCCATTTCGCGAAAGGAAGCAAACTGGTGAAAGGATTTTGCCAGTTTATGAGGGCGTTTGCCTTTAGGCAGCAAACAGTGTATTACTTCAGATGAGAGTAGCAGCGCGGTCTAATTGGCTGATCACCAAAGGCTGCGCTGGACGCCAGGGATTGGTCACGGCAATGTTTTGGCCTCTATTGCGGCCGAATCCAGCCAAAGGCGTCAGCCTAGACGGTCTTACCGCATCAGCCCCTCATCACAGGACATGGACCAGTGAATCTACGGCGAGAGGCCGAACATCAACAAGTCGCCGGTGATTCACTCCCCGTGATTAACGGTTTGATATATGTGTGACCCGAAAACTTGCATTTTCGTTGTCTCTACACTCTTTCCTCATTGCAACCCAGTCAAAACCAACATCTCCGGTGGCTTGAGACATACTCGCGATGGTTGGTCCCCCTGTCAATACGACGACGATATCCCCTGCTGACACGCCTCAGGTCAAAAAGTGGTTGTTCGGAAGCCCTTCCAAGGGCAGCTCGCCTCCGGTCTCCCGTGCCGACTCAATCAGGTCGACCTTCTCGGCGTGGACCACAACTAGCACCATGCAGGCAGACACAGAGGAACCCACCTCTTCCGACGATGTCGCCCTTTCCATCCATCCTCTCTCCACGAAAGACGGGCTTATCGCCAAGATAACTCCCCCGGAAGCACCTTCTAAGTCTATTGATCATGTGCCTTGCGACATCGTTCTGGTCATTGATGTATCGGGAAGCATGGGCTGCAATGCCCCTGTCCCCGCTAACCCGGGAGAAAAGACCGAAAACTACGGACTGTCAGTCCTGGACTTGGTCAAGCACGCTGCTCGCACAATTCTGGAGACGATGGACGAGACCGACAGACTCGGCATCATTACCTTTGCCTCCAAAGCTAAGGTTGTTCAGAAACTGATGCCTATGAACAAGAAGAACAAGACACTGGCCGAAAAGAACATCAACGGCATGAGGCCAATCGACGCCACTAACCTTTGGCATGGACTTCTCGAGGGTATCAAGTTGTTCAAGGAGGGTGGCGAGGTCAACACGGGCAGGGTTCCTGCCATCATGGTACTGACGGATGGTATGCCTAATCACATGTGCCCGGTGCAAGGATACGTTCCGAAGCTGCGTGGCATGGAGCAGCTACCTGCCTCAGTTCATACCTTCGGCTTCGGATACTCTCTGAGGTCTGGTTTGTTGAAGTCCATCGCCGAGATTGGCGGTGGCAACTACTCCTTCATTCCGGATGCCGGCATGATTGTAAGTCGAAACGGTTTCCACTCTCACCCCCTATCGCGCTAACAAATGCCAGGGGACTGTTTTCGTCCACGCAGTCGCCAACCTCCAGGCAACATATGCTATCAACGCAACCCTACGGCTCACTTTCCCAGCAGTTATCGACCTCGAGGAAACAACGGGAGACTCGGTCGACAAGCAAGAAGTCCTCACCCTGCCCGACGAAAAAGACGAACCAAAGCAACTTTCCATCTCTCTTGGAAACCTGCAATTCGGCCAGTCGCGGGACATCTATTTGCGCATCAAGACTTCAGAAGGCTCTATTCTCGAAAAGTCCAGCGTCATTGCCTCACTTGAATACTCCCGTATGACAAGTGCTCTCTACAGAAAGACGACTGAACAATCTCTCTCAAGTTCCACCACTCTCCCTGAGTCGGAGATCGCATATCATCTTTCCCGCTCTCAGATTTGCTCCTACCTGTCTTCGATCATACCCCTGAGAGAAGACGGCGAACACGAGGCGCTGAGCGACATCTCACCACAGAAAATTGAAACACTCGAGGCTCTCATCAAAGACCTCCCAGCACAAAAGTTCCCCAATGACCCGAAAAACAAGTCTTTGATCGAAGATCTGTCAGGCGACCAACCAAAGGGTCAAATTTCTCTCGCGCTCAAGAACCCAGAATACTACACAAAATGGGGTGTGCACTATTTGCCCTCTCTGTTAAACGCCCACACCAGGCAAATCTGTAACACCTTCAAGGATCCTGGACCGCTTCAGTATGGCATCGACAGTCCTCTGTTCATCGCATGCAGGGATAGACTCGACAACGCGTTTGACAACTTGCCCGCGCCAACACCATCAAATCATATGGTTGCAACCCACCGAGGCCGCATCAAAATGAGTTCCTATAACACTTCTTCAGGAGTATGTTTCATCGCTTCCACTCCAGTTGTCCTGGCCTCGGGCCGTAAGGTTCCCATTAAGACTCTCAGGAGAGGTGTGGCTGTTCAAACGCCATCTGGTCCTAGGCGCGTTGTGGCCGTTCTCAAGACGCTTGTCCACAGGGAAATCATGTGTCGTGTCGGTGATCTCGTTGTCACGCCGTGGCACCCTGTTTCCATGGACAGCGGGAAGAGCTGGGTTTTCCCTGCCAACGTGGCGCTGAGACCTGTGAGATACACTGGATGCATCTACTCGGCTCTTCTCCAACCAGATCAGGATGCAAGTGCACATGCCATGAATGTTGCGGGCATTTGGGGTGTTACTTTGGGTCATGGGCTTGTGGCGGGACAGGATGTTCGTGCTCATCAGTTCTTTGGCGACTACGGCAAGGTTGTGAGGAGTTTAAGAAGGATAGGTGTTAAAAGGAGCGGTGTCGCTGCTGGAGGCGGAGTGCGTAGGGATCTGAGGAATGGACTCGTCCGTGGATTTAAGCCAGCAAAAAGGGTCGTGGTACGGAAGGATGGCGAGGTCATGAGCAAGTAAGCTGAACGCGCTGCGAATCACTTAGTTTAGTAATGATAGTGGATAAAGTCGTTTACTGTTTGGATATGCACAATCTGTGTTCACGTCTGCATGGCATAATATTGTAGTAAGCAATGCACCTTGGGCCAGCTGTGCCTTTTCTAGTGATCAGGCTTCATTCCCTTGGGCGGGGAATAAATTGCAGTGAACATACCTACCATTGGCAGATTTCCAACCGGGCTTCCTATTGATTCGTCGACACTCCTCTTCCGCAGCTACCATTTACCCAAGGCCAAACCTCTAGTCATCTGATTTGTCTTAAGTGCTAGGCACTTATCGCTGAATCGATAAGAGGAGTTTCTGGCTCGGTCGGACTGGTTGATTTGATGAAGGCTTGCGGCACGGAAAGATGGCAAGGTAGGTACTGAGCAAGTAGTGGAGGTGCAGCGTGCTTGGTTGTCTAAAATTTGATGCAATGTAGCAAACGATCATTTCGACCTCAGTAATAACTTTCATTTTCGGATACAATGGCATAATGTAGCAAGTAGGGCACATCTTGAGTACTCCATTACCTGTTGCAACCATACAACCGTGGATATGTGTCCTATGCCGCGATTTACCAGGCGCTTGCTTGGTCCCCGGAAGCTCTCCATCCTCTCGAGGGGTGAATAAATTACAGTGCAGGTGATAATGCAGCCCTACATCTGCGAACCTTAACTCAGTCAACATGCACGATGCAGACTTCTATTGGGGAGCTCAGCACAGCGCCACAGCCCTATGGAATGATGTTCTTATTTTCTCCGGGGCCCAAATTGATATAGAGTGTACTCAACACCGGATGGATATTCCTGAGCTGTGTATAAGATAGTCTTGCCACTGCATGATACGCTTAACAGAGCCACCCTCACGTTTTGTTACATTTCACCCAGTTGAGGGTGCCCCTAAGTCACTCTCTTAGCTGCGGACCTCCCCTAAGGGAATGTTCATTCCGTGCCTTCCCTTGTAAGGCGAAACCTCCGCAGGCTTCCATCCGCCACGCTGTAGTAATCCCCCATCTTCGATCTTGAAAACTTCAACCTTCAGCGGCCTGCAGCATTTGATCATCTCCTCCTCACTATCCTCGCCGAAACCCCACAGCGACAAGTCACCTCCAGGGCAAGTACCTATTCAGCCAGTGTCAGCCCAGCTCGCACTTTAAGTGTTCAGAAGGAGTTGCTCACTCAAAGCCATGAGAACATCCTGCTCTGCCAGGAACTCAATGTAGTCCCCTGGTCCAGCCGGGCACGGGTTCATGAAATAACGTCCCTGCTCATCCAGCCCTGTTGACTGGAAGATGTTGATTACATCGTGAACATCGCTCTCGTTCAATCCATGAGGGATCACAGCGCGAGTGAGATTCGAGTGGCACTGGAAATCATAGCTGCCTCCGCTGAGGATGCTGTTGATGTACGGATCACATCGTGTACCAAGCAAGTCGTGCACACGTCCACCATGCTCATCCTTGCCGTACCACGCCAGTGTATCCGCGATGATGGTCACCAAGGGACGAATGTACGGCAGGTTTGACCACAGACGGTCGCCAACAGAGACATGACTTGCGTGCAGCTGACGAGTGCGAGAGGCCCAGAACCGCTCGCGGGGGTTGTGGGCGTTCCAAATGTTCAGGTCGCATGCGTCATGTCAGCTTGGACTTTGACTGGGCAGTATTGCTCAACTAGTCGACACCAGTCGCACCCGGTGCTCAGGGATCGGGCATTCGCCCAAACTTACCAACTTGAGGTCCCTCGGGTGTGCTAATCCTCACAATCGAACCAGCGGGCGCTTTCCACGCCTTGCCGGAACGAATAGGCAAGGTGAACTCCTCCACCAGAACTCTAGGAGCCTTCTGCGCGGACTCGTAAAGCACCTTGTCCACGGTAAGTGGTGATCCGGCCGTGGCGAGATAAGCTGGGACGGGCTTCGGGATCGGTTTGCGGTCCTTGAGCCGCTGGGCGGCGTCGATATCGGCAGCAGACATTCTTGAATTTGAAATTCTATAAACTGATGCAAAATTGGTCAAGGAAACAAGAAAATCATCCAGGAGGGCTCCGACTTTAAGAACATGAACGGCGGGCGTCGATGATAAACCCCGCAGAGGCCCTTACGTAAAGGCCGAGATTCGTGATCCGAAGCCGCTAGCCCACCATCTCCACAGCATGACTCCGGTGTTTAGCGCACGGAAGGAGACTCCGAACGGTGTCGGAGTCTCTTGCCCAGGCGCTGGCGCACTAAGGTTCAGCGGTTCCCTGCAAGGTCATCTAAGCAAAAACACCAAGACCCAAGTCATCACAACAGCAACCAAACGAGTTTAAGCACACGGAGGCAAGCAAACAGTTAAAATGACAAGACCTATCGAAAAGTTTATTGCGCGCATTTTTCTACTAAGCGCTAATGTATCAACTATGAGACTTAAACACGCGTTAGGTCGTTAAAAGGTAAAAATAAACACATGAAAAAGAAACGTCGGCCGATGGAGATACTCCAGGCTGTGATGCCTCGTGGGCGAATCGAACGCCCGATCTCCTCATTACTAGTGAGGCGCTATACCACTTAGCCAACAAGGCTTGCTTCGGACGGCGAGATGGCATGCTAAGAGCTCCAGGGGATGAGGCTGCTGCATGGATAGTGCGGTTGGCCACGAATGAGACCCATCCCCGATGAGCGACATCATGGCGAATCTCCAGGGAGGCCATGATAAGAAGCTGGCTTGGAAATGGAGTGTGTCTCTGAAACTTCCATTAGTGTGCGGCTTCGTTGGTCCGGGCTGTTGAGTTCGGCTTGATTTTGGCGACGTATCAGAGACTTGTAAGTGAACCGGCGCAATACTCTTTAAAACCAAGCTACCGTGTGAAAGAGAAATTGCGAATGGAGTTGAGACACCGAGCTGAAGTGACCTTCTCCCAGACCTGTCCGTCAACGCCGCTATGCCATCCTCCAGCGCCACTCTACTCGATATCTCTCACCATCCAGATAGATCCCTTCTCGGCAGTAGGCCAGACCCGGAACCCCATCTTCTCGTAAAACTTCACAACCTTCTCATTCTCTCCACCAACACCAATGTGCCATCCCTTGCCATACAACCTCTCGTCTCCACCCTTGGCCTTGTCGGCCTCTCTCAGGCTTTCTTCAAACTTGCCAATCAGCTTCCTCCCCCATCCCTTGCCTTGGTAGTCCTCGAGCAGGTCGATGTGCATCGTGCCCTTCCACTCTCCCCACAGGTCCTTCCTCTCATCGTCCAGCACAAGCCACGTCGGGTTCCAAGCCTGCTGAAGCAAAGCCTCTTCGTTCACCTCTCCCGAGGGCAAGTTCCACGGCGCTTTAGTCTCAAGGCTCTGGGGTCGCCTACCAGCCAGCTCCGGTGACGTTTCGAGCACTTCCTTCACGTAGCGATCATACGCGGCTGCGAAGTCGTTGACGTTGGGGCAGCCGATGCAGTACCCCACCACGCGACCGGTGCCGTCGTCGAGGACGTGGCAGGTCGAGGGCGAGAGGAGCGTGTACTGGTGCGTCCAGAGGAAAGGCGCCATCCGAGTGCCTACCTCGGATTTGTCGAGGGACGGAGGCAGGGTTGCACGGCACTGATAGCAAGGTTAGCAGGGCTTGCGGATGTGGGATGGCGGGTGCGTACGATGTGTGCCGTGTCCTCGAAATCGGAGGGTTTGTAGTTGCGGATGAAGGCCATAGTGTCGGAATAGTTTGTTGGCGTGCGTTGAAAAGAGGACTCGACGTTATCGTTGGGCTTCAAAGCGCTTTAGCCAGCAGGCGTGATACGTCGCGGCAGCGAGCGGGGTTCTCTCTGACGATGGCGAGTACGTAATGTCAACTCCAAACGAATTGATGCTACTATTTCAGCCAGATGTGAGATGGTCGTGATGTTCGACTGGATTTGGTAGAAGGGCAGGAGGACTCCCTATCAGTTGATGCTTACGGAAGGTTCGACGCCCGGTCATGGGGCCGTTTTAAATAGCGCCCGGCCGGCATTCCGGGCCGATGCGGATTCCCCCGCATCGCACTGCAGAGTTGCGCTGAAGACTGCTACTTTCCATCTCATCTCACCTAAGGCCACCACGCGGCGATCATGCATGAAAGGACTTTGAAATTTCAGCAATACTCTGTGAATAGATAACAAAACCACATCCACTCCTCTGGCACCAGCCACGTCGCTTGCTTGCTCCAGATCCAACAACATCTCCATCCATTACTTGGGAACGCAGACACACGACGCTGCATTGTTCCCGGTACACGCGCTGCCCCCGCGTTTCTGGAGATCCAAGCGTCAGTACAGTGCGGTGGCTCATGAAGTCTGTAGAAGCTGAACTCACCTTGCCTTGCTTCCCGCAAAGGTCGTTACAAATAGCGACAGAATCGCAACCCGTTCCTGGTGTTTGTGGCAGTGCGCTCGCGACGCAGGCAAAAGTGACGAAAAGCATTGAGAGTGAGAGTACCTTCATGTTTGCGGCTCGTGGAATGTTACTCAAGCGAAGTATTTGGACAAGGGCTCAATGAAGATTCTTTGTGTGGCTGTGGTATTAGTTTGCTTTCTCGGGAGTTGAAGAGCTGCTGGAGGGCGCGTCTTTATACCGTTGAACAACCCCGTCGGACCCTTTCCCGACGAGCAAGTTATCGAGTTCTGCGTATTTACTGAGACCTATATCTCGAATGCCATACCGAATAGCCTTTGAAGCTCATAGTCCCAAGTTTCAGACGACATCACCCGAGTCATTTTCACAAGCTGGCAAAAGCATGCGATCTTGCCATATCCGGGGGTTATTTCCCCCGCGTGTCCGCCTGAGACGTGATAAAGTTCGTCCAAACATCACAGAAGCTTTCCCACTCGCGCTCGTCAGGCCAGACTGTCGGGTTACTCCCGCTCAAATCTCCATGACAGACATACCCTCGTGCTATGATACAAGAAAGGCCACCCTGTTTGAAGATGTCTCCGTGGATGTGTCGTGTTTCACCGCGCAGCGAGGCCTCTCTCCATACGTCGTTTCCTGAAACTTGGTTATGTACACGGAGATTTCGGAAAATATCTTGTCCTGGAAATGCAATCCCGAGACTGGAGGCCACGGAAGATTCAAGGACGGCGCCCTGATTCAACCGCGGATATTTGACCTGCGGCACTCATCTCGGGTCTTGATTCTGTCTTACGGCGATTGCATGGCTTGCCCCCAAGTCCGAAAGCGCACGTTAGTAGCAACCTCAATGGCGGACTGCAAACAGGCGAGGGAAAGCAGTATCTAGCGACAGCTTCGGTTGACTAGATTGGCATGGACATTGCCATCCGCAGGATCACAGAAGTCCTGGTCATACTCACATCATGTCTATTATTCATACACTGAGTGACTCCTCCTCTATCAAAACTCCATGCCTCGCTTTGCAAAACCCCAACCTCTGTTCTACTTTCCTCTTTTTTCTTCCCCAAACTCTTTTCCTACAGGCGCTTCCTGCTTCACTTATTCCGTACTTCTTATCTGCATGCCATCCTGGACTCGGTAAGAGACGTCAGTCCCATCCATTCACTAAGAGAACCCACACAAAACAACCAAACCCCGTTTTTCATCTCAGCCAGATCGAACGCACACTTCGCAATGCTCCGTAGGACTCTCCGTCGCATCAGGCCCCCAACGAGTGGGTCATCACCCACAACACTCAGCCCTGATGGTCTAGCGGTATGATTCTCCCTTAGGGTTGTCTTCACGACACCTCAAATCTGGGAGAGGTCCCAGGTTCGATCCCTGGTTAGGGCCCAATTCTTTTGAAGATTGCACCAAATCACATCAATTTTTCATTTTTTGTTCGCGTTTTCTTGCGCCTACTTTGCTTCGTTTGTCAGCTTCATTCGTACGTGAGCTAGCAAGCTACCTGGAATACATTAAACAGCGGCTTGTAGTGGATCCACGTGCAGAACGGCCTTTATTTAGTGCCTCACTGTGATTTTAACCTATCTAGGGGCGATAGGCATTGCGGCGGGGTTGCGTGGGGTTTGTCATAATCGTCGAGACCACGCCTACGCCGAGGACTTGAGGAAGTTGTGCATGCGACAAGGTTTGTCTGGCCTTGCTCGAGGAAGAGAGTACGTGTCAGTACCAATCAATCATCATCAATATGGCCACGAGGGACATGTCGGCGATCCATCCGGAGCATCAAGAGCCGGCGAGGTTGTGGGCTGACACTAACAACAGAAACAAACACTACACTTGTCAAATACGAATATTCACAGGAAGAAACGATGTGAAGCCCGAATGATTTGATTTTTCCCACGGTACGCTACCTGGTACGTGGTATATCGGCCCAGCGTAAACCCCATCCTTAATACAGTATAGAAACACTCTGGTATTCTCCAAATTGAAACCACCATGCACCCATCTTCCAAAATATTGAGATCCTGCACGCGGCAGACGCCAGGCCCACCTCCGAGACGCACTCCATTTACCGCGAAACCCAGGACCCCGCCTAATTAAGATCTCTCCAGGAGTCAAGATCCAACAAGTCGCTCACCCACACGAGAGCGGCGAGTGAGAAGGAGTGTAAGAATAAGAAATATACAATAGAGACCACACCATTGTGCGGTGATCATGTAGTGGGAAATAGAAAGTAAAACAACAGTAAAACAGCAGTATAGAAAGGGTTTTCATAGATTCGTCATGACCATTTTCTCTCCCGTCCCCTTTTCCAGCTATCCGTGCGATAATGGGAGTAGATTAGAATCGAAATAGAAATATTGTAACCAACTGAAATGTCTTAGATCATGCCGCCCGGCATGGAGCTGTTGTTAACGCCGCCGGGGATAGCCGTTGGAGGACTGTTGCCCCGGTTCATGCGAGCACGCATGTTCATGCCGTTGGCCTCGCTGATGGTCTTGCGTAGTCGGCGTCGCTGGCCCCCTTGGGCATCCTCATCGTCGCTGATGGAGAAGGCGCTGTTGCCATCACCATTGGGGTCGCTAGCCATTGGTGGCGGCGGCGCCAGAGGGAGATGAGGAGAGCTAGCGCCCATATCCTCCTCGCCCCTGCGGCCAATGATGGAGCCAATCATGTTCCGGCGCTTGGGGTTGATCGGAGGCACTGGTGGAGGGTTGATGTTGGCATGAGCATGAAGATTGGGCGTGGACGCAGCGGCACCCAAGATGCTTCCCGACCGCGATCGAGAACCGCTCCTCGAGCGGGACTCTGATGTCTCAGGAAGAGCAACAGTAGGGACCCGGGAAGTAGACGATACAAAAGTGGGCTCAGAGATGTCCTTCTTCTTGACAACTCGCTTCATCGACTCATCAAGGCGGGTGACGGGAGCATTCTCCGCCGCAGGAGACGGAAGCGGAGGAGCAGACGGCCGGCGAGGCGGGGGGCTGAAGGTAGGCGTGGACTGACTAACAGGAATCTGAGGCGAAGGCATGGGTGCCATCGGAGACACCGGGGATGGTTGGCCGGAGTCGGGTCCTCTGCGACGATACTGAACAGCGAGATTGCCCTGGGATGCAGATCGATCAAGGGCCTTTGGGGCAGCAGCAGCTCCAGGGTATGGCTGGGGAGGCATATGCGGTGACCGGCGGATGTTGGTACCGGGCAAACCGGGGGACGGCATCAGCGGCCGAGAAGGCGGGGGTCCGTTAGGACTGAGTCCTGCTTGCCGGTCCTCATACGGTGACGAGACGGTGCGAAGTCTAGCAGGGCGCTGAGCTCTCTCACCGTTGCTCGCCTCGGAACCGCTACGATCCCGCTCCGTGCGTGACGGAGGGCGTGATCCGCCACGCCCAGGCCCCGCACCAGGTTGAGGCTCTTCGCTTGGCGTCCGCTGGTAAGTCACGGGAGGAGGACGGCGTTCGCGCGACGGAGAGCGAGTGCCCGGGGTGCGGTCTCGGCTTGGTGCCGTGCGTGATGCCGGGGGCCCTACCATGGCGCCAATTGTAGAGCCGCCCAGAGCGCCAGGCATAATGGGCATTGTGCCGGACGTCGGGCTACGCTGAGCCTCCAAGAGCTGCTTGCGAGCCTGTCTGAAAGCCCGCAACCCAGCGTGCATTGAATCGTCTTCCTTGGGTTGCTCCTGTTGGGGTTGAGCAGGTGCCGTCTCAGCTCTGGCAATTTCAGGCCTCTCGCGCTCCTCCTTGCCGATGGAATGGCGCTCATTCTCCTCAAAGCTAGTCTTGTTCGGGCTGGGAGCGCTGCTAATTGTCGAAGTGGCCAGTCCCAGCATCTTGATCGCCTTGGCATGCTGGCTGTTCTCACGATTAGGACGGTCGGCCAAAGAACCTCGGCTAGTCTTGGACCTCAAAATTCCAAGAGGGTTAGGCCGAGGCAGTGAGGGCTCTCTGGTGCGCTCAAAAGAGTGAGGGGACAAGGAGCGAGACAGAGATCGGCTGTCACGATCAGACTCCACATAGGAAGTGAGTCTCTCTCGGACCCTGCGCTGGGCATCTGCCAGCTGGTTGGCAAACTCGTCGTGCTCCTTCTCCATCTCGGTGCTGGAGCCGGTATGACGCTCAGAAGGCGCTGTTGGTGGGTTCTCCCTCGGGACTGGGGTAGGAGCGGAAGTAGGAGCGGGCGGCAGTGCAGAGGTGGGCGGCGGTGCAGAGGTAGGCGCCGGAGCCTCCTTGGTCTCCTTGATCTCCTTGGTGGCCTGCTCGTTAAACATCGGGATCGTCGGGGACTGCCAGTCTGGCGACTGCACTTCCCAGGGGTTTGCCGTTACTCCCAAGTCAGCCAGGGATGACGGGTCGTAAGGATCAAGCGGGAATCTGGAGGCGAAAGTGGATGTTTGAGGCGCCGAGCCGTAGATTGACGAGGTGTTGCTGTCTGTTCGGAGATGGGCGCGAACCATGCCGCTGAGGCCTGCAGATGAAGGCAGGGTTGGCGAGTCTTGTGGCGCGCCGAGCTGGTCGGCGGGTGCCGAAGGGAACGGTTGATCAGAAACTGGGGAGGGCTCAACTGACTCCCTGCCGCTGAGTGAAAGCGGAGTGGGGATGGCCGAGTCTCTGAAAGCGGGATGATCGCGGTCCGCTGGTCGCCTGGTGACCATGGGAGACAACTGTGCCTCCTCTTCCTTCTCGTTGTAGTAAATCGACGCGGCATCTTCCTCCTCCAACGTAGGCTCAACCTGGACGACGGGCTCAGGTCTCTCAATAGGCTGTCTCTGTGCGGACGAAGACGACCGGGAACGACCAGTGGTTTGCGAAGCATTGGACTCGGTGCGGAATCGATTGGTAGGTGTCTCTCGACCTTGTTGTAGTTGAAGTTGCCTCTGGGCGTACCTGGTATCGTCATAAGAGTGAAGAGGCTTCTGGAACATACCCATGGCTGTGGCCTTGCCTCGGTCGTTGGGAAGAATCGAATGTTCCTCCCCTTCACTGATGGGCGGGCTGAGAGGCGGCGCACCGCCAAACGAGGGCCTCAAATCCTGGTTCCGGATACCCAAGTCCATTGGTTGGATGGGCGATGCGGCCGTCGGCGGGCTGGCAGATCGCAGATTGGGCGCGCTTCCCTTGGCCAGTATTCTGCGTTCACCAAATCGGTCCGCAAAAAGACCCGTTGTTGGCGAAGGACCACTCTGAAGGTCGGGTGTCCTGCTGCCAAAGCCACGCTGTCGGGAAAGCGTGTCCATGCGGGACAATGCCGAAGATTGTTGCTCCTGAAGCTCGTTGTTCAGACCTGTCTCGTAGAGACGCTTCGTGCGGGTCATGCTTCTTTCAAGCAGAGGAGTGCCCGCTGCAGAACTCGGCGCGGTTGATGAAGACTGCCAATCCTTGGTGGAAGATGTTGGTTGTGACATCACAGAGGTTGCGGCAGTGGAGTTGCGGCCGAGTGATGGTGTTGAGGAGGTTGTTGAATTCGTCTCCCTGTTGCGGTTGTAGCCGGCGGGAGGGGGAGATTCCGCGCGTGCAAGATCGAGGCTTGACGTGGATTGAACCAGGTCCTGGTCATCGTCGAAAGACATCTTCGCCTTCTCCGTCTGCCTCCATTTCTGGAAAGAGGACATGGCAACATCGTCGTCATACAGAGCACGGTGGCTCATTCCGCCTCCATCGACATTCTTCGTCGACGCGCTTCCGGAGGCAATCTTATAAATCTTTTGGCGTCCACCAAACAAGTTGTTCCCTTCTCCCGGCTTGGACCGGTCCATGATGCTTCCCGAGACAGAGTTCCCGTCTGAGGAGTGGAATGAATCCATGCGATCCATACGGGCAAAAGGGGCCTCTTTCCTAATGGACTCAACCTCAGCAATGTCAGAGAGACCGCTCGCACCAGCGCCGAATCCAAAATCCATTCTTGATGCACGCTTGGGGAAAAGGACGCTGTCGTCGCTGGCCTTGCCGATCTTGGTATTGGGATCATCTTGCTCTCTTAGCATGGAGAACCTCGCTGAAAGACCAGTCATCAATAGACTTGTGCGGAAGTCGTCGGACGAGGGTAGGGCATTCTCAAGGTCGAGCTCTTTCTTGGGCTCCTCCTCCTGCGACTTCTTGCCCTTGCCAAACAATCTGAAGGGGGCAGGAGATTCAGACTCCTGAGAGGCCCGGGGCGTAGATGAGGTATCATCCTTGGCCCTCTTCTTTGTGCGAAAACGGTTCATTGTGACTGATTATCGAGAAACCGACAAGCTGAACAATCGTGTTTCGATGGGTTAGTGAGCTCGGGGGTTGCTCTTCATTAGACAGCTTCCATTAATAGTGGTTGGGATGGTAGATCGAGAAGTTGGGATGAAAGGGCGAAAGTTTGTTTGAAACTGGAAAAGTCGTTGTCGTCGATTGGCCAAGAATGCGTCTGAAGATGGGATGCCTGGACACAAATAGTATGGTCAGCAAAGATTTGACAGGAACCCTTGGACAAACAAACACGTTCCGGTCTCAGCTCCAGACGTCTTGCAGCGTGGGGAAACAACGATTGAGTTCAGCAAACGTCGGAGACGCAGTAGCTGTGCTTGAGCCCCGTCGCAGCGAGTGGATTGAGACGAGGGAAGGGCCAGAGTTTTGACATGAATGCGACGAATATCCAAGGCAAAGGGACGAAGCTGGAGAGGGCCAGGGGCTTGGTGGCAAGCGAACATGTCAAAAACGTACCTGGTTCAGCAATTGCGCTGTGTCGGGAGTGTTTCAGCAGTATGGGGATCGTGCCTGGCTGTCAACGTCGCAAGTGGACTTGACTTTTGAACAGCCGCAAGGTAGCGTCGGCGTCGATCCTGTGGAGGATTCGTGATCGAAGGGGAAAAATGGACAAAATCGTCGTCGGTCCAGGAGAATCGAAGACTTTGGTGGTACGACGGGTTAAGCCAGTATGGTGGTTTGGTGCACAGGACGTAGAACTTTTCAGGGTTCAGAGTCGCACACAGAACCCAATGGTTTCCTGCACGATAGGCTGGCGGCAGCAAGTCGTGCTTCGACTTCGGGGTCGGATTGGGAGTGGTGGTTATGTGCTGGAACCGCAAGGGAAGCCAGGCGGTGGTTCGAGGTCGAAGTCGAGATCGAGGTCGGGGGAGGGAGAAACGAAGTGAAGAAGCGAAGCTGCTGAATCGCGCGTTGATAAGACAAAAGGGAGTCGTGGCCGTCGGGGGGGTAATTCGACAATCCCGGTCGACAAGTCCTTTTTGGGTCGATATGGGGTGGTGGAAGGTAGCAGAGATACTGGATCTCGCAGGGCCGCTCGATTCTCTGTGCCTCTCGCTCTCTCGGTTATTGGGTCCAAGCGAGTCGTCGGGAGACTGCTACTTGCTGCTTTGACGATCGAGGTAGTCGACGCTGTCGAAAAGACGACGGAGGATAGGTCGAGAGGAAGAGGAGAGACAGAAGAAGGCGTGATGTTGGAGATGTGGGAGGTCCTCCTGTTTAGAATTTTTTTTTTCCCTCTCGTTCCTCCTTACTACCTATTTTTTTCCGTGACAGGCAAACAAAACGACCCGGAAGAAGAAAGGGAGTGACTTGGGTGTAGCTGATCAGAGAGAACAAGGAATGGCAGGCGAGTGGGAAAGAAGGACTGGAGACCTGGTGGAATTGAAGGTGACGGGAGGGAAAGGAGTGACCCAGGAGGGAAAAAAGAGCAGTCGGTCGTCTGGATGGTCGACAGGGGACAGGGGCATTCGAGGGCCGTGGACTGTGGGCAGAGGCAGCGAGAGATTGGAGAAGCGCAGGAAGAACTCTCAAAAGAGACCCCCTGCGGCCTGTACCTGGTCCTGCGCCTGGCAGTGGTGGACAAGGTGCGGTACCTGGCAGACAGGCGTGGATTGAGCGTGCCTGTGCCTGTGCCTGTGCCTGTGCCTGGCTTGTCTGGCTTTGGTCTGGTCTGGTCTCTGCTGTGGGAGCTGCAAGGAGCCCTGCGATTGGACGAGGGGAACAGGGCAAGCCCAGGATTGGCTCAGGACAGGGGACCGGGGCGCAGGGGAGAGAGCCGTTTAGCGTTGGGTCGAGGTGGTTTAAGCGGTGCGGCAGGTGGAGAGGAGAGTGCAGCGACACCACACTGGACTGGGTGACTGGAGAGATGTGAGAGGGGTGGGATGAGTTACCAGCTGGCGGGTGCCATGTTAGCGACGCCAGTGTGGAATGGCGGCAGGGGCTTAACGGAGGAGTAACGAGATGCGCCAATGAGGGATCGGGAGAGATTAGGTAGGTGCGGCCCACGGGAAGGGAAGGGAAGGGAAGGGGGGGTGTGGGCGGTGGGTGGTGGTGGTGCACCTGCGCAATGTGATGTTCACTTGCACCGAATGCCAAATTTGAGGTGGGGGGAAACCACGACGGCGACGGTCTTTCCTTC
This sequence comes from Colletotrichum endophyticum, assembly GCA_027406105.1. Lineage (NCBI taxonomy): Eukaryota > Fungi > Ascomycota > Sordariomycetes > Glomerellales > Glomerellaceae > Colletotrichum > Colletotrichum endophyticum. The sequence continues at coordinate 648,100 of JANVYF010000010.1, read as the reverse complement.
CACGTCCCCGTCCCACTGTGCTGTGTTCTCCGGTAAGGTAGGTAGGTAGTGACTGCCTCTGACCTGACCAGTCATACCTGCGAGTGCACAGTTAGTTGAAGCAGGTCCAGTCCAGGCAAGGGGACGCACAAGCACCTGCTCTGCTGAATCTGAAGCGAAAAAGCAAGTACACATGATGATCACAGCCTGGTCAAACGGCAGGAAGGAACCAACCAGAGCAGTCATGGGAATCTCTTCGTACCTACAGCAAGTAGGAGCGCCGACTGCCGGGACATGCAAATACCTACGGCAGATGCAGCAAATGCAGGTACACGCCCGGCGCTGCTCCTTCCAACACTGATCAGCACCGTCTACACATGGCACAGACCACAGACATAGCACGAGACAGGCGACAGGCAGGCGCAGGCGCTGGCGCAGGAGACACCACGCAGGAAGCAGGAGGCAATTTCCATTTTAGCAGGAACATTGGGTGGATGGATGAATGGATGGATGGAAGGAAGGAAACGCATCGCATCTGCTCCTTCCGGCATTTCAAACACGACGGCGGCAGCAGCTTCTCACACTGCCTTCCTCACCAGACCAGAATGTGTGTCCAGTCCATTCCTGCAGGCCACAACTCGGCATCCTCCATTCCATCTCCCACTTCCATGGCCCGAACAAGAAATTATCATCAAAGCAACCCAAACAGCCCGCATCGTTCGCACCGGGACCGGCGCCGATGGCCACCGCCAGCCTCGAATACGGCGGCAAAAAGAATAAACACGTCAACATCACCACCGCTCCAGGAGCAGGAGCATGAGCATGCGCATGACACCGCCCAATGCCAGCTCCCCTCGATCGACAGCGCCTCCGTTTGTTTTTTTTGTCATTTGCATCCGCCACCGCTGTTTGATCTCGTCCTCAGTCCAACACCATCTGTGCAGTCGCATTCAAGCAATGGAAACTCTCACAATGCCCAGACAAATCACAAACCACCACATCTACCGCCGCCATCGCAACGCTGCCCATTGATTGGGATCCGGAGCTTTGATCAGCATCATTGCAAAATGACCACAAATCGACTGTCCGAGCCACTCCACGTCCCGTCCACGTCCAGTCTGCCTACGCGCTGCGAGATTGTCACCGTCTGTTCGCTCCGATGCGCAGACCAGGTCGTGCCCCTTCTTTCACTGGGCCTAGGAAAGGCGCTTCGACGGCAAACGGACGAAACAGGCTGCACTCAAATCATCGTCAATAAAAACAAATCGTCGGGATATGCGCCCTCCACCTTCCCGGTCCCGTGAGCCGCTGTCTGGTCTCGCAAGCAACACTGACCTCCGCATGCCGATGCTCCTGGTCTCGCCCCCCGAACCTCCAGACAACGGCCCTCCTGCCTGCCACTGTCATCGCCATTGCCACCAGCCACAACCATCATCCGCCCGCCCGCTGTTCAAGCCCAATACGCAGGCCAGCTGCATGTATCTTGCTCTCTGCCGGCATCTCCTTCGCTTCATATGCATTGAGGACTGCTCCAAGAAGCTTTCATCCCGCAGCCTGCTGGCCGCCTCCCGTCCAAACGGCCAGCTGAAGGAGGGGGAGGCGTGCCTCTAACACCCACGGGTGTTGGCTCCAGATTGCATGGCTAATCATCATGCCCGCTGCTCCGCCAAATTGCCATTGGGTTCGTCATCTCAGGCCAGCCTTTGGCTGCTGCTTCAGCACTGAGCACCACACGGTTCAGCAGTTCCCTCCAGCTGCCTACTACCGACAAAGTAAGGAGCCTTTGCACCGGAAGACCTGCCTGTACTGACCGCCGCGCTCACTGCACGCCGCTGCCCTGCGTCTTCCTGCATCGCCCTGCGTCGCCCTATCTCGACCGCATGACCGCCAGAGGCCGCGCTCAGCATCATCTTTTTTAACCTTAAAAAGAAGCAGACGGCACGCTTTGCATTACTTACCATGCCAAGATGTCATATTCTCACATAGATCACGCTGGCCCGCATTGACGTTTCCATGCTGATCGCTAGAATACAAACGAGATGCGTCAATCCAAGTCCCTGGAATGCTTCATGGCCAGAGAGCATCGTCTCTCAATGGGGCGTGTCGGCAACAATACCAAGAATTCAGGGGCTCGCTAGCAAACCACGCCTTTTTTTAACCTGTCTCACCACCCAGCCGAACCACCACGCCAGCCGTTGCAAGCTCGCCGCATCTTCTGACGGCTCGCAAGCTCTGACTTTAGAGCCGAGCCGGAACTGCCATGGCTTCTGAAGCGCTTGCGAAAGGTTGGTCTGGACCCATTGGCTAACAACATCAGCCCGACCGGCAACACTCGCCGGCGCAAGCGCTGCGCGGCTCGGCTGAAGGCTGCTGAAAGTTACATGTCGTCTTTCCGTCGTTCAATAGACTCCAACTCTCTGGGCCACTGTTCAATGCAATGCGTTAGAGACAAACCCATGGAAGCACACGAATGTGATGCGAGACTTGGACCCTGGGACCCCAGGACCCTTTTGCTCAGCTGAAATATGGCAGGGCGAATCTGATCACGGATTGTACGAATATCATCCATTGGGACGATGGCCCACCATTAACCTCCATCATTTGACTCAGCCTCGGCTCATCTGAGGTGGCAGCTCGTTGCTGTATGTATTACATCGCACCGGCGCGCCCAAACCTATGCTGCTCGTCTGCAACAAGTTCAGCTTGACTTCACGCCTTATTCTCAGCGGCGGACGGTCGGTCTACACGTCTGTCTTTACGGGATGCCATCAACTGCAATATCCAATAGATGATTAAGGACCACAAGGTAGCCACGCCGCCGTCGTCACCTCGGAGGTGGCTGGTGTATCCTGGCGGCGTCACGCAAGATCCCGTCGGAGCTTGCTGCCAGCACTACTTTCCCGTTCCGCCCGCCGGCCCCTTTCTGAGCTTAACTCTCGAGGTTGGCTTCTCGCCACTGCTGGCTGTGAGCAGCAAGGGACGGAATACGAACTGTTACACTTAAATCAGTCTGCCCAACCTTATGCAAGGCTATTTACTCGAGTTTGCAGCCAGTGGACGCCCGACACCGACAAGTTCAATGAAATCCCCCTTGTGGCACTTGAGACTTCGAATGGCAGTGCCGATACGCTTTACCAGGTCAGCATTGGCCCGCGCCCACTTTGCAAATCACCCGCGCTGCCATGCAACCCCCGCGTTTCCGCTGGCTGTGGTGAATGCGCGTTTCGACTCTTGTCCAATCAACAGCGCTTCCGCGCATCTCGCTCTCAAACCCTCGGGAGGAAGTCTTGGACGAAAGGTTCAATTCGACCTGCGCAGAGCAGAAAAGCGTCCATCCAAGCCTTCTCATGAATCATTGGGTTTTGTCACCCGTTTGGTTTCGGATCGGCGTTTGTTTCGACGTCCGTATGTCTCGGTGCCGGTGACAGATTGATTCGTTCTCGCAATTGGCCTAGTGGGCCATGTCTCACACTGGAAATTGACCATATTTTCTCTTGCTCCGTCCGGGCCTCGTCCGCCTCGACTACGGATGAGAACCCACCGCCCTGCCCGAGACGAACGGCGCTGGCGTGGTCAACGGGGAACGGTTGTCGATTGACATACGACAGGACACAACTCTTGCATCCTTGTCAACAGCATCCTCTCAAGATGCCGAAGGACCAAGTCCGATTGTTCACGGCAAATGCCTTCTTTTTTGCAAACACGCATGCGTTGGGGAGCCGCCCCACCACAATTGCAAACCGAGGTCAGCATTTCACAGTTGCCAAGAAAAGTTTTGGACACACTGATTCACAGCTGGTTCAGAGTGACGACGCCGAGCGCACTAATGGTGATGGGCTGTTCGACTCGACGAAGGAGTGTTTAGAATCAGCCACCAAAGAACCTGTGTATAGTTCAGTCGGCCAATCCAGGACAAGAAAACGACTTTCGCTGAGTTGTGCGAGTTGACGACTTCATTCTCAGGGATGTCTCGACTCTCGAGAGACAACAACGATACCTTGTCCACTTGCAAAGAGGGCAGCGATGACCCCGCCAGCCAAGCAAACGCTCGCTGTCAGAAGCAGGCAGTGACAATCATTCTGTACACACCCCCTTTTCGAAATTTGAGGAGGGGAAAACCAGCAGACGACTCACTCTCGGCGCATCCCTGCGGATCGGCCGCGTGGTTCCGCGACCAATCAGAAGTGCGTGCCTGGCGCTTTGCCCTTTTCGGTGATGAGCCTGCTACCCCTGACTTGTGGTGGGGGGTTACATTTTGCACAATGAGGTGTGATGTGATGGCGTTGCCGCTGCGTGTGCAACAACCCATCTGCTATCGTCCGCCAGCGCAATTATCACCTGCTCCAGACAATGCAACGGGGAGACTCGAGCTTAGGTGATAGCGGACAATGAGCGCCGCACCTTGCACTTATTTTGAGAAGGGATGCAGCATATTCTGCCGGCGTCGTGATTCCCCGAGGACTTGATACATAAGCTAAGGTCACGGAAAAATGCATCGCGCTCTGCACAACTCTTGCAACGCCGCCGCCCCGGAGAACGCCGCACCAGTGCAGTACCTAGCCAAGTGCAAGATTCGGGTATCAGATCTCACTTTCAGATCCCGGCATCCGCCGCCTGAAAGAATATTCGATCGTCGGGATAGTGAGGCACGTTAGGCGAGAGCCTCTCGCCGACAGGCGGCCTTAAGCCCAACGGGGCGGGAAGGCTGCAGAGCAAATCCGATATGGAGATGGGCAAACACAGGGCTTTTTTCGTGCAGAGAACCATTATTCCCAATTCCAGGGCGTTGGTTGATGACTGGTTCGGTCAATAGCGCTATTTCAATCAGCGGTGGGAGCGAGATCCCAGCTCGAGATTGACCGAGTCGGCGCAGAAAGAAATCTCAAGACGTGCTTTCTTGGCAGCCAACGACGGGAATGAGCTTTTGATTTTCGCAGGTCGAAACTGATCGGCAGTGTCTCCCACGAGGGACGAGACGGATAACGGACGGTCGTCCGAGGTTGCGCCCATGTTAATTCCAGCGCACATCAACCGAAAGGAAAAAGGGTACATCGAGATCCAGGCCAAATTTTTCTTGTTAATCAACGTTGATGAAGGAAGTGGGTTCGAGCACTTTGTCGACTCAGCCATGGAAGTGTGTTCCAATTTTCCAAGAAAGCCCAAAATTCCCGCTTGTTGAAACGGCGAAGTAATTCCCCGCTGCGGCCCAGGTTTGTCCCAGTCGCCACCACGGCATGAATCTCGTCGGCCTGGGTCTCGATGGCCCGGTAGAGCCGCAGATTGAGGTTGTCGCAGCTTGATTGACCGGGAACAAAAGTATGGGGTCAGCACGAGATGCGTTGTTCGCGGTTCGTCTGATGATGACGCTCGCCTCTGCACAAGCCGGGCCGTTCCCAGTCTTTAAGATTTTGCAGTTGTTTTGGCGGTCCAAAGCTTTTTTCCCGCACTAGAACGTGTCTCCACGGTCCACACCACGACACGTTGCCGGCAAGGCTGTCCCGGGGCTGATCGCTTGGGGAAGACGAGGGCCTCTGACCGAGTGGAGAGATGACCTGTTGACGATGGACTCATCGAATCACGACAGGCACAATATGCCGAGCGTCCGGAGTCGTCGTCGGGAGTTAACAAGCTGACGAAGATCGCAGGTTAAAAGACCCCGAAGAATGATGCAACTAGGCATTTCTTGCCGCGAGATGGAGCTGCCATTCCGTTGCAACGAGGTGCTGCCACAGTTACGTATTACGTCCGGCCCTAGCAGATCATGAACAACTCATCAACGATCATGCGAAGCTCTCTACGTTAAATCTAGGGCACAATAATATGGACAAAACATTGAAGGCGCAGGAAGACCCCCACAAGATGGACTTCACGCATGGCGATTCCCGACGAGTCACGATGTTCATGACTCCGCTAGGCAGCCGGGCACTGCAGGCAGACTGTGGCCTCACGCCTTCCTTGATTGATTGCCTCTCGCTCTGCAGCTGGCTTGAGGGCATTGTCACATTAAAAGCCCCTTGTCGGCGCTAACTCGACGACATTATTTCGCTTCCGCGCCGCGCTGGACCGCCCGCAATCTCCGCGATTTGCAGCCCTCCTTCCGGTTGGGCCGCCCCTCGATTTCCAACAGGGCGGGCCAGAGGCCAGGGCTCGCGGAAACTCTGATCGATGATGAGGGCAAATGGGGACCTGACGTCGTAGAAGAGTTTTCGCACAAAAGTTCTGGACCTCGATTAGATTTTCAAAAATCTTGGAAAACACTGGGAGCAGGGCGACGAGAATCTCATTCCCCACGTGTCGCCGACCGTGCTTGTTGTTCCCCTGCCTCGAGGAATGCAACCCGAAGCGGCGGATTCGGGGCTGGAACTCGACTCCCTGGTCAGAGGATCGGCTCATTGCCACTGGCCGAACAGTGGTCGCATAGAAGCGGCCCCGTCTTGAACAATGCCATTCGAACCCTTCGTGCTGATGTCACTGCTCTCAAACATGTTCGTTGCAGGGCGTGGTCACGGCATACGCTGTGCGAGTGCACCGCAGTAGCTTCATGTCGTCTGCAGTGTGCCGCTTGGCGCTCGCTACAACACACGGGCGATAGATTGAACTGAAGAATTGCGCGCATCCACGCGTTCACGACGACGTCCAATGCCGGCCCGCCTTGTTTTGTTTACAAATTTCCCGGGACGTCAAGATGGACGCGGTTCTGAAGGCGCGTACCGGGTGTGCGGCGATGGCGTTTGGCGGGGTACGTTAACGTCCGCCACAGGCCGACCCTGGCGACTGGGAGAGATTGCCATTCGAGAGGGGCGCGCACGCTGGTGGTGTGCTCTTGACGTGACGTCGGCAGAGATGCGACCTGCGGAAGGCCGGGCGATAAGGTCTCTCTTTGGGATAGCCCGGGCAGGCGTCTGCGAGGCGAATGTCAAAAAGTCGCATGGGAAATTAAACGCGGCGATGGGACTTTCCGCCATCACTGATCTCTCTCTGTCTCTCCTGGCGGCTGGTGCAGTTGAGGGGACCTGCTGATTGTGGCGGCGCGTCGGCGACGCGATGGTGCGAGGTGGCATTGAAATTGAGCGCGCCGGTGAAACCTTGGGGTGGTCGAGTGCCATTTCGTACCCGGCCTCGAGGTCCGGTGCGACGCTTGAAAGAGTTGAGATGAGACGGTAAGAAACGGGTATATGTCCGTTGCCGGCCCAATATCAGTCGGCGGCTTTCCGACTTCAGACCAGCGCTTGATGGGACGTCGGCCCGGCTGATTGATAACCACCAGGACACGCCACGGCATCTCCCCAGGTGTCAAGCCACGGTGACACATGTCACGACTTCAAGTGGTTTGATTCACAACGGTGCACTTAGTTGAGGTGTCAATTCTGTCGGCCTTTGCGACGTGTTGGTTTTCAAGGCACACATCCGGTGACGTAGATGTGCGATTGCCGAAATCGTTTAACCGATAGCATCGTTCTACCGCCATGATAAGCAACCAATTTTACAAGCAAATATAGTTGCCAATGACCGTTTCAATTCCCTTTAGAACCATTCGACAAGCTATCTTTCCCACCTGGTGTTTCACTGCTTGTCTTCTTGCCTGCGACTTCTTCTACCTCAACGGAATATATTCCCTGCCACATTTGCGCCGAACCGGTGAATGCTCTACCGTCCATCCACCAACTGACTGTGATTTGGGAGAGCCAGGAGACTCAGGTCGGCTGCAGCCATTCCAGGCCCCGCCACGGCGATATGATTAAAACAAGCCCATCCTCCGTGCATGTGAGGTCTTCGAGGTCGCCTCTGCGGTTGAAGCATCGTATTCAAGGGAGCTATCTCCAATGAGACCTGGATGTCCAAAAGGGTTCGAGTAAGAGCATGGCCCTCAAGACGGTTTGAAACGCAGGGGATTTATACGACCACCTGCGTGGTCACTCTCCAGCCACGGCCAATGACTCCGATATCTGATTTTCAGTATGCGTGATCCGGATACCCGTCCGTGGATCCGTGCTGGGAAGAGTCGTCCGAGTAGTAGCTATCCAGCACAGATGTACCCGAATGTTACCTTTCTCTCAGTGTGTTGCGCATGGTGAAGATGGTGTGATTTCCTCTCGCGACGTCCGCTTCGACCAAGGTGATTCCTTCCTCGGCTCAAATACCTCATCGTTCTGTTCAACTCGTCACGTACCATTCCTCGAGCAGTGAGAATGGATCAGGTCCACCAGGAGCTGCTTCTCCCCCGAAAAACGTGGTCTTTGACGTTTAGACGGGTTGGGGAGGGTGACGAGAGCTCTGCAGGCCACTTGATCATTGACGCAGACTCGGAGGTTTGAGGGTTATCTTCATGTGTGCTTGTCCTACTGGAGACTCCTACCATTGAATAGGAAAGGCTAATCCGCACCGACGAAGATAGTGTTCCAGCTGATCTCAAGATATTTGGCCAACTTCTCCGAGCGTTTCTTGTTTTGTGATTTCTTGACATTGTTGCGTCCTTCTTGGTCGGAGCACCCCCGCTTCGGCCTGAGCTGTTGGTTTTGGGCTCGATGTCCTGTAAATTGAGCTTCGTAAAGAATATCTCAGTTCCTGAGAAGCGTTGGGTTTTGACAGGATTGGCTAAGCGGCAAGGCACGTGGACATCATGCAAGGCGATGACTGCTGGGGGTAATATTACGAGACTGATTCTATCTACATTTAACCTCTAAACACGCTGTCCGTCGATTCCATATGATAGCTGTGTGCTCGGTCGAAGATGGTTTCTCGGCTCATGCTCGTCAGCTATGTTCACGTTTCAGTCAACATTACGTTTATCAAGTACCACCAACAGACGCTTACGTTGTTTACAAGCACGTGTCTCCCTCCTTCGAGCACGAAACACCGGCAGGCGTGTAGATGGGGTAGTTGCCGTCCAGCGTGAGCGGGTTGCCGTGAACGCAGTTCCATTGGCCGCTGCGGCACTGCCCGAGGACCTCGCGGAACTGTTTGCAGAAGCTGGTGACCTGGGCAGGGCAGCCGGCGCGGGTATCCTGTGGGTACGTGAGTGGGTTAGTCGCAAGTTCCGAGTCTTTGGATGGTGCCGTCATGATTTTAGGAAGAAGGGAAAGAGAAGGAAGCATGACGGAGAAAGGTGTGAGATGGACGTACGAGAGCTGTGGCTTGCTCGGCGATGGGGCTGGCCATTGCGCTGGGAGCAAGGGCGAGAAAGGGGAGGAGGGCGGTGATCTGCATCTTGAAGACTTTTGCTGCGAGCGATGTTAAGAGGGTGTGATCTGTGGCATCCGTGATGGAAGGGAGCCATGAGCTCTTTTATAGATGAACCTCATGCATCAATGCCAGAGCACATCCAGTCCTCTTGTTGTGTTTATTGAAGCCATGCTATCTTGCAAGCTATGTGTACCTGATTCAATCTTCTGGCGATAGCACGTGCTCGTATTTACGAACGCATTGTCACATGAGCAAACCGTCTCAATGTGGCACCCTTTCAGGATTCGTAAAATTTTCCATCAATCAGTCATTTCATCGGAACTTGGTTTCCGAGACTGGACCCATTCAACGATTCTCCTTAGCCTTCTGAAGGCATGTAGCTAGGATATTGTTGACTTCAGTAGACTGAGGAGCATAGAATAATCATTCAAGTATCCATTTAACCGACGACTCTCTGTTGTGAGCTCTGTGTCAGATGCGATCTGATGAGATGAATCCCGTCAGGAAGATATCCTGGCTCCGCCATTTCGTTCGCAGCATCCCACCGGCAACGCCAATGTCTCCCCGGGGACAGTCGTTCGGGATTATGTGCCAGAAGGGCTTTTTTTTGGAGTTGGAACTGGCTATAAGGAGAGCAGACCTTTTCCAATAGTTGGAAAAGTCACGATCGGTCCACTTACTGCACATCTACACTTTGGCCTCTTTGCTAGACATCCGAGACACACAGGCGACGCGGATTTGACCTAGGATAAACATCACACTTTGAGAGTCGGTTGATAGACTACCATCCCGCCATTTTCAAACACAGCATCTAGAATGATAAAAGCCCGGCAATGTTTATACAAGCGCCCCAGTAAAATGCTACATAGACACGTAAGCCGGTGATGCCCTTCGGCTTGAAACTAACATGGTGAATATCGGAATCAGGCCAATTTCAATGATCCCATATCGCGAGGCGGCTCACATGCAGGTCGCGAGGACGAGACCAAAGTCGCCGGCATCGTCTATGACCCGTCGTCAACACCCTTGGCAATCTTTGGCCCGCAGGTCGGCGGAATCGTTCGCGGCGTCCCGCCCAAAAAAGGAGGATCTCAGCATCGTGGGGCGTGTAAGGCGGTGTCGACTGTCGACACCACCAAGTGCAGCAAAAAGAAGGTAGATGAGCAAGGCCTGGTTTTGATCCAGGGATCTGTGGATTTCAAGTCCACTGCGTTAACCACTGCGCCACCGTGCTCGTTGTACGGTGAGCAATCCTGCCATTATGATAGATGCGGACGGACTCTGCGTTGTGACTCACTGGTCGATCGCAGTGGTGGTGGGTGTGATCAGCTTACGCTGACGTCGTCAATAGCAGTGGGCGTGCATGCAAGCTTGTATAACTTCCCTGTGTATTCTGGAGGCTGCGTCATTAATCCCTCTCACACTTGTGCTTACTATCGGCGAAGTTATGCGAACTGAGCAGCAGGTTCCCTTCTGAGAGATGTTGTTAATACAAGCTGGGGGAGCTATGAATAGTTCAGATTGCGAGCAATCCATCTCCGTTAACGGTAACTGCGACTAGGGGTTGATATCTCATTACTTCAAAGGTATTGATTGATATCTTCTTCTCTGATTATTGAACGAACAAGGGAGTTTGATCGGATAACATTGCACTTGTCTGTATGAGTACCAACACTGCGTCATTGATGAATACAGTTTCGTCATGACTTTAGGCATTGAGAAGACCTAAATTCTACTCTCATTTATTTAGTCGGACAATCAGCATCCAGAGGTGAACTACGATTTGACCCTTTTCGATTGCTCGAGCTTCAGTCAAACCCAGCCAACACATCTTCAGTCCACCGCCACAGCTCTCCCGCCAACTTCTCGTTCGTCGCGCAGGAATCAAGTTTGTCGTTAGCCAAGTGTCCGACGGGCATGTAGAATCCGCCATTGACGAGGTCCTCCTTCCGCGCCGCGGCGGCGGCCCAGACCTGGTTCCAGGAGCCCTGTTCAGGGGTGAGCACCGTAGCGCCCATGAGCTTGTTAGGCAGATAGACAAGGATACGATTCTTGAGATTCTGGTTCGTTACGAGGCCAGTGTCAACGACGCCCGGGTGTACCGCGACGGAGGTTATGGAGGGATGGCGGCGAGCGAGTTCGCGGGTGAAGAGGATGTTTGCGAGTTTGCTTTGGCTGTAATGTAAATTTTAGTATAGGATGATCTTTTTGGAAGGATGCCGGAAGTAGAGAAGTGTTTACCCGTATCGGATCCACTCCCCTAGCATGGGGGGACCGGTTTGCGTAGTACGAAGCGCGGCAAAGGAGATGCCGTCCCGGGGGTGGCCTTGATACCCCACGGAGGTCACGTTAACGATGCGGACATCCGCAACGGAGGCTGCTGTACGCTCGAGGACCGGCATCAGGGTGCGGACGAGCATGGCATGACCCAGATGGTTTGTGGCGAACTGGATCTCGAAGCCATCGGCGGAGAGGGAGGGCCCGGTAGCCATGATGCCGGCGTTGTTGACGAGGATGTCAAGGCGGGTGTGGTTGAAGTGTTTGGCAATCGCGGTAGGGATCGTGGAGAGTGAGGAGAGGTCCATCTTGACAAAGGTCAGGGGAGGTGGAGAGGGAATAGACGCGGGAAGAGAGGAGATCAGTGAATCTGCGGAGGATTGGGACCGGCCAGAGAAGTAGATATGGGCGGGGTTACGGCGGAGGAGGGCGGTGATTGTGGATTTGCCTAGGCCCGCTGTTCCTAGATTGTGTATTAGTCTTGCGAACATGTAACGTGAAAATAACGTCGCTTCACTCTAAAGAAAGACGGTAAAGCTGTAATAGGTGAACAATAGGGAATACCAGTGGGATTAAAGGATGGTATAGTGATACGTATAAGAAACGTGAGCGGGATCTCTTGAACCTGTCGTCCACTAAGAAGACACTTTGTGACTTGATGACAAGCATTCTGCTCTGGTGTGTATGATATGAGGATGTATCACCATAATACTATCTTCAGTGGTTGGCCAAAATCGAGTTGGTCCCGAGCCCTTACCAAATGGAGCAAAAGGACGGCTTCGCCCCTCAGGCGAGGCGATGTTACAAACTCAATTCCTCTCAGTTGGCTGAAGACACCCAATTTGGGAGCATGTATGTTGAAAGTCGAATTTCGTTAACAGAAATGAAGGTGGTGGAGGAGCAGTAAAACAATTCGGTACAATGGAATGATGAGGGTAGATGTTGAGTGCGGAAAGACGTATGAGAGGCGAGAGGCTACGTGCTGGGACTTACCTCCGGTGACGAAGATGACCTTCCCTTCGAGAGATGCTATCGAGGGAGTTGGATCGTGAAGATCCTTCTCATGAACAAAGAGGGCTTTCATTTTTGAGTCGTGGACGTTACTGAAAACGAAGAAAGGGGCGTATGGCTGACGATGCAAGTCGCGCGTCCTCAGGTTCAGCTTTCAATGTGTATGAAGTAGTATGTTCTTCCGAGACTGGCGATGAAGAGTCTTGTCACTCAACAGAAGATGCCGACGTACGTAAATCCTGGAGTTTGATGATGTATGTGTCGAGTTACTTGAAGTGATGTCAATTTCGTCCGGTACTTAGTGCAACACACCGAACTCCGTGTGCTGATATCTTCAGACGATGTCAAGTCTCAGACGAATCCGGTACGTGAAGAATTCGGATACTAAGAGCTCTGTTTGGTTGGAGAATTGGGGAAAGTTTTGTGTCAACTGCCCATGAGGACTTGGTGTTCTAGATCAACGATCAGATTGAAGGCGCATAGATGTCTAGCACTCAGAGTTAAAGCAGCTAGGCACTCAGCCATTTATACTAGGAAAACTTCGTCGTCGCCTCACATGTTCAATCCTACAAACACATCATCATTGCATCTTCACGCAAAGACAATCGAATTCCTCCGCCGGCAATGCTATTCATCCGCCCATCTCCCCTTTGATTCCACAGGCTTTTCTGTTGTCGCAACGCGGCAGCCTGATCAGTCCATCACCAAGACACAAGCCCCCTATTTTCTCGACGGATGAAGCCATCACCAGTGTAAGCCGTCTGCATCGGCCACCTCCCCGACGTCAAGCCTGACCCCGTCTAAACCCCTTTCGGAAAGCAAACTGTAAGCCTGCTGCATCGCACGGCACGCGCTACCCTGAGTCACCCGGCTCCCGAGCCGCTACCCAAAAACAAGCCCGCCTCACTAGCCTCGCGTCTGCGCCAAATGCCGAGGGAGCGCATCATAAGCATATCCGCGGAACCGACAAGGCAGGTGAAAGAAAACGGGCAGACGTGACGTGAGGCTAGGCCGGATTCGGGGTGGTGGGCTGTAAGCCGATGGCATTCTGACAGAGCACTTCAGCACAGTGAGTTCGCGTTTCGAGCAGTGAGGGTGTAAGCTTGCGAGCCCCTCTCCTCGGAGCAGTTTTCAGCTGGCGAGGGCATGAACGGTTGGGGGCGTTGTCGGCCGTAGCGGGCATGTTGTGGCGACATGGACTTAAAGGCCGCCGTCCTCTCCCACCTGTTCCCACCCGTAGTCCATCCCGTCTGGAGGACTCAGGTGATGGATCAAGACTCGTCGCCTGCCCACAGATGGGCGTCTTCTCGGCTTACATCTTTATGCATCGCCGTCTGATTCTCGGAGCGATAATGGGGCTAGTCCGAGATCCTCGGGCCCCGCGCCGATTAACCTCACCAACTCAGGAACGAACGGCAGAACCAATATCGCCGACGCCGGGACTTCGCTTGAGGCCTGGAAAGCACGGGACACGGGGATTGGATTTGCCGCGGGATATCCGGAACGCGGAACGCCGGGTTTGGTGTCAGCAGCTGGATGGGGAGAGGGGAGGGGAGGAGGGGGGATCACTCTCGCCTGCTGCCGTCCATGGATCCATGTAGATGGGAATTACACGCAATCAACCCAGCACCAGGGGTCCGTGCCGTCGTCCGTTCGCTGGCTGCCTGTTCCCGCGCGAGGGATTCATTGATGATTGGGGCGCCGCTTAACGGTTATCCGTTGTCCCTTACGCTCGCCCTGTGCGAAGTATGTACTTCACTCGCCCGCTGCGTAGAAAAGAAAGGACAAACCCGGATCCTCGGGACCGCGCAATGTAAAAATTTCCCCTGTTTCAGTTTTAGCAACCGTTCGGGGGTGGGAATCGGTCCATCTGGATTCCAGTTGGGCGAAACGGAGATTAAATGGGATAGGACAATGGGGTGGGCTTTTTGGTTATTAACGGTTTTGTTTGTCATGGTTCATGGGTCTTTTCTGATGGTGGTGATGGCTTCACATTGTTCTGTCCACAGATACACAGAGAGAGGGGCGCACGGAAACAACGGATGAGAAAGCGGCGGTCTCATGACCTTATTCTTTGTGTGTGTGTGAAAGTTTCTTCTGTGTTTTTTTGTGATTTATGATTTGTTTGGTTTGGTTTGCATTCTCGCCTGGCATTGCTGAACCCGCGTACATGATCTGATGACAAAAGCCAAGCAAAAAGTGACCAACAGCCTTTGTGTGACTGGTCACCTCCTGCTGCCTCTCGTTCGTGTGACACAGCAACAAGTCCTTTTTTCCTCCCTTCCATCCCGCCAAGATGCACACGGGTAAGGCTGCCGCGTAACACAGCCCGCGCAGTGTGTAGTCCGCCCGCTGCGGCGGGAGGGTGAACGCGACTGCGTGCTTGCTCCGATGCCCGATGCAAATTCGAGATGGAGGCGTGAATGGGCGATGGTCGAAGAAAGGGGGCCCGGGTGAAGCGGGGTTGGTATGTTTGGTGGGAGGGCCAAGAGAGTGTTTACTCCAGAAGACAATATTCCGGAAACTCTAGTTTGTCGGAGGCTTTGTGGCAGTGGGCGAGCAATAGGGGATGACGCGCGAAAATAGCGATGCGATGTTGCTTTGCTTTGCATTGCTCTTGGCCCATCCATCTTGGCTCAGGGTTCCCTTCCACTCGCGCGGGGAATGATTGGGGTTTCTTTTTTTTTTTTTCTCTCTCCTTGTTGGTGTATTCCCGCCACACAAAGTTGCCTTGGACCAAACCCCGGTCCCCTCCTCATGCTCCCCCACGTCGGGCCGGTAATCAAAATCGAACTTGGTCTGGAACTCCTGTCAGCCGATGTTTGTATGCAAGGACAAAGTGTCATTGGTAGCGTGTGGCTGTTCGCCCTCGCTCCAGGCAACTCCGCTTGGACATTTTTGCCAGTGAGAAAAGATCCTTGCGAGGACCAACCAAGAGGGTGTTGACACTGACACTGGCCAGAACCCTTTGGAAGCGTCTGGACAAGGCCAGACAGAAAGGGAAAAAAAAGTAAAATCAGGGTGATGGGGAAATGATTGCGATGTGCACGAACCTTTTGGATTTCCCGATTGCAGCGAGGGTCGAATTCTTCCCAATTACCGTTCCACTCTTCCGTGTTGTGTCCAATCCAATTCCCGCGTATCCATCCGCATTCCCGTTCCCGTCTCGAAAAAGGGCCCCCCCATCAGACCAGGTTTCGGCTGCCAGTTGGGTTGAATTTCGCATCGGTGATGATTGCGTTGGCGCGTCTCATCTAAGGTGGTCCCCCGTTGTGGTTCGCTCCCGAAATGCGGCGGCGGCGGTGGTGCAATTTGAATGATGAACGGCGGCGTCCCACACTGGCCGTCCGATTGCCGAACGAATGTGACCCTGATCCAGCGCGAGGGAGACGTGAGAACGAAATAACCCAGAGGTAAAAAATGTGCACACCCGTTCGTGCCATGCTGCAATCCGCAAACCCGCAATCCACAATTCCACTCGCACTGGAACCCCTTGCAAGAGGTTGCAGCAGGCGGACGGTAGGCTGCGGTGGATGGACGGCCAGACCTGAGGGAGAAACCTGATAACCTGGTCCTGGTGGTGACGAAAGCCCGGCCGCGTAACGTCCATCCTGCTCCGCGTCACCTCACCTCAACTCATCTCAGAATTTTCCTTTGGCTCCTCTTGACCGTCTCTGCTGCTGTGACAGATTCTGCCTTGCCGCTGCCTGTACACGACACTGAGCGTAATGCACAGAACAGACGGCGTGACAAACGGCGTTCCGGTTCGCCATGGGAAGGAAACACAATGGACAGGCCAGATTGAACCCACACACACAACAGACACACACACACACACACTCAGTCACAACAGACACACACCCCTTTCGACACATGGGCTACTGCCGGCCGAGGGCGGCCGGTCCACCCGGGGAAGCAGAAAGAGTGGGCAGTCGGATGTGCAGGAAGAACTGCAATAAGATGCGGTTCCATCTGCAACATTATCGAGTGCGGTCGCGAACGCGAAGCGAAGTGTGCCCTTGTGTGGGTAGACGGGGAGGGGTGTCCAAAGACGGTATGAAATAAAAAAGTGATAGAGATATACAAGTACTTTTTTGAATTTCCTTTGCGTGATTCTTGATGAGATAAGGTGAGATGATGGAGATAGGGTGGAGGGGGCCCCCGATGGATGATTTGCGATTTGCCCTGGAGGACGGGGGTGGCCTAGGGTGGCCTAGACTTGCAGATCGCCGAGGGGGGGGGTAAGGGGTGGGAGGGACGATGGATCGCTGAAGGATTCGCTCCCGGGGCGGTCGGGCGGGAATTGGAGGACGAGCCTAGAGCCTTGGAGAAGCCTAGGGAGAGGGCATGGGAATTGGATGGATCATGGTTGGAGATGGGAATGATGGGGGAACATGGACCAATGACTCTTGTCTCCCTCCTAATCCTCCCGCATGTCCTCGCCTCTTCTTCGAATGTGGAAGTGTATGTATGCAAAGGTGACTGTGTGCTAGTGGTTGTGGTTCTGGGTGATGACGGGCGGATGATGGATGATAAAAAAATGGTGTAGTGATGAATTGTGGTGCTAACAGTAGTTTGGGTATCGGTAAAGAAAAAGCAAAGAAAAGAAAAGAAGCAGCTGTAGAGGAAGATGGAAGAAGAAAGGATCAACCCTCGGTCTGTTCCAGCCAGACGCAGAGCTGGGGCTGCTGGCAGAACGGACCGGGCCAGGCCAGACCAGACCAGACCACTTTGCATGATGGTAGAAACGCACATCAGCGACTGGACGCGCGCATCCATCCCATCGATCAGGCACACTGGCTGAGGATCAGCAGCAGAAAGCCAGCAGAGTTCAGTGCCAGGAAAACTGGATCGGGTGGCCCCTGACTCGGATGTCAGCGGCCTGTAGCAGGGAGAGGGCGTCGGCGGCGGTGTTCTTGTGGAAGTAGACGACGAACATGTAGCCGGTGTCGGTTTCGCTGGCGGCCATTGTGCTCGAGAGGCGGGTTGTCGCCGAGTTGACGCGGTCGGAGAAGAGGTGCTTTTCCTGAGGCGTCATTGATGGCGGGAATCCTGTTGCTGAGATGCCCATGAAGTTTGACGATGCTCGGGGGCGGAGGGCTCCACTCGGGGAACCCATGGTGGCGATCGCTGGAGAAGCCGTGGTGGCGGTGTTGCGGGTGTAGTTGGGAGAGAGTGAGGCTATCGACGATGGGATGTCGTCGATGTTGCGGAGGAAGACGAAGACGGAGACGGGGGGGACTTAGACGTGTGGTCGCGGTTCCTGTTTGTCGTCGAGGCTGCTATTTGTTTGTGTGCCTGGATGATGGTGACTCCAGACTATGCGAGTGTTGTTGCGGTGGAGTAGCAGTGGGGGTTTGCTTTACTGTTGTTGTTGATGATAATGCTGCTGTTGTTGATTTGTGTCGACGGTTTGTAATCTTCTAGAGACTTGTTGCAGGTACTAATGATGCGTCGGTTGGATGTCTTTGTCTGGAAGTCCGATGATGTCGGGTAGCTGAGGGAATCGTCTGAAGATGGCGGACGGTGACGGAAGTGGCCTCAAAGCAAGTTGGGGGGAACCTGTTACTTTTGGGGTGGGAAGGTACGGGAAGGAAAGGAAAAAAAAGGAAGAAGACACAAGTGAGAAATGCAGCAACTTTTGTCCAAGACGAGGCAGATGCACAAAAAGTCTAACGGGGGGGAGAAAGGAGGCTGGAGGGGATTTCAAAGGGTCTTTATCATCTTACGGCACGGCATCCACGGGACAACGAACCAGACCGGGCGAGTTACACCAGACGGCATCCATCCACCTTCATTCATTTACATACGGTATCCGTACCCTCCATATACCACATCCATACATAGCACCATAGGTACTCCATCCCATGCGGCATGTATGGATCCAGCAGCAGCAGCAGATGTACCTACTTTCTCTACTGTACAGAGTAGAGTCCCCCAGTTCTACCCATACCTGGCCTTACCGCAGTACCTACATGCCTTGCCCTGGGCCTTGCGCATCCTCTCCTCGCCGCCAATGCTCCCACGGCTCCGGGGGGGAACTCGCCATGGCTGGGAGAGAGAGATTTGGAGAGGGGCCCACGGCGTCTGGCTCGCCCTGGACGGGCGTCTGGCTGGACCGTGGGCTGTGGGTATCTCCAGTCAAGCGGTCCCTGGCCTGTGGGTTCGGCCCAAACTGTGGCTCTCTCTGTCTGTTTTTCTTGCAGCAGCACTCTGGCAGCCGGCCGGGGCTCTGGCTTTCCGCTGGGCCAGTCTCTTTCCTTCTGCTGGCTGCTTGTCCGTGTGGAGTAAAATGGGCAAGGGACAAAGGACCGCGAAGGGTTGGAGGGGGCGAGCCAGTGTACCAGAGACTGACCAGTGCTCCAGAAGCAACCAGATGTATCCTTGCTGGAACCCTCTGGGCCTTTGCGGCCTTTGCGGTTCTTTTGCTGGGCGGGCTGCCTGCTGCGGACGCACGCGCAGCAGCATCTGATGCTACACACGATGGCGGATGGCCAGAGGCCTGGAAGCCCTGTCATACAATTCCGGTTCTAGAAGCCCAGCCTGGGCCACGGCCCAGCGTGTCATGATGCAGCGTTGCCCAGACTCGACTGCATGGCATCTGCGCAGCGCAGAGTCGCATAATGACTAAGAACACCTTAATTGGGGGACCTGTTCGCTGTCTCCGCCGTCTTCTGCACCGGGCCTGTCCATGGTTCTCTGCCCGTTTGCCTGACTTGCTACTGGCCACAGAGTCGAGAAGAGGAGCATCGGAAAGGATCAGGCTCCGGCAGCTCTGGGCTTTTGCCTGCTGGCTGCCGAAGTGACGGGACTCAACTCCCACGGAGAAACCCAGGGATCCTTCTTTGCTTTGAAGTTTGCCCATCTCGCATTGGATTCTTCCTCTTCCCCATTTCCCATCAAACAGGGCTGTCCAGGGGACCTCACAAGGACTCTCCGGGGCCGCGCTCAAAGCTCAAAGGGTGCCTCAAAGCTTAGAGGGCTCTTCAAGGATGCGGCCGCTATTAATAGGATTCTAGAACAAATTGACTGCGTTTCAGAAACACGAGCCTACTCTATTCTCGTACGAATTTCACCTCCATCGGCCGCCTTTCTTTATTTTCACCAATATCAATGGATCAACGGTTGCATCTTTCTATTTGGCTTCAGGGTCCAATGTGAGTGCTATGGCGATTCCGACCTTAGCGGCCAGCCCCTCAGGGCTGCATTTGCGAATATTTTGAGTTGAACCTTTTAAGCTGCCATCTGGAGCCCTTGGGCAGAAACGGCCCCCAAGTTTCCTCCTCCTTTTTTTTATTTGTGTGTTTTTCATTTCTGTGCGCCTGTTTCTGATTCCCATGCGGCGCGCTTGGCTCGACTTCTTTGATGCTTCATCGATCAATGGTGAGGTTTGTCGCGATCGCGCTGTTTCGCATCCCGCTTAGTGCGACTTTGACGTGATGAAAGGGCGCTTCCCAAGGACTCGGTAGGCGTCTTTCATGTAATGAAATTTGAGATGAGCGCGCGAAAAAATGAGGAACTGTCATTTCAACCGTTTGACGCCGATTGGATGGCCGCGCTTCTGGACGCATCTTTCGAAGCCGCTGCCTCGGCTTTCGATACGAGCTGGTGCGGCGATCAGCGTCCATCATTTCTACTGACAGACAGCTGCACCGACACCAAAACAAATGCACAAGCACATGCGAGCGGCGCGTCAAATCACATCTTCACATTTTCCTCGTATAAGCTCATCGCGGGTGGAGTTGACTCCATTCCCATCGCGCCCTTGCGCCGAAATAGATATTTCCGT
Organism: Colletotrichum endophyticum; assembly: GCA_027406105.1. Taxonomy (NCBI): domain Eukaryota; kingdom Fungi; phylum Ascomycota; class Sordariomycetes; order Glomerellales; family Glomerellaceae; genus Colletotrichum; species Colletotrichum endophyticum. The sequence continues at coordinate 627,861 of JANVYF010000010.1, read as the reverse complement.
CTCGATCGATATTCGGCGAGAGTTTACGCCCGTCCCTTGAACCTTCAGCTCGTCCTCTCAGCTTTTCTTATGATAGATTGTTTCTCATTCAGCTTCCTTCTATCTGCCACCGTTGTCTGGCAAAGCCGAGAGGCTCGGAGCCAGGCCTGTCACGCCCGTCAGCCTCCCTGTCAGCAGCATCAGACTGTTTCGATGGCATAAGGTCATGGGTGAGTGCATATAGCCACGCGGGCCACAGGCTGGCACGACCATATTGCGTGTTGTTGTTGTTGTCGACTCGGCCAGCACAGCACAGCGGACGGACAGATCCAGTGAGCGATTTTACCGTCCGCCTGCCCTATCCTATTCGACGGGATTACCAAGGGCAATCCACGGGACGGACGAGGTACACTGTGGACTCCGGCCCGAAGTGGGAATATCGTTGCCTGAAGGGCAATGTGTCCCGAACTTCAGACCAACGTGCCTGGCCTGGCCGCCTATCACTCGTCCGTTCTGCTATCATAGAATCAGCGAGCTATGATAGCATGCGGCAAATATTGCGATTTTATCCCCGGAGACGTTTTACCGTCCCAAATCCAGCCATATCCAGGGTGCAGAAAAGGGCCTAGGCTGATCGAAAAGGCCATGAATCGGACAACGCGAACCTGGGCAAACAAGGTGACCGACTCGTACACCTGGTCTGTAGGGCAGAGGAAGCCATGTCAAACAGCGCAACACAGCCCGCGCGCATAACTCTAGCGGCTGAACGGTTCGATCAATGTAACCTTGTAAGCGAGCTAGACGCGCCCTTGCCCTGCCCTTGCGTGTGAACATCGTGGCGCTTCTTGGTGTTTCGCCAGGCACAATGTGGCATTGATCAAAAGCTGGTGCACGACACAGAGCTCGAACTCGGGCCACAATGGCTAGGAATAGGAGATTTCGGTTTCGGATTGAGTGCGGTCAGTTGACGGGATTCTGCTCATCCCACTCTCCGTGCTACCGTTACCTACAACCGGACCCAGCTCCGGGCCCTTGTTCCGATTGAGCTTCTGCTTTTGCTTTTGCCCCCCTGGCTAAGGTACCCTTATTCTCTCGACTCGCAACGTCGACGATGCAACACCCAGAAGAAAAAGGTGGATTTGGGGACATGGAGTTTATCCGGTGATGCCCGATTTTATTTTCTGCACTACTGCTGCAGTGCTTCTTTTGTTTTGATAAAACGGACTTCGCGATGGAACCCGCTAACAAGCGAGCGCGGAAGCTTAAGCCTTAATGCCGTACTCGACTCCTTCGAATTGATTGCTTAGCCGACAAAGTAGCCTGATGCTGACAACTGCCGGCCTAGCTTCCGACGCACCATGATGGGTTCGATGGACTGTTCAATGGAGACCGGATCCTCCTTCGACCCTCTCTGTCTCTCTTAAGCGTGAAGAAGCGTAGGAAGAAGGTGTGTGTCTGTGCTGGACTCAAACGACGCGTACGTGGCTCTGGAGAAATGCAGTGAAAGGGGAAGAGGAATGACAATCGACATGCTGACTTCCTTCGCAATGCTACGGTACATGTCGAAAAGGTCACCGGGTCATCTAATACCACTATGGACGTGACAGCTATTTCGGCCGTTGCGACTTCACCACTTCTGCTTCGGAATGACCTTCGCATCCGCCAGTCCCCGGAACACCGTCTCAAACCCGTCCCAAGAGTCCACGTAGCCCGTCCACCCCAGCTGACGCGCCCTGCTCATGCTCAGCACGACATCGTAGTCCCGTCCCCACGCGAACCCGGCAAAGGCCCACGATGCCCTGTCGAGCGCGTCCCCGTCGAGGCCTTCCCGCGCGGCCAGCCGCCTCCACGCCTCCTGGACCTCGCCGCTCCTGCTCCATTCCACCAGGTCGATCCTCTGCCGGATGTGCGACTGTTCTTGCTTCTGCTCGCCACTGGCACTGCTCGTCGCCACGCCGATCGCCTCCGCGGAGAGGGAGAACGGCGTGCGTGCGGCGAGCTTGCGCTCCGACGCTGTCGGGGCCGGACGCGTAAACTGGTCTGCCGGGACGTGGAGGCTGAAGTAGCGGGCGACGCGCGGCCAGAGGTCTTGCCAAGAGGCCGCATCGCCGTTGACGACGTTGAAGGAGAGGTTGGCTGCGTCAGGGGCGAGCGCGGCCCAGTGGCAGAACTGGCCGTGGAGGCGGGCGTCTGAGAACATTGTGATCCTGGTGTAGAAGTCCTCGGCGCCGGGGAAGACGAGCTCGTTGCTGCCAAGCTCGCGCTGGACCGCGGCGTAGATGGCGACGGCGGTGCCGAAGTTCATGAAGTTGCCTTTGGCGAAGCCGATCACCTCGTTTGGGTAAGTTACAACCCAGGAGATGCCGGGATGGGCGGAGCAGAAGGAGTGAAGGATGCGCTGCTGGCGGTAGTAGAAATTTGGTGCAAACGGGGCGTCCTCAGGAAGCCTGGGTTGAAAGGTTAGTGCCAAGTCAGTGATAGCTACATGTTCAGCTCATACCAGGGATCCGTTTCTTGCATCGGGATCTTGACCCGACCATGCTGTACGCCGTATTGCTTTGCTCCACAGACGAGAATGATGCGCTTGATCTTGGAGGCGCTGTTGTTCAAAACCAAGGCCTTGAAGAACGCATCCAGCATATCGCCTTCGTTTGATGAGTGCTTTGGTTCATTAAGGGGTCAGTCAACCTCACCATTGACTTTGCTGGCCTTGGCCTCGGTATCTTGCTCCAAGTAAGCGGCAAAGAAGACGTAATCAGCCTCGACACCTTGAAGCTCTCTCGCCATCTCTTCCGGGGTGGCGCAGAGGTCCAGGTGGCTTTGGACGACATTCTTGGGGAAGTCTTCCTTCTTTGACCGGGAGAGGGCATAGATCTTCGGCCATTCTTCTGGATTGCTGCTGAGCTCTTTAACTATCTCACGACCGAGGATGCCTAACTTCGACGTCAGTTGCAATCGCACACGAAAGATAAACCGGGCAACACATGCCTGTGGCACCAGTCACAATGGCTGTAGGCATTTTGAGGTTTTGGTAGGCGAAGGTGTTCAGAGCACACAGGTAGGTAACGTTGATTGCTAAACAGATCTGAAGAGCCTCAATCTATCCTATCGCGGGCATTTCGGTTTAAATACTACTACTCGAATCGGAAAATGCACGCTGGAATACCTTTAAGGCGCAGTGCGGTAGAACGCGGATCGACTGAGGCTCGAGTCCAAGAGCTTATTCTGACTTACGTTCCACAGAACCAAACCTCCCACACCTATGGTTTGTGTTCGGGCTATGAAGTGTGATGCTGGCTGCAAGGATGAATGCCACTTGATGACATCATCTTATGAATCAAGCCACCAGATTAGTTGTCATCTCACCAATGAGTCGCACGAATCTATCCGTCGGAGAAATGTTCTAGGGCGCACTACAAGGGCGCAAGATCAAGGCGTGACGATGCTGGGGTGGGGAAACACCAAAGTCTACACGCCACACCTACAAACGCCGAATTGCGAACCTCAACAACGGTCAAAGACCGATTCTGCGCTAATTGATCGTGAACACCGAGTTTTCAAACATTGAATTACTGAATTCAAGCCTATGGTAGAAGACTGTTCGTCACTACACAGACCCCGGTTCGCCCCCATCTTCTCTGCTGTTTCTTACACCGAAGTATGGCGTCCCCCTTTGAATGGGCAAAACACTCGGCAATAGACCGACGTGATACGGATTGTTCACATCAACACCGAACCTGACAGATGATGAACTCCGCTTCTGCATCGCAAGCTCGGGGGCAGCGCAACTCCCATGCAGCTCCTGATCCCACCACGGCCCCCTGACAGCATTCGCAATTGCCAAGAAAGTTGCAGCACGGAACGGCAAGCCTCGAGACTTGCTCCGGTAGACATCCAAGCAGCTAAAGATGAGAACAGCAGACAGCATAGCCAACACGACCCACAAGACTACTGTCCGCATGATGTAGACATCTTGTGACACAGCAGTCACCACCGGCACCGTTGCTGTGCCAAAATATCCCGCTGTTGAGATGGCGGCAATTGATTGAGCGATGTTGCCAAAGAAGTGACCCCAGTCCTGTGCCGTGGGAATGGCGTACAGCGTATCGAGCGTCTTGTCAATGATTTGAAGCTGCTCGTTTGAGATCCACCACGGGATGGCCGTCATGTAATCTGCGAGTTTGTCGAGCGCGTCGGTGTCTAGGGCCGTTGTGTTGGTGTTGGGTTTGCCCTCGCAGTTCGTCATGAGCGTGCCGTTGAACATACACGAACCAGCCTCCCATCGGAACTCCGGTGTGCATCTAGACCGAGAAATCCAATGACCCTCTTTCGTCTGCGTTAGGCTAGTGTCGTTGCTTTCCGTAAGGGCCTTGCTGTTGAGAGCTGATGAAGGGCCAGCTGATATAAAGTAGGTTGTACCGCTGATCGGTACCCCGTTGATGGAGGTATTTGCCTTGCTGTTCCAGAGCCTCAGAGACTGAGACTCCCTCTTCTGAACACTTACGTTGATGGACTGCGTACTTGAGTCTGGCATCGTAAAGGTGTATGTTGCGTTTGAACCATTCAAAGATGTCGTGTATGGCACATCGAGGGCGGCCTCGCAGTTGGCGTCCCAGTGGTACAACAAAAGTCCGTTGTAGGTTGTATTGGAGTTGAAGGTGAGATTGTGCGTGGGGATGGGGCCGATGACACCAGAAAAGACGTCGACCAGCGCGCTCTGGCTGACAATATTCCCAACAAAGGTGTACACGGTTTGGGCCAAAAAATTGTCGTTATCGTTTAGTGTTTGAGCGAATGTCCCGTTCCCATCCCACCCCATCGCATTGGCAAGTCGTCGTACGCTCGAGTCGTCGGAGGGTAGGATCGGAAGCCCGACAACATCGAATCCGGGTCTGTTCTCAACGAAAACCCCGGTGGTGAGCATTAGGGTGCCGACAGGAACGATGCTGGTTCGGATGACGATGAGCGCGGCCTGCATCACCGCATACCACCACGAGTACTTGCCCAGAATTCTCAAAGTCCACGCGCTCGAGTCGTCCCCGATTTTGTCGAGGTCAGCTAGAGAAACGGGCCTCTGAGCTGTAAGTGCGAAAAGGCGCAGATGCCGGAAGTCGTGCATGATCCATTGAACCAGCATGCCTGCTGGTGCGAGTAGGGCGGAGAGGGCCAAGCCGGAGTAGAGCTGGTTGACCTTCAACTCGTCTGGTGTCCGGAAGACTCGACTTCGGGTGTATCCGCCGTTGACCTCGGGGCCCTGGTAAGTCCAAACCACGGCTGCAATGGCAGCGGCGACATAAACCGAGATGCAGACAATGTAGATCTTCAAGAACTTGAAATCTTTGAATGAAAACATGCGGTCTGCTGTTGAGCCAGTGTACGGGTACTGGTGTTGCCCATCGTGTTGAGGCGGGCCGCTCGATGATGCTGCAGACGGCTTCTCGGCCGAGTTCCGGTCTTCGTCGGAGATGTCTCTTCGAAGAGAACTGTACTCGACCCTGGAAGTCATGATGAGAAAAATATCATGAATTCTCTCAAGCTTTGAAAGCTTCAAGAATTTGAACCCGAAAACTTTGAGCACGCGAGCACTCCCACGTCCGAAGGGATGCAGCGGTTTCGTGTGATCCAGCCCCCAACACGGACACGGACACGGAAACGGCTCAGCCCAGCGCTTCCAATCCCCTGCAAGCTCTGTCACTAATTTTGCTGCCTTCTGATCCTTCTCGCACTCGAGCGGGCACGATCGTCGTTGGGCTGAGAGTTAGTGCAACGGGCCGCCCGCTATCTGTTGTAATTGGACAAGCCTTTGCCAGGAGGTGCGAACAAGCATAACGTGGTGCGGTTAGTTGACCAACCCCTAGGGTCAGCCACAATGCCTTTGTTTCGCCATCTGTTAGCCACCGCGTCAGATGCCTTTGCTTCATTTGAGGAATTGAGTTGTAAGACTGCAGATCTGACGGTCGGCGCGCTGGCGATCTGAGTTGGAGCGGTGTTCAAGCTGGGTATGGTGATTTGATGCCTTCGGATCGCCAAGGCTTACGCCGAGAAGTTGAGGCTCAACTTCAGCGAATGCTCGGGAGAGATCGTCATCGTCAGGTCACATGTGCATTAATCTGCTGTTCCACAATAGTGGCTGCTTACAATAGCCATCCATTTGAAGGCCACAAGTCGACTTTTAGCGTCTGAGGATCTCGAATGATGATTGGCTACCCGATTTGTTAACTGGATTTCCACTGAGCAGGCCTGATTCGACAAAATTCCCTGTTGATCAGCGACACTAAAAGGCGTAGTCGTGGACTTCAAATGGATAGAAGTCTGCCACCCAAGGCTAAAAGCTCGCCAAGTTCATTATGCCGGTTGTGTTTCCACCCGGTTCGGTGGTCAGTTGCTTGAAGGTGTGATGTGAAACAGCAACTGATGAATGCTCAACACTAGCAAAAATGGATACAGATATCTGCAAAAGTGAAGGGCCCTAACCAGGGATCGAACCTGGGACCTCTCCCAGATGTGGATTACGATGAAGCCGAATCCCTAAGGGAGAATCATACCGCTAGACCATCAGGGCGATTGAAGCTGACGAGGACATTGCCTCGTTGCTGTGGGTGAAGCCGCGAAATTTACGCAATAAGAAGCTGAGGTTGTGGGCTGAGTTGTGGAGTCACAGAAACCGAATCCAACCCTACAAGTGTAAAATTGCTGCCTGCTCTAGATTGCCCTAGTGTGACACACCCCGGACAGCTTTTCTACGCAGGGATCACACCAGGGATGATTGCGTCTTTCAGCTTGTCGCATATCCCATGCCATGAACATTCCTTTGCAATTCCAGGTTGCGGTGTTCGCTGCCTCAAGCCGCCCCATAAAAATGGTTTCCTACAACAGATAGCGATCAAAGTCAAAGGCAGACTCGGCCTGACCAGCGGCAAGCCCAGCCGTTTTGACTGCATCCCAATTCACATCGTTGATTCCCACCTCGTAATCCCAACCCTGGTGGGGGTCGGCATTGGGAAGGATTTGCCAGTAGAACCATGGGATCCCTGCAGCATCAATACTGGCGGCCCAGTTGCGAATGTTCGAGTCTCTGGTGCTAGTGCCGAGCGGACTTCCGCCGTTGCAGTCGTGGTTGGGAGCATTCGTGTAGCAAGCGCCCCATTCTTGCATGATGAGCTTCTTTCCGGCATTCTGGGCCTTAGTGACATACGGTCGAAGCTTTGACGTGGCGAAATCGTCAACACCGTATGCGTGGATGGCAAGGACGTCAAGAGCGGCACAGCTAAAGTAGGGATCCAGAAGAGAATTGTCGACATAGGCACCGCCTCCGGTTGTAACTAAGATATCGGAGTTCCCGCTGAGGTTGTCCTTGATCGACTGGGCCATAGTGCACTGCCACGACGCCAAAGCTGCTGGATTGCCCTGTGGTGAAAGAGAGTCAGTTAAGTCAAGTACTTTGGCGATGGTCAGATCTGTGTCTACCTGGGGATGCATGGCCTCATTCTGTGCCTCAAAGGCAAAGATATACTCAGAGCTCTGCGCCCATGTCTTGCCGTTGTTAGGGTTGACATGACCAAGGACGCGTGCGATACGGGTTTTGAAGTAGGCCATGGCATCGTTGTTGGTGTAAAAGTCTCCGGTGCCATACCACTTTCCATAGAAGTCACGGTTTCCTTCGAGCGCGTTGTAGCTGTGGATAGAGATGAGAAGCTTGATGCCATAGCCATGGGCGCGGGTCATGAAGCTGTCAAGTCGGTTGAGCACTGTTTCGTCCCAGGCGTCAGGACCGTCCCCTTGGAGAGGGTTGAAAGTGTCAATGTTGCTGCCCTTCTGGCTTTCGGACTGGCCTGTGTCGATGGGAAGTTAACAAAAACACCTGGAACTCTGAAGAATCGCAGGGGATATCTACCATCGAGCCAAACGCGCAGAACCTTGATGCTGGCGCTCTGGAGACCTTCAAACAGAAATGTCTGCTGCTGGGTGTTTAAGCCAGCAGCATAGTAGAGGTTCGAAGCCGAAAACGACTTGGCTGCCTGGCAAGTTGCAGAGAGAGATAGGCCAAGCAAGGCGGAAAAGAGGCTGTATAGCTTCATGGTAAGATACATGTGCGAGAGCTGACGGGTGGTGAGGCTGAATACGATTGTGAAGCCAGGGCAACCCGGGAATCTGAACAAAAGGAGTCAATAGCTAACTTTTAAATATCATGATACTCAAGGATCACAAAGTAAGGTTCTGGATCTATTAGTCGCACACTGCTAACAGAATGAGAGATTGCTGTAGCTTCTGCGAAATGGAATTATGTAGTCCCGCTCGATGAACCATCTCCTGGCCGAAAGCGGCAGCTGGCTGCCGACAGGGTTGTCTTCAAACTAGCAGGGAATGTCTCATCGGTTGCCACCAAACGCCAGAACAATCTACCCACAATATGGCCATGTATCAACCTGCATTGAGAGCATTCGGATGTAATTTGAAAGATTCGTGTTTCTCGGCGTAAGGTGATTGGCTTTACTCTGCCTTGAGGTGGTCTTCTGGCATGTCGTCGCAGCCGATGGGATAGGAGGCCTGTACACCACAATTGTCGGGAATGTATAAGACCGGTGCTTCACATGGATCAATTCGGCCTTACTTTGGCGACGAATACGATGCTCAACTGCTGTAGGGAGCCGTGCAACATTGGCGCGATGCTACGAGTCATATTGATACTCCCCTGTCTGGCGATCAACTGTTGCCTGCCCCACGTTGGGGTAGCAATGCATCCTTACCTGAGTGGTCTGGACTTTTGAAACCCTTCCCAGCCGAATGAGCTAGTACAGCCGTTTAAGCATGGTCGTAATTGACATGAAGGGAAGCTCATGAGCTGTCACTGGGTATGCCGGACCTTCCGGACTCAGCGACTAGGGGATGTGTGCTTCAGATAAGGAAGACGTCGACGATCACAGGACGAGAAACAACACGATGATTTGTAAGAAACTATGGAACAGCCACGATCCAAGCACACACAGCAGTATTCTCCGCTATCATTACGAAGTGTAAAAACCAGGGGTACAAACATGCCCATCAACTGCCCCTTTTGTCTCGTGCATTTTATCGACCATTCGGGCAGTCCGTCAAGACGGCGTTCAAGCTTCAGGCAGAAATTTGAAGTTTCGTGTATACAGCAGTTGTTGGACTGTGTAGACATATCGACATTGAAATTGGAGTCGGCTTCAATGAATCATGAACTTCCATTCTCATGGGCTATTAAAGCTCAATTGCACATCACGATGTAGAACTAAATAAGCCAAACCAGTCTTATTCCAATTCATCTCATACCATTCCCATCCTGCCTTCTAACATGCATGCCAACTTTCTCTTTTGGACTCTGCCTTTGGGCGCAGGAGCATTCCCTGCAGCCACACTCGAGGGAAACAACGGGGTTTCTGCGAACATTGTGCAGCGAGCTAATTCTGCTTGGCTTGAAGTCCACACTGGGGTCTCGGTCGGTCTCGGAGGACCAACCGTGGGCGTTCTACCCGGACCCGTGAACAAGGCGACTTGTAATCTTCTTGTTCGTCTAGAATTCCACAATACAGACCTGGATAGAAGAGACTGACACATGGGTTAGATCACAAACTCCGATCACTCCCGATACAACCCGGATGTGACGTTGTCTCGCAAAGACTCGGCGCCTTGCTCCGTCGGCCAAGAACTTTCTGGTCACGACGGCCAGCTGGGTGATTTCAAAGTCAAGTGGACCAACTATTTGTGCGGTACCTTTGGAAGGTATGTAGTGTGGATGGCTGTCGCCTGGCGCCCTATCACAGACACACTGACAATCGTTAGTGTCTGCAACCCACAGTTCACTGTTCAGGGGCAGACGATCAACGCATGGGAAGCTGGTAAGGCTCAAAGTACCTGAATGGATGCTGACACTAACGTTTCTGAGGTAATTGCAAGCACGGCACTAGCAAAGAAGGCCTGAATGCACATGAATACTGGATGTACGTAACGATAATGACGTGAGTGTGGACACAGACTAACCCAGAACTCAGCTGTGAATACACCTTTTGAAAAGATTTATATCATTTTGTTCTCAAGTCACGGGCTTGCTAAAAGCAAGCCTACGAACTTCGGAATCACTTGAGTGAGCATGAGCTGTTTGGTACCGGATGTGGATTGATGACATTAGACCCGTTCTGGACGGAGACAAGTGGAAGCTGAAGCAAACGAGCGGCATGACAAAGCTTAAAGAACCCGGGCAGACGTATTATGTGGATGAGTGGCCCGTCACGTAGTCTACCTAATGACAGTGAGCACCCCCGTCAACGTATCGTTACACGGCCATCCGGATACTCTTCGTGTCCCCAGAAAAGTGTTCACCCCTGCAGCGTCATGCCCGGTGTCCGAGAAGTTCCTCGTATTAGCGCAAGTACAGAAAGGGGTTCATGCTGAGCAGGTCGGAACAATTTCGCAAGCGGCGCAGCGACAACCCCATCCATTTCAGTGAAGCAATTGCGAAGCGTGAATGAATTGTTCTCACAGAATCAGAAGAAATACACTAATGCAATGCTGCAATAGATGTGTATTGTTTGTCTGGAAACGCTGCCAGTTTGTTGCGCCCTTCTTGCTTACGGTGGAGCACCTGCTAGCGCTGACTGTGTTCTGTGCAACTTACTCGCTAAGAGCTTTTGAAAGCCTCGTGAGATGAAGCAAAAGAAAACGAGTCGTGGGCTCGATAAGGCAATAGTGATCAAAAGGGATTTTTGATTTATTGACGTTACCATCCACATATAGCATAGAGCAGTGACATCAATTGCGTAGCTGATGTGCTCAGGTTTTTGTACAAGCTTATGACTTTGTTGTTGTTCGCACTTGGAATCGACTTGCTGATCACCTTGAAGATCTGTCAGCGGTGAAAATGTACTGTGGATATTGATGTTGATGTTCCATCGTTAACAGAAGCTGAAAGCTTCAAGCAGATCCGAGTTAGCACCTTTTCGAAACAAAGACTACCTATTGGCTATGTTGTAAGGAGCTGAATGAATGGCAACATTCAGTTCCTAGATCAGGCTGTAGGCAGCTGTCTTCTAAGCTGTGGACTCGCTGATAGAGCAAGGCAAGTACAGAGCCACACAGTCTAAGCATAATGCAGGTAATATTTACCCACTTGCTCGTCAATCTGACTCCAAGTCCGGAAAAAAGGAATCAATATCTTCGCCGATCCAATAGCTATGTATGTGGATGAGCCCGTTTAGGCCATAATATGCAACCGTAATTCTCCTGTATGCCTTGTATAACCTCGTGTTCGGCAGTCTCAAAGAAGATTGGTCAGATTCGAAATTTCCATATGGAGTTCGTATCATGCTTTCTGTACACCACGGAAGACCGGTCCTACAACTGAAGATTCATCTATAAATACGGCTTTGGAGTCCAAGATTCTAAGTCTCTCTCATCACTCACCACTACACTCACAACACTGTACAATACCTCTAATCACAAATTGTCTCTGCTTCTTCACCGCCTTGTACGTAAGGCCTTTTTCAAGCAAATACTGATGCCGTCATATCTAACAATCAACAGCACAAGCCCAAGCCAACCAACATGTTCGCTTGCCACGCCATCATTGGCGTCGTCGCCAGCCTCGCTATGCTTGCGGCCCCCGTGTCCGCCCGCACCTGGGCTGGCGGTGTTGATATGAATGCGGCCTGTGTAAGCCAGTGGGGTGTATCATTCCATGCTCAAAACGACAAAGCAGACAATGCTGCCAATAGTGCCTACGACTGGTACTGCACGGATGGCAACAATCAAAGGAACCTTGACGTCGGTGCCTTTTGTGCCGGCAGATACGGCGGCAACGCCTACGCTGACCCTCAGGGCAAGAAGAAGTACGACTGGGGCTGCTACTACCCCTAAATTGCTCGAAGACCTCGTGAAGAGGTTGAACCCTAGTGTGACGACTCATTGAGCACGACTGTTGCAGCAACTCCGCCTGACCCTGGCGACGCAGGAAACGTGCAAGCGGCGATGGGTGTACCTGGGCTTCATTGGAACGAAAGAACTATTTGAAGTTATGCGACTTTGGGAATAGTACGGACGGAAGTAGGGTGTGTTGGAGGTACTGGATGTATGAGTTATCTATTTTATCTTAAGGATTTTTTCGATACTTTGAATATCCAAATAAGATAGGTAGCTAGAACAAGGGGACTACTTCACAGCCGAACGATCTGCCTACCCTACAGCACCCATCCACCTCTTTGCCTTGTCCTTGATAGCATCGCACTGGGGATACTGTACTGCCCCCCTCGGCACGATGCCGTCGCTTTGGGTACTGATCAAGAACTTTCCAATTCCAATCCCGTTGTTAGCCCGCATACCGAAGAAACTGACAAGCTTCCGTTTGTCCTCTGAGTTGAACCCCTCCTCAGTCGAATTCAGGTACACCAGCGCCATGCCGATCGGCAAAGGCGCAGATGAAATTCCGAAGGTCCCTGCATTTGGATGGAAGAAGACATCGACGATGTTGGCGATCTTGGTACAGAAAACCCTAGGATTAGTTCGCTCCGGCAGCTCAATGTCAGGCTTCGGGCCAAGAGCAAGGCGAAGAGTGCTGTAGGCCAAAATGGAAGTCATCCAAAACAAGGTCATGATCGATGTTATGACGACGTCGCACATGGTGGGGTTGTCGACACCTCTTCTTTCGAGCTCTTCCAGCTCTTCTGTCGGGCCCATGGTGTCAAGCCACCGTGTAAGTTCTCTGTCGATGCGCCAGCACTCATTCACCAGTCCGCTCCGTTTTGCCTCTTTCTCAATCCCTGGTTCGGAATCACGCAGTTCGTCGAGATCTTCGAGGATACCCGGAATATCAACAAAGATGTCTACTAGTGCGTCTTTGGAAGACTTCGGATGATGCTTCCAGGGTACTGTCTTCCAGATAGGATGGCTCAAAGGACATCTTTGCCGCCGCTTGATATGTGTAATTGTCTTATTAATGCGTTAGAATAAAAGAAGCCACAAGAATATTTATGAGAAGTGTTGCACCTGATGAACACGGCCAGAGCAGAAAAGCTGGTGCGCGTGGCCGTCGACATGGCTGTGTGGTGTTCGCTGCACCACTAGGGCCATTTCTCCCATGGCATGACCTTCCCAGCTCTGGGCTTGGGAGATGCCCCGTCTCTCTCTATCATCTGCGCCGTATAAGAGCTGGAATGAAATGAGTCTTGGCTTTTCGCAGAGGAAGAAGGGGGTTTGGAATGCACATACCTCATAGAGACCGAGGATCCTTGAAGCCACCATCGGCGCATCTGACCTCCATCTCGTAGGATGCCGTAGAGCAGTGTTCAATTCACCAAGTGCCTGACAGTAGAACTTAAGTCCCTCATCTATCATCCATACTTGCTTGTCGCGTCGGCCGATGGTTCCAAGACTAATAGCCAGCAGGCTCTGGCGCAGTGCCGCATCCGTTCGGTAAAGATCCTGGACTGTAGCAGCCCAGTCTGAATGAGAGTACCGGACAATGGGGGTTCCTGGGGTAAAAGCCGGGGCATCGGGCATGTATGTCTCCCAAAACAGATCAAGAATCTTTTCCTCATAAGCGGAATGCGAAAACAGGGGCGCTTGGATCGTGGGAGGCGCCACAAGGGCTAGAGCTTTATTTTTAGGCTTCGGGTCGTTGGACATGATATTGACGAAGATGCGCTTCCGTTCATAACCCGCGCACTCGATGCCAGCCTTCAAGCACTGCCCGCATACCGGTCTCTGGAGGTCGCACTACCGTGCACCGGGTCAATGATCAGGCGCATGTGTGATAGGGACCCAAGGGTCCTGGTGCACTTACTCCTTTCTTCCGCTTGCGACATGTGTTGCAACCCTTGGATCGTCCCGGAACTCCAACCATCTTGTGAGTGGGATCCCAGACGGGAAAGCAAGCCTTTGCACAGAGAGGATCACCCGGCGCAGGATGCTTCTGATTTGGGAATGGTGAGCGGCCGTGGGCGCCAGGGCCGTTTTAACTACTCCGGGGCATCGGTGGAGTGACAGCGATCGGAAAGTAGGGGCTTATCTCCCGGCGGAGCGGTTACATCTGATCTGTCCCGGACCAAGCAAGCCTTAATCGCGGGGCCGCGGGCTTAGACGCGAGACGCTGTCGTGGAGGCTTAGAAATCGACGAATGATGCAGCAACCACTTGTCAGGAATGCTGCTAGACGATGAACTATGCACGCTGAGATCAATGACGACGACACTTGAAGTAACACAAAAGGCGCAACCACGTTGCTGGAGACGAAGGATTGGCTTATTTTCAGCCCTGCAAACGCTCGAAGGATTCCAAGCCTGCTTAGCGATCCACTCAACCGCTGGTAAGCAAGCCAACTCTAGGCCCATTTGGGAAGCATTCCGCGCGCTGTGACTCGATTGGGTGTTTGAACCAGCTCTCCGATCTTCGTGATGCGCGAGCAGGCTGAAGTTAGATGCCAAGACGGGCGTCTGGCGGTAGAATTCATCTCCAACTTCCCTTGTCTGGCACAACGGTAAATGCCGCCTACGACGTTGTCGCGCATCTTGTTTCCAAGATCGTTCAAGCGTCTCCCAGCCCTAAAGACGCGTCTGCGCAGATCTCCCATGGACGTCGTTGGAATGCAGAAGGCTGTGTTACGACCGGGACCCCGATCACGATGCATATGAAGTAGAATGATGAGATATAAGACAATGAGTTTCCGGTTTCTATTTTTCAAAGATTGGAAGACAGCAGCTTCAAACACCGCAAACCCATCTCTCATACTCAGGATCTACATTCGAGAAGAACAAGCATTGAAACAACAACTAAATTAGACTCGGCTGCCAGCAATCGCGAACATGGTTCAGCCAACACGACCTCCAGCCAACGGCTTCGTTGCAGCAGCACGGAAAGTCTACAATCCACTGGGTTTCGCCAAAGGCTACAACTTCGTCCTCTTCTTCATCTTCTTCGGTGCTTTCATGGGATTTACACTCGCCCGCTTTGAGTACCTCAACTTCAGCATTTTCTGTGGACCCGGTGGTGCAGCCCCTGGGGAGTGTTTCTACTACCAAAAGCGGATCGAGCAGATCGGCATCAAGATGCACCTCGGCGCCATCCTCCCGGCCAGCTTTCTAGCTTGTTTCCAATTCGTTCCAGTAATTCGTCACAAGGTGTTGCTCTTCCATCGCATTAACGGCTATCTCATCATACTATTGTCCCTCGTCAGCACAGCGGGCATTTTCATGTTCTTGCGAAATGCATTCGGAGGCGGGATCGAGACACAAGCTGGCGTCGGCCTCTTATCGATCATGTTCATCGGCTCAATGATGTTGGCGTTTATCAACATCAAGAAGCTTCAGATTGAGCAACACAGAGCATGGATGTTACGAGCTTGGTTTTACGTATGTGCGGCAAATGCTTTAAATACTCCCATGCTAACGTCCGAACAAGGCCGGATCCATCATCACTATTCGTCTCATTCAGATCACTGCAGCTACTATCATCAGCAACATGGGAACCTACTATGTATCGCGTCCCTGTGACCAAGTTGCGTTCATGGTAGACAACATGAACAGAACACTGGCTCTGTACCCGGACTGTGCCTCATACTTTTCTGGAGAGAATCCGGGTCAGCAAACAGTCGTCCACGCCGATCTTCCCGGCGCAACATCGGCTGCTGAAGCTGGAGCAGCCACCGGCATGGTCTTCGGGATGGCTGTCTGGCTGGCCCTGGCTATTCATGCCATCGGGATCGAGATTTATGTCAGTGTAATTGTAAATTGAAGTCATACTTTCAATCAGCTAACTTATTTCAGTTGCATCTCACACCTGCAGAGGCTGAAAGACTTCGCAATGTTTCTTATAAGAGACAACTCGAAGCTGGGCTCCATCCTGCCGGAAGAGCCGGAATCACAGCCGACCGGATTGGAGACTCTGAGAAGTGGCAGCCAGGGGATAGGCCGGGCCAAGTCCCTCACAAGCCGTCCCAGGATGACTCAATTTCGCAGCTTGCATCTCACTGAAGCTGCAAATTCTGATGGTTCATCCGGACTTGGACGGCATTTGGTCCGGACCGGCCTCGGCCAGAAGGCGGCCTGGAAAGGTGGAGAATTCAGAATACGAGCACGGGGCTCGGCGCATGAGAACGGGTTATTAGCCGCAATACATTTGAGTTAACCCAACCCACCTGGTCCTTGCATTCTGCTGGCCGTTTCTCTGAGGCTACAGTACATATGACTGAAGCACTCAAACCTTATTGCTAGAGAACTCCTCCACTGTTGTTTAAAACTTCGACGGGCAGATTGACAGCTTTCTTCGGACATTTCCGTGCGGAAGGTTGAACTGGCATGCTGCCTAACTCACTGAATTAAAGTCACTACAGAGAAGCACGAAACATAATATTATTGACGTATTTCTTAAGGAGGTGCTTGAAAGTTGTAAAGCTTAAGGAAGATGTCTCGACATGCTTTTAAACTTTCGATGTGAGTGGCTAGTAGGCTTCTCGCCTCTCGGACGGGCCGCCCGAATAGCGCCGTGTCTGCCCCAGAACATCAGCAATGACCACTCAGTCATCCATGGGATTGCATCTTAATTTTACAAAGATATGAGATTCTGAAATTTCCATCAGGGCCTTCCATTGGAAATCTGCATATATGAGTAGGAACCAGATCCCCACCATACTTCGAGTCCGGACGTAGCACTCATAATCAATTTCATCCCTACCTACGTATGTTGCATTCTGCAAAGGGCAACAATGCACTTCGTTTTACTATGGCTCCTTTCTTACTGTCTGCTAATCCACTGTGCAGCTGTGGTGCCTCCATCACTGCTCAGTAAGAGAAGCCGAAAACAAAATATCGGGATTGTTGCTGGTGAATCAGGTCGCAACAGCCAATTTTTCTGCGACAGCAATCAGGTTGCTGCCATCGAAAGGTCTATTATGTGGATGAATCGATACGCTAAATCTGCTTATGACTTCCTTTACGAGGATGATTCTGAAACAACCTCAGCATTCATTGGATGGTTTGGCGGTAAATCTACCCCTTCCTCTCTGTCTTTCCATTAGAACCGAAGCGGTCACGAAGATGCTGATCCTTATTCTTATGTACCAGCGAGCAATACCGACAAAGTCAACTTTATTAGAAGGGAGGTGTACGATCCCATTGAGGCGTTGGGCTCTTCAGCTAGATGGTACGTTGCCGAGCTTGAGGATCTAGAAGAGACCTTAGTCATCGGCTGCGGAACTGTTCGCAATACCGATGATTGCCGTGCCCGAGGCACCCACCTTGTTGCCAATAAGTTGAAGAACACCATTACCATTTGTCCGTCATACTTCTTCAATAACGGGGCTGTCGCATCAGACGAGGCAGAGGAGCAATCGATGTCAACATGGAGGCTGGAACGACAACTTCTACCTGCTGCTGGGTTTGCTTTGCTGCATGAAGTAACCCACATCACAGGTGTGGTTGGAGATTTTGAATATTGGACAGATGAGTTGGCTTCCACCGATCATGCCTACAAGCCTTCAGAGTAAGTTAAGACTCCCATAGTGTTTCCGATACCTTAACTCAACAACTACCCACAGATGCATCAAACTGCCAGACTTAAGACGAATTAATAATGCCCAAACCTACGCTCTATTTGCACTAGACGTTAGGACGAATCCGGCATTTACGAGCAAGCAAGTTGATATGGATATAAAAGACCCTCAACAGTTTGCATTGAGATGGCTAAGAGCTGGGGTTAGCGGTAGAGTGGAAGAACCATAGTTGGTAAAAGAGTGCTGAATATGAAGTCTATCCATATTGAATGCACGCAAAGTTCGGCACGCGACCTGTAACCTGAACTGTCTGAAGACGACTGTCCTCTTGCGTTCCCCTTAAGACCTCTCCTCTAAGATTTGCATCAACAGACGCTCGTGGCTCTTTACCATCCAAGTCGCATCCATGGAATTTGCAGTGATTAAGGTCGCCAAGTTGCGCAGGCTGACACCGGCCCCGGCTGGCGTGGCCCCAACCAGTAACGGCATCGAAAATGTCTGGTGGCGAAGTTCCTTCGACGAAAGGGAGTGGAAGAATCATTCGTTGATTACATACTTAGGAGGCATCTAGCCTACCTTGTCGTATTAAGCGTGTTTGTATACATTGTACCGAGCTTTGTATCGATAACTTCATCATCGTTGTGTTCTGTTCCAACCTCCCGGCACCCGATGCAGGGGACAATGATGTGAAGTCATTCTTGCGACTAGCAACCCTCCTTGGTGTCGGTGCAAATGCCGTTGCAGCAGACTTTCTCGCAAGTCTCGACCTGTGGAGAGTTAGTGTTCTCCACGTTTACAGCCAACGCTTTAGGTGAGTACTGGCTTACAAAGTTCCAAGTTGGGCTGGATCGACCAGGCCAGGTATAACACTTGACGATGTTCAGGCCTGAGCATCCCATGGTGTATTTGTCAGGGTTGCAGCCTTTGCCCTGATCCTCAGCTAGAACCAGGACTGCGAAGAACGGGATGAGGCTGGAGAAGCGCATTGTGAATGAAAGAGTTGAATCGATGTATGCCAGCTGATGATTTGTTCAGAAAGAAGCAGACAGTGTAGCAAAGACGAGGCTGGCGCAGACTTTTAAAGAACTCATTCGACTAAGGTGACAAAAGCGCGGTATGAAGAATAGAGGGTTTCAAATAAATAATTACGCGGCGTCCAATACACCGCTTCAT